>JBBMOI010000010.1:18892500-18975000 GCA_038088405.1 Porites divaricata | reverse complement strand
CAGTGATATTTTGTGTTTTCATCTGCAGCATTAGGATTTGGTGTATTGACAGTCGCTCTTTCATTTCTTGCCACTCAGCTTGGTGCAATTTTACAGGTTTGTTGCCTCTAGAAATTGAAATTTGTATTATCAAATTAATATTAATTTTATTACTTGACAGTTTTTGACAGCTTAGAAGCTGTGCAGGAGGAGAAGGTGAAAGGCAAACACCAAAAAATCTTCAATTTAGGATCCTACATGTAAATTCTTCAGAAAGTTTCAAAAATAAAGCAGAACTATAAATTAATGGAAATCCTTCCTGTCACCTTCATATATTATATATCGCACACTTTCAGAGTTTTAATTACTCTTTGTACTGAAAGGTTGTTGTCACATTTTCAGCTCTTTAAGAAGTTGTGTTTGTTTATTTTGTTTTGCAAATAGGTTCTTAATAACACAGTGGAACCCTGTTAATATGGTCACCAATGGGCCAAAAAAATTTTGGTCGCATTATTAATGGAGTGGCAGTATTATCGAGGTTTTTTTTTACGAGAAAATGTATGGCGGTTTTTGCCAGGTGGCCAAAAATAAGTGGCGGTAATAACGAGGTGACTGTATTACCAAGGTAGCCACAAGGCGGGGTTTCACTGTATTATCGTTAACATCTGGACTAGTAACCAGAAAATCATAGGTTCGACTCCTAGTGGATTACTTGGACAGTGTTCAATCTAGGCTGTGTTTTTGTGCCATTGATGCAGAATATTCTGTTCTGATCCAAAATGATATTATCATGGATACAAAAAAGTTACTTCCTGAATATATAAGTACTTCCAAAGCAGTAGGTAATAATAAAAGTAAATTTTAAGAAAAGGTGCGCGTGCTAGCCTGAAATGAGCACACGGAATGACTGTCATTCAATTTCCGACTTCGTGCTTACAATTAATTTTTTATGTCAGGCATTCCACACAATTCTGAGAGAGACCGGAGCGTACGTTTGGACTCTCCGTATGCATTGCTTTGCCGATCGATTCGACCTCCGTTTGCTAACTTTGTTCTTTTGCTTTTGTTCCATTATGAAACGGCAACAAAAGCTACAGTGTAAGTTCATTTTTCACAAGAAAGAGAATCGCATTTGAATATGAAAAGCTTGAAGATGTCCATTACAGTTGTTCAAAGTTTCAATATCATAGTTTGATTTACTCCATTTTGTAAGACCTGCCAATTTGAAATGCCATGTGGGACATATGATCCACTTTGACTAATTTCTAGACTGAGCACTGCTTGGATTTTTTCTTCTGAGCCACCTGTGTCACTGACTAAAATATCATCTTTCTCAAATATTGTTGTCATTTTGGATTGTCCAGGTCAAGTGTTCTCCCCATTACCTGCAGTAGATTATCATGTTTATGTCTGGATTTTCTCTTTTTTCAGTTGTTCTACAGCGTGTTTGGTGTTGTCGGAGGTCCTGTTGTTGGAGTATTTTGTCTTGGAATTTTCACTCGGCGAGCTCATGCAAGGGTATCTTTTGCTCTTATGATTTTCTTTGTGTAATCCTAAGTCTTATTTTTGGCAGTTTACACCTTTGTCACAAAATGGTCAGATATTGTTGTTCGTTTTGTGGTTTAAAAGAAAGTCAAGGCACTTTCTAAGGCATTTAAGATAATTACTTGAAGATTTACAGGTAGCGCATGAACCTGTCCTTCCCTTTAAAAATTTGTAATGAAATTGCTCACCTGTGGCTCATGGAACTTCCACATGAGTTTTGAACATTTTGACATCATTTCTATGGTCTTTAAGAGTATAGACCATTAGTTAAGAGCATCTCCTGACCAATCCCTCTTTATTATTACAGACAGTTGTTTTGGTCCCAGAAATTCGAGCAGTCATACACTTCTGTCCTCTATAATACTGAAACCTCTTTAATGGGGACACTTTGCTCTGTCCTTTTCTCATTTGAATTCAGGAGGTTTCTTGATAGTAGCTGGCTGCGTGGCAGGCGTTTAAAGTGAAAGGGAAAAAGAGGAAGTGTGAGTGAATGACAGCACACGTTTCAAAACACTCCGCCGCCTCTGCCTTTCGCACGCTTGAATTCGCCCTCTTCCCTTCTCCTTTTAATGCTTGCACATGCAGGCTACATGTATCTTCCTAGTAGATCAGAGTAGATATTGTGGAGGTGTCTTCAAAGTTAGGAGGGATTTGACTTTACAAACATTGCGGTTTTTTTGGTAATTTTTATTTATAATTTTAATTGTAATTCGTTATTTTTCACATGCAGGGTGTTTACATAGGTTGGTTACTTGGCTTTGCTGTAGGTCTGTGGATAGGTATTGGTGCCAAAGTGTACCCTCCACCAGTGACTAGACCCCCTTTATCCACTGCTGGCTGTAGAACCACACCCTCAAACAGCTCCATCCTAACAAGTGCAGTAAACACAACAGGGTAAGAACAGTCAAAGCCTGCTTTACGAACACCTGCTTAATACAGACACTTCTTTATTATGGACAGTTAGCTTTGTTCACGGAGAAGAGAAAACCCTTACATTTTCGCTAAATAGAGAGAAGAAGTCGTTTTGCGTCATGTTGCCATGGTGGCACAATTTTTGGATGACAACAAACCGATAAAGTCACTTAAAGGTCTATTCGCACTATTTCAAACTTTACCGATCTTATTCAATTTCATTTAATTTGGCAAATCTTGGCGAAATTTTCTTTGGGAGCGTATCTATTGTTATCTAAGTTTAGAAAAAGCAAGAATTAGCGACAATTTTTGTGTTGTGCTCACCTACTCCATAAAGTGGACTCGTGAAATAAGAAAGCTTCACGTCGTAGTTGTGCAACGACGGCAAAGAAATGTACAAAATGGCGTGATGCACGTGCTAAGTTGTTGTTGTAAATGTAAACATGTTATTTTTTGCCGTTCTCCTTGCTGTCGCCGTCGTCGGTGGTTTTGTTGTCATCCAGAAATAGTGCTACCATGGTAACGTGACGTCACACTTCTCCTCTCTATATTGAACTCTCCTAATATGGACACATTCTATGCCCCCTCAGTGTCCATATTAGAGAACTTTAGATTTGAGGTCGAGAACGAGTACGAGATTTAACTTAAAGCAGGAGCCTATCACCCTCCTGAATAAAGTTTTTGCGCGTGTTTTAAGAAAAGACATCCGGCAAAGCTTCATTTTAATTTTTTTCACCCAAAAAGTTGGTACGGTTATGTATAGAGGGTCACCAATAGGTTTTTCGGGATCCGGGATTTCCCTTATTTGAAGCTCGGGATTCGGAATTTGAAAGCAAAATCGGGGCGAGATTCGGGATTGAAAGTATACGCGAGAGGTGGGATGCCAAAAATAACCCTCGGGATTGCACGAAATTTTTGGTCGGAATTACGGGATTGAAGAACCCTATTGGGGACCCTCTGTATACTGAAGGAGGCTAAACCCTCTCCCGTTCTTTTAGCCTTGTTGAAACGAAACAAGCACGTCCAAAGAGTATTATGTCTTGTTCATAAAGATTTGATGAAACGAAACAAGCGCGATTAAGATGTTAGGATGTTGCTGAGCATGGTAAAATTTCGGGCGAGATGACTTTCAGGCGACTTGACCGTAAACCTGAAATAATGCCCAGCAGGTTCCTTAATTACAGCTTCAGGTTGCAGTCCATTCTTTCGTGTTTCCCATAGTCATTGGCAACTGTGTAAAATACGTAGGTTTAGCGCATGTTAAAAATAACTTCGTAACAGAGCGAGGACATTTACGTTTTCGTTATTGAAAAGATGCCCGAGTTTTTCTTAACCACGCGATAGTACTTCACGAGGACTTGTAAGGTGGATTTAACTTTTGAGTCTGTGATCAGACTTCTTTGGTTTGACCATTCCAATGAAACCTCTCAGGTGGCCCTTTACATGGAGCCATTGTTTTTGTCAACATTTTTCCAAAATTTGGTTGAATTTTTAAAAGTGAAAGCGTTAAGCAGTAATACCTCTGACACGACTGTCGAGATAAAGAAAGGCGACAAAAACAAATGGCAGTCACAACCCCTTTCATTATAAGTAGAGAGCTTGGGGTCAATTCAGTTGAGTTAGCTGTTTTTTTTTAACTCTACAAATAATGGCTACGCTTGTAAAAGCTTTGTGAAACTGACCCATGCATAATAAAAACCTCAATTTGTAACACGTCACATTTTCTTGTGTATTTTGATACCACTAGTGCTTCGCCAGCTCCAGAGTATGAAGGGCTTGTATTATACAGAATATCCTGGTTGTGGTACAGTGCTGTATGTTTTGGTGTCACCTACGTGATTGGACTCATCGTCAGCGTCCTATGGCGAGGTAAGTATTCGGTGAGGCTGTGCCTCTAGTGAGACGCTTATCACGCTTGACTCGTTTCTGGTTGCACGGTGAATGCTATGGATTTTATTCCAAGTTAAGAAAAAGGGGGCTGAGAAATTAGTCGTTGTCCAATTATACTACATTGTATCAAAATATTAAAAATGAAAATATGAAAAAAAAATTATCAAGGCAAGCAAGCCCAGAAGCACTGACAAAAAATTCACCCAGGGGGGTAAATCGAAACAATACACTTTAACTCTGAAGATGACTACAGCGCAGGTTGTCGAAACGTTAGTCACTGTTAACAACTGTTCTTTTCAGGGCTTGGTTGTTGGAAGGCCGATTAGCGCTCAACCTGTCAACCTGGGGTTAAAATTATCCCTGATTTCGTTTTCTTGTGTTCAAAAGCATTTTTCATTTAGAGCTTCCATTCATCAACTTGTAGACAAAAAGAATTAAAACTGAAATACTTTTTAAGCTTTTAAATCTGAATTCAAATCTCGCACTGACCCTGGGTTATCTCAACCCAGCTTCGAACAACTCGGTCCAGGACTACATTCATCCCGACGATCATATTCCACCTACTTATGAAAAGACTCCTGGGTTCCAGCCTTTCACAGTTTTACAGTAAGCTAATGTTGACTGTTTACAGGTGATCACCAGTGTGATGAGGTTGATTCACGACTGCTATTCAAAATAAGATACTGCTTACCGGACTGTGCATCAAAAAGACCACGAAGAACACCGGAAGACCAACAGCGTCTGGATGGCGAAGAGGTAAGTTACTTCTTTTGAGAAAAATAATTTTTCATCAGTGAAACAGGCGGCTCGGAAGAAAAAATCCAAGTACTTTTAGTAGGAGTCAAACCTATAGAGACCTTCGTGGTTGTGAGGGCATGCTGGGTAATCAGGACAAGATGGCAAGGAAGTCAAAAGTTTGTATGGGAATTCAAAGTCAACTAATTCTTGCTAATTGAATATATTCGCCCCTTTCTCTTTGAAAATTTTAACCAATGAACGTAAAGAAACTATACACTAAATATGCACAGAGAGCACAGCAGTCCTTTGTCGCTTTTTAGACAGTATGATTTCTTTCATACCTCATGTGTAATTTTTGTGTTGTGGGATTACAGAAAATGTATGGAAGAACTCAGTTTTTCTAAAAAGCAACAAGGGACTGCTATGCACTCCAGATGTAATGGGTAATTTCTTTAAGTCCATTAGTTACATTTTTCAAAGGGTAAGTGACAAATAGGTTCAATTAGCAAGAATTAGTCGACTTTGTATTCCCATACAAATTATTGATTTTCCCACCATCTTCTCCTGATTATCCATCATGCCGTTACAACCTTGAAGGGGTCTATGACCCTCTGGTTAGTAGTCCAGTACCCTGCGAGCCAGCAGAGGCTACATTTTCGCCGGCTGTGTGAGCTAGTGTGCGAAAGTATCCCCTACAGACAACCGTTCAATTTTCTGTCGTGCATGCGCGGAATTCTTCACGCGATTCGCAAGGAAAATTAATCGTCAAGTCCGTCGTCAAATTGCGCGAGTTTCGCGGGAATAAAAAAATTGCGACAACTCTGATCTGCTACGCCATGCTCTAAACCGGTTAAGAACAGATTTCTGGACGGACTTGAACGGTTGTCGGCAGAGGCTACTTTCCGCACGACAGCTCACACAGCGAAAATGTAGACTCTGCCCGCAGGGTACTATAGTCCAGGGCCGGGTTGTTCAAAGCTGGGTTAAGATAACCCAGGGTTAGTGCGCAATTTGAACTCAGATATGAGGGCTTAAAAAGAAAATTCAGTTTAATTCTCTTTGCCTACAATTTGATGATTGGAAACTCTAAAAAGAATAGAGAAAATTATCCCAGAGAGTGCTATTGATAAAAAGATAGGGAAACCCGGGTCAAAATTTAACCCCGGGTTAGCGCTAACCGGCGTTCGAACAACTGGGCCCAGATGCTCTACCACTCAACGCTACAGGAGCCGGACTCTAGGGAGGAAAGGCCACTAAACTAAGTTCTTGTGACAGACAGTAATTTCTTTTGTTCGGGCGGTGATAGTCGTAATCAAGTAACCCAACCCAAATTAGAAAGCGCTAACTTCTTTGCTTTTAAAACTTCTCGGTGGGTTTGTTTTAAATTGTCACACTTAAAAGCTTCAAGGACTCTGTATTGGAGCGAAGTTGCACCGCGCCGATCCTCACATATCGGACAGGTTTCTGCCACTCTTCCTCACCGTGAACAGGTAGGTATTCGAACCGCAGCGAAAGTAAATGAGTAAGAGGGAGGACTGGACCCACTGAGAGGGCGGTAAATATTAAGGAGGAGGAGTGAGGACTGGGATTTATTGTACCAAACCCTCTCGGCCAACCGCTCCGGTAATGTTGGATGTGTGTGAACGTGTGAACGACTTGTTCCAGTCCTAGACCGTTACTAGTGAGTTTACGCAACAGGACGGCGGAAAGAAGAGGACGGCAAAACGCTTGTGTGTGACAAACGTGACAGGGCTATTAATTGCGTGTTTTGTCGTGATCAAATCGTGATCAAAATTAAAGTTTTTTGGTCTTTACAGAAATATCTGTTTAAAGAAAAGTGAAGTTTAGCGAAAAGTTCTTCTTTTCTCTCCCGTCCAGTTGCGTAAGTTCACTACTGCACAGTAATTTTCAAGGAGTTATAATAACTCCTCTAGTGGGGCTAATTTAACTCCTTACAGTGGAGTTATTTTAACTCCAAAAAGGAGTTTAAAGAACTCTTTTTCAGGAGGAAAAGTGACCCCAGATATTGACGAGTTAAAATAACCCCCAAAAAGGAGTTATCCTGTACCTAAAAATTTTTACTGCACTTTCAGAGTTAAATTAACTCCAAAAAGAGTAAAAACAACCCATGTAAGGAGTAAAAATAACCCCATTTCGGAGTTATTTTAACTCCAGACTGGGAGTAAAAAGAACTCTTTTTCAGGAGTAAAAATGACCCCAAATTCGGAGTTAAATTAGGAGTTAAAGTAACCCCCAAAAAGGGGTTATCCTGTACCTAAAATTTTTACTCCATTTTTGGAGTTATAATAACTCCCTAAAAATTACGGTGTAGCTTTGTGTGTCATGTGAGCACCAAAAGCTATCCGATATAGTTTCGATGTAGCCGGCCTAAAATATATACCTTCTCTTCTGCCACAGAAGTGTGAAAGCAAAGGAGCAGAGGGTGACAAGGACGTAAAATGCAAAACAGGAAGAGAAGAGGATCCTTTAATCGTGACCACGTCCTTTTGATAAAGTTAATCATGCTCGCACCGTCAGGAAAGTCAGTTTTCTTTGTTAGTAACATCAAGTAAAATTTCATTCACTCTTACGCAAACTGCATTGAGGGGTAAAAGACTCTAACATCTGTAAATTTATGGAACCGAATTTACTAACAATAATATTATAGTAGCAATAGTCTGATTGAGTGATAAGTTAAAGACAGACACGTGAAGCTCGCTCAGAACATCCAGCCACTGATCATTGTCAGAGAAGTTTCCGTCTTACAAAGGTCTTTATGGTTATTATATAAGCAAGCGTGTATGCCTTACATCGTATAAATGTTGTTATAAGTGGTGGCTAATGGTTTTATTCTAGAACATAGGAGAGCCGTAACCGTCCCCTAACGCAGTCACTAACAAGTCTGTGGATACATTTGTATATTTGTATCCATGTTCTGATTTGTGACCCAGGATATCGGGTGGAGGGGAATAGGGGAGTAGCAAGCACAGAGGTAGATCTTACTGCCCGCTAGGGTGTTCGATTGGCGGTAGCTTAGTGTTAAATTTTAATCCGGGTTTCTTTTTCTTTTGTTCAAAAGCATTTTCTCGGATAATTTTCTCAATTCTTTTTAGAGCATCCAATCATAAAAATTGTAGACAAAGTGAATTAAACCTGAGTTTGTTTTTAAAACTTTCATATCTGAATTTTAATTTCGCACAAACCCTGGGATATCTTAACCCAGCTTAAACAACCTAGATAAATCGCTGCCCACTGAATAAGTTAGAGCGATTTTCGTATGACGTTGAAAAATGGTTTCGGTAAGTGTCCGTCATCTGTTTCATAAGCCAATGGATGAAAAGATCAAAACAGGGACTCTTCGTTTTCCCGCCAAAGAAAACCGTAATATGGAGAAGGCATTGTTCGATTGGCCAATCGTGTTACAGTATGACGTCAAAGCGAAGGATCCATTGACTTCTAGAAAGTTCTCGGGCATGAAGTTTTTTTACGCGAGCGTTCGCTTAACCAACCAAAAGCCACGCGCGTTTGTATCTGTTCGATAAACCAATCAAATCGCTCTATTTCCATTCGTTTGTTTCTGTTTTGTTCGCGCGTTTTCATTTCAAGGTCATACGAAAATCGCTCTATTAAGGAAACCACAGCTGAGTTAACCAATGGTTAGAGATTTATCTCGGCAGGCATCTCGCTGTCCACCTTTTCAACAACTGGGGTCAGAAAGATTGCCACCCGGTCGATGTGAAGGTCTGGAATAGGTTGTGATTCTATTTATTCATCTCTTTTGATATTTATGGTAAATATATCTTGAAATAAATTTAAACTTACTATGAGAAGTCACTTCTTGTACGTGCATTATTTAGGCGAGGAAGATAAAATACGCAAAGGAGCGATTAAGTCCCAAAACTCCGTGCGCACAACTTGATACCTAGTACACGCAAAGCTTTAGGCTTGTCTTGGGAATGAGGCTATTCGGCATTTGCACATCTTCAAGAATACACCTCGTTTGCCCCCAAAGTTTTACATCAACTATTTTCTCCTGGGGATTACAGCGGTCCAAGGGAAATTGAAAACAATGCTTATACAAAAGTTTGAGGGGCAAACAAGGTGTATTATGGGAGATGTGCAAATGGTTAATTTGGTCTAATTTCTCTCTTGCAATAGACCTCTTTAGCTTGTATGTTTTGTTTTCCCAATAGAGGTCCCAGGGGAACTTGGCCCTTTGTCTTTTCATAAATTATGCGCAGATGTGCACGTGAATTAGATGAAATTTGAAAGGAACAGTTCTTTAGAGTATTATCACATGACCTGTATTGGGAAAACAAAACTTACAAGCTAAAGAGGTGTATTTTAATAAATACGAACAATGTGTCTTCATTAAAAACGTACTTTACAGCCCACCGTTGTATTTTTCGATGTTCTCACTGTTCATTCAGGTGCATGGGATATTTGAATTGTGTATTTACTTAATGGATTACCCAATAACGTTTTTTACAAAACGTGAAGGAGATTTGTTTGAATTGAATAAAAGCCATTTTTGTCGTTCAAAAAAGGACTTTGTTTCTGTCGAATGCAGCTTTCACAGCGTGCAAATAACCAGATTTCTCCTGCATCGAAAGATCAAACAAGATGTAAAATATTTGGCCTGGCCAACAATAGCCTTCACTTCCAATAATTTACTGTGTCGCTTACTCTCCTCGCGTGCACGTCACGCGAGAACAAATTTGCGATGACACAAAGGAGCATGGGAAGGTAACGCGTAACCAGTGACTAGATCCATTCCGCTCTCTATTGACGTTGGCCAGTACGCCTGTGAATTGCCTTATTACAAGTGAGCTGAATAACATTGTCTTACAATGTTAAATTTCCTTTTATTTCCTTTTTGTACAACACGTGCTGGTTGGTTCGTTTTCACGCATTCTTTGTGTTATGAACAACTAGCCAGCGACATTTTAATTTAACTGACATTAAAGTAACGTGTATCTTTGATCTTAGAACGCGGGGAAAACATTTTCTACAACCTGACTAGGAATACTATTTTATATTGAATACAAAATGCGTTTTTATGCACACCCCAAGAGAGCCAAAGCACCAAACTCAACTGAGAAAAATCGTAGTTAGACCAATTTCCAAAGTTCGTTACTGAAACACGACTTAAGGACGGTGCCCACTAATGGAAAGTATTTTTTCTCAGATAATGACTATGTGAGACAAGTAGATCATATCAGGGGCTATTGAAATCCAAAAAGAAAACTAGGGGTAACCACGCATTTTTTCAGAGATAACTGCGCTTCAGTGTGGAGAAAAACGCTGAATAGGCATTTTTTAGAAAAATGATAAAAAGTTTTTTTTTCCCAAAATTTCAGAGTGTACACGTGAAATGGCACAGATGCAATGATAATTGTAACAAGGTTTCAAAATAAGCAACAAACGATAACATAACAACCGCTCTTTATACGTCTTTTTTTGAAATATCAGCACAACTGGGAAGTTATCAGCAAGTACCCCTCACCACGCGTTTGCCTTAAAAATAGTGTAAACGACATTTTCCCCAAACCAAAAATTGATCGTTTGCTGAGTAGGCTTATTACTTTCATTTGCTGAGATAAAAAGTAGAGGTTACCACGCGTTTTTAGAAGTTAAATTGGTTGGTTTCGACCTTAACTTAATCCCTTTGGGGGTTATTTACAATTTTTCCCATCCCCTCCCCGGTCAGTTTCACTATTGCTTCACTCCACGCGGAGTACTCTGGGATATCCACAATGGCTAACAGTCAGAGAGAACAACAATCCACGGGGTAAACGCTTGTTTCAATATCTCAAACCGCCCTTGGAGAGAAGAGCCTGGGAAAGAAATCCGATCACGCATATCGACATTTTAACCGAACTGCCGAATAACTGATCTTCGTTACATGCCAGTTCTATCCATGGTTTGATACCTCCGATTGATTCATTTTTCTCTTGGAATTTTAAATATAAAACTATTGATTGAAGTATTTCAAGTTAGTAGCACCTCAAGTACGGTCTGTAAATCGCTTTTTTATATACTGACTTATTCGGGCGCTTTCAGCTATGGAAACAAGTCGATAGTACCCCGCGTGACTTCGTTTCCATAACTCAAGCCGCCATTCCGCGATCATTTTGGCGCGGAATTCAAACTTCAATAAATTTGGCGGGTACAGGCTTATTCATTTTTCCTGCTGGAATGGTTTGTGATGCAGTTCCCGCAGGAACTGCATCACAATATCTTTCCGCCCTCTTTGACAACCAGATAACCAACACGTTTGTATATGTGCTTCAACGCCATAGTTGATGAAATAGTTAAAGAATGGGAGCTAAGGACGAAATCATCTTTCACCCCTTGGATGACGGAAAAAAACTTTGGGAACATTGGTGTGTCTCTACATATTTATTTTTAGGGCATTTTATTACTATTTAGTTTCGTAGTACTCAACCAAAGTGGCACTCATCAGATAAAATTGCCAAATGCGACTTTACAACGTAAGGCTGATTTCTGTGTGAAAATCAAAAGGAGTTTGAGGTTTTTACAGAGGATATGGAAGTATATGAATGTTTCAGGGGAAAGCGGGGGTGAAAGGGACAGGTGATGTAGGGGTGCAGGTATATGTTTGTATACAAGTGCCAGCTTGACTACAAGAAGGGAAAGACTGGGTCTTTTTCTCAGGGTAAGGGGATAACTTTTAAGACCGACACCCTCCTCCACTTCTTCCTTACATGTTAGATGCCTTGCTCAGGCAAAAGCAAAGTAGCCCTGTCTTAAAACATCGGCATTCCTTTCATACTGCATAAAAGATGAAGGATAAAAATGCAGCCAGTTCAGGGAAAAAAAAACAAAACAAAACATTACGTTCACTTGATATTAACCCAGTTAAATCCCAGTTGCGGAGCCACGGGAGGGTCGGGGGGGGGGGGGACCTAAAACTTGTCTGAGAGTAAACTTCTTATTTTAACAGGCCCTTATATCACTTTTTAACTGGCTGAATTTTTTAAATGAAACTGCGTGGCGCAATTTCCCGCAAAACTAAATTCCAGGGATATTGAAAATTGTGATGGATATTGAAAATTGTGATTGTTTTTGGGTACCCTCTTGCGACCTCTCGGCCTCTGCTCGCAAACCAGTATTTCCCGCACTAACGGCGACCGGCTTTTACAGATTGAGAAACAGTCAGTCGTCTCTACCTTCTCAACTACTGGTGGGAGGGGGTGTGGGGGAGACCTATTTGCTACAAAAAAGTTCAACAATCCTTTCAAAACGTTCAAAACTCGCCCGAGTCCCCCAGTAACACCAGTTGTGCAGGCAACTTCTCTCTGGGCAAGGTTGTGATTTTTCCGTTTGCACTCATCTAGTGTCCCATCCCCCCTTCCAGGTAATTACTACAAAGTCCCTTATACACCTTTTACTACATGAAAAATGTACCCCTTGCTCATACCTACTCAACTTATCCTGGGCATGAAGATCTCAATATCCTTTACCCTGATCCTTTTTATTCAAAATCATACAACACATTTTGTTACCCCTTCATATACTCCAGCTTGTGAAAACCTGGTCACCCTTTCATTTGAAGCCTGAGTATGTATCCCTTTTGGGTACATCCTCATATATGCCATCACGGGGAGTACTCCTTGGGCTTACAGCTGAAGCCCCCTGCTTCCTTTGAAAACTGGTTCACAGATCAATATAGAAATCTTTAATTCACCTCACAGTTATACCTTATCAGTGGCACCATTGTCTTTGAATAAGAGATTTTCAAAAGTAGTCAGGAAAATACAACATAGTTTTGGTATATAAGAGTGAAATTGTACTTACTAGAGGTTTTTCAATCAGACCCATTGGCTTCTTCACACAAAGTTATGTGGGAGGATCAAAACTATAAAATTTGATGGCACGCCATATTTTGTACTTGGCCAAAAGATTTTTGAATGTCGAAATGGAAAGGATAGAAAGGAAGCTTGGAAACAAAAAAGGAAAGAGTTGGTGGAGAAGGTTAGGTTTTGTATTTCTTTGAGACAGATCTATTTTCATTCATTTATTGTGATTATTAGTATTATCATCCCCTGCTACACTGTCTCCACCAAGGCCACATGTCACCATTTCCATTAACCACAACTAAACATGACAGATGCAAGACCAAGGACGTAGCAATTATTCTCTACTGCTCATGTAGGATGCCATGGCAGAAAGCTGATGACTCTGATCCAGCTATGCAGATGGCTCAGTGTGACAATTGCTTGGAATGGTTCCATCGCTGCTGTGAAAACATCCCAGACAATATTTTTGTCAATGATTCATTCTCGGAGTGTTATAAATGCCAAAAAAAAGGTTAAAATCCCTGCACAAGTAAATAGCATGTAAGAGGTGTAATATGCATTGTACAGTTTTTTCACCTGCAACTGCAATTCTGGTACACTAACAAAGTGACTAAAAGGATATATGCCAAGGAAGTAGAGTGTTCTGCAATGTTCGAGAGATTGCAAAGCCACTCAAATTTAGTTGCTGAAATTTTTCCTTATTTCTTAGAAATGTGCAACAAATTTAGTAAAGCAGGAGGCAAGATGCCAGACACCAATTTGGGGAGGGTTGCAAACTTGAAAATGGTTGTGTTATATGGATGTGTGAAATAGTTAGGGGCTCATGATCTATCATCAGGCCCACCTCACATTAATACCAAATGACATTTGGTCCTAAAGTAAATAAACCTAATATCACATCATTAGCCTCAAAAAGGAAGAAAGGTTTACATAAGGACAGTTGACAAAAAAGACACAGTGTCCCGAAATCTGTACACTAACCTACAATGTACTTGCTTGTATTTTCTATTTCCAATAGATATTTTTAACTTGCTCAAGTGTTTTAGGTGGCGGTGGGAGGAGGGGTGGGGGGAGGGGGGGGCTATAATATTTACTAAGTGATATGTTGTGGTGATCCCTGCAGCTGAGGGTTGTGGTTTCAATTTTTTCATTCCAGTTTAATTTTGGTCTTCGAGTGTCTGTGATCATGGTTATTTTGATTTGAGACAACGAAAAGTAAAAACTATACTGGTCTGAAAAAATTTAAACCAAACTAAGGTTTAATAAATATTAATAACCACTACTTCCATGATAAACATGAGCTACATTGCAGAATACCCGGGCACTTTATAACCTATATAAGTTCCAGTTTACAGCAATAAATATCCATCTAAATCCTGCTCTAGCGTATTCCTCACCTGCACAAGAATGTGCAAACTTCTTTTTTGTCGGGAATCACTTCCTCCCAATTGGGCGACAGGAGAGTTATGGAAACGAAGTAAGTCACGTCAGCATCGACTTGTTTCTATAGCTGGAGGCGCCCGAATAGCTAAACACTCTGTTGGCGACTCCTAGTTATTTCTACGTGAAAAGTCACAAATATCTTTCGTCCTCAGCAAGTCTGACAACTCTCCAAACTTTTGTGTAAGACCAAAGCATTTGTCGTACAAGGTTTTATCGGTCACATTTAATATATCGGCAGCAGTTCGGCAGTTCGGGTTAAACTGTCGATATGAGTGATCGGAATTCATTCCCAGGCTCCTCTCTCCAAGGGCGGTTTGAGATATGGAAACAAGCGTTTACCCAATCCACGGAGGAGAGCAAAACTAGAAAGTGAAGCAGGACATTTCATGGACTCTAAGGAAAACAAAGTATACTATTTCATTCAACTGGAGCTTCTCCGTCTCAAAAATTGAACAAAACTTTTTGGAGAAGAGCAATCTCCAAGGTATTAAAGGTTACTACTTCTAGCGCACATAGAGTAGTAGTATGGCGAGCTCAAGATCCAAGGCTAGTGCTGTATAAACAAACTTCTGTATTGTCGTGGAAAATAGTCGACAGGGACTCTTAGACAGGTACTCCTTTAATCGTTTGCTTACCTGTACATGTCCTCCAGAGTTTTGGAACTATAGATGTAATATGGAAAAAAGTCAAAAGCGTTCAATTTGTAATATTCAAATAAGTATAGATAATCAAAATATTGTTGAAGTAAAGGAGACAAATTTTCTAGGCGTAATTTTGGATGAAAACCTAAATTGGAAGTCGAAAATTTCACACGTTGCAAGTAAAGTTGCGAAGTCAATCGGTATAATATCTAGATGCCGCTTCTTTCTTCCCAAATCGTCTTTACGTATGCTCTACTTTTCCTTAATCTATCCTTATTTTTACTACTGCAATATCGTTTGGGCTTCGACCTATAAAACCAATCTCCGCCGCCTTGTTATCCTGCAAAAGCGCATTATTAGAATTATTAATAAATCACATTTCAATGCTCATACTGATCCCATCTTTAAGGACCTCGGTATACTAAAATTTAATGATATCCATTTGCTTCAACTGGGCCAATTTATGTATTCTTGCAAAAATTCATTCTTACCCCCAAACTTTAATAACAAATTATCTCAAAGCAATCAATTCCACTCCTACAATACAAGAAATTCCCAGGCCTACCGTCTACCGTCTTGTCGTACAAACACGAAGAAGTTCTCGCCCTTTTTTCAAGGGCCTAAGTTTTTTAATTCACTAGACAACAAGGTCATCAACTCTCAATCCCTCTCCTCTTTTAAGAAAAAATTGAAGATTAAATTATTGAGTAAGTATGAAAACAGTTTATAAATCTTTCCATCTTCGACTTTTCGCCTTCCTTTCTTCTATTGATGTGAAACAGCTCTAGCTCATAGTTCGAGGAGGCCTAACCTCTCATAAGCTCCTATAGTTTCTGTTAGGTCTCCTCGCCACTTCTTTTTTTTTTCTTCCTCTTTTCAAATACTTTTTGTAATTATTATGTGGCAAATAAAATAAAATAAAATAAAAATAAATAATAGTAAACCTTCTATCGTTTTTTATCATTTTACTGGATACCTCGATCGAACATCTTATTAAACTTGCATACATTCAATGAGCTTATATCTGTGCTTTTTAATGCGCTATCTCTTTCGGGCTTTGCCACAAGTGTCATATGATTTGCATAGACTCAAGTTCCATACATGAGCTCTCTTTTAAAAAAGCTGAATACTGCGAAAGTAGTAGTAACGAATGCGTTTATGTACCCTCTTAAATAAACTGGGCTATTTTACTTTAGTATTCTGTGTCATGATCATTCACTATTTTTCGTTCCTAAATGTTGATTATAGACTTAACAGTGCCTGTTAAACCTAAGAAAGTTTTAGAATGGAAATACTTTATTATTTTATCTTTCATCTTTAATTCATAAACAGCCAAATGGCAGCTATGTGTAAATGTCCAGATTATGTGTGGCGTGAAATTGAACCTTAAGAAAATTTATACTATCTACACGACAAGCTGCCCAATGAGTCAATTATTTCAATGCTTAGTAACGCCAAAATGCTTAAATAACAATGATAGTAGTAAAAAGCATAACAATTTTTTTCGATTTTTTCCACAATGAAAGCGTTTCCTGTGCGGCCCGCAACTGTTTGTGAAGCTGCGATCTCAGCAATCCAAGCAATCTTGTGACAGTTTTTTTCTTGTTTGTTCAACAAATAAAGCCTCGGACTCTCAATAAAAGGGATATCTGTGTGTACTCGAACGCTTTAAATCTATTTTCCAGGGAATAATTACATAAAATCTTACAAAACTAAAGAAATATTCGGGAAAGTGTTATAGCCTATTAGCCGATGAAACGCGAAGGACGCGAGTGAAAAGTAAGCTTGCAGTTTCTCGATTAAGCGGAGGACTTGGAGCTATTTTCCATCTTATTTACTGATCCTTGCCTATTAAGGGATTTTTTAATACCCAAGCTCCAAGTGTAACATCTTGAAGCAATAACTTTTGATGTTTTAGAATTGACTTTTGTTTGACTATAAAATGTTCGGTCAGATCGATCATACGGCAGAAATAGCAACATGCGCATACTTCTTCGGTTTTTAAAGAACTGACAAGATAAATGGAAACTATTTTTCGTCTGTTGAAAAATGACACATTTTTTCCGCAAGAAATAAGTAGAACCTCCCAGACTTAAGGAGACAAAACCACTCCGCGTGTCCTGCGTGTTGCGCATTTCTTTCGCGTCGCGCGCGACTACCTTTGGCATGCACAGAAAATGTGCGCAGTAACAATAGTGGGCACCGTCCTTAAAAGAGTGAAGAGCGGACGTCTCGACTGCCAGCCTTTGTCAACCCTTTTGTGTTTCAGGCCCCCTGCGCACTTAAACGGCGTATCGGGCACCAAAAAGCAAGGTTTTTAAAAACACCGGCTTAACAGAACGAAAAGGGAGGCTTTCGAATACGATAATATCTTGCATGATACAGCGCATGCCCAGTAAGGGATGCTATTGTGTTTTCATTAGGGACCTTAAGCAATAACGACGACGACGGCAGTGAAAACGTCGCTAAAAAAATGAATTTGCATTCTTTCAAACTTAATCGCGTCCATTTGGACCCGCTCAATATGTCAAATGCAGGCGACTTTTCCTGGAGTTGTATTCGTAAGGACTTTGTTCAGGTTGAAAAAGACCAAGGAAAATTCGTCGTCGTATGTCCACGTCCTCCATAAAACGTCAAATTAGGCGGTTTCACCTAGTGGTCTTGCAGTGGACGTCAAATAAATGTACTAAAAAGCATAATGCACGTGCAGAGCTGGTGTTTTGATCGTCAAATCCATTGTTTTTTGAAGTTGTCGTCGTCGTCGTAGTTGCTTAAGCTCCCTATTGTCATCGTGTGGACGGGCGAAAAAGATTCGAATACGCTACGTGTGGACGCGTATTTTTGCGAAAACGGAGGAAAAAGTCTCCGTTTTCAAAAATACCCAGATACGTGTCGACGAGGCCGCATTTGAGTGGTTAACCCATAGGATTTTGCCAAAGATTGGGAAGATAGAACTATACATTAGATCAACAAATCAGCTTGGAGTAAATCAGGACAAATGCAACTGGTAATAGGTACTTGCCTGCATGCGTTTCTAGACAGCAGAAGATTTGGAATTATTAATTCTCGCCGGTGAAACAACAGTTGTCGTTCGTGAAATGTCACGAAACTTTCGAAAGGCCAAGAGAAATTTTAAAAATTTCCGAGCCCAGTTTGAAAACACCTGATTAGGGTGGGGTGGGGGATAAAAAGGACTCAGTGAATTATACAGGCGCTATAACTGCGCTCTAAGAAGAGATGGAGAATAAACATGCTTTTTCGTAGATAATTAAGCATGCATAGTGCAAAAAGCTTGTAACTCATAACGTGATTTTTTTTTTTCAAAATTGAAGCGTACTATTTACATGTGAAAACTGAGGGTAACTAACCCCTGAACTGTTTTTCTGCATATCATTGGTCCTTGCTAACATGAACTTCCTTTAAAGGCGCTGTGTCATGGCAGTCCAGTTCATTTTGTTTAATTTTGCCAATTGCTCGCCTTCAATCGCTATGGAACTTAAAGTAAGCAAAGAAATTGCATGTAAATGACAAAATCAGAGATCCGAAGCAAACTTATATATGTCTCCTAAGCATTATTTTTGAAGTTGCAAGCAGCAGGGATCAACTCTGAAAAACTGTTAGGCTGAACAGTTTTCAAAAACCCTAATTTCAATCCGTTTCAGTCTTCTTCAGTTTTGCCCATCCGTGGAATCTGTTGTTTCTGTTGGGTAATTTTAATCATACTTTAATGTTTTTTCTCTTAATTTAACGGGCATTTTGTAACTACCTAATTTGTCTGAATACTTTGTGAGGATAACAGGAAGCTGTCTCTATCAGCTGATCCGATTGCAAACTGGATAAAGCTGTAAATATATATAGAGGATAATACACGGTGGCGCGAAGATATGAATTTTATTTTCGAGTGGCAAAACAATATTTTACGAACGAGCGCAGCGAGTGAGTAAAATATTGTTTTTGCCACGAGAAAATAAAATTCATATCTTCAAGCCGCCGTGTAATGTTCGTTTTATTATATAGACAAAAAGACATCGATATAATAATAGAGGGAAATGACCGAAATTACGTCATCGATAAACTCACTAGTGAGATTATGGAAAATAAACCACTCGGGTCCCGGATGTAGTTTTTATGAATTTTACGAGTAGTATATTTTCCAGTAAAACACTCGTTTCTATATAATAAATACTATTACATCGGAGAACTTCATTGTTAGACTGTTCCTTTCCTATTGAATGTACCCCGTTAATGTATTCCGAGTGAATTATTGTGCCAGCTGAATGTCCGCCTTTTAGTTCTGAATTTCTAAGATGTGTATGGTTTCCTAGGAAAGCATTTTGCCGATCAGCCGAATTCATTCCAGGTGCCACAAAACGGCTACCCTGCGAGCAGAGGCCCTTCGATCTTCCTAGATAAGTCGGGAAGAAGAAGGGAGTTCTTTCCTCTTACAAAACGGCGCTCCTTCTTTCTGTTCCGATTTTCATAGCGTTTTTAAAATTTCTTCGCATTATTCTGTTTCATGAGATGTGTGTGACTTCCTCACTCTAGTTTAATAGCTGCCAGTGAATAAGCGTCCTTTTTACCCCCTCATTTTTTTTTCTTTAAAAAGGAATAGATGTGGAGATCAGTTTCAATGCAACCACAGCTCCAAACAATACATAGGTGAAACCAAAACAACGACTCAGACGGTCACCTCTTCAACGAACACCGCAGACCAGTTGACGACCCCTCTAATATCTCTAAACCCACCACAGTCTCAGAACACTTTCTTACCAATGATCACTCTGCTAACGACATCATACTCATCCCTCTAGAGCTTACCAAATCTAATGGAGACAGTGTACGAAAAGCTAGAGAGGCATACCATCATCGAGAGAGGCAAAACTCTTGAACCTTTAGGTATAAATAAGAAAGATGAAATGCAATACAGTCTTTATTTCTTCTCTTTGTTAACATTTATTTTTCTATTTCTATATTTCAAATTTCTTTCAATCACTACTTCAACGGTTTTTGGTTTCAACGTTCACTTGCTAACGTAGTATGATATTGCACGCTATTCTCTTATTTTCAAATTGTAACGTCTCATTATATGTAAGACCCTGAAGAAGGAAGGCCGTGCCTTCCGAAATATTGGTTAAAAGATTATATATTCCCGACTGTAAAATCAGCCTTGCTTTTTTTGTCCTATATTTTCGATTCACTTATTGCTGATTAGATCCTTTATTAGGATCCGGTCCTTCTTTTTTGTAAGCTGGTCCTTGCTTAAAAAAATTCAAAAAACTGAATCTAATCCTTTAAATTTACGCTAACCATTGTTAAGCCTAAAAAATACGTTAAACCACCTATTCGACATTAAATTTCGATTATCACTTATGACAAGTACAGACTTGCCGACTTGCCGAAAAGACCGAAACAAAATGGATTTGGAAGCTGTCCCATTTACTTGACCCGAATTTTGGCTGTTCGCCGACAAAGTCAATTTTACTGAGAAAATATAAACAACGTAAAAAGAAAACAATAGACATTTTCAAACACACCACAATTGTTTTATCAAAACAAATGTGCCTTAAAATAGTAAGGAAAAAGAGTTTTTCATGTTTAAGAAAGCTACAGGGGAAATCTGGAAAGGAAGTCAAAGCAAAATGTACAACGTATGCCTTTTGTTACCGAATAATGTGCCCAGGGGTATTCAGCCTTGTTTCGCCATGGGCGATTCACTCAAGTCCGGGAAGCATGAAAAATTAGCTTTGTTTCATGGAACTAACGACCTTTTATCGCGTTTTTGTATTAATTTGGTTCTAAACCAAAGAAATCGCAGCTTATCTTTTGTAGAGCAGCGGAACCGGGATTTCACTGACTTTTAACGAGCAATATCGGTTTTTAAGCCAAGTCGATTTTGCCGCACTCGCGGGGAAATTGTGACTTTTCGCATAATTCAACCTGACATAATACACAAACGGAATAACATTAAAATTTCAGTCACTCCCATTCACCTCGCTGACTGCTAATAAAATATCTTATTTTTGTTCCTTTGTTTATGCATTTTATAGATGCGTTCAGTGCAAGTACAATTCTCTACTGGCCGCTCACCGAGTTGCTTTCCTCAATCGGCAGCAATGGCAGGCTTCCCGGTGATGTTTTGGCGATATTCGCTTTCTTCCGTCATAAATGCCAGTGTTCTAAGGAGCTGGATTGCTTCAAATGTGTGTGATATATTTACAAAGTAAATTATGAAAATCGCTTGGAACACCAGCTGCAAACTCTCCCAGATAACAGAACACAATTTGACGATCCCTTGTTTTAGCTCTTCCTTTTCACTGTGGTGAAGGAAAATGAAGAAGGTCTTTTTTTCCGACTTCTCTTGCATCGTGAAAAAATCGCCTCTTTTTTCTTTCTATAAGTGTTCATAATGTGGCTTGCTCTAGCTTTTTAAATATATTTTCTTTTGTTTTCATCATTTGCATCGTTCGAGGAAAGTGTGGAATGCGTAATATACTTTGTTCCTTGGGGGCGACAATCTCGTTTGCCACCATCGTCGAAATTGTTTGTGGCTCAGTTTCAGACGAGATTAACCGTATCGAGTTTTGTTAGTCTCTTGAAACGTTAAAAAGAATTCAGCCGGCCGTCAATAGGAATACCAGTTATGTAGCGTACTGAGATTGACTCCAGACCACTCGGCACCCTAGCACTCACTGCACTAGACGAGCTTAGTTATGCATCCCTATACATGTCCGAGGATTTCGACAAGGAGAAATTAATTGTCAGCGTCCGAAAGCGTGACCCGGAAGCTGTCGAGGTAAGCTCACCGGGCTGAACTCCGTCCCTTCTACACAGTGATTTGAGCGCGCGTGAGAAATCGCGCTTGAGAAATGCGTACAGAAAGGGGTTGACAAAAGACACCGCGAAACGAATGTAATCAAAGGCCATGAACAGTTTATCGGACAGCAACAGCTGGGGTCCGGGCAGTAGTGCAAAAAGAAAACCACTTACGTAAAAGGAAAGCCAGCAGATTATGAAGACTGTAAGCATTAAAGCGAAAATACACAAGGCTCGTGCTTCAGTGGCAATGGGCGCTTTTTGATTTGCGTGTCCGGCACTACGAGTGTTGTACAAGCCTCTGATCTCCTTAATTTGTCGGTGAATGACCAGAAACATGCGAACATAGCTGTAGGCCATTATCATTGCGGGTAGAAAGAAGCAAAACACGCTTCCGAAGATGTGGTATCCCACATCGAACCTCATCTCTTCAGGAGTTTTCGTGTGGTAATAAAAGTTTGAAGGGTCGAGCCAGGCGAGTTGAATCAGAGCTGCAAACAGCGAGAAGATCCACACTGCGGCTATGACCATGAGCAGACGCGGTACAGTGACGATATTTATGTACTTCATGGGGTACATTACATATATGTACCGCTCAAGAGTTACTAGGAGAATGTGGTACATGGTGGAGACAGCGACCAAGCGATAGATGAGAGCAGCTGCCATGCAAACCCCAACACCGAGGAACGCGTTACAAATCACATTCATTGGTATCCCGAGCAGGCCGACCAGTAGATCAGATACAGCGAGGCTGATCAACAAACTGTTGGTCTTCGTTTGCAGATATTCTCGGCAAACAAACAGCGAGATGACCAGCAAATTGACGGCTATTACAGCGACGCTGAGAAGGATGAGAAAGCTGTCGAAAACCGCGTTGAAGTACGAATCAGGAATTGATGTGCCCGTCGAGCGATTTACAAGGGTGTCGTTGTTTTCCATCTTCAGCGATATTAGTTTATATTCGCTAAAATACCATTCAAATGTACACTAGTGAAGTTTGTTTTGACTTGCTTGTAGATTACCACGACTGATGACTACGACTTAATTTAATACTCGCAGATTCAAGCTTCTCTGCGCAGTCCAAAGATTGGGATTAAACTCCCAAGGTTATCGAGTTTAAATATCCGCGAAGTGCTCTCTCTTGAACTGGAAATATTCACCCGTTAATCTGTCCTTTTTCGCAAATTCCCATCCTGTACAACGGTTAAACGGTTTGATTTTTTATCTGCAGTAGTCTTTCTGTGGCGATGACTTCTCTTAGACGTGCAAAACTACAGTATATTTTCTTCTTGACAGTTTTTAAGGTCGGCCAGATTATTTTTCCACTTGTCTCCTATCCGAATTAAGCAATCCGATCTTCTGAATGACAGAAAGTTGCAAATTCTTTCACGACGTTGACGAAACACGATGCACGTCCTTTTCCTCAGCTAAGTCTTCGTCGTAGGTGTTCTTGACAACCTTTTATATTCTCCTGGCTAAAGAGCGCTTCCTCCACTTTGGCAGATTATCAATTAAGCGAATTAACGCCGAGGTTTTTCCACTAATGTGCATAAACAGACAACAATATATTTTGTTGCCCTGTTCTGTTTAAAATTCTGCTTGTAAGCCAAAAATCTGTTTGAATTAAAAAGCACGAGTGAAAGTGATATTGTTTTCACTTGACTTTCTAAACGACAGTTCCTGAAAAACAAGCCGTCCGAGGCGGTGCGGCAAAGAGACTCGTCGAGTTTTTCCGAAGTGCTTGCTGTTTTAGACCACGTTCACTGCCATTAACTTGTCTCCCACGCACACTGGAAAGAAGAAATTTAAAAGGTGCTGAAGTCGGCCCGGGCCAATGACTTTGAGTGTTATTAACACAGAGGAAACGCGTGTTTTCCTTGCTCAAATTGTTTTGATTGACCTCGCGATGGTCAGTTGAATCTTCACGTGAGCAATAAATGAGCTGAATAGGGGTGGCTTTTCGTGGAAATATTCTCTATTTCGTTGGTCGACGTTTTCTTTCTTTTCAGACAAATGGTCCGTCTCTTTGTACCAATTGTCAATGTTACTGGATTTCTATTGTGGTTGACTCGGTAAGACGTTTGGAAGCCAGCTGTTTGTCAACGGGTTTATAAGGATTTCAACAGATAAGCGGTTCTGTAGACTTTCATTTTCCCTCAAAAGCGGCACTGTTCGCTTCGGTTGTTCTTCGCTGAGGAAAAAAAAAACTTAAACTTAGAGCCTCCTGTTCTCCTATTAATTCAACTATAAATGTCCTAAAAGGGTATAGGGGCTTTATAAATACTTCTACAAGAATAAACAGGCTATTAATCACTGTTTGCACAGCCTCGATGCCTTGTGACGTGTTTTATGATTACCGGAAAGTTATGAGTTTCATCGAAGACCAGAATCCTCCCCCACTCTCGATCCAAAAACACCGTTACCATAACAACTTTGATATCAATAGTTTTGCATGTATATGAGTTTCGCAGAGACGACACGTTTTTCGAGACGTTTTCTCAACATACATTTTATTATGTTTGGGAGGTTTTCAAATTACTTTTATTGTACACTATGTGAAAAGTAAAGAAACAAAGAAAGGGCTGTACTCTTCAAAGCTCGCGAATTTGCTTTTGACAAACTTCATATAATATGATGCTTTTGAAAGAGAAGGAAAGGAAAATAAAAAAACCAAAGATGTACATATATATTTTACAAAGATAAAACTTCGTTCCCAAAAAAATATAATGCCCTCTTTTGAACGATTTTTCCTTAAGACAAGAATAACTGTTCTATAGTGTTTTTATGTATTATTCACGCATAAATTTTCCGGAAGCGTAGGCAAGATTGTTAGCTAATGAATGTTCGAATGAAATTCAGAATTTCCCCGGAAACGGTTGTCTTTGCGCCCATAAAAATATTTTTGGCTTTTAAAGGAGTTTCTCTTAGTTGAATAATTCAAGTTAGATTTTTACCTAGACTAATTATTTCTCACCCGGGGAAGATAATTACAAAATTCATTCATTTTCGAATTTTAAATACCGGAGGAAGAAAAAAGATACATGTATCTTCTCGATTTCTTTTTTTTAAATTACTTTTTTATTGCATAATCTTTGAGCTTAAAACTGAGGGGGAAAATCGCAATATCCCTCTTTATTTAAACAAAATGACAACGCATTTGATTAAAATTTACAAAGCTTTTCTAAACTGTCTCCTTCTTCAGAGTTAATCTTTTTCTTACAAAGACTTCGCTATCGCAGGCATCGTTGCAACGAGCAAATTGAATAAATAGTTTAGTTTGTCTCTTTCGCGTACAAACAACTTTGTTCGCTTGATAAGGCGCTATTAATATAACCACAGTTTAATTTGCGTGCGCGATAATGTGTTTTTCTGTAGAATTGAGAGTTCTGTAATTTATTAAAACAGACGCACTGTCATTTCTTGCTTGGAATCGAATCGTATTTCAATTAGTCATTTTCAAAACGTCAAAACTCAGTTAAAGTGATTTTTGTTTTAATAAATCGAAGAGAGTGAAGTCTTTAATATCAAAAAACGAGAATTTCTAGAGCTTTTGTTTGATGTTTTTTGTTAAAAAGCTTTTGCAGTTCTTTGATCTACTGTATTTCAACAAATTGAGTTAGTTTCTTTCGTGGCAATTAACAAACGTAGCGAGGACAATTTCATTTGCGTATCAAAAATATTGCAATACTCTCAACATCAACAGAAGCAAATAAACTTAAAAAAAACAGTGTAATGCCACTTTATTACATCGTAATCAAGAAGAATCAACTTTAAATTTTCTACCGTCTTTATCACGGCGTTTTAAGAGCCTCTTTAAAACGATGTCTTTACTAAAAGGCTAACGTAACGAGGAGTAGCTTTCCTCAAAAGCCCTTCGCGTCATTCTACGCAGTTGAAGATCCCATGTTCATAGCCGGCTTTTGTTTTACCAATGTCCTAGTGATTCCTGGTAGTTCTGCCTTGTTTGTAAACAAAATAACCGCACACCCGCGATGGGACTGAAATTTGGTTGAAATCGTGTGCTACGCAGATTCTGAATCCCTCCTTCAACCCTCTTAACCCTAGGACCAACTCAAACAAACCTCATATTAAACCAATTTCGTTTACATCAATGATGACAAGTGTTTCGCAAAAACTGACCGGAAAATGGATTGCAAATGGTTTGAAGTCGATCTTCGTCTACTGTTTTGACTAGAATGCTGATGTTACAGATTTACCTATTGCTGTTGAAGAGACTTTTCACGAGGCAGTTTAGTCGGCAGTTTAGGTCTCAAACGATTTACTACTATTCTAAGGTTCTTAACACCAGATCTCATCCAACTAAAAAAATTTTGTCTCGCCGTGGACCAAAAAACCATTGACACCTCTAAATTACCAGCTTTCTCCAACATCTTTATAGAAAGGGAAAGGAAGATGTGATATGTCCATATTTTTTTCTACCGAGACTAAATAATCAAAATAATATTGACGAGACAAATTTCTTGCCTTTTAGTGTCAACAAAGTGTTCGTACTTTACTGAGTCATATAACATCCGCTCGCAGGGAATACTACTGGCATTTAAATCAAATTTACAAGGTTTCCTATCCTTATCATGAAATCTCATCGAACTGAAAACTAAAAATATACATACTGAAAACTGCGAAGTTGTCTATTAATTTAATTTCTGTGTTGTTTTTCTTTGATTTTACACTTTAAGTCGTAGAGTTCGAAAAGCAATTAAGGAGAAACGTATAGCCCATCTCATCCGAAATTTGCCCAACAAACAAAATTTTATTTGCAAAAGACTTGTAGACAAACTCAGTTGCAATCTGATTCAAAATAAAGCCTGAGAACTTATATTAATATACTTACGCAATGGGGGGATTTCAATCTAAGAAAAAATGTACAGCCACACTGTCAACCTGACTCTCGGGTTTACCTGAACATTTTTTAAAAGCTTTTCTTCCTTTTTCACTAACAGCATTTATTTTCTGATGCCAGGAAGTTGAGCATAAAGGAATATTCTACAGTTTCTCTAGTTCCTCCAGCTTACGTTTAATTGTCCGTTGTAAACTGAAAGCCAATCCTAAAAATTCCCCCAAATTTTAAAATCTTCGAGACGTAGGCCTGACTCGTTTTTTAATGGTTAAGTCTAGCTCGCTATATTTTTTCTAGACAATTTTCTCAAGCAAAGAAAATTAAACTTTAAAGAGGTTCCGCTGAGGAGAGTTTTTACTTCATTATTATTTTCTTTTCTTCGTCAAAATTTATCTAGCCATGCGATCAAGTAAAGCGACTATTTAATCGAATCTAATGATGCCTTTTCCCAGTGGCAGTTGTGATGGATAGTTAGATATTATGTCAGTGTATACCCACCAAAAACATTTAAAATTTGTATTTTTTAAAAAGAAACTGTGTAGGGGAGCTCTAAATGACCATTGAACAGCTTAACAATATCAACTCTTGGGGTGCGTACGAGTCAAAGCGACAAATTTTTCATAATTGTTGGTTTTCGTGACTTACTGTATCGAGGTATTCTATGGAGAAAATGGTAACCTTAGGGTAAACGATGGCTGGGGTATTCTATAGCCTAATCACTTCCCCATCTTGCTTTTAACAATGTAGAAAAGAACAAAACCAACGCGCCTTAAGTTATACTGTTTCCGGGAAGATATAGTCACTCTGTAATGCATAAAACTAAGTCTCAAATAAAAGGTATTGCTCGGGGATTTTTTGACCTGCGACAAAAGATTAAAATCTTTTTTTTTTTTTGTGAAAAGTTATTTTGGGTAATATTTCATCCGAGAAGCTGTTGATTTCCTTCTTGAGATTAACAGAAATTAAAAGAGTTATTAATGAGAATTTTAGAAAGGAAATAAGGTAAAATCCCCAGGCTACGCTTTGAGAAGTCCAAGGAGCGTGGGCGAAATTAATGTTATGTGAGGGGTGCAGCGATACACGCGTGCTTCATTAGCTTTGAACCCGTGTGGACACAAGGCTGACAGATAAATCACAATTTTAAGGTCTGTTGCTCGGCCGGTGTCATGAATTGGGAACTAACTCGTACACTTCATTAGAGATACCACATTTTATGCGGTGTTCTCCAGCTATACCATTATATTTTCTACGTCGTATTTCCTGACATGTTCAGATTCTTGATATTTATCAATTAGTGATGTTAAAATGTTATATCATGACTTGGATCTAGTTTTAGGCTAAACACCCATGAGGATTTAAAGGATTAAAAGCGAGCGCATACCCCTTCATCTTGTTGCTTTCGCTAAAATTGCTAAGATTGCAATCTTGGACAGAATAAAATGGAACAGCAACCAAAATCCGCTCCAGTATAGGACTGAAAACGCCGGCTTTGAGCGCGTTTTCACAGCGTTTTTTTCCTCTCGCCAAACAAACCGCCAAATACGCAGGTTAGGCTAGACCGCCAATTGACCGATATCAGTATCAAATATATCGACTGGATGTCGCAAGATACTTGGTCAGCGACTTGCGCCCAAATGGAGAGCTGATTTGTAACACAATTGTTAAGTTGGAGACAAGAACCGCAAAGCACTGAGAAGTGTCCGAATTTACTTTTCACTGGAGTCACCAGACAGCAAGACTAAAATAATATTATTGAACATTTGTGAAACAGCCCAAGATATGAACAAAAAAATTAGCGGAGAAAAAACAAAGACATTAGCAATAACGAAGAAAAAATAAATGATTTAAAATGCGGCTAGCCTGCGAAAACAGCCGTTTCTCCTCGCTCTTCGCCGCTGAGGACCGACGTTTCTCGAAACGGCTATTTTCTCAGGCTAAAATGCCGCCAGCTTAGGGATCTCACAAAAGAGCAGGAAAAAAAAACCACAGCAAAAGAATCGGACACGAAATAGCAACCTAAAGTGAAAGTATATCGAAAGTGAAGAAATATCTTCCGACGATAGTAGCCTTACGTAGCTGGCGCGATCGTTATGCGAAGGGCACTTTCTTGGCGGCGAAGCCACGAGGGATTGTCTCCCGGCTTCGCCGCCTCAAAATAATAGCACTCCCTCGCTAACTTGATCCCGCGGGGCGACGGCAACGGCAACGGCAACGAGAATGGCAAAAAATACAAAAGGTTTAATGAGCAAAACAACAACTTTGCGCGTGCATCATGCTTTTTGGTACATTTCTTTGCGGCCACTGCAGCACTTAACGACTTGAAAATGCCTATTTTCACGTTTTATGGGGGACGAAAACAAGCGACGACGAATTGTTCTTTCTCTTTCTAAACTAAAGTGCTGCCCCCAAGAAGTCAACTCAGGGAAATACGCCTACATTTGACATTTTTAGCGAATTGGAATAAACGCAACAAAGTTTGAAAAAAAAAAACCAAAATGCGAATTCATTTTAAAAGTGACGTTTTCGCCGCCATCGTCGTCGTCGACGCTAAAACTCGCAGGCTAGACGGTAGATATGGCATGTACGGTACAGCAATAGCTAGAGGCAGACGTTAAGAGGAGGAACTTGAATCAGGCCGAGAAAGAGACATAAGACAGAAATGGGAGAAAAAGCAAAAATAATAAATAAATGAATGGAAGAATTACCGCGAACAGAAGAAACCAATCGCGACGGGGGCGGACGGAATTACCTTGTAGAAGTCGAGGACGACTAAGTAGCGTGGTACTTACTTAATATGGAGCGTACTAAGAGTGTCTGGATTTTGCCTTGTTTTTGCGCAATAGCCCTGTTTGTTGTTGACGTAAAAGGAAAATAAGAAACGCCGGTTGTGATTAAGCACTGCAGAAACTTAAACTCTGAATAAAACATTGGCTAAAGCTCCATTTTGTCCCATTTTGTCTCCCAGACAGCTAATTATAAGGCACTTTGTCGGTCTGTTGTTATATACTATGTTTTAATTAGCATGACTCTTACCATGTTTTAATGTCTGAAAGTAGTGGAAAACTGCCGAAAGTAATTACGGCAAAGAAAATAAACTGCAAAAAGACAAATTGTTGGCTAAAAGCTTAGTTTCACTAGCCGGTTAAGCCACCTACATCCTGTAATTCTGACGGTAGTTTACAACCAAACCACTTGCCGAGTTTGTTTTATTATTTTTTTTTTTTTCATGTAAAGCTTTATGAAAACTGAAATTGTGCCACAACAAAAACGTGGAAAACTTTAAAAAAGCAATGTTAACGAAGGCAGGTGTGATTTTCTACTGAGTCTGAGAATATAATAAATTTCCTACAGGGAAAACATTATCAGTACAACCTCATTGTTGGGTTTTATAATAAATGCAAAATCGCTACGCTGGTTAATTGAAGTCAATCGAGTTGTTATTTTTGGGAGTGGCTTTTTTCTAATAAATAAACACTATAATAACGTGTCAAGCTACCTAGCTTACACCTAGAATAGTGTACATTAATTGTGGATATCTATCCACCTACGTACGTCTAGTTTTACCCCAATCTCATATACATATCCCTGCCCACATATTCAACCCTTGCTCGCTCCATGTTAAGTAAGTACCACGCTGAAAAAAACACTGTACATAAAATATATGTACATTACAAGATTAAGAAAATTTATCCAAACGTTACACAGGTGTGAAAGTCTTTATATTATCTGAAAGGAGGTTCTTAATATCCTATCTTGTTCTGGTGAGACAACCGTCTCTGAATTATGTACCTACTTATCACCGTTCTGACGGCAATCAAAGTTGAAACCATAAAATATAGCTCTAATCTTTTCATTCGGAATCGACTAGTACGTAACCTTTTAAATAAAAGAAGTAAAATCTCGTTTTCAAAAGAAACTTTGCTGGCCAGCTTTTTCAATTTACAGTAAGACTGGAGTCTTCTCTTTCTGAAAACTTAGAATTCAAGAAGAATAAACAGAGGAATCACTTCAGTCCGTGAACTTTGTTTTGTATTTTTTCTAGATGAGAAATTAAGATGACATTTGTGAAGGTAAGTATCAACAGTTAAAAGAATGCTACATCTTTTACCTAAAGAGAGAGGCTCGAAGACAGTTTGAACCAACAATTTTAAAAGGAAGGGAATCAGCGAAATGGTGGCGAGTATTACTTCATTTCTTAGCTAATACCCTTCACCAATTTTACAATTATTTACGATTTTAATGAAAATAGTCACGTGACAGTTCCCGTGTCAAACTGAAGGAATAGTTATCCTTTAACATGTTTAAAGACGATGAGGTCTTTTCAGTGCACCAAATCGGATTTAGCTCAATCCTCTTTGCCGAAGTTACAGGCAATAAATCATTTTTTTTTCTAGGTAAATCTATTAGACGCAGGCCTAAAATTAAACTAAAAAAGATAAGCTACAACATTTCCTCTACTATCCGACATGTTCTCCAAAGCTGATTACAGAGCCTCTGGGGAACCTCTCTTTCCAAAAAAATGAAAATTTTAGACATTTTTAGTATCATTATTCTATTTTCTTCAGGGTAGTTTTTTCCATGAACCTTTTTTGCAACAGTCTGTTATACCACTTTGCTTTCGTCAAATCTTTCCACCTGGCCGAGTCAAATTTACATTACTCATTGTGCGGTGAGAAATTCAAAGAATCTTAAACGATATCGTCCGGCTTCGCAGAACCAATCAAAGGCTATCTATACATTTGGGATCTCCTCACCAACTGTCATCGAAGCAGAGAAAAGTTTTTCTTCCCTCAAATTTTCTTATGAGAACATTTATAGAAGTTACGCAAAATAATGCAACTCATGTCTAGATTTGTTACATCCGATTTTTCGGTATTGCCTATTTTTCATGGATACATTTACATAACATTGGGAAGGAGACCTTGACTACAATATAACAGCTATAAGCTCATGATTTATATTTACGCTACAAATACTTCACTAATGTACTTTATTTTCGCTAATATTGTCCTCAGGAAACGCGTGTAGTTATGTCACTATCTTCTTGTACGATTACTTGAGATTTAGAGTAGTCGAGTAACTCAGAAGAACCTCTAATTTAAGTGGTCGCCATTTGTGTTGAGGGTTATTGTTTGTGTGGTTATCCTATTGTTTTCACAGCCAATCCGTTCAGTGAGGTGCTGTTTCAGCGAGATGTACTGTAAATTCAATATCTCAAGAGAGCGAAGTGAACGGTGTAGTAATGTAATAGTTTCCAAATACAGTTGTTAACCACAGTTAGGTAGTTAATTAGTTAGTCAGTTTTTTTACCATGTACATTTTTGCTCCCGATTTAATCATGTATTTTTATTTTCTAGCTGAATACATCCTATGTATTTTATATTTCTTTATGGAAATGCTGCTAATAAACTATTATAATTATTATTATTATTAAATTCGTCGAGTCTTGTTGCTGCTTAGTTTAGCCTATAATTTTGAATTGATGTTTGTTTTTTTTTCCTTATGTATCAGACCATCCTCCTTTTTTCTCCGTTTACCGTCGTCCGACCGACCCAACGACGTAGTTACACCATTTTTCACTTGAAATAATCTTTTTAATCTGAAAAATGAGCATAGTAACAGCATAGAGAAAAACAGGAACAAAAACATGAACATTTTTCACAGTATATTGTACTTTTTGTTAATCCAAATATGTGAATGTTAACTTTTAACGTCATCCTGGGGTACCATGGCCTACTATTCCGAGAACTTCTTGTGAGTTTTTTTTTTTCAATCCGACCGACCGACCCAATATCAGGAAATGCATTCGACGGTAAACGAAGAAAAAAAGGGGATGGCCTAATTCGTATGTCGTAAATTCTCGCGCCCACGGTCGGAGGAATGTTTTCCAATTTTCCTGTATCTTATGATATGACTGACAGATAAATGTCTCATCAACCGTTCATCAATTGGCGCAGATAAACGACCCTCTGGCAGAATCATTTTCTAGCGCCGTCCTTATGCAGGAATTCTAACAAAAAGACAAAAAAGTTAAGCCAAGCCAGCTGCTAGTAGATGCATGATCGATGAAGCACCTTTTAGACAAGACAAACTAAAAGTGGCTTACGACAACTTAGAAATTCATGCAAGTCTTGAACCTCCGGCTAAAACAAAAAGGACATTTCTAGATTGTAAAAACGTCATTTATGCGCCGATGCTGAGGATAAGAAAGTACTGAAATCAATTAAAGTAATTGATAGACTGGTACTACGGTAACGAGGAAATTTTCGTAATGCCAATATTTTTCTTGTTTTTGAACCTTCTATAACCTTTACTATAGACCTGCTTCTATTTCCCAAGTAGTGCAGTGAAGTATTGGCCTAGTTAAAATCGCCTTTTGTGCCACAGTGTCGATTATTTCCTTCTACACAAAGAAAAGTCTGGTACACGTAGCCGGCAACAAAAGTTATGAGTTGATATCTGTTGTTTGGTCTTATCCATTCAAGCGTTTTAAGTAAAAGTCTGAAGAAAACCAATTGCCACGTATCGGTCTTTCAGTGTACTGTGCGTATATCAAACCACTGTCTTAAGATGATAGGATAGGTTTTTAAAACTGAGAATGTGAAAAATTTGTAAGTTAAAAAGCGAATGAAGAAATATTAAATTAAAATCTTGAAAACAGTGCTTTGACCCATGCAGCATCCAGTAACATTAAACGCTTTTCCTCTAGTAATTCAGCAATCTCTCTTATGCCGATAATTTATTTCTCAGGTTCACAAATTACTCAACTCCAAACAACCTATGGATGATTAGACAGGGTCAGTGTCGGATTGTTTTATCGGTTGTTACGCAGTTGCGCAGGAAATTTGGACATGCAAACTTCACACCCCAAACAATCCCATAACGCAATTCGAGACATATCACCGATTCAAGCGTAACTTGCAGTTTTACGTGAGCTTCGTCTTCCCATGATGCCTTGCGCGTTGGATATTTCCAGTCATTCGACTAATCTCGCTCTCTCAACGCTTAAATCATTCCTGTACGCCGTCAGCTTCAGTGACAGTCGCTTTATGCGGCTTCCCGCAGGTGTAAGCTTATGAGAGCTTCAAACGTCTTTATGCTTGAGTTTCTTATGAGTGAAAGTCAAAACCTGGAAGTTGACAAGTTTTTCTACGCTGACAAATTGGATACCAGAAATTGCTTATTCACTGGTACTGTAGCCAGGGCTCGAAAGAAGACCACATCCGATAGTCTGGGGCAAGTAGCTGTTAACTGAAGCTTACGGTGGTTTACGATCGTCTCGATACAAGTTTATTCAGTTTAGGTGTAATAGTTCCACGTACTTCAGTGGCTAAAAGAACGAAGAATATTCACCCAAAATGTTTTTAATCAGTTCACCCGCAAACTATATTCTTGAAGTGATCGAAATTTTTGTGCAATAACACTGCTTGAGTTCGTATTGAAATGACTTGTATCGAAACGACCGACCTCCAAGCTTACTTGTGCGATGGGCGAAGGTCCAAGCAGGTCATCCTCCAACAAAGTCATTAACTAAGACGAGCAAGAAGTAGAGAAATGTGAGAAATGCTTGCCCAAAGAGCAAGCTGGAATTCAAGTTTTTCTGAGCCCTTATTGTACCATAGTAAAAAAACGTTAATTTTTTGACTGAAATGTGTGGACCTCTGTATATTAGCAATGCGATTCTTTGATTCGTAATTATTGCTTAGCTAAGAGAAGGTAGAAATTTATGGGAAAAGATTTCATTTTTTTCCTTGGATCATAATAATGTGATATCCAAATTTTGTCTTGACGGGTAGGTCTGTGTAAGATGGTCTCAGTGTCCACTGTACTGGGTGAAAGACCAAATGCAGCTTCTTGCATGGACCAACCTAATAAACAATATTTTATTCGATAGTGAGCAAATAAAAGATATCTAGAGACATTCAGTATCTCTTGTGTAACATGTCATTCCTTTTCATTCCTCTGGAATCTTGACTACTCTATCAGATTGCACAGATCCAGAGGCGATTCTGGCCAGAATGAAGCCGAAAGAACGAATAGATGCACTTGTTGAGGTGGCACGTTGACCCAAGAGCAAGAGTCAAGAAACTTTTTGCTACAAGGGACTTACTACATAGTTCTGATCAACCCAAAATGACAGAACTTCAGTAAAGAATTATGTGGGCAAGTGGAATTTACTTGAAGAGTCACTGTGAGGAGCTTAAGTTGCTGAGTGAGATGAGCGCACGCAAAAGGACTGAGCAAGAGCAGGCAGAAAGGGATGCAAAAGTGTACGAAGACTATGACTGGACTGATCTTCTTAAAAAAGCTAACTGTAAAAGCTCTGGAAAAGTACATGGACTACCATAAACTTCCTCGTAACTGCTTGTAAAAGAATGGCAAATCAGGATGTATAATTGACCATTATTACAGAGTAAGAGGAGAACACATTGATGACTGGAGACTTGGTAGTGAAGGTGAGTGGAAGACAGATGGTAGTGAAATGCAAAGCTATGATGAAGATATTGTATTAGATGAAATCGGACAAGAAGAAGAGGAAGAGCAAGATGATGTGGATGGAAAAGAATTATCTTCAACTATATCAGGAAGGATGATTAGGAGAAGAGCAACGATTGACTGGCTGTATTACTGATGCCAGCAAAAGTAAGGAAACGTTTTTTATTATCCATAATATACAAATTTACAGAAAGAAATTAGGACTGAGAGGTAGGCTGGGGGTGTCTCTAATTTTAGAGATACTAAAAGGGGATCCCTGAAAATGTTTAATGTAGGGTCCTTTAATCCTTGCCCTAACCCTAGATAGTAGATAATTTCTCATCAGTCCCCCCTCCCCCCCCATCCACAACAAGTTTTTGTGAACGTTCACCTAGGGTTCTCACGAGAGAGCAGAAAAAAACCCAAAGCAAAGGAAGTGGACATGAAATAGCAACCGGTTAAAAGAAATCAGTTTAAAGTGAAAAGATCTCTCGAGTGAAAAGATATCTCTCAACGGTAGTAGCCTACGTACGTAGCTTGCGACATTGGCACTTTTTTGGCGAAGAAGCTGCGGGTGATTTTTCCCCTAAACGTCTCCCGGCTCCGCCGCCAAAAAACAACAATACTCCCCCGCCAGTTTCTAGACGATAGCTACGGTAAGGCGACAAAGGAAACCTTTCCTTTTAGTGACAGCAATAGCTAGAGTCATGATTAAAAGTTTAAACGTTAAGAGGAAGAACTCATTTGAATCAGGGCGAGAAAGAGACATAAGACAGGAATGGGAGAAAAAGCAAAAATAATAAATAAAAAAATGATGAATTACCGCAGACTGAAGAAATCAACGGCGGGGCGGACGAAGTTACCTTCTAAAGGTGGAAGACGAGTCAGTAGTGTTTGCAGGGAAGAGCGTACTTAAAGCGTCCGAACTGAATTTGGACTCCTTTTTGCATGATGGCCGTGTATATTGCTGGCTAAAAGGGAAAATAAAAATGCCGATTGTGATTAAGGCACGGCAACAAATTAAACTCAAAACATTGGCCAAAAACTTCATTTTGAGGGGGAGAAGTCTCCTGGACAGCTAATAAGGTACTTTGACGGCCTGTCGTGATATAATGTGTTTTAGTTAGCATGACTCGTACCATATTTTATTGTCTGTAAGTAGTGAATACTGCCGAAAGTAATTAAAGCAAAGAAAATAAACTTTAAAGAGGCAAATTGACGGCTAAAAACTTAGCTTTAACAGACGATTAAGCTACGTACATCCTGTAGTTCTGTGGTCTATAACCAAACCACTTGGTTTGTTTTGTTTTTTCATGTAAACCTTTTATGAAAATGGGTAGAGACTTCTTCCTTAAGCTGAAATAGTGAAACCTGAAAAACTAAAAAGAGGAATGTGAACGAAGGCAGGTGTGATTTTCCAGTCAGAATAAATTTCTTACAGTGAAAGTAAGTCGAGTTCTTTTTAAGTGCATTAACAGTATCAGCGGGTTTTATAAATGAAACAGCTAAATAAATTCAAAATTGCCGACACTAATCAATTGAAGACAATCGATTTGTTATTTTTGGTGGAGTGGCTTTCTTTTTATAATAAATGAGTACTTAATAACGTGTCAAGCTATCTTGCTTACAGTCAGAGTAAACTAATTGTGGACATCTATCAACTAGATTACGAAACGGTCGGGCTTTTTTTTCAAAATCGACCACATATTCAACCCTTCCTCGCTCCTTATTATGTAAGTACCAAGTTGATGAAAAAAATATATACACAAAATATATGTGCATTACAAGATAAAGAAAATTTATCTAATGCGTTGCACAGGTGAAAGTCTTTATATTCTCTGAAAGTAGGTTTTTAATGTCCCATCTTATTATTAAGATAGACAACTATCTCTGAATCATGCATGTGTCTACTTATCACCGTTCTGAAGGCAATCAAAGTTGAAAACATGAAATATATAGCACAATATTTTCTCCGAAATGGCGGAAACACTTCTTCTACTATCTGACTAATTCTCCCAAAACGTCTCTTTGCCAAAAGTGATTTTTTTAGACATTAAGTTCTATTCTCTTCAAGGTAGTTCTTTTCTTTCTAACGCAAGAATCTGTTACCACTTTCGTTTCGTCAAATCTTTTTAACTGGTCAGTCAAACTTCTTTGCTAGTCAGTCCCTGCGCAACTTCGTAATAACCAATAAAACTGAGAAGTGAGAAATTCCGAGAATCTCATGAGGGTCTCGTCCGGCTTCGCAGAGCCAATCAAATGGTTATCTGTACTCTTTGGATCTCCTCACCAACTGTCATCAAAGGAAAGAAAATTTTTTTTTTCTCCTCAAATGGTCTTATGAGAACATTTAAAGAAGTTACGCAAAATAATGCACCTCATGTCTAGTTTTGTAATATCCGATTTTTCTAACAAGGCCTATTTTTTTATGGACACATTTAAGAGTGTGTCCATGAGAAAACCAGGCAGAACCAGGCAGAGGGTGATAATGCTCAAATCACCGATTTCGCTCAAACTCGGCACAAATGTTAGGTGCCAGGAGCTAACTTATGTTACAGAATTTCAGGTCAAGATATTAAATTCCCTGGGAGATCCAGGCATCCCCTGTAAAAATCGCCATTTTGCCCGTTTTATGCATAATTAATTAGCGAACTTTACGATGCCAGTGCAACAAACAGAAAAGCCACCTGGAACTTAAATGCACTGAGAAATGATCTGAGTTTATAAGACTTTAAGCACAATAAACTTTTTAAAGTCGCCGATTCGATTTCCCCCCTCTTAGTCCCCTTAAGTTGGGTAATCATTTCCAAGTTTTGAGTAAGTCGTAAAATTAGGGTATTTTATTCCCCAATATCTCTGATGAGCAACAGCTTATCTTTATAACTTTTGCATGAGTAGTTAAAGCCATCTCTTAAGTTCAGAAAAAGATCAAAAAAAGTTTGGCCAATTCACTTTCTTCCATGTGTTGACATAAACTGTTCATGTGACTGAACGACTTTTGCATATTTCATCAAAATTCAGGCCCTCACAATATTCGTGCGTTTGCCTCTGAATGAGGAGAAATCGAACAAAAAACTCATCAGACAATGATTCAACATTAATAAGGGTAAAATTGTTGAAATTATCATGCAAGAAACTCGAACGATGATTTTTGATAGCTATATACGCGATCTTTTCAAGGAAAAACAACATACAAAGATTTAATTTACAGTTTTACTTACTTTAATAATTTCGCCCAAAAAACAATATAAACGGTCTATAAAATCCATATACGTATCTCTTGGATGTTCTCAACTGCTAGTTTGTGCCCGCTTGGATTTGTTCCCCATGCCACCTTCGATGCCCAGTTCAGCGTAGTTCAGCGTCGTGACTCGCTGTACGACTAAAATTCCTTAGCCATCAGTTTACGCACAAATATCCAAATCAAGTTGTTTTAGGAGAAAACAATATGAAAAGTAGAAAGCCGATTTGTAATCCATGGAAAGAATTATTTCTGCCACTGTTGTAGCTCAATTCACATGTTACAAACAACAACGAAACGTCCGCCATCTTTCACATTAACTGGAGCCCGCATTTTTAAGCAGCGGTTGGCCACCATACGGAAACATCGTATCGGGAGTCAGGAGCCAGGAGCCAGGAGCCAGGAGCCAGAGTCCAGTGAACAAAATATGAAAAATATGGCTTTCCGACATTCTCTGAGATAATTTATTGTTATTGTATGCTAATAACAATTTTAGAATTCCAAATCTATTGGCAACTCTATTCAGACCGTGATTATAAATGATCCCATTTCTTTTCAAACTCGGAAATAGAAGTCGCTTTGCTTTCGTGTTTTGGAAAGAAATATTTTTGTCTATTTTAGTTGCACGTCAAATAGCAGCGAAGTGAAGCCGGATCTTGGTGCAGACCAGCTCAAAGGGACAAATAAAGCGTGAGACACGTCCAGATTAGCTTGCGAGAAGAATTCCATTTGTTTTCATACTGGAGTCCCCCTCCCCGGGGGAGTGGCCAAATTGCGTACAAATGCCCTACCCTGCTGGCACCAGATTTGACCGTCATAGACACTGAATTTTTTACCTAGCACGGTCTTTTGGGGGTCCTATAAAGCCTAACTATGGCAGTAATGTTCCCAAGTAGAATTCAAAATACACCACACTTTCACATTGAGTTAGATCTTTTTCTCAAACAACCGCTTCCATATGTTTAACACCCTTCCCACATTCCCGCAAGAGCTACTTCAACTGTGATACTTAGCCGGATTTCAAATTTCTCACCCTACCCAGGTAAGGTCAATTTTCTCATCCTAGAAATCCTCGGAAGGGCCTTTTTGCGTACTCTTGGGGCACCAAAACCAGTTTAGTGGCCAGGTTAGTGTGCCCTGCTGAGGCAGGCAGATGTTGAATTATGGACAGACACAACAATTAAGTTACAGACATTTGATGTTCCGGTCCGCGCGTGGTCGGATGACACCAGTAGTTATAAGAGGATGCCTTACCCCTAACTTTCGCCACCGATATTTTCTGTCATTTCTCTGATTAACTTCATACTAATTTCATTAGTACAAAAAATGACAAACTTAATGGGAAATTTTAGCCCGTCATGCACCCACTTTTTATTTCAAGTTTAACTCTGTCATATTTTGATACTAAAAGAATTTTTGAAATATTTAAAATTTCCCATTAACTCTGTCATTTTTGTGTTTATTTGACACTTTATGACATTAATGGCTCGCCCTGCGGGCTCGCGGAAATGACAGAAATTATCGGTGGTAAAAGTTAGGGGTAAATCATCCTCTTATAACTACTCAGGAAGAATTCAATCGCGAAAAATATTATTACAAAATATATTTAGAAAAGATTATTTATATTTATAAAAATAATTTTGATTTATTTATATTGTAGAAACCTTTATCATATTTGTTTGGGGGTGGGATGGGTTGGGTTGGATGAAAGAGATATGAAAAATATTATTACAAAATATATTTAGAAAAGATTAATTATATAAATAAAAATAATTTTGATTTATTTATATTGTAGAAACCTTTATCATATTTGTTTTGGGGGGTGGGTGATACCAAGATAATCATCAATGTTATTTTCAGTAAGATCGTGAATATTTCTTACCAAATCTATCATTTTTTAAAATATTCATCATCTTCATCATTTGTAAAAATTAGATAAAAATACGTAATAATATCGGCATTGTAATCATCTATTATTCCATTTATTGATTCTTTAAAAAATGAATCATTATTATAAACATTTGGGCCCATTAACGCAACTTTAAGATAAATATTATGTTGTTCTTTGATTGTTTTTCTTTTTTCTTTTTCCCAATCTGAAAGTGGTTTTTCTCCTCTGTCATATTTATTTAGATCAATCTTTTTTACTTTATTAAAAAGAAGAGTTTTTTTATCATAATTATTATTAAAAAGTAAAGCAAATTTACTCTTGAAATTAAGTTCCCATGGTTCTTTTTTAAATATATTATTTTCTACTACATAGAGGCAGTTATCAGGAAAAAGATTATCAGTTCTGTTAAAACTAATTCCAAATCTATTATAAGTATCTAACATATCAAAGTAGAAATCACACAAATCCATATGATGCCATACTTTGTTGTCAGGGGGGTACATTCGTAAATAATACATGAGAATTTTGAAGGGATGATTAAGGAATATTTCTTTTTTTTCCCTAATGTCAAATGATTCTATTTCCATTCCTGGTTCAATTTTAAAAGAATCACTTGATTTTAGTTTTATTGGTGGGTCAACTTCAAAAGAAAGATCTTCAGGGAAATCATTAACCATTTTATATAGGGATTATATATTTTTAAAATAATTTTGATTTAAAAAATAATATTTTCTAATAATAAAATGCAGTTGTCAAGTTACGATCGTCTCACTCCAGAAAATATTGTTTTTAATGAAGCCAAAGAATTCAAAGTCAAAGATAGCAAAATCAAGTACAAACGAATCCCAATTGAAGTCAAATACCCAAATGGAAAGAAAGGTGCTCTCGTAATTGAAACTCCATTTCTTTTCTCTTTTGGAGTAAGTGAAAAGAAAAACCAAGAAAATAACAAACTTGTTGGTTACAGTATTCCAGTTTGCCTCTGGGGAAAAGATACCGAACCAAATACAGAGGAAAAAGAATTTTTTGATACCTTGAATAATATCGTGGAAATATGCTGCAAACATCTTGAAACTGAATACGGATCAGATATGGCAACAAGTCTATCTTCCCCCCTTTATTACAAACAGGTTGAATATACCGATAAAAAAGGAAAGAAGAAAACACGAAAAGATGAGTCAGCCGCACCAGTTCTTTACGCAAAACTTATTTACTCTGAGAAGTCAAAGAAAATACTTTCTCTATTCAAGACCAGGGGGAAGAAAGATTTGAATCCTTTTAAATATATTGATCAGTATTGCAATGTCAAAATGGCATTGATAGTTGAAGGAATATTCTTGAGCAAGACTGTTACATCTATTCAAATAAAAGTACATGAGTGCTATGTAAAACCATTGAAACCTCGAGAATCTCTTCTAACAATAACTGAGGAAGAAGTTGATAGTGAAAGTGATGATGATGTGACTGTTGAGGTTGGTGATGTTGAAGATTTGATTATTTCCGACATTGAGGAATAAACATGAGATTTTTAATACAAAATTTTGTATTAAAAATTAACCAAGTCCTTGAAACTCACCCATGAGTTAAATTTATCAGGGTATCCACTCCATTTCACTAATGCTATCTTTTTCTTGTTATCTCGTCTGATAATTTTTTCTATTCTAAAAGTCTGCTGTTTTGCTTTTTGTAATTCTTGTTCGTAAAAAGATCCCTTTATCGATTCCGACATCTGATCAACAATAGAATACGTAACAGGTTTTGTTGGATTAATCTGTTCAATCACAAATATTTCCTCTGTCCAGTTTGGTGTGTAACCTTTATCAAATACCTTTCTTTTGTACTTTGAAATTCTAACGTGGTCTCCAATCTCGAACTTTGGTTTCTCAGGTTTCAAGTAAATAGATTCGCCATACAAATTAGACCAAACTGTTTTTTCATTCTTATTTTTACTCGCTTCAAAAGGAGTCATCTTAATACTAGAATGTCTCGTATTATTGTAATCATTAACCAGTTTATCTATCTTATCCGCGTAAACAGTGTTGTTATTCATAGTAAACATTCTCCACATCTTGTTTTTCATTGTTTTATTCCATCTTTCAACAACACTAGATTTCTCTTCATTTTCAGTGTGATATAGTTTAATATTTTTGCTTTTCAAAAAATCTTTGAAGTGTTTGCTGATAAACTCAGAACCTTTATCAGTCCACAACATCTTTGGTTGACGCCCTCTTTCAAAAATATCATCAAATGCTTCTTTCACAGTTTCAGTTTTTTTGTCTTTCAGACCTCTTATCCAACCATACTTGCTAAACACATCAATGACCATCAACAAATATTTAATCCCTTTGTTCCACTTGCTGAACTTTTGCATTTCTACCAAATCAGCAGCCCAGATATCATCAATTCCATTTGAGATTACTGATCTCTTTTGAAAGTTTCTTGTGATTGGTTTGTGAAGTTCATCGGCCAGCTGTTGAGACCAATCACTACTCAACGCCGACGCGCGTTTTTTTGAAGTCCAAGTCCAAGTTTTTGTTTTGTGTTAATCATTGTTCTGGCTAAAGAATGCCCCCATTGTCTCTGGTTTCGAGGAATTGCATCCAGGGCTTTTATCATTTTCCTATCTGCTTCATTTTTACATTTCACTTGTTCGTTTGTTGGTTTGTTTCCGCATACAGAGTAATCAACATCATGTTGCATACTTACAGCATCTGTTCGTCCAGTTGGTTGTTCAAAAATTTCCAATATCTCTCCAGTTTGAGGATCATATCTCAATTGAGATTCCAGTGGATTACCGGGGCCAGTATACTTATGACCAGGAAGTGTAAATCCTTTTTCTGGTGCAACTTTAAGAATGGCTTTATGAATATCAACTCCACTTCCAAAACTTGTCAGAGGATTATTTTCCCAGAAGTGATCGTCAATAATAATCTGATATTTGGTTCTCAGGATCTGAGGCCATGTATCAGGATTAGATGAAATGATATTATTCATATCTGCCAGAGCTTCTGGATTGTTCTCAAAAAATCTTGTCTTTTTCATTCTTCTAGAAGGTTTTTCAAATTTGAAAAATAATTCAGGATTAGAACCTTTTTTTATTATTCCCATCTTGGCTTCTTCAGCTGCTGTTGGTCGTCTCCAGAATTTACCAGATGTAATACCATGTTCCGATCCAAAAGCAGATTTCATGATATCACCAGATTTAAATCGATCATAAACTGGTTTCAAAGATGGTATCAATTCTTGCGTGGTTGACATTGCAATATCTGGTGCTTTTTTTACAACAGTCATTGGATCAATTCCAGCTCCATCCAAATCGGATCTGTTGGTTTTATATCTCTTTTTGGGTCTAACTTTGGTTGATAGTTGATCCAATGCTGAACCAATAGAATCTTGAGTAAAAGGAGTCAATTTATTGATTCCGTAATTTACAGCCTTTTTTTGCAAATTTTTATTTCTCATTAATTCACTTGCTCCATACCGCCCCATTTCGACTGTTTTTTTCCCCATCCAAGGAAGAGCATGTTCAACAAATGCATCTGTAGCTGTCCCAACAACAGTGTCAAATAAATCTCCTCCAGTTTGCTTGCCCGCCTTTTCAGACGGGCTTATTAGTTTTTTGATTTCTTCTTAGTTTTTCTTTTCTTTCCCCCAGCTCCAGTTTGGGCCATTTTAACATATCTTACCTTTTTAATTCCGCAAACCGCGCAATGACAAAAGAATTGTTTTCTTCCTCTTTTATCAGTTTGGTAACCACTTGGCTCGGTACAAGGTGTTACTCTTTTATCTTTAATACAATATGATTCTTTCATTTATATAATGTTTAGATAAATGTCAGCGAGAGTTGAATTGGTCAAGATTGAGCTTAATGAGATTTATAATTTGCTTAATGATAGTTTTGAATATCTTAATATAGCAGTATTAAAGAGTGATAATCGTTTTAAGAAAATAATTGAGTTAATTATGGAAGTAAAAGGTCAGTCTGTTTTATTAAACAGGTTAGTAAAGTAATTTAAAAAATACAATATTTTAATAAAATGTACGTTATAAATTATTTTCCATTTGATTTTGATTATTATTTTCCATTTGGTTATAAATATTTTCCATTTGGTTATAAATATTTTCCATTTGGTTATAAATATTTTCCATTTGGTTTTGGTTATAAATATTTTCCATTTGGTTTTGGTTATAAATATTTTCCATTTGGTTTTGGTTATAAATATTTTCCATTTGGTTTTGGTTATTTTCCTAGATTATTAAGAAAATCATGTTTTGATTTAAATAAAACGTTAGAAATGCTTTATGAATATCTAATCACTATACCAGATTTAGACAGTGAATTTAATGATGATGATGAATAGTATAAATTAAAGATAAAAATGTCAACGAGGGATAATTTTGTAAAAAGTGAACTTGAGAAGATTTGTAATAAATTAGAAGAGTGTTATGATAAAGTTATTATAACAAGATTGGAAAATGATAATCGATTCTTTAAAATATTTGAATTGATTGCAGAGTTATCTGAAAAATCAAGTAATCTCAAACAAATCTTAAGATGAAGATTTAATATAAACTAAAGATAAATGGAAGCTAAATTCTTTTTGGAGATAGAGAAAAATATGGACGTTGAAACTATCAAAGATTTTGAGAAAGAAATAAGGACAAAAATAAATGATGAGTTTGAGTCTTTGAGAAGTAAAAATGCAGATCTTTCACGAGTTTTAATGGCTGGTGAATGCGAGATGTGGGAAAAAATACGAAAAGGAGAATATTCTTGGTTAAAAATCAAATCCGATAAAAAGAAGAAACTTTTCAAACTTATTGATATTTACACAAAATTTGATTCCATAGTTGATACTGTAAAAGAATTGGAAAGAAAAGTTGAGAAGGTAAAGAAGTTGAAGGATTCACCAGTGGATTCAGATTAAATATAAATTTTATATTTAATCTTGAAAAATATTATTACAAATTATTATTCAAGGAATCTTTTTTATATATAAAAAACTTTTATTTAATTTATATTTTGTAATAATCTTTATCCTCCAAAGTATTCTTTTATAAAATCACTGTTATCATTATCAAAATGAGGATTGTGTATTACATCAAGAATACTTTTTCCATTCTGTCTCTCAAACAAGTAGTAAAGGCACCAATAACCGCAAAGAACAGTGTTTCGATTTTGTATTTCATCCAAGGAATAAACAATATGTTTTCCAGAAGACCTGAAATACTTCAAAGCCTCATTCGGCATTATAAGACCAAACGGATCAAAATACTCAACAACTGAATCCAAGTTTCTGTAACAAACCCAATGGGTGCCAGGTCCTTGCATATCATCAAGATTAATTATTCCACATTCTTTTTTTATCTTTTGAGGAAGGTTGTCTCGACTGTAAATTCCTCTGAAATGTCTCAGGCCAAGTTTTTTCACCCATTCCATCAAGTCAAAGTTTGAAAGGGGTTTAATCACAAAATGTCTCCTATTATGGGAATTAAGTTGAATGGGCTGTTTTTTCCCAACAGAATTCCTTTGCCTTTGGACTTTTTTTTTGCCTTTTTTTTTACCCCCATCCCTATTGGATTTTCCCAAGTACCATTAAAGGGAGGTGGATAGTAACCCTCTCCTTGTGTGGTTGGAACATAAACATTTCTCGTATTAGTAGATGATCTCCTGTCAACCTGAAGACCAGATCCAAACAATTTTGGAAGCAGACTAATTGCCATTGGAATTCCGATTGATGCAAGTGTTCCCAGTAATCCACCTTCTATTTGTTTTTGAGTAGGTTTAATAACTAATCGTCCTCCTGTCTTGAAAACTTTGTTAATTTGATCTATTTGAGCTTTGGTAAACTCATTCGAAAACGGAGGAAGAAATTTCCAAAACTTTTTTGGAATTGAAATACCTCGTCCAAACAGTTTTTTTAATCCTATTTCTCCAAGTGCATTTGCAGCTCCAGTAGCAAGTGCAGGAGCGACTTTTGAAACTCCCTTTACTGCAAGGGGAAGAAGTTTTGAACCAAGTCTTGCCAGACTTGTGAAAAGGTTTCCTCCATGTTTTACTGAACTTTTGATCTGTGTTTTACTTATTTTCAAGTCTGATCCTGTTCCATTTGCAAGTGATTTTTTTATCTTTTCTATCTGTCTTTGTGTTAACATTAACTCATCAGGCCCCCTGAGATGAGAATGTTTTAATCGAAGTGTTAGTGGTGATTTATTTTGAATTGCATTCAATAGTTTTGATTTTTGTCCATCTGAAAGTTTTACCCCATATTCAATATAAGATGTCATTTTATATATTAAGTTATATTATTTTTTTCTCAAGCTCTAAGAAGTAGTTTTCCACTTTTCTGTTCTATTTCTGCTTCTCTCTCATGTAGTATAAGAGCGTAAATATTATAATTTGCAGCAGTCGCTCCAGATAATTCATAATGAAAAGATAGTTTTGTAACTCCGTCCTTTATATCTAATTTCTGCTTTGTCAAATCAAAATACACAAATGGAAAAATATTCTCAAAATTTTGTCTATTAAGAAGTGTTCCTCCTTGAAAATCATTGTTGGCAAAAACATAAGACATTACATCTCTAAAAACTCTTGAGGGATCTTCTGAAGGTTTGTAGTGAATATCAGGGTATTCATTTCCATTTCCAACTTCAAGATAGCATCTATTCAAAGTTCGAGGATCTGTGGAAACGCTGAAAGTATTGTATAAAAATGGATTTGCTGTCTGTGATTCAATATTTGGAGTATTGATAATAAAAACAAATACATGCCGTGGTTTTGAAATTCCATTTGTAATTCTAAAATTACCAACAGCTTGGTTGCTAGCAATGTTAGGTTGAATAACTTCATTGAGATAAGTCCATTTGTATGGTTTGAGATACTCACTCATATAAATCTTACTTCCTTCTGAATTGAATATTAATCGAGGCACAAACAGTTGAAGACGGGTGATGACTACTCGGCAACGATTTCCCCCAGTTCTCCATATAAGATTATCATCTTTTTCAGTCTCAAAGTTTATTTCGATTTTAGTGTTTGGAAGTAATTTGTCTTCAAGTGCTTCAAAGAATGAATATCTATTGAGAGGAATTTCACAGTGTACTGTGCTTGAAGTTCCAAGCAGAGCTTTTCGTTTTGCAAATCCTTCATTATATGTTGCAGGAGTGTTATCTATCATAAGACCAGGTTCATCTGCGCCATTAGCTGCATTTCGTCGATGTTCAACATTTCTTCTTGTAAATCTATTTTTATTAGCACTTGTGGATGTGTCAAGAAAATAAAATTCATTTGTTGCAACACTATCAGCGTAAGATTTGTTATATTCAAGCAAATTTTTTATATTTACACTATGATTGGCGTAATTACACTGATAAAGTTCCTTTCCATTCGCCAGCACAGATAATCTTGAAATAAAAGAATTAGAGCCATTTACTATTCCCATTTGGTCAGCTTCATAAGCAGTAATTTGCGCTCTATTAGCTTCAACAATGCTAACATCATTTACATTAGCGCCAATAACAAAATCAGTTCCATCATGTTGCTCAACTTTAAAGTCCAGTGCTATTCTAGCATTATACCAATCAAATGGAGTGACTTCACCTGTATTGTCGGCAGTAAATTTAAGATTATTTCTAACTTGAACGGTGTTGTTTGCTGGGGCAATATTAATAGGGTTTTCAAGGTCAAAAACAACATCTTCATATCTTTCAAGATATTTTGGGTTTCTAAAAGACTTCATTTTAATAATTAGATTATATTATTTTTTCTTTCCAGATCCAGTCATAATTTGTAACACTCTATTATTGTTTTCTTGCTGCGTCATTTTCCGATTATTTGTTTTACGAGATGGAGGATTTTTACCAGAAAGAATTTTTACTATTTTGTCACCAACATTTTTATTTGAACTGGCAGGGGTTGGTTTGGGAGGTGGAGCAAATGTTACCTTTTTTTTGGTTGGTTTTTTACTAAGAAAAGATTTTACTGAATCCATTATTCCTTCTCCATATATGTGATTTCTTGAAAACTTTCCTGTGTCAGGATCGTATTTTTTTTAAAACTCTGATTGTCGCATCATTTTATTTATATAATTATACAACATTACTATCTTCTGTATGGCGAAGCAACAGTGTCATAAACCAATCAATACCATTCAAGTCAACAGATTGACTGACAGAATCAGTTATTTTTATATGCATTTCAGAAATTGTATTAGAACTTACAGGACAATAAAGAGGCCTAAATGGTTCAAATGTGAAAGGATACGACCTTGTTAAATTATCCGTTGGAATAACTGCTATCGTGTTTGTATTAAGAGCCAATGTCTGTAATTTTCGAAAATCGGTTGACAGTCGTGAATTTTTGAATTTCTTCATATTTTGCCCAAATATTCTCTATAGTACACTAATTTCAAAAATCACGTTAAAACTTGTAACGGCTGTTTATTTTTTCCAGAATCGGGCAAAGTTTGAAAAACGCTAAATCTGCGCTCTTTCGAGTATGAAATTAGTGAAAATTGAGCCTTTTCTTCGCGCTCGTACATAAAAACGGAATAATATATCTAAATGAAATCAGGTCACAAAACAGACACACACTTTTACTTTGTAATTCAGCAATTAACTTTAAATAAACCGTTTAAATGTGCCTGTGCCGGCCGCAAGAAGAAACACTGTTTCAGCACTTTTCAAAAATGGCAAATTTGACCTAACTTCACCATCGTAAAACCTACTTGGTACATGGAATTTCAATATGAAACAGGAACTGTATTGAAGCATATCGTTTGCTGTTGTTTGTGTTAAAATATTTCTGGCGGCATTCCAAATGCGCTCCGTCGAGAGACCAAAAACTGAAGGGTATTTTGACACCAGGAAAGCGCGTGCAACAAGCAAGTTTCGACCCTCGGAATATTAATCTTCTATCGCAAACATACGTTACTTCGACATTTAAACCCTAGTCAGAGCTGTAACGGTTTCAGATTATATTTCGGCGTTTCTGTTTGGTTTAACATGATTCCTTTCAACTGATTTTTGCGATAAACCATAATGAAGAGTCACGAATATGCAGTTCAAATCACAGTTAGTAGAGGGGAATATTGTCGAAATACTCGCTCACTATAGCTTTAGTCGTATTGAAACCTTAAAATCAGAAACGTTTTTTACTTACCTGAACTTAAATGCTAGATGGGGTCACAGTACAGCAAACTAAATTCTGCACCACGGTAGAATCAACGTTAAGTTTGTATTTCTTTTCAATCTGTCAACACGAGGGAAGATGACATTCCGGAAGTGCGTGACGCGTAACGCGCAGGAAAAGAACTTCCTGGTATAAGTGTTTTACGGTGCAAGTCTTTGTTTTATGTTCGTATAGCATCTCGCACATATTCAAACTTGGTTGGTGGCACCTGTGGCCCCAGTAATGCTGAAGACGCTGTATGTATTGCGATTATAGAAAAGATGTCGTGAGTCGCTTGTTATGCTCCCGACTTGATAGTCACGTGAGTATGTACGGCAATGATAAAAGTAAGGATGTCTGCATTCACATTAGGTGTCATTGTTTGATCCACAAAATTGGCGCATGAAAATAAGAGTTTTTCCTCACCGCCGCTAAATGTTTGGTTCCGGGTGGCGGTGCAACAAGTCACGAGATACCGTTTCAGAACGGCCTACTGCATGCTGCACATAAAGGGGTCCATAAAGGCACATTGATTGATGACTCTGTATGGCCTGAAGAAAATGATATACGCAGACGTTTTCTGAGCGACGAAGTTGCAGCTTTTACACTCCTTTTTCGTTTCGAAAATAGACGAGCATGCGAGCGCGAGAGAGAGAGCCCCTTGCGCTAGTGGTCAATAAATACCCTGCGGTTTTTATTTTCATGCGCGAAATCGACCGTCTCCAAAAAGGAAATAGATCGACGATCCCTAAAGAAAAATCAGAGAGTCTGTGAACAGGCTTCGAAGGTGCTTGCTATTATTTTAGTGAACATTACAAAAGGTCTCAGGTGACTATGTTAACGTCACGAAAAGTCCACTTATAGCTTGTTTAAGTTTAGGGCAGGAGGAGGAGATGGGTGTTTTGGTTGGCATTGGGTTCTTCATTAGGATCAACCCTACAAATACAAAATACAAAAACTCATGTCTTTATCACTACATTTAGAGCTATCAGACTTTGTTTGATCCACAAAATTGGCGCATGAAAATGAAAGTTTTTCCTCACCACCGCTAAATGTTTGGTTCCGGGTGGCGGAGCACAAATCATGTTGTACAGTTCCAGAACAGCCTACTGGCTGCTGATTTAAAAGGGGTCCTTAAAGGCACATTAATTGATGACTGTGTGCGGCTTGAAGATAATGACATACGCAGACTTTTTCTGAGCGACGAACGTGCAACCTTTACACTTCTTTTTCTTTTCGAAAATGCCCACGGACTTCTTCTCTCCTCGCTCCTCGCCGCTAGGCGGTCGTTTTTGCCTGAGAGATGCCACCACGAAGGAGTTTAGCACACAAATCACTGCGGGTGCAGACCTAGTGAAAAGAGCATTCTGCATCTGAAATTTTAAATCGAAATGAAAGGCTATATTTTCAGCGTTTTCTTGTCTTTTCTCCGAAACGTATTTGGCTAAAAGATAGTAACTAAAATGGCTGAAGCATTTTAAAGTATTTTTCATTTACGCGAAGGATTTTGACGTTATGAAAAAGAACTTGTCAGTGAGTTGGTTTACTTTCTAGTCTGCGAACAAGTGCCTGGGAGTGGTGGCGGACAGCAGAGCCAGGGGACTATTCCTTGTTTTGGGTGGAAGCTAGCATGTACGTATACATTCTGGTTTAATAGCTCGTTTTGCACGCGTCCTATGCGGCTAAAAATAGCTCTGCACGCATGAGATCTCGTCGGGGTCTTCCATACTGGGTCAGATAATGTACAATTTGTCAACAGCAGGTTGAGGTCTCGCCAGAAAATGTCCTTTCTGCAGAGGAACAAAGCAAATTCTACTTTCAGTAATTTAAACATGTTTAAAATACTTGTATTTCACTCATCAAATGTGTCCATTGCCATTGTCGATTCAGTATGGTTTTTCAGGAATGTTCTTTTGCGGAGCATTGGCCAATTTTCTTTAAACAGTTTTACTCTACCTTCATGTTGCATATGTATGGCGTACGTGTACCTAAATCCCTCAATTCATACTGAGGTGATCGATAGAGAAGTCTCATATAGATAGAGAAGGCTCAGAAGGCTAAGTGCAAATAAAAGAAAACTAGTGTGAAAAGTTTTGCAGACTCGGCTTACTCTATTTGTTTTCTTTCTCGGTTTGAGTTTCGGCCGCCTGTACATCCTAAAATCAAGTTTAGTTCGACATGTTTTGGGGAATATAAAATATAAAACTAAAAAAAAAGAAATTAATTCTCATTTTATTTTTTCTTGTACACTCGTGCGATGATTTATCCTGTCTATACAGTTGCGTGACCAGACTCAAATCACACACGGGCTTTCATGCACGCAACACAGCGTTTAGTTTGAGTTAAAAAGCGACGGAAGATTTCAGTAAGCTGCGGCCACTTGCAGTTGAAAAGACTGCGGAAAGTAAATTCTTGTAGATCTCGTATCCCATTCAAAGCTAGCACGCCGTTTCTAGCGGCTTTATTTTAAGTGCAGAAACTCCCGGTCAATATTTACACTACAAGAACTTAACAGCGTTGTCTTTTTCAGCTACTTGCGTGCAATCAAATGCAGTGTTAATCTACTTAGTTCTTTTTTTATAACTATCAAATTGAAAAGCATTCTTCAAAAGATTTTAAGAGCTTCCCTTAATGTGCCCCTTATAAGAGAAGCTAAGTTTGCAAAAACTCCTGTGTACCTACCTTGCGGCTAGTTTGTTTAGCTTTGTTTCAGCGTTCCAACGTGCGAAACTGCCCTGCACGTTTCGGTGTCTCAGCGACGCACTTTTGTAATGCCGCCAAAAAATTTTTAACACAAGAAACGGCAAAGGATGTGCTTTAAAACAATGTTTGTTTCATGGTGAAATTCTATGTACCAATTGGGTTTTTTTGATGGTGAAGTTAGGTCAAATTTGCCATTTTTGAAAAGAGCCGAAATCGTGTTTCTTTTTGCGGCCGACACAGTCACATTTAAACAGCTTATCTAAAGATAATTGCTGAATTATAAAGTACAAGTCTGTGTTTGTTTTGTGACTTGATTTCATTTAGAGATATCATCCCGTTTTTATGTACGAGCGCGAAGAAAATGCTTACTCCTCGCTAATTTCATACTCGAAAGAGCGCCGATTTAGCGTTTTTCAAACTTTGCCCGATTCTGGAAAAAATAAAAAGCCGTTACGAGTTTTAATGTGATTTTTGAAATTAGCGTACTATAGAGATTATTTGGGTAAAATATGAAAAAATTCAAAAATTCACGACTGTCAAACCGATTTTCGAAAATTACAGACATTGGCTCTTAACACCATTTACAACGGAGTCTTTTATAGCACTCACATTAATATTAAGAGAATCAATTGATTTTGTAATATTTGGAAGCTTGGTTCCATATTCAGTTTTAGTCACGAGTTTCTTCTCAAATCCAATGAGTTCTCCGAAATCTGTTCCTCTCAGATCGAGTTGAAAACTTCCCTCAAGTGTTATTAAAACACGATAAGTGGAAAGAATAAAATTCAGATTTATTGAGTATTTTTTTTCACCCTTGGCATCTGTTGTGTGATGATTCTTTTGTTCCATAAATTGATGAATGTAGTCATTAATGTCAGAATAGGAATACATACCGTCTGTAAAGGTGATAGTTTGCCATGTAGATCCGTCGTGTGTATATTTAATTGTGTTGTTTTTATAACTACTTCGGATATTATACCAAGAGTAAGTCATCGATAACCTGTCCAAAGCGAGATAATGCTTGAATTGTGGGTCAAGTTTCAAAGGAGGATTAAATTTAACCAAGAAATCATGAGGTTTGTTTACTCCTATTTTTTCTCTTTTAACAGATGAAATATGAATAGCGCTTTCATTCATTTATAATATAACTAGATAACTTTTCTGATAAGTGTATTAAGTTGCTTATTAGTCAGGATCCCGAGATCTCGCAATCGATGAGCTATTTGAATGAATTCAGGCAGCACACCATTGTTTCCTGCAACAAGCGATCCATTGAGTAATTCAAATCTATGAAGTAGTTCTTGGGGGGAGAAGAAGAGGCCCTGCCCTACTTTATATTCAAGTGATCTTAAGTAAAAATCAAGAATTTCTTTATATTTTTTTTGTGTTTCCCGCTGCATAATGTTTAATTCAAGTTCTTCTTCTTGTTCCTCAGTTTTATTTTTTGTTCTTTTCAAAGCTCCAATTTGATAGCCTATTTCTTTTACATCATTCTTTACCATTTTATAAATTTCGTTTATTTCATTAGGATCTTTTTCTAAAAGTTCATTTGGTTGCGGATAATCAAGTAAGACTAAAATCTGTTTATCTTCTTCATCAAAATTTTTTTCAAGGTTATATTTTAAGATTTCTTTTTGTCTAACTGGATTTATATCTGGATCTATTTCATCTTTATTTTCTACCCGGGGCAACTCTTGCATATCAGCCAAACGTTCAAACTGACTAAATCCATCTGTAATGGCTTTCTGATTTTCTTTGAGACCTTCAGTAAGAGCCAACTGATTTTGCAACATTTTCTGGTTTTGAGTAAATATATTTTGTGCTTTGGGATCCTCAGGTTTTTCAAACTGAGAAATCAGAGGTTTGAATGTTTCACTAAATCCTTCTCTCAGATTTTGTTTTTCCCAAGTAGTCTCTTTTATTTGTTGTCTCACCTGTTTAATAAGATTATCGGCTTCAATCTTATTTTGTGAATATTTTTTCATTTCTTCAATATCCATTTATATATTTATTATATAAAATGGAAATACCAAATTATGATAGCAGAAATAACAGAGATAAAAAATTCAAGCAGTTGTTTCCTTTCATGCCATCGGATACATTTCGAATGCTGATTTGTGGAAATAGTGGAAGTGGTAAAACTAATTTGCTTTATCACATGCTAATAAAACCTCTGCTATATTATGATAAGATTTATCTTTACGCTCGAAATTTGGAGCAAGATAAATATAAGAGACTGATGCAAAAAATGAGAGAATTATCGCATAAATTCGGTTGTGAAATACTGTCTGTGAGTAATGATGAAATAACTCCTACAACAGAAATGGAATACGAAGACAATCAAAAACTTGTGATATTTGATGATTATGTCTGTGATAAAAATCAGAGACAAATCGTTGATTATTTTATTCAAGGTCGACATAAGAATTGTTCGGTGATTTATCTGAGTCAATCATTTTATAAAACACCAAAAGATATTCGATTGAATTGTTCTCATTATTGTTTGTACGAATTTCCATCTTCCAGAGAAGCAAACAGAATATCATCTGAATTGGGAGTTGATAAAAATGTGTATAAAGAGGCAACACGAAAACCATTCTCATTTCTTTATGTTAACAAACCAAAGAAAACCATTTCAAAAAACTTTACTGATTATCTAAATAATAAATAAGATGGGAATATTTAATGAACACTCTTCTAATCACTTTCAATTTGCAAAAGGAGTTCAAGGAGCTCCAGGTGTTGGGTTTAATCTCACTTCAGATGGAAATTATGACATGGTTGGAAAAAAGTTGACAAATGTTGGAGCACCAACATCAGACACCGATTCAGCAACCAAGAAATATGTTGATACCAATTCTGGTGGAGGAAAAACATCACTTTTGGCAGTAGATTCAAATATTGACATGAAAAGTCAATTCTCGATTACAAAACTCAAAACACCATCAAACAATGATGATGCTGCTACAAAGAAATATGTTGACGATTCCAAAGTCGATGGAAGCGTATTTTTGAAACTTGATGGAACAAGACAAATGAGTGGAAATTTGGATATGAATAACAAAAGAATAATTAATATTCCAGCTCCAACTGGTTCCAAACAACCAATACCATTGGCTTACGGTGATCTTGCTTATCTTCACGTTGATGGATCAAATATGATGACTAATCATTTGAACATGAATAATAAAAAAATAATTAATCTTGTTACACCAATAAATAACACAGATGCTACTACCAAAAAGTACGTGGATGATAGCCTTTCTAACCAAGATTTCAGTTCTTTCTTTAAAAAAGATGGAAGTAGGGTCATGACTTCAGATCTTAATATCGGTGGACATAAAATAATTAATCTTGAAGATCCAACTTCAGATTCGGATGCAGTCACCAAAAAGTATGTTGATGGTCATCTGCACCAAACTCAAGTTCAACCAAGTCATTACAAAGATGAGTTTGCTTTTCTGATGTCAAGTCCAACTCAATGGACAGATGAAATAGATAATAGAACTAGTTTTATTCCAAAAAAGATAACTTACTTACCAATTTTAAAAGGAAATTTTCACGAATATAATACAAGAGTTCTTTATACAACTATACTAAAGAATTTTCAAGGTGGTTATAAGTATAAGATAGGTCTTAATTTTTACAGACTGGTTGGAGGTGCTGATTATACCCTTTGTCTTGAAATACTTAACACTGATTATCTTCTTTGGCATAAAACCCAGATAAGTGTTGACAACAACACGTCACAAGGATTGCAGCTTGGAAGTGTTAGTGTAAAAAAACTTCAACATAGTTTCACCGATTCAAAAAAACAAACACAATTTATGTATTATCATAGAGTCATAATTAATTTCAAGAAGTTGACAACTGGAAGCAGGTTTTTTATTCACATTTTGGTAAGTATTCCAAATAATGGAAATGATCTGGCTGTGTATCCACTTCAGTTTTCTGGAGTTTACATGATTGCTTATGGTATTATGAGCAAAGTTAGCAATATCGACCCAGATAAAGTTTATGATTATCATAAATCATTTGAAATTTATAGAACACAAGTAAAGTTCAATGTTGACATTAACGCAAATAATACGAGTATATTGAACCTTGCTCTCAATAGAAATCTGAATAGTAGTGCTGCAACAGTTGGAATGGTAAAAGAGCTGATTCCTTTTACGATAAACCATGTTTATAGTCGTTACTTTGAACAAATTTATGACTTCACAGATGCAAATAGTTACGAATTAAAAAGAGGTGCATCTGGTATTATAATTAGTGGCCTGAATCACTTTCATAGTTTAAATGGTATTACTATACCAAATAAAGACATAAGTAATATCAAGAAAGAAGGATTAAATATTAATAATTACACTATTACTTTAAATCCCTCTGATAATTTTAGAAATTATACCCTGTGCATGGTTTTTTATCACTGGGATAATAGAGATTTTGCTTTAGTTAAGAAAAATAAACAAAATAACCAACATTTAATGAATTTAACTTATTCTAAAGCTGCTGGTTATTTAACTTTACTTTCCAATATTAGAAGACAATTTTTTAGTTTACCAAATGGTTTTAATGGAAAAAAAATTGTTTTATGGTTGGCACATAGTGTTGATACAATTGTTACAACAGCTAACTTGAGTAACTACAGCTCAACATTAACTATAGATAGCGCTAATTACGTACCCGATCAAGATTTTGACTTTACAACTGAAGATGGAATTATGAATAAAATTATGTTTTCTCCAAATTTTTATGACTTTGACTCTGAGGCATTTAAAAGGATAATGATACAAGAGAAACTAAATGGTAGTTATATACTCTAAATAAATAAATGAAGGACTTGTTTGAATTTAATCACATTGATAACTCCCTGTCAGAATCAGAGATCAAAACTCTCAAAGATTTCTATAAACATTATCACAAGAAATTCTGGTGTTTCAAGAAATCTTTCAAAAGATATAAAATTCTTGATGAAACACTCACTCTGTCTGGAGGAGGACTGGTTGTAATTGGCACAATTGCTGGAGGAATAACACTCAATCCAATAATCTTGGGTGTTATCAATGGTCTTGGAGTGATTGTGAGTTCGATTTCAAAAATGAAGAATTACAAGAAAAAGATCGAAATGTCTCAAATTGCATTTACAACTTATGAGAAAGTATTGGTAGAACTGAGATCGGCTTTGAGAGGTGATGAATTCAATAAACAAGAATTCGTGGATCGAATGAAATTGATAGATGAAATGATAATTGATCAATCGCCTGTTGCAGACAGATTCTCAAAAAAATACAATAAAAAATATTTGTAAAAGATTATTACATAATATAAATAAAAGATTTTATTTTTATTATAAAAATAAAATTGATTTAATATAAATTGTAATAATCTTTTTCAATGATCAAATATTCACACCCAACTTATTCTAATTTCTTCACAACTGATAATGGTGGTGTTTATAACTCAAAAACAAAAAGAGAACTTGGTAATAAACCATCTAAGAACGGCTTTATTAGAATCTCAATCAGACCTCGAGGTTCAAACCCAATCAGCTTGCTGAAACATGAATTTATTTGGGAAGCCTTTAATAACGAGGAAACAAACAAATTTTTCAGAATCTTGCATGTTGATGGAGATAAGCAAAATAACAGGCCAGATAATTTGAAACGTGTCTTAAACGAATCCTCTAATCCAGAAGGTCAAAACAGAAAAATATTAGCAACTAATCTGACAACCAATGAAAACAGATTTTTTAACTCAATATATCAGGCTTCTAAAGCACTTCAGATTAACGCTGGATCTATAAAACTAATCTCAGATGGAAAGAGAAAAACAGCGACGTCGAAATTGAACAATAATAAATACTCATTTATATATTCCAATCCGAACGACTTGAATAATGTAAAAATAATCAAAGATAAAATAAAAAATAATATTGAAAAAGGTTTGTACAAAATATAAAAAGAAAAATTTATTTTTAGTATAAAAAAAGATTCTGATAAAATAATTTGTAATATTATTTTTCATCTAAAACTTTGATAGAAGATGTTAGAATCCAATCCAAATATAGATAAAGATTATTACAAAATATAAATTAAGAAAAGTATTTTTATACTATAAAAAGAATTTATTTAAAATAATTTGTAATATTATTTTTCATCTTTTATCTGTCTTTTAGATAAAAGATGTTAGATTCAATTGTATCTTATGTTAACTTTTACTTTCCATCTCATAAAACAAAATTTTACGATGATAACTTTATTAAGGCCTGTTTGGTTTATCAGTACTTATATATAAAGTATTTCACTCAAAGATTGAACTTTAATCAAGTCCTTTACAAACTATCTGACTTCAGACACAGTTGCAGATCAAACTCATCAATACTATCCAATCATCTTATATTCAATCTTGCTTTTCGAGAATTTAAAAAACACTTTCATCTTGGACGAGGTTGTGTTTATACTTTCAACTCACCTGTTAAGTCTGAAGTAATTGGTTATTTGACTGGGATCATTTACTGGTGTTTTCACATAGGCGTTATTTGAGCGATTTGTAACTGTGCCACCAATTCTCATAATTTTCCATAGTTTGATCTCCGATATTAAGTTCAACAAGTTTGTGTTTGGGATTATTCATTTCTTCCAAGATTTTTTTTATAAGAAATATGATGCTAATACTTCTTTTTCGATTGAATTTCTTGTTTAATTCTTCCATGACGTTGTTATCTATTTCTAATAATTTTAAATACAGATTGTATTTCTCATCTTCGAAGAGATTTAATCTTTTTGAAATTTGTTTGATTTTCTTCTCATAATGGTACTTGCGCTGATAAATGCTTTTCTTTCTAAAAAGTAATCTATCTCGATCTTTTTTATCAAAAGAATCAAAATAACGCCCGTTTTGGCGCCCGCAATTCACGCAAAATACGTATCCAAAAACCAAATCAAATTCACTCTCCTGACAGTTACAGCAACTTATTTTTCGATTGGTTTCCTTTTTTGGAGATTTGGTATAATTATGAATTATATCAAAATATTTTTTTATTTCATTCTCTGTAAAAGACATTTCATTTATGGTTTAAATAAATAAATTTACAAATAAAAAAATTGATATCGCTTGCCATCTTTCTTGGATTTGCAAGTTTTGTATATTTTCTGACAGTTTAAAGTAATTGATGAATCATTAATTTTATGAAATTCACTCGCTTCTTTAAGGCTATCAAAAATCATTTCTTCTTTTGTTTCTATATTAAAAGAAGAAACTTTTTTGCATTTTGATTTTCTAATATTTTCTTTTTTTGATAGTAATTGAAGATTGGATATTGAATTATTTTTTTTGTCTCCGTCTACATGATCTGTCTCCATTCCTTTTGGAATCTCCCCCTTAAATGTCTCAAAAACATATCTATGAATGTAATAATTTCTTTTTTTATTATTTTCAGAAAAATTGAATGACAAGTAATTATTTCCATTATTTCGAAATTTCAAAATTTTCTTTTCTTTTTGCTTCAAACTAAGAATTTTACCGCATTTGCTTGCGAGGTAATCTTTATGATAAGGATGCCAAAAAAATTTAATATTTTTAAACTCAATAAAATCTCGATCTTCTTCCATGATTTTATATTTTTAATATAAAATCTTTAATTCATTTTTTATCTAATAGCCTTCGTATTCACTTTGTCTTTGCATAAAATCCTCTTATCATCATCTCCACTCAAAGCTAATTTATTGACTTCTTTTGAATAAATATCGTGGTTCTCGCTTCTAATAATATTCATACTGCGCATCTGTTTTTTACCCGTTTTCAAACAATCAACGTAATCTTCAAACTCAATCTTTTTTTTTACCACGTTTTTCTTGATTCCTTTTGATTTTTTGGTAATACTTGAATCTTCGATTTTAAAAGAATAAAGTTTGGGTCTAAGACCGAAAAAGTGAGTTATCTGCCGACCAGCCACTTCATCCTTAAATTTCCCAATCACTTTTTTATTAACTCCCGTCAATATACCAGACTCATGCCCCTGAGGGTAATCCGATGTGTCAAACCTGGTTTTAATATCATCTTTTATATCAACGTAAAAATCATCGGTTTTTAATTGATACATGAGGGAATCAGTATCAGTAAATAATAACTCGGCTTTTTTGTAAGAATATTTCTTTTGGATGTAATTGTAATGAAAGTCGAACATCAACAACTTTGACAAATCCAAAATAGCCTGCCCGACATACACAGGTTTGTTAAAATAAACCTCAGTCTTTTTCAAATGAATCGCAACTAAATTTTTATCAAATATTGTTGCTCTTTCGAAATTAGACCGACTTGTTAATTTCAAAGCTTTTGCGCGATTATCAACCAGAAACACATTTTGTCTTTTCCGAATGTTTTCAATCGTCTTTCCAAAAACAGAATTATTCATCAGTTTGAAAAAGTCTTTCTCAAATCCGTTGGCTGCTGTTTTGCGAAGTTCTGTGTTTTTCCTGATATAGGGCTCCATCCAAGAACTCTGATTAAAAGAAATTCCTCGGTGAACAGCTTTGATTCTCAAACCCAATTCAAGACACTGTCTCAAATTACGATAATGAATGACATATTTTTTATGAGGTTTGAAGTGACTAATAAGTTTCTCTACACCATTTACCTTTATTTTCTCCGGCGCAAGAGGGTAATCGTTATGTGACTTCCACAATTCCTTCGGATATTCCAAATCAACTTCAAATATATAACCTTTCTTTCCCATGTTTGTCATACTGCTATTTGTTTTCTCAAGAATTTCCATCGTCTTTTCTTTTGTGAGATTTGTCATCCATTTAAAACCTCCCACAGGAAGTGATTGAGACATGGCCCAGCCATAGAGATTATTAGCATCCAAATATTGAATGAATTTAGAAGGCTTGTCTGGGTCGTAATCTTTCATGTATTTGTTATTTGCTTCCGAATATCGTTTTGCTATATGCGTCATTCCACCTCTTATTCCTCTCTCAAACATCATCAGCATATCGTAATCATGAAGCAATTCAAGTTGTTGACCTGTCTCTTTGAGGCAGGCATCCCAAGCCAGACCGGGTGATGTATAATAATGCGCCGGATCCAGTTTGTAATGCTTCAGGCATGTCTTTCGAAAGTTTTCAAAAACATCCGCCAAAAAAAGAACGTCTGTTTTAAGATAGAGATCGTGATAATCTCTGATTGTTTGGCATTTAAATGTATTCCATACATTGATTGCGTGATTGTAATCATCATCCGAAATTTCTTCATCATTCAGTTTTGAATAGAATTGCTCTTTGGGTGGTAACTGTGTTTCAGTTAGCTTTTCAAGAGAACCAATATAGTCATAGGGATAAACACCTTTTCGAGTAAGAAGATTGATATTGTCTTTCATTATTTCGCTGGTATTTTGAAAATCATCCGGTTGCAAATTTCCAACAAGATTCGCAAGACTCGTCTGAAGAAACTTGAACGAATCGATAAATCTTACTTCAAAATTCAAAGAAACCATCTCTCCAGTTTTCCGAGATCTGTACTCATCTACTTTTATCTTTTTAGAAAACGATATATATTTCTCTTCAGTCGATGGAATACAATTCAACTCACCCTTCAAACCAGAAAGTTTTTTTATAAACAAATGCGCGTCATATCCTTGAAGATTGTGAAATATTACTGGCAATATCAATGGTTTTCGGCACTGAAGGTTACAGCTGTTATGCGCTGCTCCTCGATATTCCCCGGTAAAATGACAATGTTCTCGCACTTTATCATCTTTTAATTCTTTGTTGCAAATATGACAAATTTCAGCTTTATCAAAAGATTTTTGTTCTTCCTCCGACAATCTCAAAGGTTTTGGATGACGATAAAAATCATCATAAAGTTTTTGAGTTATTTTTGCAAGTTTTGAAACAAATATTTCAGCAACATTATCACTTTCTCTCTGTTTTGTAAAACAGATTGGTTTAAAAATATTTGGGACTATTCCCTTTATATAAAAACAAAACCCCGACGGTTCGTGTTTCTGGTAACCAAGTGTATATGAACCTGCTGGATTGGGTTTGCACGTTTCTATGGATTTGATAAAACATTCAAAATCGGCGTAAACCACAAAAGGAATTGGAAGTTTTTTAAAATAATTCCTGAAACCAAGATTCGTATTTTTCGGAGGCATTTTTACAAAAACTGATTCATTGGAAGAACAATATTCAATATGACGCTGAAATAATTCTTCCTTTGAAAAATGAGAAAAGCATCTTTTGCAAATGTGTATTTTCCCATTCGTTCTCGATGTTATTTGAGACCGAAATAATCTTGAAAAATTTCTGATAAGTAAATAATGATATTTCCCTTCTTCTTCAAATAGAAACAGATCGATTGTTTTCTGAGGATCTCTCTGCGCCATTCGGAGAGGGTAAAACTTGTTTCTCTCATTGACTGAAAACACGTTTATCCCTGGGAGATCTGGATTGAGTTTTTCGAATTTTGAAATGTCTTTTAATTTGACGGGAAAAGCAATTCCTTTTGTATTCAAACTATTTTCTTTTTGCTTCAAATCTGTTAATAGTTCCGCATTCTTTCCCTTTGGATAAAGGTATCTCAGTACACACCATAGAAAGCATTTCTCATCTTTATTTTTAATATTTAATAAAGCTTTCTTACGCATTATCCAATCTGGAAGTTGAATATAGGAAGAACCTCTCATTGGGTTGTAATCAGCAGTGTGTATCTCAAAATGTACTATTTCCCTAAAATACCAACCACTTCCGTTCTTCTGATAAATTGCAATCTTTTCAATTATAGAGCGAATAACTTTAATCAATATTTCTTTTACATCAGTTGATTCAAGATTGATATGTGTTTCAGAATTAAAATATGCTTTATCTTGAATGGAAAGACTTGACTTTCCATCGCTTGACTTTCCCATTTGCTCCATCATGCAAACAAGAACAAATCTGACTTTAATATTTCGATGATTTCTGAGAAACTCTTTAAGATAAGCAGTCTTGGATTTGAAAAACTCAAATGGAGTAATATCAGTTTGCCCCTTTACAATGTATTTATTAGCAAATCCTTCCAGAGATGATTTCTCTTTTTCTATTCCTTGGTCATATTCTCTGAGAGCTCTCTCAAGTGCTTTGCGTAGATAAGGTGGAGTATCTGGAGGTATTGTTTTATTCTTTATACAATCCTGGAAATACTCTTCAAATGTTTTGGGTTTTGGTTTTGGTTTTGGTTTGAATTTAATTTTGTCTCTTGCTTTTTGTAGTTTATTTATATCATCAATCAACTTTTTCTTATAATCAGCTTTGACTTCTTTTTTTATATTTTTTTTTATTTGTTTTAATTCAGCAATAGAAAGTTTACTTAGATCAGTAACCATCTTTATTTATAATTTATTTAATTCTTTAATTTTCTATTTTATTTTTCTGGCTGAGAGATAGTTTTATATCAGATTTGATATAAAACAATAATCTATAGCTCAATATATTTAAATTTTGAAAAAAACTTATCAGCAAATTTATAACACTTTTCTCTAAAATTACTAGTTCCATAAAATTCATAACATAAAAATCCTGTTATATTTGAAAACAAACCATCCATCTCTTCTCTTGCTTCAGGGTATGTTTCAATAACTTTTATCGGTCTAATTTTATTAAAAAAATCTTGAAGATCTTTCTCATCATTTAAATCTGAAATAATATTTTTACAACCACTATCTATTCCTTTCATATCTTCATAACAATATTTGCTTGGAAATATAAGCCCACCAACTTTATATGGAGTTATATCACCTGGCAATGTTGACTTGAATCCCATTTTTATTATTATTTTTGAAACCTTTAAATTTTATTTTTCTGCCTCAAAACTCTACTTCCCCGACCAAAGCAGATTAACACTCCAAAAATTAGCCGATTCAGGATTTTCATAAGTCAACTCACCCTTCTTATTCTTTATCTTCATCGCCCGCGATAAATATTTTTCTTTTCGCTCGTTATCTTTGTGAATTAAAAAGTCTGGATATTGCGACGAGCCAAAATGCAAATTCTTGCCACCTGGCGACTTGACAACGTACTTGTTATTTTTCCGCTTTGAATAATCAAGAGATTCGGCGCCGAGTTTTTTAGCCTTTTTGATTAACTTCTGAAAATCTTTTCCTTTTACAACATATTTATCATCATCAGATGATGATTCCTCTTCCTCAGGAACATAATCAGGATCTTTATCATGTTTATAGCCATCTTCAACAATGAAATCTTGGTCCTCGGGGTTTTGATATTCCATTTTAGTATTTGTTTAGATTATTTTGAGGGGAAATCCCCTGATTATGATCTCATCAAAAATAACCTCACGTTTCATGGAAAACAATAGATTGCATTCCAGAGTTCCCTAGCAACCAGCAAAACTGAAAATAGATTTTGTGTTTACTTTCAGCGATTGAAATTGCTAGGGAACTCTGGAATGTATTGACAACATAGAATAGTTTACTTTGAATTCTTTGGCTTCTTTAAAAATAATATTTTCTGGTGAGAGACGATAATAACTTGAAAACTGCATTTTATTATATAGAAATATTATTTTTTCAAATCATTTTTTAAAAGAATTTCCTCTACAGATTCGGCGCTGAGTTTTTTTACCTTTTCGATTAATTCCTGAAAATCTTTTCCTTTTACATCATCAGACGATGATTCCTCTTCCTCAGGAACATAATCAGGATCTTCATCAAAAGATGATTCCTCTTCCTCAGGAACATAATCAGGATCTTTATCATGTTTGTAGCCATCTTCAACCAAGAAATCTTGGTCCTCGGGGTTTTGATATTCCATTTTAGTATTTGCTTAGATTATTTTGAAAGGAAATCCCCCACTACTTCTAATAATCAAAAATGAGACAAGTCTAGTCATGTTTGGTAAACAGAATATGAGTCATAACTATTTAGCTATTGTTTGGTGTCATGAGACAGTCATACGTTTTTTTCATCCAATCAAAAGCTACAGATTTTCTCTTCAGAATTGTGAAATTTTTTCAATAAAAAACATTTCATTTGTGAAATTTTTTTGTGAAAAGTAATTAATTTGTGAAGTTTGTAGGGATAAGAGAATTTAGTAAAATAGAATTCGATATTTGATAAAGGTTTCTACAATATAAATAAATTAAACTTATTTTTATATTTAAAATTAATCTTTCCGAATATATTTTGTAATAATGTTTTTCACAATTGACTTAATATATCCCTTTAATAAAATGATCCTTGGTAGTCCTGAACTAGACAAATTCATTGTTGAACCATCGATGAAGCTTGAACCATTCAACCCAAAACTTATCAAAAAAATCCAACCCAATCATCCCTATAAACTTTTTTTATTCTTTCTTTACAAATACTACCCTAGTTACAGCTGCTCTAGTAAAAAAAATGATGCCGATCCAAATCAACAAGGTTATGAAGATGTGACTGATTTTTACTTCAGATTGCTAGATGATTATTATAGGTACGGCGTGACTTTTGATCGCGAATGGAATATTCTTAAAGATGGTAAACTCGGTGTGTTAGAAGAAGAAGATTTTGGAAAAAAAATCTATTCCCTGATTAAAAATTATTATAAAAGAAAAGCTATGCTATTTAATAAAATAAAGACAATCGATCTAAAAGAACTGGACAGAGGGGATGTGCCTATTTTAGAGGAGGAAAAAGAAAAACGAGACTTGATTAAATTACAAACAAATAAAAAACTTCAAGTTGCACTTATGGATCCAGATGTTTATCGAAATATCGAACTTATAAAACTTGCAATCAAAAATTCAGATTATTACATAGAAAAATTCAATCATCGTATGACATGGTGGGGAATAAAAGAATTTAGTAATTTAGAATATGATATTTGATAAAGGTTTCTACAATATAAATAAATCAAAATTATTTTTATAAATATAAATAATCTTTTCTAAATATATTTTGTAATAATATTTTTCGCGATTGAATTCTTCCTGAGTAGTTATAAGAGGATGATTTACCCCTAACTTTTACCACCGATAATTTCTGTCATTTCCGCGAGCCCGCAGGGCGAGCCATTAATGTCATAAAGTGTCAAATAAACACAAAAATGACAGAGTTAATGGGAAATTTTAAATATTTCAAAAATTCTTTTAGTATCAAAATATGACAGAGTTAAACTTGAAATAAAAAGTGGGTGCATGACGGGCTAAAATTTCCCATTAAGTTTGTCATTTTTTGTACTAATGAAATTAGTATGAAGTTAATCAGAGAAATGACAGAAAATATCGGTGGCGAAAGTTAGGGGTAAGGCATCCTCTTATAACTACTGACACCCAGTAAATAATGCCCGTGGGGTTGCTCAAGGAAAATTAGGGTTTTACGAGAGTCGAACTGCAGGAGGTCTCTAACGTGGAAAAGTGCGGAAACATCTACTTTTTGGAGTGAATGTACTGATGCAATTTTTAAGTTACAATATATTAGAGACAAATCTATTTTGTTTCTAAAGTTCCTCTGATACTCCGAGGAGCGCAGGACATACAGGGAACGCACAGATCAGACCATTGCATTATTGAAATTAGGTAAAGGCATACAATTCAGTTTGTATTTTCAAGTGTAACCGGACGCGTATGTGAAAAAACGGTAACTCTGAAACGGATATATAAGAATGATTCATAACAGTGACAAACAGCGATATGACTGTGGACATAATATCAAAAAAAAAAAAACAGCACAACATTCAGAGGCGGATAAGATTTTCTTCCCGGTGTCTGCTTACGAGAGCTTTAAATCAAAGCTAACATCTAATTCACCGGTAAACCCTTTGAGTGTCCGCGGCCGCCTACGGGAATGTAAAAATCCAGAGCTTGTGTGGGAGTTGAAACGGGGTTTTGAGATGGCGGTCGTAAGTACAGCTATTCGCTATATACGAGTGTCCGTTAAGAGAACTTCTATACTGTATGAATCCGCAAATGACAGCTAAATGAGAAGTGAATATTGTGTATTAGTCTGTGTTCAAAAAACTTTTCTTAATTTACACCTTCCTTGAGTAGCTAAAGAAGTCTAGCCGACTTTTTTTGCAATGTATTAGTGCCCCCTTTTGGGTCTTTTGTATTCCTCAGAAGTTTAATTTTCCTCAACACTTTTAAACGGTTATTATTATGTTTTTGCGGTCAATAATTTACCCAGATACAGATACCATCCTGTATAGTTGTAAGACTACGAGGATTAAAATATAAGTAAGTAAGTAAGTAAGTACACCCAACGGCAAGTCATTAATTGTCGAAAGTTGCATGGCACGGTCTGACTATAAAAGGGGCTATTATGGACGATTATTATCATGGTAATTAATGTCAACATCGAATAAACTCAAAATTTCAAGTAACACGACTTTCACAACCTATTTTTAACACACCAGTTATAACAGGATATTGGCGCGTACAAACAATAGATAGTGTATTCCGCATTCCGTAGTCCGGTAGTCCAGTGTAACAGATTCCATTATTTAGGCAGAGTCTAAAGTCAAAGATGGAGGGTGTTCGAGCAGGTGGTTGTTTTCCATAGATATAGACGGATTGTCAGTGATCCTTCTTGTCCTTGGAGAATCATTTGTTCCCTCTGACTACAACTTATGTCAAAGACTTCGAATGTTCGGTGAAAAGCCGGCACTGTTAATTTTGCAATGTTTCAAGATGTTTCATTACCTCGTCACAAAGTAACGCAGAGTAACGCCACAGAGCACCAGACGAAACTGGAGCAGCCAACCTGGACTAAAGCATCTGAGAGACGTGTATGTAACATTTATTCACTATCTTTTATCGTTTTTGGGTCTTGTAGCACCTACAAGTTGGACCGATCGAAGTTTTGAACTAAATCTTTTGCTCCTTGTGTTTACTCAAGCGTTCCATAAAATATCCATCAAAACGTCCATAAATAAGACAGAAAACATGCCTCAGGTGACACTTTCTAACAATTCCGCTATTAGTATCGATAATGAGGCATCTGATTTGTGACTTCACACCAACATTGTGCTGTTTTTGTTTAAAAAAACGAATGTTACGTTTCTTCCAATTTTGGCCAAATGACAAATAAGCGTCAAGTCAAATGTACATAATACGTCATTATTGATAAAGTATGAGATTGCCCAAATATTTTAGGATTGACTTGATAACCTTAAAGATGTCTTTCAAAGAATATGTGAGAATTAAGTACATAGGTTGTTGCTCATGGGAGATGTTAGCGACTAAAATACCTTAAATTTAGGGTTTGGTCAAAACATTGAGAAGATGACCTTACTTTAGGCTAAATAGTAGGAAGAGATCGAATTAGAGAGTAAAAATAAATTACTGAGGATTAAGTCTGATAAACATAGAAGATGATAAAGTTGATTAGATTTGAAGTTGTCTTTTCTACTTGTTGAACAGCCAAACCAAAGTTAGCTAATTAATTATGCAAAAATGAGTAGATTTTGTGATTTTTAGGGGGGGTCGCTGTAAATCCCAGGGAATTCAATATTGCGACCTTATTTTTTGTCGAGGTTAATATCTCACCAAACCCATCAATTGTGCCAAGTTTGAGCGAAATCTGTGATTTGAGCATTATCACCCCCTGCCTGGTTCTCTCATGGACACACTCTTAAATCATCTGGAAGGAGACCCTGATTACAATATAATAGCTATAAGCTCATAATTTACATTTACGCCACAAATACTTCTCGACTGTACTTTATTTTCCCTAATATTGTCCTTAGCAAACGCACCTAGATATGTTAAATTTTGTATCTTCTTGTACGATTACCTGAGATTTACTGTACATTCGCGAAGTTTTGTTGTTGCTCAGTTTCGGCCTATAATCTTCAATTGATGTAAGTTTTTTTTTTCCTTATGTACCGTATTTGCCCGTGTATAATGCGCACATGTCATTAATGAATTCCCAGCTCTTGTCAATTAAATGGAAAAATGGAAGTTTTAATTCTTGGTGTCTATCTTGAAATCTTTTTTTTTAGAATAAAGTGGTCAAAAATTAGGGTGCGTATTATACACGGGCGCGCATTATACACGGGTAGATACGGTAATTCGTATGAAGTAAAATAAATAAATTCTCGCGCCCACGGTCAGAGGATATGTTTTCCAATTTTCCTGTATCTTGTGATATGATTGATAGATAAATGTCTCATCAACCGTGCACCCAAAACCCACGGTTTATTACTTCATAAATTTGCGCAGATAAACGACCTTCTAGCAGGATTTTCTCTAGCACCGCCCTTTGGCAGGGATACTAACAAAAAGACGAAAAAGCTAAGTCAAGCCAGCTGCTAGTAAATGCATGATGAGAGACACCTTTTAGACAAGACAAAATAAAAGTGACGGCTTACGACAACTTAGAAATTCATAAGACTCGGAGGCAAGTCCAGAATTAACCTCCGGCTAAAAGGACATTTCTAGATGGTAAAAACGTCATTTATGCGGCGTATGCTGAGGATAAGAAAGTACTCAAATCAATTAAAATAATTGATAGGCTGGTACTACGGCAAGGAGGAAATTTTCGTAAGGCCAATATTTTTCTCATCTTTGAACCTTCTATAACCTTCAATATAGACCAGCTCTTATTTCCCAAGTAAGTATTGGCCTTGTTAAAATCGCTTTTTGTGCGGCAGTGTCGATTATTTCCTTCTACACGAAAAGACATCTGGTACACGTAGCCGGCAACAAAAGTTATGAGTTGATGTCTGTTGTTTGGTCTAAACCATTCAAACGTTTTAAGTAAAAGTCTGAAGAAAACCAATCGTTACGTATCAGTCTTTCAGTGTACTGTGCGTATATTAAACCACTGTCTTAAGATGATAGGCTGGGTTTTTAAAACTGAGAATGTGAAAAATTTGTCAATTAAAAAGCGAGTGAAGAAATACTAAATCAAAATCTTGAAAACCTGGCTTTGACCCATGCAGCATCCAGTGACATTAAACGCTTTTCCTCTAGTAATTCAGCAATCTCTCTTATGCCGATAATTTATTTCTCAGGTTCACAAATTACTCAACTCCAAACAACCTATGGATGATTAGACAGGGTCAGTGTTGGGTTGTTATATTGGCTGTTACGCAGTTGCGCAGGGAATTGGGACAAACTTCACACCCCAAATAATCCCATAATGCAATTCGAGACATCACCGATTCAAGCGTAACTTGCAGTTTTACGTGAACTTCGTCTTCCCTTGATGCCTTGCGCTTCGGATGTTTCCAGTCATTCGACTAATCTTGCTCTCTCAACAGACATCATCGAAAGCAGTTAAAACAGTTTTTGCCCTTTACTATCAATTGTACTGTTATTAGTTGTTTTTAACCATCTTTAATTAACTGTATGGATTGATATTATTTGCTTGTAATAAATTCATTTAAAAAACCAGTTCTACTTGCAGTAACCTTAATGGAAACTCCCCCCCCACCCCCCCCCCCCCCTGAGAGCTAGTGGCGGCTTTATACAAGAATAAAAAAGTTGGGTTGAATTGAATCATTCCTGTATGCCGTCAGCTTCATTGACAGGGCTCCCTCATATATACGAAATTACTTTGTGTAGGCATCACAAGGTATCCAAGGACGGTTTGAGAATATGGAAACAAGTGTTTACCCGCATCCGGTAGTCTGGGGCAAGTAGCTGTTAACTGAATCTTACTGTGGTTTATGGTCATTTCGATACAAGTCGTTTCGATACAGGTGTAAATAGTTCCATGTACTTCAATGGCTCAAAGAACAAAGAATATTCATCCAAAATGCTTTTCATGTTCACCTACAAACTACATGTATATACTTGAATAGATTGAAATTTTTGTGCATAATGACTGCTTGAGTTCCTATCAAAATGACTTGTATCGAAACGATCGACCTCCAAGTGTACTTGTGCGCGAGGGCCCAAGCTAGTCATCCTCCAACAAAATCATTAACTAAGATGAACAAGAAGTAGAGAAATGTGAGAAATGCTTGCCCAGAGGACAAGCTGGAATTCAAGTTTTTCTGAGCCCTGATTGTAGCATAGTAAAAAACGTTAATTTCTGGACTGAAACATGTGGACCTTTGTATTAGCAATGCGATTCTCTGCCTCGTAATTGTTGCTTAGCTAAGAGAAGTTAGAATTTTATGGAAAAAGGTTTCACTTTTTTCCTTCAATCATAATAATGTGATATCCAAATTTTGTCTTGACGGGTGGGTCTGTGTAAGATGGTCTGTCCACTGTACTGGGTGAAAGAGCAAATGCAGCTTCTTGAAATGGACCAACCTAATAAACAAGGATAAAAACATCTTGCCCCAGTAGTTTAAAGATTAGATACTGCTATCTATTGGATAAATCACTTTCCAGGGATGAATCCTCAGGAAACTAATTGTGCAATTCAGGGCATGGAGATTTACCTGGTGGATAGCGTCATTCACCTTTTAACAACTGGGGCAAGCAGCAGAGAAAGAACCAACAGAAAAAAAGAAAATGCTTACAATGCACAATCAACTCTCTCTAAGATAGACATTATAAGGACCAGCACCAAATGCGCATAATAAAATTATCCTGAGATTCTGCATGTGGGCAAGATGAAACAAATCCTGAGTTCTGATTGGCCACTTAAGCTGGCATTGCCTGCTTGGGATTCCAGCTTTGCTTCTGCAAAATATTATTTCCCCTTCGCCATCTAAGAAAACCTTTATTACCCATGCTTGTTTGGATCTTTTATGTTTCTGGGAAACTGCCCACCTACCCCTCCCCTAAGCCAACATTTTACCCTAAGTGAGAAGTAAGTGTTAATGATGGCTTGGGGGAGGGGTAGGTGGGCAGTTTCCCAGAAATGTATAATGATCTGCTTGTTCTCTCAGGATGGCTGGATATTGGCCTCATTCGTTTTGGGGAGTTTTTTTAGTTATAGACCTCAAATTCATCTTAGCCCATAAGAAGGCAAGGGAAGAACTTGATAAAAAACCAACCATCTTTATATCAGCCTTAGTGAGTAACACATACATCTGCTAAAGAGAAGTGCTCCTCTTAAAGACAGTCCCAGAAAATTACTTAATCAGCAGGGCCAACTCCATCTACTAGAGACTGAGGTGCCTGTTCAGAGAGAGTCAACTATATCTGTAAATGAATTCTTTATCTTACCATAGATCCCCTTGTCATCCAACCAAGATCTCCCTAAAGGGTTGAAAGATAATGGAAAGGTCACACAGGTTGCACCTATTCGCACATGAACTCAATGATAACCCACCTCTTACATAGCCTTCATCAGGTTCTAGAGCGTGGGGTATTGAGGTGATTATATCATATCCCTTCCCTTCCGTGATCATATCCCTTCCCTAAACCTACTCCTCTGACTGAGAGCTTGCTTAGAGACATGATTACCAAGTCTGGTCATAGGTTGGTAGTTTGTAAGTTTTGGAATAATTAATTGCCTTGCATCTACACAGGCCCTGAAATGATCCTGGCCCCAAAAAATAATAATCCCAGCACAGAAATTATCCCCAAATCAACCCTAAAATGATCCTTACCCCCAAATGATCTCCATTTTTTGTTCCACAATGACTCTGAAATGATCCTCAAGTAACTCTTGCAGTGGTAACTGTAACTGGCGATTTTGGAAGGTGTACAAGCCAAAAGGATTCATTTAAATGGTCAGTCTTTTGGATTCCATCCACAGAATCAACAGTTATAAAAACAAACCATGTGTTCAAAATTTTTTCCAGGATGAACTTTTTATTTGCATTCAGTTACACAAAAATGGACACTTGGCTAGTGTTGTAAATACAGCTGCCTCTCAAGAACCTCCCAAACACCCTCTGTCTGGCCTTGCCCCACTCCATTGAAAGGTGGGTGTACTTGCAAGCCATCTGTTGATCGGTAATATTTTTTTTTATGGCAGGACTTTGAGCAAAATGATTCACAGGGAAAATAGACTAGTCTGGTTAAACTGTACTGGAAATTCAAGTTAGTTACACTGTAGTTACCCCTTGTCTTGCTTTGTCTTCACTGTATGCTGTTGCTACTTCATTAAACTTTTGGCCTTCCTTTAACTTGGCCATCGCCTCCATCACCTTGGAGTGTTTCTCACACAAAATATGGCGAACCTTGTGGAATTGTGATTTCACGTGAATTAGTCAATTGTCTCCAAATAACAACAACAATCTTTATCACTATAATGACTTGTATGTATTCTTATCCTCTGCAGGTGGCAAAAGATAAGAGTGAGCCAGTCCACTTTGGGTCAGAAATATTAATTTTGTGAAAAGGATTATCCCACATAATGATTGCCCAGTACGATTCTGTTTCTGATATTTTTTTTGTCCAGGTAATAAAACTGGCACACTCAAACAAGATTTTCTCCACATTTCACCCCTTGAATACACTCAGTCATGTCATGAGGTGAACAATAAAAATTAAAATGTACATCCTACCCATATGCCTGACATATAAGCTTAAAAATAATAGATCAATAAAAATAAGTACATTAACCAGAAAAACCCAGCATTGTCTGTGTAGCAAACTCTACTGGATGGGATTCAGCCTTCTAGTATAGTGTGACCAACACTTTCAACACACCTTAACTGCAGTTCCACCCTTCTTGGTCTTGCCTCCACTTGTTCCTTCATCCTCACCACCGCCTCCACCTAAAACGAATAAGTTATTGTACACGGAATATCCAAATAATAAATGGTAGAATTTTTATCACCCACCATGATGCTCTTTTGTATGTGATTGCACACACCGTGAACACCTTGATAGTCGCATTCAAACAATAATAAATTTAATACTAATTCCTGTAACTTTAAAATCAAGGCGATGCTTAACTGTATATAATTTGAGTAGATTTCCACTTTTCTGAAGTGGCAAATGGTACAGGAGTTCCAAAAAATGTACATGCCTTTAGATCCTTTCCCTTTATCTTGTTTTCCTCCACCAGCACCTCCTCCGCCTCCTTTTCCTTTTTTGGGTGGCATTTTACAGCTTATTTTTCAGACTTTTAACGAATAAAGTGTATCTTTATCCTACTCATGCAAACAGTGACTTTCAAGCAGCCATCTTGAAAGTTGTCGCGTAAGCCTAGGGCGAGTTGAAATTGTACGGTAATTTTTTTTGACAGCGGACCTTCCCGAAATGGAAACGGCTTCATGTAGTAGATAGAGATAGCTAATGGCCTATAGAACTTCAAAAAGCCTGTAAAATTAACTATGGAGATTGGCCCAGCTCTTCCTCCACACCTTGCGAAAAAACTGAACTCATCAAGGGATGACGAAGATGAAGATGAAAAGGAAAGAATATCAGAAGATGAAGAAGAAAAATCGGATAGTGATGAAGAAGAGAGTTATGGACCAGCTCTTCCACCTGGATTTCAAAGCATAAGTACAGACGCTGCTTCCAAGGCAAGAATTATAGGACCCATGAGACCACAGTTTGACACTAGACGTCCACCTCCAGTAACGTCAAACGGTTTGTATGGAAATGATAGTTATTTCACCATTAAGTCTATCTCAAATGAATGTCTTGTTTTGAACACTTGCAGCCATGTAAGAGAAAGTTAAACCCCTCTTAGCGTGGTTGTAAATGTATATCTGGCCCCAGTTGTTCAAAATATGGTTAATGCAGAGATTCCAACCTCTGGAGACCTAAAATCGGGAGACTGTCTTTTTTTACTTTCCCCCCCCCCGGAATTTCAACGATCCCCCCCCCGAAAAATTGACCCAGCCCCCAATGGGAATGACTTAGGACATTATATGACGTCTTACATGATGTACATACTATCAAAATTCGAATGCTAGAAATAATCTTTGTCAATGACAAAAATGCCCCAGAAACCGTACTGCGAATAAGAAAACTTCAAGTTTTGAGCTAAAAATGGGCTAAATCTCAAACTAAGACTGTTTTATTTTTTACTAAGTATTCAATATTTATAGTGAATGTAAAAAGCGGGAGATTAATGTACCAAAGCGGGAGAGCGGGAGACGAGGCAAAAAAGCGTAAGTCTCCCGCCAAAAGCAGGAGAGTTGGCATCTATGTTAATGCTATCCAGTGAATAAATCACTATTCAGTAAATAACACAATTGGTTTCCCTAATACTTGTCAGCAGGATAGTGATTTATCTAGTGGAAAGTGCTATCCAACGATTGAACAACCAGGTACAGAGGATGATTAACTCAATAAAGATTGTCAGCTGCCTCTCAAACAGCTGATAATTTTGTATACAATTTTTCGACTGCAACTATTGTGGTAGTTGTACAAACAAGTGGAAAGGGTGAATTGAATCTTCAATGTATCTTTCATTTTAAGTAATACCATATTATTATAAATTTGTGAACAGCTGAAGAAAGAAGTGATGAGGATAGTGATGATGATATCATTGGACCCAGGCCACCATCCAGTGCAGTAAGTATCACCATAAAGCTTTTACCCTTTCTGTATTCATAAGACCAATTTAGTTATTAATTATCAGGGTGCTCATTAGACATTGGAGATCGGAGAATTCTCTGTTTACTACAGTCGACTCCCGGTAACTCGAACCCTCTATAAATTGAACCTCCCACTAACTGGAAGCAATTTTCATTTCCCTTCAGAACATTTTCTATATAATTTTACCCTTGATAACTCGAACTTCCGATAACTCAAACTTTTTTCTGTTTCCCTTCAAGGTTTGAATTATCGGGAGTCGACTGTATGCAGAATTCTCCAGCTAACATTCGGTAACCAATGACTAGTTTTTATTCAGACGTGGAGACTCTTTTAAAATATTCTCCAATAACGTTACACCTTTCTCCCCCTACTAGAATTATTCTTCATGAAAACCCTGAATTATCAACTGAGTTGGTAAAGTGAATGCAGCCACCATAAAGAGTTTGGGAAGCTGACATTTTGAGAGCTACCTCTTACAGTCAAAGCAGGTCAAGCATACCCCCAAAAAATTCTATTAATGAATTGATCACCGGGTATTTGAAAAATGAATCCGTTATTTGTTCTCGTAACTGCATGCGTAATGAGCAGCGAATATTTTACGAGAACTTCTCTGTAATTGGTCAGATTGAAAATCTTTGAATGGATAAAATTGCTTCAAAGACAAATTCAGGGAAACTGAGGGGTTAGAAATTTTATAACTGCCTCATGTGTGAATTCACTGCTCATTATGCATGCAAGAATGTGGAGATGAATCTGAAATTTACAACTACCAATGTATTCAACTTTTGAATAATAAATTCATTAATGTAATCTTGGGAGGTACGCTTGACCTGGCTTGACTGTAAGTATCATTCTTGTTGATACAACCTACACCATCACTACCCACCCCACCACTACCACCACCATTGCTGTGTTTTTAAACATGAAATTAGAGATTTTGTTTTGTCACTCTTAGGATTCAAAAAATTCTGCCAATAACAAGCCTTTTTACTGGGTCACTGGATTTCCACCCCAATAATCTTTACCTCAAAGACTAATGAGTTAAAGAAATGCTATGTTTTGGTACCTTACCAAAGTTTATCTGTTTATAGAAATAATAAAATAATGCTGTTTACAGGATATTGATATTGGCTTGGAAAGAACAAAAAAGGATATAGAGGCTCGCAGTCAATCAAAAAAAGATGAAATGTCTGGAAAGGTAAGTTTTCAAAACAAACATATTTGATTATTCCTCAAACCAATGCCATATTCATCTCTTTTGGGGGGAAAGTTATTTGCCAGTAGAATTTCTGTTCATAGGTCTTTATGTAAGAAAGATCCAGAGTTACATTTTTCAGGAGGCATGGATGTAGATCAAGTGAATGAGTAAATCTTCATCATCATTTATCATTGGCATACATGACACTACCCTCCATGGGGTTGGGTGGGGGGGAGGGGTGGGTACTCCATATAATGTCCTATACAGGGAGGCTCTGCCCGAGGAGATAGCTTTTTCAGGCTTGAGGGACATGGGTAGGGAAATCTGTCATTTCAGTCTGTAAAAAGACCTAAAGTGGCTGAGAGATGCATTTTATGGCTGTGAAAAAGTCAAGAAGACGTTCTGGTTTTGTGATTTATTCATATTTAAAAGACAGTGCATTTACAGCAGTTAAAAGGGATGCAGAGTTCTGAACTACACACATGAAGGGGATACCATTTGTCAATAGAAAGTATACAAAAGGGGAACAGGCCTTTTCTGTCAAAAAGGTATATAAAAGGGTAAGGGGGTTGGATTTCGGGGCAAAGACTCCCCATATGAGCACCCCCCTTGGAGCATCACCTAAGGCCAAACCCAACTCAACAAAAGTTATGAAAATCCCAGAAATTTTTATCTACAAAAGCACTACAAACAGGATTTTTTCTCATCTTTTTGGGAGAGTAGCCTGTTCTAGGCTCCAAGTCAGGTGGAAAAACAGATGTAGAAAAGTTGCCTGGGGAAGAGGAGCCTGTAAGCATTGTTTTCAGTAGCTCATACATCTACATGTACATTTAACAATTAGTCGCCGAAGGCGACGTGAATATTGGCGAATAGTCACCGAGACAAAGTCGAGGTGACTATTCGCCAATATTCACGTCGCCTGAGGCGACTAATTGTTTTAGTATAATTACATTGATGATTATTCAAGAAAATAAAATTATTGATCAATTTCCGACCCCGAAACATCAAAAAATCTGGCTGCCATTTTGAAAACTGCTAACCTTCAATGTTATAATCACCGCGCGGTGATTATAGCGGGATGAAGCGAAGCTCCTAGCCAATCACAGCGCTCTATTTTTGATAGTCATCGATGTAATTATACTAAACTGTTATACACTATGACTGGTAAGTTTGGACAGTTAACATAAAAACTTATGTCAATCACTTGGCTTTGCATGCACGTAGTCAAACATTATGTCAAGCGTGTGAATCCTATACAGCACATTTTGACATAAACTATTTGACACAAGAAATGGTTTTTCTGGAAGTGGACGGTGTAATGGGTAGTCTGAGGTATAAAAAAAGGTGATTACAGGCTCTCCTCTTCTCTCTTTCCCTTAGTTGTTTCCTTGGTTTGGTTTTTCACTACTCCTTCACTTTTTTCACTCATCTACCCTGAAGAGAGAGCCTGGCACAGGCGATTGGGAGAGGAATACTTTTTGAAAGTGTCCCGTCCTGTCCTGTCCTTTTTGCAACTCTCTTGGGGTTGTAGTTATGAATAGCTGCTTGTTATTTTGGCTCGCCAGCTGTGCAGGCTTAGAACAAGTTGTACAAGGAGAGTACAAATTTAGCGCGAGGGTTGGTAAGGTTTGATAATTAATACCCGTGAGATATCGATCATGTCAATGATAGGAGCTTCGCTTACTGGTCTGAACCCTTTCATGACGTCAGCATCAAAATTTTGAAGACATATCTGATTTGATTTTTCAGAAAGATACCAAGCCTAAGAGAGATTCATGGATGACAGAGCTGCCTCCAGATTTGAGTAAAAACTTTGGTGAGTCTTCATATCACGAAAACATTTCACCGCGTGTGAATACACTATACCAGATAGTTTTTCGTGTAAATATATAAAGCTCTCCGGTACCGTAACTGGAACAAGTTATTCACACACATTGAACACTGTATTGGAGCGGTTGGCCGAGACGGTTCGTTGCCCTAACTCCTGCTGCTCACTTCTGAATGTTTACTTCCATCTCATTGGGTTCAAGTCCTTGCTCCTATTTATTTACTTCCCCTACGGTCCAAGTAACCGTTCACACGGGCGGCTAAAAAGAGTGGCAAAAACCTATCCGATATGTGACTATCCAGCTTCAAGATCCGCGCTGTGCAGCTTCGTTCCGTTACAGAAGTCGCGCCGAAATCACTGTTCTGTTGTGTGAACAGAAGCCCTATCCAGTAAGGTTTTGGTGCTGCTGTAAAAGCTATCCAGTATAGTGCGAAAATAGCCTTGGCTTCTTTATTCTTATCTGGTCCTTGAATAATAACTGTATGACAGAACTCTTGTGATTTGCAGGTCTTGGACCACGCAAGTTTCGAAGCCGTGCAATTGAATTAGGAGATCAATCAGTTTGGACTGACACACCAGCAGACAAGGCCAGAAAGGTAGTCTTAGAGCGATTTTCGTATGACCTTGAAAAAAGGTTTCGGTAAGTGTTCGTTCTTTGTTTCATCAGCCAATGGATGAAAAGATCAAAACATGGCCTCTTCGTTTTCCCGCCAAAGAAACCCTAATATGGAGAAGGCATTGTTCGATTGGCCAATCGTGTTGCAGTATGACGTCAAAGAAATTTCTAGAAAGTTCTTCGGGCATGAAGTTTGTTTACCCGCGCGTTCGCTTAGCCAACCAAAACCCAGGTGCGTTTGTATCCGTTTCATACACCAATCAAATCGCTCTATTTCCGTTTGTTTGTTGTTTCTGTTTTGTTCGCGCGTTTTCATTTCAAGGTCATACGAAAATCGCTCTATCTGTATGAGGGAAGAGTTAGAGTAGAACCTTGATAAAATGTAAAAGTTGAGCAGGGTTCAATTTACGCGCAACATTGCATACATTGCCTCTATTAATTTTTATTTTCACGCGTAAAATTTACTTGCTTACTCAAGTAAAAATTATGTGATTTCTTCTTAAGACAAGTGAATAATTTTTCAGGCAAAAAAAGGCGACAGAGGCTCTAAGAGAAGTGACACTGATGAGAGACCTCTCAGAACCCCGTGGGAGCTTGCAAGAGACCAACAGATGAGTAACCAAGTTGAAAACCATAATGTATGCCAAATGTACTCGCGTTTTTTTTTTTAATGCTATATCTTTCGGAATCAGTTTGAAAATTTTGACTCATGCATTTTGTATTTTATTTTGTAAATATTTGTTTACTGATGAATCAGTGTTTTCTCCTTCAGAAACGACACAGAGGTGAATCACTAATGGATATGCACAGTAAGAAGCTTGAGAAACAAAAGGTAAAGAATTGATTTACTTCTTTTTACCTAATGGAGCCTCGTGGCAATGAGAAATTCCGCTGATCATTGAGCTCTTCAATCGGGTTATATAAAAGTATCTTTGCCTGTACTCCGGGGCCTAGTTTTTCGAAGGAGGGTTAAGTTTAACTTAGGGTTAACCCAGATTTTAAACAAAGTTTTCTTGGTTGAGAACATGTCTCAAGCTCACAAAGTACTGTTGAGTCTTTACTTCAATATTCAATGATGATAACACAGAATGCTACTCTACGCAATGCATAGGAAGGTAAATACCTAAATGGGACAAAAAAATTTAATCCTAGATTAGCGCTAATCGGCCTTTCAGGAACCTGGGCCGGGTCTGTACCAAACGGCGGCCATTTTCATCCTCATTATACTGATGGTTTTCGGACTTTGCGACCTTGACTTTAAATGATTCCTCCAAAGGCACAATTGTTTTATTTTCCACTCAAAAGGTATCACAACTATCTAGAAGCTAAGAAGTATACTGTGTATAAAAATGATCGGAAATGGTTTAAACGGGTCTTCATGAAGTTATTTTTTAAGTCGATAAAGTCCCTTAGTCAACAAATCTAGTGGTAAAGACCAAAATTAAGTGGTAAATTCCGATTTTTACCAATTCTGCGAGTTATGTAGATACCACTTAAGAGTTTCGCAGCTCATGACTTACCACGGACCTTTTTATTTCCCCTTTTTTTCGAGCGATTGCAAACGCCACGATATGTGTTACGTTGAACGGTACTTGCGAAGGAAAAATTTTGCGAAGAATTTTAAAAGTGTGTTTTCAAACTCAAATCGAAATACGAAAGGCTGTATTCAATCGCTTAACGTGAAATTCCCGTCAGTGGTAGTTATTAGTAATATCTAACTGTCTTTTAAATTAGAAATGGTAATATTTATGTTTATAATTTTTTTTCGAATTTTTTTTCTGAGTACCCCTTTTACCTACCGGGTCCCGTAGTCCACTTAATTACGCTTCAGATCGAAATATTAAAATATTTGGAGAACATTTTGACGAGAGAGCAGCGAATTGGAAAGGCGATAACGTTCAACAAAGTCAATGATGTAGCTCGAGTTTGGTAGTGTTTCGTAAAAACCACGAGCCGGGAGATCCATATTTATGAGCTAAGAGGTCTCATTTTCCACAAAAGGTCTCTACGTCCAAATACTTTCAATTTTGTCGTATTTTGAGGACATAACTGACCTCAGAGAGGTGTGAGGCACTTGAGGTAAGTGACGTTTCATGTTACTTTGGGGAGACCGGTACCGAAAACAAACAAAAAAGATTAATGCACCCCTTAGGTTGAAAAGTTGCAGCTTAAGTGTTGTTACCGCTTTTTGCGGTCTCAAAGGTAAACTAGAATACATCGGTAAAACCCAACGAACTTGAAATGATACATCATGTTTGAAACCGAGGTACGGTGGCAATCGTATGTAAGGTACAAGAATGTTGTGGAAAACTCCCTTGAACCCCCTTAAATAGACCAAAATGGGTGTGGCTCAGACTACGCTTTTCCCCTACAATAGCCGATTCTTAAAAAGGCAACCAGTTCCAGGGACCACTTAATACTGGAGCTGATGTGATCTATATTGCATATATATTGCGCGAAGTTATATGCAATTATATACTGCCGTTAACACAATATGAGCGCGTTTAAAGTAATTTTCTCTAAAAGGTGGAGAATTTTGTATGTTTAAAAACATTAGATTTCCATCCTTACCTCCCTAAGTGAGACTAAAGGGGTGTTTACATGACACCGGGGCGACTTTCGCCCCGAAGCGAGTTCACTCCGGTTCCCTCTGATGGCTCTTTATTTGTTTACATGATAACACCACAAATTTCATGCTGGCGCGAGTCACTACGGCGCGAGTTCACCCCGGTTCTTGTACCGGGGCGAGAATTTCACTCCGGTACGAAACCTCGCAACGGTATCATGTAAACACGAAACTACCACCCGTTTCGGTGTGAAATCGGTCTGCCGGTAGACTGAAACAGGTAGCGCATGCGTAATGTTCGCGATTTTGAATCATAAGTGCATTTTATCAACATGAAGTGTACTTTCAAATAACGAGATGTGAAATAACCCAGTCATCATGTAAACGCGATACGAAATCAAAAAGTCATGTCGGTATGAAACTCGCGCCGGTGCGAGTTTTCTCATGTAAACACCCCCTGAAGTCAACAATTTACACTCCCAATGGAAACGAGGGTTAATAAAAGATTAATTTACGTGCTGGTCATATTCGTTGGTTTAGTGCTTTTCACATCTTCAGATCTTCACGACACCTTCAGCTAATTAAATTAAGTATCAACTAGTAGTTGGAGGGGACAAAGGAGCCACTGACAAGCGTTTTCATACGAACTACATCTAGAAATTAAAAATATATATATATTCTATTTATGTGTGCGTGTATACTTATCAATCACAGAACGTTATAAGAATGTAGTAAGGATATCAATGATAAACTCCTGACTGCGGCTATAGTTTTTCCCTTTTTTTC
>JBBMOI010000010.1:18797500-18885000 GCA_038088405.1 Porites divaricata | reverse complement strand
TTCTATTCCGTGTATAAGACGTGGTAAAACGGTTTACGGTACGTTCACTGAATCTTAATCTGTGAGACGTCTCTTGCAGGACGATCGAGAATTGGTAATTTTTCTAACTCTTGTGTTGGCATCAGTGACAGTTTCTGTGCTGATAATTTGCCCGTTTACAGCGTTAACATGGCTAAAGTGGGTAGGGAGTCCCTTGGCCTCATTATTCCGCGTTGCCAATGCGTTTCGGGTCATGTGGTACGAGGGAAGAAGTGAATGTTTCCCACCCGTTCGCCTCAAATACGTCACCGATGTAGTAACTTGACCGAGAAGGCCTGAGAAGACGCCGTACAGGGACTTGACAAGGTTGGGTAAATGCTTCACCCGGAAAGGGGCCTGAAACCCGTGTTTAACTGCATTAGTGCAGCCCTTTACGCGGACAACAGCTAAGCTTCACCGCCAGCTTTGCAATCTACCGGTCCCATTCAATGATCTTCCGAGATACGTGCTCGTCCTGTTGCGAAGGCCGATCAAAGCAGATAAAATTACTGATAACTATTTATTTGATAATTCTATCCGATACTCTAACGTGAATTGTGTTTGGTACGCTTCAAGCCCGGGGGGGCAGTTGGGTATTTTTTGGGTGGATATGTGCCGCCCGGGACTCCAAATTGGCACCCCGTTCTAAAAAAAATTTCCCCTAAAATTGATACCCCTTTCTAATAGGCCAATTTTTTATACCCCGTTCTAGAAAGTTTGAAATTTGAAATAGCCCTGTTTTTTAAAAAAGATATTTCTTTATTTGTTCGACTTATACATCAAATAAATGATTCTTCATAATCAGCAACAATTTTAAGCAGAGGATAAAGCCGTGATCCACAATTTTTTTTTTATTTCCCATCTTATTAAATATTACACCCCATTCTAGAAAAACACGCCTCTGAAATGGATACTCCGTTCAAAATCAGGAGCTTCAAAATCACGACCCCGTTGGGCGGCACATACTCGTATAGGCAATGTAGGGGAGTACCCCCCCCCCCCCGGGGGGGCTTCAAGTAAATCAATTCGCAAACAGAGTCAGAGAATGACCCACAGATCAGACCATTTACATTCATAATGCTAACACACTGGCTCGTGGCGTATTATTTCCTTTTCTCCTTCCTTAAATAGACCCCCTAGCTTAAGTGCGACTTTGATTAGTCTTCTTTTTGTCTGCTTTAACTGACATTTTTATAATAACTGTTAACGCCGTAGTAATAAGGCAAAGCCGGCTGCTCTTGCATTAAGCCCCATCTTACATTTACAACTCAGGTGCACGTTTCGCTCAAAGGGTCGTTCATTGGATCTCGTCCAGGCTGTATTTGACTTCATCAGAGCAGATAATGGTTGATTCATTGAATTCTTTGCCTCGCGTGTCTGTATAATCATTTTTTACGTTTGACAAGCCAGGCCATTTGAGTTTCGATGACCGATACGATAACCCAGCCTTCCCTTTCAAATTTGAAACCTTTGTCTTCAAAGAGATGCTCAGGTTGATTGATAACTAAACTGAAATTCAACAGAACAGAAAATCGCCGGGTAACGTTTTTTTGATAGAAATTAAATTATCATGATTTTTTAGAGGCTCAATGAAACTCATTTTATGTTCTTCCGAAAAAAACATCACCACTGCAGAAAACAAGTTGTAGAGTATCTGCTTAGTTTAAAGAGTAATGCCGTTTTTTTTGTGTACCATTCAGTCGCGAATTCTCTCTACCTTCTCTAAGAGCTCAGTCAAAGATTGCAAATGTGAACTGAAGAATTATATACCCTAAAAACCTTTCTCAAACGTACTAGATAACATTTGTATATATGTTACATAATTTGATCTTCTATTACAATCGATCTTTTGTTTTGGGAGCATTCTTGCTCACAGATTGAACTGGACGAGCTTATGTTTTTTTAAGATCTTCGAGTTTCTTGAATGTTTAATGTTTAATTCGTTCTAAGTCGGTTAATTATGTTTAGGGACGGACCATTAGAAAACTTATGGCAAAAAAAAATTCGCGCAAGGGAAAATTTAATTTAAAAAATTCTTGCACGCCAATTAATCCTAAGAAATATTCATGCAAGGGCCTGAAAAAAATTCATACAAGGAATTTGATAAAGAAAAAAAATTCCTGCGGCTCGAAAATTCCCCTCCCCCCCCCCCCCCCTCCCCCATAGCTTTTCTAATGGTCCGCCCCTTAGTAACGGTGGCTTTGAAATTGCTTTTGAAGTGCTTGTTAATCCACTGCTCGGCCTCCTCTTTTAATAGTTGGTACTCAGATTACGTAACAGTGCAGAATGGTATCAGTGAATCAAGCTTTAAGTCTAGTACTAGCTAGTAAGAGTGGCTGAAAACACTTCGTATTCACGCTTCACTATAAAGCAAACTCTTCGATTTGCTTTATAGAATGCTGTTTCGGATATTAACATCGATACAATCCGTAAGATTCAAATGAAACGCGCGGGATACATTTGGCAAAAGCACTAGCTAAAAATAATATTTTGAAAGCCATGAATTGCACCATATTAAGTTGGTCTGGGAGGGTCAATGGTTCAAATAGTTTCTTAAAAGTCACGGAATGTGTCCAAGTGGTACAAACCCAGACGAGACGCAATTGCCTACTAAAGTCGTGGGCGTTTGGAGCATTGTAAAACGCCTCTTCATTTTCGCTAAAGGAAGAAGTTTGGAAGGCGCGATAAAGGAAAACCTCTTATTAAAGGGAAATCTCTCAAGCTACAATGAAGATCTCTGCTGTCAAGTGGCTCGGGTTTCTTTTACTTACCTGCAGCGCAAAGATGAGTAGTCAAGGTAAGATGCTAAAAAGTGATTTAACAAGACAATAGTATGATTTCCTAAACTAATACAGAAGATGATCTAAATTTGGGTAAGAGATATATGATCGCGGCCTAACTGTGTGTGACTGCATCGTTCCTCAAGAACAGTATGCTGAAGAAATTATCTTGCACACTTAAATCTCTTTTTAAACTAACTACAAAAACGCTTAACAGACGAAACCACGAAATCGTGGTGAAGTAACAGAGGTTTACTTATAGGCAGTGCTGTCGTTTGACAGGAAAACCAGACAATAGAGAAGGCCCCTAACAACACACACAGAAAAGTATGTTTTTTATCACACAAGAGAGACTATGGGGTTAAAATTTAACGCGTGCAGAGAAAACAATACTACAGATAACTACTCTTCCAAAAGAATAGCAACGGAAGTATTTCAAGTACTTCTTGTCAATTCTTTACTGATAAAGCTGTGCTAAAAGGTTTTGTTTGCTTTCACCCTAATATCAGTGATGGTGTCAATTAAGACTTTAGGCCAAAGCTCGCACCTTTTCGGCATGAATTACAAAAATTACATCTAATACTTTTAATATAAATTGCTCTTAAGTCGATTATGGTGACAAATAGATGGCCTTAGCTTGGCCTTTTGTGTGACAATTCAAATGAAATCTTTTTGGCAGCACTTTCCAATGTTATCGATTCTCAATATTTCTTAAAACGAAATTGGCGTTTTTCGGGAATACCGACTAAATCTGATCGCTTTTGGGAGTAATAAGGGATAAAAAGGCCTCTGTTTAAAGTTTGCAAAATGTCCTCTGCTACAACAGTTTATCAGTCGCTTGCCTTGGACCAGAAAAAGATCTAACAGAATAAGTTTTCTCTAAACGCGCCAACAAGGTACCTTCATATCCCAGCTGGTCATTTGTGGAATTATGTTACTAGTCGATACTTACTTTCAGGCGGTCTGTGAAAATCACTTCATGAATAACAGTTCTTTCGAACAAGGACGTTTTTTTAATGTTGTTTTGTTTAGCTAGATTTTAGAATGAAAATGAGACTATTTTGTATGTATTTTATTTTGGGGTGTGCTTTTATTTTGAATGAAAGTGCTGGTTACGAAAGGCATATCCGACTCTAATAGACCGACACTACTATAGAGGCACAGTATGGAATGGGGATTTGAGAAGATAATCGCTTTGTATTCGGAGTATCTAGAATAGCAAATCCAAGACTGTAAGACTGAAAGCGATCACCAGTATAGGGTGGTATAGTGAGTATATAATGACTGAAAAATCTAAGCGGTGGCATGCGATGCTAGCAGACAACGTTTCGTCTAGCCATGCCGGTTTTAGTACTTTGTAACATTAGACCGAGATCACTACAATTTGGTATACTTCTCCTTGATAAAGATAGTTTCAGGCTCGTTCTGATCGAAATAAACTCTCCCTTTCACTTGGTTTTTTGTCTAACAATCTGATACAAAGATGTATGAATTTCACATCAGTATAAGAATCGCGGACCTTCTTTGCAGTTTTTGGGAAAAAAAATCCCTGATTCAACTGCTGTAGTTTCTTTTTACCCCTATACTTACTTCAATTAAGTGCTGGTGAATGAAATCTTAGCTAATTCTTTAAGATACTACGGGCCAGTTATTTTTATAAAGAGAATTTAGCCAGTGTTTCACAAAACCGCGTTCTAAGCCATTTTCAGTTTACCCAACGCTTTTTACATCATTTATTGTGAGAAGTTACTTGAAGGCCGATAAGGTGTAGAATAGAAAAGCATTTATCTTCTTAAAATAACCCACTATGAACGAGATCTGGAGGTCCGAAGACTTGCTAGAGCGCGGCCTAAACAGTTAGTACTTCCTTTAAATAGCCGACCCTATTAGTTTTGAACGTTTCCAAAACTAACAGTTTGTTTTTCTTGTCTAAACGCTATCAGGCTTTAACATTTTCTTTCATTTTTGTCCCAATTTAGCTACTCAGGGCTCTGATTTGAACCTTAGGGTCCAGGCCTTGTCTCCCCGCAGCTTGCAAATCACTTGGGACAGACCATCAACAGATGAGACCCTGGTTGGCTTTAGCCTCGTCTTCGTTCCAGCACACCAAAGGCAAAGAACACACGTGGAACTGTTTGTAAGTACTAAGGTTTGGATGGTTTTTCTCTCGCTTCCTTCCAGCCCTTTCCCTATTAATAGTAGGTGAAGAAAAAATTCCCGAACAGGTGAACTTCTGTCAGAACCAAATTTTAACAAAAACCAAAGGAAATCAGCAAACAGTTCGGCTTCATGATCTCCGAATATAAAAGAAAGATCCAAGACTTTCTTCAGTATTGGACAGAATAAAATGGGATAGCAAACCCCTTTTCCCCAGAAAACAAGAATAAAGCCGCGTGAAAGCCAAGGCTCTCCATTTTCCTATCCTTGATTTTGGTGGTGGGGGTTGGGTATAAATTTTCCGTCTATTTTGTCCAAGATTATAGGTTTAGCAAAGCTGAGGTTGGGTGTATACGTGCTGCATACGAATCATGTTGGCCCAAAAACATCTTTTTAAACTGTGAGCGAAAAAAAAGTTTAATTTTTATGCAATTATTCGGGAACACAATCAACGACGGCGCGACAAAGACCAGCCTCGTACCCAGGGCTCTTTTCCCTAGCTTTGGAGGTGAAAGTTCCCTGGGGACGAGGCTGGACAAAGACGCCTCTTCTTCCAGACTTTAGGGAGTTTGCGCAACGACCACGGCGACGACAACGACAACGACAACGGCAAAAAAGCAATAGATTAAGACAAGCAAAACAACTTGGCACGTGCATCACGCTTTTTTGTACTTTTCTCTGCCGTCGTTGCACGACTACAACGTGAAACTAAACAAAAGACAACAACTTTCTTTTTCTTTTCCTGAACTTTGATGCAGTCCTTTAGAATTTAACTCCAAACAATTTGCCAACATTTGACGAATTAAATTACATGGAATAAGCGCGATTAAGTTTGAGGCAGCGCAAAATCACTTTTTAAGTTGACGTTTTCGTAGCCCTCGCCGTCGTCATTGCGTAAACTCCCTTTTTTCTGTTGAGGGGAGGGGCAGCTATTCAAAACGTTCCTGCTCATTGACGTCACCGAGAGGACAGTGGTTTAGCGCGGTGGGACAAGATCCCTGAAGATCGAACGCCTGGGAACAAGGCTGATTTGTTATAATTTAGTCAGTTGACTGTGTCAGGGCGCATGGGTTGTTATGGTAACTGACCTTGAAGGGCTATTGGCTTTCAAGACCGGTAGTGGAAATAATTGTGAAAAAGTTCAGTTCGGAATTCGTCGCGGCCTCTGAATAGAAGCAACTCAAATTCAGACACCTCGCCATTATTTGTGAATATTTTACTTATGTCGAGGCTAACCCTATGTAAATGGTATTCAGTGATTCTATTCAGCGACCACGGCGAATTCGAAAAGAGTAGTAAGACTTTTCCGCTGTGTTTATGACAGGTGAATCAATTTACTTTGACCAATCTACACCCAGGCATAAGATACAGAGTGAAGCTGGCTCCACTGATGAATAATGGCAAACTGAGAGGAGCATATTCAAGTTGGGTCAATGCAAGAACCCCAGAAGGTGACAAAATGAAAAATGAATTTTTTTTTTTTTTTCTACAAGACTATGAGTAGCGACTGGCTAAAAATGAATCCCTGCTTTATCATGTCCACTTGAAATAATACATGAAACTCAATTGTAGATGGACTCGATTCCAACCGTTGAGGATTCCGTGTGACATCCTGTCATGCGGACGCACAAAACGACTGGTGATCGGGCATTATCGTGACACACGAGTGCTTCCATGCAGGTGCTGGCCACATTGCGTTGAAAAGTGACTGGCCAAAGACAAATTACGTTGATTTTTAATTTCGCTTGTACAATGCCCAATTAATGATTCACCCTATTTTATTGCAGCTGTTGCTCAAAAGAGCTAAAAAAAGACTACTCTCTCTTCGAGGAACTCTCCTCAACATAAATTTGTCTTGATGCTGACTTTCTTAATCGTCAGTGTCATTACAAGAACTATAAAGTTGAATTTCTTAAACAATTTAAAATTTAAGATTTCCTTGAAATTGGGTTGTGATTTTATTTAGGTCGACAGCACTTTCTTTAGCATCAAACAACTTTTACATTGAAATGCGACACTAAGGGCCAAGATCAAAGAATAACATCAAGATTAGCCACCATTTTGGATTAAGTTGTATTCGAAAAATGATTAAAACTCTGAAAACTTCATATTGAATTTGACAAAACCTACAGAAACTTAAAACCACGAAGAAATCATCGGCTTGTCTATCGCGAAATTCAATATCACAACGCTTTAGTTCATTTTTTAGATTTCTTTTGCTGTATTTACATCTAGTCGGATCTGTCGGATCGTAGAAAACGGTACCGTCAAATAGACGTCTTCCGTCAAAATTTTTTTGGGCCAAAAAATCTCTTTAAAGTAGCCAGTATTATAATACCTAAGACTGCAACCACTGCTTTTTTTCTCTTTTCATCCTTTTTTTCTCTCCCGTCTTGCTATTTTCCTTTCCTATTCCTTATTTCCGGCATTATCTGCCTTTTGGCCCTCTCCCACTCAAATGGCCGCAAATTTTGCACGGTTTTGTTTTCAAAAATCCGGCTGGACATACTTTTGAAAAATTTAGCATGGCAGTTGATGTGTTAGGTTATGGACTTGTGTTTTCTTTATGCCCTCCCCCCCCCCCCCCCCCCCCCTCCCCCCATGCAATGTTCTCACTTACTCTGATCTCATTTTTCATTGCTGGAAATTCTACTTTTCGTGGCTGGCTTAGAGGTTTTGGCGCTAAATATGAGTCTGTATATATAACCTGAAATCCGGAGTTGGATACCATAGGGGTGGGGTGGGGCTAGGATTGGCTTACTAATCATGGGTAATATTTTACATAATTGGCAGAGAATACGACTGCAGCTGGCCAAAACCCGTACATATCAAACGGTCATTCCAACACAGCTCAAGCATCAAACAGCAACTGTTCACGCATCAGTCAGCTATGTCAAAACATCGGTTATAAGTTTACTCAGCTGCCCAACTACTTCAAACAGCAAAATTACAATGAAGCTGAATACGAGCTTTCTCAATTCACACCCATGATCCAATCAAACTGTTCATCGGTTCTGCAACTGTTCCTCTGTTCATTGTATTTCCCTCCATGCGCGCCCAGACGACAAACCACGCCCCCATGTCGTTCTGTCTGCAGGGCAGCTAAAGAAAACTGCGGGCCGTGGATGAAGAAGTCTGGACTCATGTGGCCCTATAAGTTTGAATGCAATACTTTGCCAGATCCCCATGAAAAACCATGTGTAAGAAGGGATGGTGCCGTAATTAAAGGTAAGAACTAGTCACGCTATTTTAATGATATTTGTAGTTCAAATTTCAAATCAAATATTTATTATGTAAGAATACATAAAAGGAAATGTCAGAGGTTATCCCTATCGAGGACGCCCCCTACATAAAATATAAAATATATATACTACAATGTAACTGAATTTAAGAATAATTAAGAAATGGCTTTAAAAAAAATTTACAAAATTTTACAATACTTTCTAAGTTTACTTCGAAAAATGCTGAAATCCTGTTCGTGCACTATCTCTTTAGGAAGAGCGCTCCACTGTTTAATAACTCTAACAAAAAATGAGTACAAAAAACAATTTACTCTAGCTAATGCCTGTCTTATTTTATATGAATGGTTTGATAACAATTAAATTCAAAATAATCATTTTAGTTAAGGCCATTAAGACTATGAACAGCCTTGTAGCACTCCAGCAAAGATAGATAAGACTTCCTTGATAGAAGACTGAACCACCCAAGCATTCCCAGTCTTTCTTCGTACGAAGAGTCCCTAGATGACATCGGGAGAGCGTATTTCGAGGCCCTACGTTGGACTTGTTCAAGAGCGTCATATCAGGATCTAGTTTATGACAAGAAACAGCTGTCGCAACTTTAAAGAATACATTCCCTTTTTGTATGATTGACGCCATCTTGATTTGGGATGAAGGGTGGACCAGCGCGGCGACCAGGACTAGGAAATAGGGAGTATCAGCAAAGACGTTTTTGAGCGACGCACGACAACTGGAAGTGAGGCCGGCTCCCTCAAATTGGTATTGCTACATTTCTTGTCTCTTGTAAAGACGATTTACTCGAGAGTTTGAACCAAACCACTGTCCAATGATGCAAAAGTCCACTTCAGGTTGAAGTCCGTCGCTCAAAAACGCTGTTGCTTAAGCTCCCTTATCAGATTTCTCCGAAAAGACCGTTTCAGAAAATTTTTTAAAGTATTTCCAGTTTTACTGGACTAAAACACCTGGAATTTGTCGCCAGTAATGAGCATGTGAACAAAAGACAAAATCTTTCTTTGTATGAGTGAAACTTGTTTTTTTGCCCGGGTGGGGCTGGATACCCTCAGAGATCGACTACAGAACACCTTAAAAGTCACAAAAGACACAAAAAATGCAGTAAGATAGATAGATTAGCAAAATCTCATTCGCACCTTCTGCCAAGTCACTAAACTAAAAAGGGAATCCTCTCTTGTTACCGTAGAAGTCCTCAGTTTTTCCGACCCTCCCCCTCAACCACCCTCCAAAAACAAAAAAATAATAATAATAAATTAACAAATCTGACCAAACAGACTTCCCTTCTCCAGTTGAGAACTGTTTTAACAATTTTATGTACTTCATCCCTGCGTTTTATTACCTTTGAAAGGCCCTCGAAAATTGGGATTCCAATGTACATACCCGGGAACCCATAACGCGTGGCGAGCAACCTCCACGTACTCGTGTCACGCATTTCGGTAAGTTTAGTTTGGAACGATTTTTGCGCGTCCCACAAACCTGTAAGTAAAACCTAGAGACCTGAAATGGTATTTTTGACCTTTTAATGACATTTATTATTCCTTTTTTTACTTATGCTTCGAAAGTGCTTATAGACGGAGCCAGACTAAGACTGCATCGAGCTTATATTTTCGCGGGAAAAGTGTTCTCAAATGTATCTACAAATAAACGGGTCCATGAAAACACCTTGAAATAGGCCCGCTATAAGAGTTGCACGCTCCGAGTTATGGGCTCCGGATATACCTAAGTAAACCTCAAAGCCCCGGATAAATGATAATTTATGATTTTTCACCATTTACAAGGGTAAACCGGTCGGTCCACGGTTTGGGCAAATGGTATGCAAAAATTCAGGATTGGTAAATTACGTCCCGGAGTCGCGTGTACCATTTGAACAAATCAGTTCCATTTACCGAAAAACCACCAAAAGGCCTCAAACTGATATCAAAGATGGTTTTGAAGAAATGGAACACAATTCCCGTTTGGAATACTCCATCGAGAAAAACAGGACTGCCTTTTAACATGTTCCGTTGCTCCTGGAAATTTTCTGCAGGAACGACCGTGAGTCGCTTTCCATTTACTTTTCAACCGGATTTTCCGGAAACGTTTTGTAAATAGTAAACAACCTATCTATTGTTTGATTTGCCCTCAAAACTGGAACACTTTTTTACTTAGTTTTAACTGTAACATGTCCGTAGTGCCACCACATTGCCAACCACTCAACTCCACAATGTGCAAAAACCTTAACTACATCTACGTGGAAGTGCCAAATTTCTGGGGAGACAATACACAAGAAGAAGCCGAAGCAAGAATCCAAGTGTTCTCTCCACTGGTGAATTCCGGCTGTTCTCCATCACTGCGGGTTTTTCTGTGTTTGTTGTACTTTCCACCGTGCGTTGTAAATTTTAGAAAGATGATCCCTCCATGCCGAGAGTTATGCGAGGAGGCAAGACGTGGTTGCAAGCCAGCGTTGGAGGGGGCTGGCTTTCCTTGGCCTGGGATAATGAAGTGTTCTCAGTTTCCTTACTATGATAAAAACGGATCAAACGTTTGTTTAAAACCAGAGACGAAAACAACAAAGGGTAAGGAATCTTTGTTTTTATTATTATCATCATTATTATTATTGTTATTATTATTATTATCTCTATCATCACAGTTTTTGCTGTTGTTCTTTTTGTGCATCAGCCGGGCGCAAACCATGCACCTAGAGCGTCAGTCACACAAGTCAATCATTCTGTTCATACACTGAGAACCTTTCTGAGGATTCGTGCAGATCCCAGCATGCAGATCTTTTGACTCTCTGTCATAGTAGCTCTCTCTGATACTTTCTTGATGTTTTCTACCATACCCTTCTTCACTGTGCCAAGTGCACCAACAACCACAGGGATCACAACGGTTTTCATATGCCACATTCTCTGTATTTCTAGTTCTAGGTCTTTGTACTTGCATTTTTTTTCAGTTTCCTTCAGTGCGATGTTTCTATCTGATGGAACAGTCATATCAATCAGTTTGCAGGTAGAATTCACTGAATCTTTAAGGATGATATCTGGTCTGTTCGCAGTCATAGTTCTATCAGTATTGACTGGCGTGCCCCACATGATGGTGATGTTGTTATCTTTATTGTGTATCACGGTCTCTGGTACGTGTTCGTACCATTTGTCTGTAATCTCTATATCATGATCTTTACATACACTCCGATGGAGATATGCTGCAGCATTATTGTGCCTGGAGATGTACTCTGTTTTGAATAATACCTCACATCCAGAGACAATATGGTCCACTGTCTCTTCATGTTGCGAACACATTCTGCATTTGCTCTCCACTTGCTGACCACATATTACTTTCTGGTAGTTTCTGGTGTTTATTCCCTGGTCTTGAGCTGCTACAAGTAGTCCCTCTGTTTCTCCTTTCAAATTACTTGACAACCATTTGTTGGTGGTGACTGTGTCTACATGAGGCTTCTCTAGGATCTTTGGATACTGGCCATGCAATGCTTTGTTTTTCCACTTTTCTTCTTTCATTGATTTCATCTTGGACTTATTATTATTATTATTATTATTATTATTATTACAATTGATACCGGTGAAAGTAAATTATAATTATTTTACACTATATAAAGCTTCGAGTTTAAACCATAAAATAGTTTGATCAAAAAGGGTTAGCTTTTTCGTCTTTCTTCGCTGCCGCAAATTTGTACCACGAAGTCACGGTTCGAAGTTGTCCGTTATAGTGAGAAGTGATGCCATTTGCTTTTATTGAAATGAGTGGATGAAAATTGATCGGTTTTTTAATATACAAATGATGTCCAGTGACATACAAAACCAACTGCTATTACAGCTGATTCTTAAGGCGTGGCACAAGCTGATTAATAAAATGGATTTACAAAGAGATAGGAATTGCTCTTACTGAAAAGAACTAACTTAATAACGAACAGCCTGCAAACCACTAAGCTGAAACTTATGTCATGTTAGGCCCCTTTCAAACGTGGAATTTCTTATGAGTGCCGAACACCTATTTTAGTCGAAGAAAATAGTTAAATATACGGCAGTTGATTCAGACGTCGGAATGGTGCCGAATTTAAATCCGTTTGTTGTAAACATCCCCAGTCTCTAGAAACAATTGTTACCCAATACGGATAAGGGTTTATTGTATAATTAACGTGCATGAACTTGATACCCCATGAACACTCAGATGAAAATCTTACGGGTTTGATGAGCATTTTCAATAATTAATACATTGTTAACAACAATTCCAAAAGTGACCTGAATATTATTTGATATAATTAACCTTGATAGCGTCGGATACCACAAATTATTCCATAAACGGTCTTCGGCGGATATCTCTCCCCCGAATTCTTGGCTACCTCCATCACAAACTTGCTAAGCCAGTAATTCAAGGTTACTGCATCCATTTCTTCATGATCAATGCTGGTAGAAAGCTGTGCGTCCTTTGTAAATCATAGCCTTTAAATAGCCCTCCTGGGACTAAAACGGGAGCTATAACCGACGGAAAAATTTGCCATTCGCTAAAAATTGTTACCGCCCACTTGTTCCTATATTTGGTCGACGAGGGAATAGCTTTTTCGACTAACTCGCGTTCTTCGTAAACAGTTTTCGGCTTCCTAAATCTTGCCTCTCCATCTTCACTCATTTCATTTGGGGAGGACAGTACAAAAAATGTAACGCTGCATATTTTTTTTTTTATTGTTTCGTTTGAGAGGTCATCTCAAAAACTCGTCCTTCGGGTTCCATCTGGGGTTCCAAACACCGAGAAACAGATAAAACCACAAAAGCCTGCGGCCTCGTGCTTTCATCTGTTTCTCGGTGTTTGGAACCCCTGATGAAACCCAAAGCACGAGTTTTCGATATATTACGTCGAACATATGACCTTTTGGTGCCTAGTCCAGATGCTCTGAGCTAATGCCACGAAATTAACTAAGTTCTTGTGACAAACATGCTGCGTACGTCTAGGACTAGAATGTCTATATGTGCTTATCCACAATGATAAACTTATTTTTCGCATTTCTAATTCAGTGCCAAACGTTACACAGTCAAGGTCGCGATGCCAGCCATTGAAGATACCGATGTGCCGAAGCTTGAACTACACCCACATGATTCTACCAAATTTTATGAACCACACAACCCAAGCGGAAGTGAAGAGGGCATTAAGAGGTTTCAGACCACAGCTCAAATCTAAATGCTCCAATCAACTGAGGAGGTTTGTTTGCTTCCTGTTCGCCCCTTTCTGCAGTACAGACGGAACCCCGCTGGCCCTTCCACCCTGTCAATCATTCTGCGAGAAGGTCAAGTTGGATTGTGGCCGAGTCTCTCCGTGGCTGGGTAGTTTAAACTGCAGCAGATTTCCTACGTTGTCTCGGAAGCGCCTTTGTTTTGGTGACCCACTGGCCACAATGGACTGTGTTGGACGTCACAGCAGACCCTGCACAGGTGAGCTTTATTAAATCTCTGGGGTCGACACTAAGAATTTTTCTTAGAGATGTGTCCTGCTTTACTGAGAGACAATTAAAACCAGTCGATGGGAGCAACGACGACTTCGACATCGACGATGACAAAGTCGTTAGCGTAGCGGGGGGTACTAATTTCTCACTAAACTGACCAATCACAGACCCCTTAATTACTGATTATGGCAACAATACCAGATGCAATACATATCTTCAGACCGCCAGGAGCGGATCCAGAACATTCAGAAATGGGTGGCCAGGACACTTGTTATATGGATACTACATATTTTACTGAGAATTCTTTAAAAATTACAATAGGAAATTTCACAGACCACAGGAGACAGTGGCGTGGTCCCCTCGACCAACTTGAAAATCCATCTCAATGTAAATTTACTTTTATCCCAAGTAAGGATTCTGTATTCCACGCGAGCTATGGATTCCAGATTCCAGCTACTGTATTCCATATTTATTGTCCATAGGACTTGGATTCCGATTTCCGCTTCTATGGGATTCAAGATTCCTTAAGTTGAATTCCGGAATTCAGAATTTCAAAGGCCAGTACTTCGGATTCCATAAGCATTGAAATATCTTCTAGATTCCGAATCCAGATGGCATTAAATGGGGTGATACTTTATTTTATTTTTTTTTCTGCAGTGATTTCATCAACCTTTCCAATCATCTTAAAATGTTCCTCACCCGGCATTCACTTCACGATTGATTCAGTAACCATCTCCCGCTACAACGGAACCAATATATTCACGTCTTCAACGGCGGATGCCCTTCGGCAGTGCAACAAAAGCCAGAGACTAGTCGAAGGGAGACACGAATGTCAGTTCAACGTTAACTATGATAAACTTGGAATCGATATGCTTTCAGTGATCGCAGTTGTTGTAAAATATCATTGTCTTTCGGAGTGATTACGAAAAGCACAGCGTTAAATGACAAATTGTGATTGCAGCTATTGTATAGATGTTGTGGCAAAGTTGGATAGATTACGCAAGCGAAATTTGTCATTATAAGCACAATTTCCACAAGCTGCAAAAGAAAAAGACTTGTACGCGTATGAATAGTGCTGTTTTTTTTTTACAACCAAGACGGTGACTCACATTTACTGTAGCAATTTAGAACAAGAACATGAAGTGAAATAGCAGAAACAGTACTTTTTCAGGGAATTTTGGGGTAAGAAAAATAGAAGAATCACTTCTCGCATATATAGACCCTTTTTGAGCAATCTATTGACGCGTGGCTAAGGCCGCACTTGACAAAATTCCATAATGCCGATCAAAAATAGTCTTTAGACCATGTTGCAAGTAGCAGGTACAATACGAAGTTTGATGAATTACTTTAAAATACTAACAAAATTCCAACAGCTCGTGTCATATCAGACACTAGATAGCACCTGGACAGTAAAGTAATTTATTCAATACTTTACATTATTATAAGTAATGTAAAATACATTAAAATGTATTACAGTTGACTCCAGATAACTTGAACCCTCGCTAACTCGAACCTCGCCGCGCGAACTCGAACCAAAAACGATTTCCCCTCGATTTCCGTCATACTACGGTAATTTCACCCTCGGTAACTCGAACCCTCGATAACTCGAACTTTCCACTAACTCGAAGTAGTTTTTGTTTCCTCTCAGTTTATTTCTATATAATGTTACTCTCGATAACTCGAACCATGTTTTGAGCCCTTGAAAGTCGGGAAAAAACAGTCTCCTGGCGTCCGAAGCATTGAATTTTGAATTTCCCATTGACGTGTTGTAGGCATATAGCTTACTAGTGGGGGCTGATGTTGTTTGTCACAAATCTAACGTGAAACAGCTTTACTTTTTAAAACAGTAAAACGCATGCTCTATTTAGGTAATGTTTTGTTACGTTCTGACTTAAAATCTAGAAGTATCTTTTAATTTTCACTTGACAATTCTAGAATTAAAGACATTACACATGTAAATGTGATTAAAAATGTTCACTGTACAGTAAAAACTGTTTTTTCCTTACTCCCGGGTATTTTCTTCGAGCTCCAGATAACTCGAACTTTTTTCGATTTCCCATGAAGGTTCCAGTTATCGGGAGTCGACTGTACTTAAATAGTACTTTTAACAAAGTTATGTCCGAAAGTGTGGTTCGTGGAACACTTGCTTCATTCTTATTTCTGAAGCTTTGATTACACTGTATAACGAATTGAAAATCCATGCTGTTTTTTGCATTTAAATAAGGATCATAATGATGCTAAGAATCTTGAGCCGAAATAATTGTTTCTCAGTAAAAATAGAATTTCTGTGTTGGATCACGTGACAACAGTCTTGTCCTGGTGACGTCGAAGTCAGACCAAACCAGTCACTTGGGACCGCTGTCTAAATTTCTTCAGATGTACGCTTCGTCTTGTAAAATTATTTGACTGTCGCGTTGGCAAGCGCCTGCCACGCAGGCTGCCTTCGGGTCCAATTGTTTTTAAAACCTTTAAGTCAAAAGAAAACTTCTCGAGCACCACATTAAGCTTGTTTAGGGGCACCCAACGGCAATTTTCGGAAAATATCTGTTCGGAAGACGATTTGAGATCTAGAATTTTCGGAACATTTGTTGTAAAATTTCTTGCTTGCCTGCCGCTCCTAGGATTTTCGAACATCTAAAAAATGGTATAATTACCCATTTTTAACGGATTTTTACCCTAAAAAAGGCCACCTAGAATTTTCGGGAGCCCTTTTCTAGCTGAAATTTTCGTAAAAGTAATTTTTGATCCTTATAATTTTCGGATCACTGGACTTTCAGCTATAGGAAATCCGAACAGATGAGAAGTTTTTAGGGGATAAAAATATGCCTACATCTATCGTTTAAATACTAAAATACGTTCAACAATACCATGTTAAGTAGTTTTAAGCTATATTCTCGTTGGGTGCCCCTGCTTGTTAATATCCATGCGTCGATATCTTCGCACCTCCATTCGTGATTCGGCAAAAACTACATGTTGACATAGTAGAGCGGTCAAACACATAAAAATATCTTGTCTTCCTCGGGATTCATCCCTAAACCGTTCGTGACCTCGATGAAATTATTTCCTTAGGCAAATAAAGAAATCGAAAAAAATATAAGCAAGCAATTACTAAAAACTCAGGCCTCGTGTATCATCTGCTTGCACTCTGGAAATTTACTCGAAGAGCTTTCCCCTTTTAAACATCACAAATAAACGGAAATAACATGTTTTCCTTTTTTTTTTGAAAAAAGGCTTATCCGCCCTTATTCCCTGGGGTCATTTACATTTTCTTTATTTTATCTATTTTCAAACTGTATTCTCCGTATTGTCTTCCAGCTCCGACGCCAGCACTCACTTCAAATTGAACTACGCGTAACTCCTAGTTTATTAAGCACATTCATCAAGATGTTAAAATACCTTATTATTCATTCAAAATATTTCTCCAATTCTGATTGGCTAAAATCAAAAATGCAGCCTTCTACAGGTTAATGAACCGTTAACCGAGAAGACCTGGGGATGGGGTTGAGTTGTTTTGGTTGTGAAAACAAAATGGCGGACACTTTACTCGTTTCAAGAGTAAGAACCACCCCTGGAACTAGGCGAAGTAATGGCTAAAAACGTAGCAAAGACAGCAAGAAGACAACTCGGAGGGCGACATCTGCTATTTGGAGAATATTTGCGGAGCTGGACAACCTAAACGTACACTATCGAAGATGAACTTAACATCGATGGATCGATGGAGGTAAGCATGTTTTAGCTATGTTTTTAAAGTAGGAATTATTTTGAATGAATAATAAAACAATTATTGAATTCGGCTTCCGTATCTTATGAAAAATTATGAAGATCTCGGGGGGTGTTATCCGCCTCGATCTCCACTGATAATTCTTCATAAGATACTCAGCCTCATTCATTAACTGTTAATTAAATGCATTTTTCTATTAGTTATAGAATTGGATATATGACATATCCACCTAGAAGAGTTATCACGCACCAGATTTTGCACTTTCGACAGGTTCATTCCGTACGCTGTAAACTTCTCAGTACACGCTTGAAACACTGAAGACTCCGTGAGAGAGAGTCAAAAGTATCTGGTCACATTTTCTACTCCATCTTGATGGTGTCCTAGTCTAGTACCGAGTGGCCGGTTATATACCTAAAAATGACCTCGTAGGAGTTAATTAACACTATTTATTATATAGACACGAGTGTTTTACTGAGAAATATACCACTCGTCAAATTCATAAAAACTACATCCGGGACCCGAGTGGTTTATTTTCCATAATCTCACATGAGAGTTTATCGATGACGTAATTTCCGTCATTTCCCTCTATTACTTTATCGATGTCTTTTTGTCTATATAATAAAAAGAACATTACACGGCCGCTTGAAGATATGACTTTTATTTTCTCGTTGCAAAAACAATATTTTACTCACTCGCGCACTTCGAGCGACCGTGTAATATCCTCTATGTAATAACCGCTATTTAAATATGTCCACGCAGTTAGTTTATTTGTTAGTTAGTTGGTTAGTTACTTAAGCCCCATTTACACGGCCGAAAATTTTTGGCACGGCTCGGATGAAAAACGTACGCGTACCAAAAGAATTGGTTCGGCACGGATAGATTTAGTCGTGTAAACGACTTTGGCCCATCCGTGCCGGACCAAAATTTCACCCGTGCTCGGACCATGTCGAGAGGTTGTCCGAGCACGGATAAAACTGTACGCGATCCTGAAAATCTAGCCCAGCTCGGATAAAGTGTGCAGTGTAAACGATTAGCCGTGCCAAGCTAACTTTTCTCTGATGAGCCTTCGTGCCTTTGGTCAGCACCAATGTGGGAGAGCATGCACAGATGAGCTTTTTCGTTAGTTCAATATAAACCAAAAGTTCAATAAACACGACAGTAGTTGAATGACCACACGTTAGTTCATTGATGAGCGTGGACAACATGCAGCTGCGGGGGAAATAGCCACAAATACGTTAGAATTTTTTAATATAAATGTGTAGCATTAACTAAGTGGTAAATACTTTTTCCTTAGTTCAGTGTGTTCAATAACCACACAATAATTCAATAACCGCACCAGTATTCAATGACCACCGATTTGCTCCTTTTGCGTAGACTACATACGGCTGTGGGAATTCTAATGAACTTTTCGTCCGCCATGTTTTTACAGAGGAAGCAGCATGCGCACTAGGCAAGAATCGAGTACGCTGGCCGAGATGTTGAGCCTTTTACCCGTACCAAATCATAATTTCACATCGTTTAGCACGGTAGAAAAAAGAACGTGTAAATGAGTAATCCGTACTATTTTTTTGGTACACGTGCATGCCACTTTCATCCAAGCCGCGCCAAAAATTTTCTGCCGTGTAAATGGGGCTTGAGTTAGTTAGCTAATGAGCAAAATTGTAAACAATGGCGTCATCTGAGATTCGCCTATAATCGGGTCACTATGGATGTCGAAGGAGAACTTGCTTGTCTTGCACCATTGCAAGCAGTGCTGACTGCAGGTGTAAGCGTCGGTGAACTCGAAGTAATATGCTGCTCTCCACTTTCCGTACAGAGATTTAACTGAAAACCCCCACATGTTTCGGCAGCCGAGAAACCGGTGTGATTTATCCTCGGAGTAGGAAATAGATTCAAAGAAGGACTTGTAGCCTCGATTTGTCTTGCTCGTTTTCTCGACAATTTCTCCAACGCTTCTTTGAATACCGGCATCCTAAAGCTGTACACGAATGGATTAACCAAAGAATTGGCCAGATGTAAAGCATTGACCGTCCATATCGCGTATGGGTGAAACTTACACTTTTGGCAGATGTACCTACCTGTGCTGAGAGCAAACACTGGCAGCCAAAACACAAGGGACAAAGCGATTACCACGAAGAGAGTCCTTGAAAGTCGTACGTTGTATTTAGTACTTTGACGGCTGTTGACAACGGCTACTTCGGCTGCATTGCTGCTCAATCGTGCTCGTATTTTGAGGCAGCTCGCACAAATCACCAGAAGAGAGATGAAAAAGCAAAAATGTACAACAACATGAACAGTATGCATCTCCAGCTTTCGGTAATAAAAGGAAAGAACCATCAGACCAAATATGAAAATTCCTACAGCCCATACCCCGACAATACTGTAGATGTAAACGCGAGTGCTAACAACACGATGACGCAACGGTTTTAACACGGCAAAAGCGCGCTCGAGCGAAATGAGGGCGAGAAAAAACACCGATGCGCTTGATGAAAAAAGCTGCATTGCGTCTGGTAGGTTATTCTGATCTCCTTTTCTCCTGGGTGGTTTTGTTCCGTTGATTCCCTTCGATTTTGACAATGTCGCCGTCATTTCATGGAACTTTGTCGTCCCTAGAAGTATGGGCTCTGTAATACCCACAAAAAGGTCAGCAAAGGCAAGATTTATCAAGAGATAACAAGTTCTTTTTATTTGCGGTGTCCGTGTCGAAGTTGAGAAAACAAAGATGGTGAACGCGTTTCCAAAGATGATCAATGCAGCCTCCATTACATAGAGAACAACGAAGATAATCACCACATCGTTTGCCAACATTTTTCTTACTCTATCTCATCAGTAACTGCGACTAATTGCACTCTTGCAACGTTATAGTTCAAGTCATTTAAAGTATTTATAACGCCCAGCTGGTAACACCCAACCGCTTTTTTTTTTTTTCTTATCTTTTTTTTTTACTTCTTTCAACAATGATGCTGGTGATATTGATGTGCAAGTTGGCGGTGTTGGATACGTGTACTGTATATTTAAATTGCGATTCAATGGTTGTTTGACCAAATGATTAATATCTTGCTCAGTCACCAAAGGCCTTCTTAATGTTTGCTGTAGTACTTTATCTAGTGTGATCTCTCTTCAGTCTTATGGGTACAAAGAAACAGTTCCAAGTTCTACTGTCAACAGAGCAGAAAGAAGTTAAAAAGAGAATGTTAGGTGCCTCTTATATTAATATCATGTTCTCACATTTCCGATTTAAATTGTGTGATAAATCATGCCAAGTCGAAAATTTGATAGATTACGTTTGAGTTGACTCCATTGTTTCTTTTTTCCACCAACGAAAATAAAGCATTTCATCTATATTTAAAAAAGTTTTGAATGTTACTTTCATCAGGATGTTTCTTTTTTTACATGTGTAAACAAAATCGGTGAAAATATTTATATTCAAAACATACTAAACCACTTTTTTTTTTTAATTATGCTTTTGACTTTCAAATCAGAATCAGATCAGAAAATCATGTCGTTTGGTGATGGTATGTCGCAAGACCGAAAAGTACAAAGGGGAGTCTAAGAAAGACGTGCCCTATCACCCGATGCGTCATTTCCGATCGTCTGTCAGAATCATTATCAGTACCATTTTCAATTATCAGCGAGCGTCAGAAATGTTGATTGTAAGTTAAACATCATAATTTTTAGCGAACAGTTCTAGCGAGGACTACTGTGGACAAACTGTGGCGAGGGAAAGCAGGATCTTGGAGTAGATCAGGCGGATCAGCAATATAATAGAATAACACCCAGTTTATGGGTAATTTATTTTCCCAATATTTCGGTTAGGCAAACTGACAAATTTTGGGCAAATAAATTACCCATTCGTGGCTGTCCTATGAGTCATTGCCTTCAATTTTGGGTATCATAATTTTTTCACGATAGGTGAAAAAAAGGCCGCAATGATTAGAGCGATCGAAACAACGCTTTTTGAATAACTACTACTGCTATGGCGAAACATCTAAACCGCTCTGATGGCGTGTTTGAACTATCTTCTTTCTAGTATTTGTTTTAAGCACTGAGATATTCCAGAAGATTTTCTGTCTGTATTCGGGTACACACCTTCCTTCCATAGCCCACTGAGGGTCATCTTTACAAGCTAATCGGGCATGAAAATACCTTCGAACGCGGTTTAGTTAAACACCGACTAAATTCCTTCCAACAACCATGCCTTACTGACTTTTTATTATTCAGATATTTTTGTATATAATTTCTCTATTGTCGACGATGAACAACTCAATTTCCGTTTGGTTTAACATGTAGTACTTTGCCGCACTTGCAAAGAAAACAGCAGAGTTGATAACTTCGCTTTTAAATATTTAAATATTCATGACAATGCTGAGCTGATCATTACTGTAACAGTTTCTGGTGAGGTGAGTGTCTTGCACAAAAATTCACATTTGGTTGTAAAAGAGGTGTTGCCTTAAATTGAGATTTCCACAAAGAGGCGCCTAATAGTTTAGTCCCAGTCACAACTAATTAACTCTCTCACTAACCGACATCTATATTTAATACAAAGCACGAGCTGATTTATTAAAATTTTAAGGTCGCTTTAACAGACATGAACGCGGCATCTCGAGGCATCCCACGGTGTTGCCAAATGAAGTGTGATTCTGGCATTCACCAAAACATATACTAATTTCATTAAGCTCAATTGTGCCTCTCTGAAGAAAATATTCCATCAGCAAATTAGTTCTAAAATCGGGTATCTAGTATATATTATGGTATCATTTTAACCTTGGTTTAAGGGTGTTTCGATGCAGTTTTTCGGAGACCATACCGATATTTTTCTATCGCCTTAAAAGGGATTTTATCCCTGCCCGATCGCTATAAAATTTTCGCCAGTGACTGACTATGGATTGAATGTAACGTAGTTTTAACTAAAATCGATATTACTATGGCAACAATAAGCAAAAAAATTGGAAATTGATAAAAGGCGAATTTTGCGCAATCTAGACTTTGCTACTAAAAATCCAACACTAGGAACTTATAGTTTGATGTTTAGCAAATAACCTCCGTAAGAAGTAAAAAATTCTGTATGTTTGAATTCAAATAAAACGTAAATATATTTCAAACCTCTTATTTTCAATAACCGTGATAAATTATTTAATAAAAAAGTTCTAAATGACTTAAGTTAATCTTAAGTAGCGTCGGAATGCTGCTTAATATCATATTTCGATGCTAGGAAAGTTTGGTGTATTTTCGTTCTTGCGATCTTGAAAACCAACCTGCTTTCTCACCACCTGTCTAAGCGCAACTTTATTCTAAATCTTGACTTTCAGCGTTTTTTTGTTTATCTCTGAAACTACTCGAACGAATTTTTTTAAAATCAAATCCCATAATCTATGGCGTACATTTGCGGACAAAAATAATTGAAAATAAAATACAATTTGAAGTTCAAAAATTAGACTATCCATGTCGAAATCTCGTCATATGAATTTGAAATCGCAATGAACACAGTCGAAATAGCATCATTCGAACTTGAAGTTACTTTGAACAAGTTGAAACTATAAAGGCAAAACTCGACATCGCGGATGTTGAAGTTCAAATCAACATTCCAACTAAAATGCAAATTACATGATTTGAACTTCAATTCACCTTCTCCACTCTAATAAGCCACTTAATCGTCAACAATGCAACCATAATCTTCCACAAAATTCCAAATGAAACCTTTAATTTGAACTTGAAGTCAATTCGAAAAACCAAAATTTCAATTCGAAAGGAAGCGGAAGTAAAAATACACAGGAACCGGAAATGATAAGAGTTTCGCTGCATTTTGGCGCCAAAAGATTTCCCTTCACTCGAACGCTCTGTTCAATATGGCGGACAATGTGAATAGTAATAAAAAGGGGTGGTAGGCCTACACTACTCTTACCTCATGCCAAAATGCTGCTCATTCCAATAAAGTTTTTTTTCTCTGCTGGGTAGATTATGCTCTGGAAGGTTCTACATTTTAAATTAGCAAATGTGATTTTAGCCGCATGTTTCACACTGAGAGGTCATGACATACATTGATTTACTGTAGTTATTGTTTCTGGTCTGCAGGATTTGCTCTCTGATGCAAGCGCATTTTCTTTGACCTCTTTTGAAGCGTAAAACTTTTTTATTACGGCTGAACAAGGGTTCCAAGTTTCTCCACAACGCCTTCTGGATCTGAATAACTAAGCGATTTTCTTTAGTCCGTGAGTGTAATGTTTTTCTGCAATGCTGTATCATGCTGGGCCCAGCTTGTAAGCTTTCTTTGCAGAATGTTAAATTATCACGGATAGTGATTTACAGATCCAAAATTATAAGACTGAAGTGCAGCTTAAACTAAAGCTACATCAACTTACTATGGAGAATTGAATTGTGACTCAATAAACTCCAGCTTAGTGTTTTTCTTAAGATAGTGTGAGTCTTGACTTTCAGCTATAGGAAATCCGAACAGATGAGAAGTTTTTAGGGGATAAAAATATGCCTACATCTATCGTTTAAATACTAAAATACGTTCAACAATACCATGTTAAGTAGTTTTAAGCTATATTCTCGTTGGGTGCCCCTGCTTGTTAATATCCATGCGTCGATATCTTCGCACCTCCATTCGTGATTCGGCAAAAACTACATGTTGACATAGTAGAGCGGTCAAACACATAAAAATATCTTGTCTTCCTCGGGATTCATCCCTAAACCGTTCGTGACCTCGATGAAATTATTTCCTTAGGCAAATAAAGAAATCGAAAAAAATATAAGCAAGCAATTACTAAAAACTCAGGCCTCGTGTATCATCTGCTTGCACTCTGGAAATTTACTCGAAGAGCTTTCCCCTTTTAAACATCACAAATAAACGGAAATAACATGTTTTCCTTTTTTTTTTGAAAAAAGGCTTATCCGCCCTTATTCCCTGGGGTCATTTACATTTTCTTTATTTTATCTATTTTCAAACTGTATTCTCCGTATTGTCTTCCAGCTCCGACGCCAGCACTCACTTCAAATTGAACTACGCGTAACTCCTAGTTTATTAAGCACATTCATCAAGATGTTAAAATACCTTATTATTCATTCAAAATATTTCTCCAATTCTGATTGGCTAAAATCAAAAATGCAGCCTTCTACAGGTTAATGAACCGTTAACCGAGAAGACCTGGGGATGGGGTTGAGTTGTTTTGGTTGTGAAAACAAAATGGCGGACACTTTACTCGTTTCAAGAGTAAGAACCACCCCTGGAACTAGGCGAAGTAATGGCTAAAAACGTAGCAAAGACAGCAAGAAGACAACTCGGAGGGCGACATCTGCTATTTGGAGAATATTTGCGGAGCTGGACAACCTAAACGTACACTATCGAAGATGAACTTAACATCGATGGATCGATGGAGGTAAGCATGTTTTAGCTATGTTTTTAAAGTAGGAATTATTTTGAATGAATAATAAAACAATTATTGAATTCGGCTTCCGTATCTTATGAAAAATTATGAAGATCTCGGGGGGTGTTATCCGCCTCGATCTCCACTGATAATTCTTCATAAGATACTCAGCCTCATTCATTAACTGTTAATTAAATGCATTTTTCTATTAGTTATAGAATTGGATATATGACATATCCACCTAGAAGAGTTATCACGCACCAGATTTTGCACTTTCGACAGGTTCATTCCGTACGCTGTAAACTTCTCAGTACACGCTTGAAACACTGAAGACTCCGTGAGAGAGAGTCAAAAGTATCTGGTCACATTTTCTACTCCATCTTGATGGTGTCCTAGTCTAGTACCGAGTGGCCGGTTATATACCTAAAAATGACCTCGTAGGAGTTAATTAACACTATTTATTATATAGACACGAGTGTTTTACTGAGAAATATACCACTCGTCAAATTCATAAAAACTACATCCGGGACCCGAGTGGTTTATTTTCCATAATCTCACATGTGAGTTTATCGATGACGTAATTTCCGTCATTTCCCTCTATTACTTTATCGATGTCTTTTTGTCTATATAATAAAAAGAACATTACACGGCCGCTTGAAGATATGACTTTTATTTTCTCGTTGCAAAAACAATATTTTACTCACTCGCGCACTTCGAGCGACCGTGTAATATCCTCTATGTAATAACCGCTATTTAAATATGTCCACGCAGTTAGTTTATTTGTTAGTTAGTTGGTTAGTTACTTAAGCCCCATTTACACGGCCGAAAATTTTTGGCACGGCTCGGATGAAAAACGTACGCGTACCAAAAGAATTGGTTCGGCACGGATAGATTTAGTCGTGTAAACGACTTTGGCCCATCCGTGCCGGACCAAAATTTCACCCGTGCTCGGACCATGTCGAGAGGTTGTCCGAGCACGGATAAAACTGTACGCGATCCTGAAAATCTAGCCCAGCTCGGATAAAGTGTGCAGTGTAAACGATTAGCCGTGCCAAGCTAACTTTTCTCTGATGAGCCTTCGTGCCTTTGGTCAGCACCAATGTGGGAGAGCATGCACAGATGAGCTTTTTCGTTAGTTCAATATAAACCAAAAGTTCAATAAACACGACAGTAGTTGAATGACCACACGTTAGTTCATTGATGAGCGTGGACAACATGCAGCTGCGGGGGAAATAGCCACAAATACGTTAGAATTTTTTAATATAAATGTGTAGCATTAACTAAGTGGTAAATACTTTTTCCTTAGTTCAGTGTGTTCAATAACCACACAATAATTCAATAACCGCACCAGTATTCAATGACCACCGATTTGCTCCTTTTGCGTAGACTACATACGGCTGTGGGAATTCTAATGAACTTTTCGTCCGCCATGTTTTTACAGAGGAAGCAGCATGCGCACTAGGCAAGAATCGAGTACGCTGGCCGAGATGTTGAGCCTTTTACCCGTACCAAATCATAATTTCACATCGTTTAGCACGGTAGAAAAAAGAACGTGTAAATGAGTAATCCGTACTATTTTTTTGGTACACGTGCATGCCACTTTCATCCAAGCCGCGCCAAAAATTTTCTGCCGTGTAAATGGGGCTTGAGTTAGTTAGCTAATGAGCAAAATTGTAAACAATGGCGTCATCTGAGATTCGCCTATAATCGGGTCACTATGGATGTCGAAGGAGAACTTGCTTGTCTTGCACCATTGCAAGCAGTGCTGACTGCAGGTGTAAGCGTCGGTGAACTCGAAGTAATATGCTGCTCTCCACTTTCCGTACAGAGATTTAACTGAAAACCCCCACATGTTTCGGCAGCCGAGAAACCGGTGTGATTTATCCTCGGAGTAGGAAATAGATTCAAAGAAGGACTTGTAGCCTCGATTTGTCTTGCTCGTTTTCTCGACAATTTCTCCAACGCTTCTTTGAATACCGGCATCCTAAAGCTGTACACGAATGGATTAACCAAAGAATTGGCCAGATGTAAAGCATTGACCGTCCATATCGCGTATGGGTGAAACTTACACTTTTGGCAGATGTACCTACCTGTGCTGAGAGCAAACACTGGCAGCCAAAACACAAGGGACAAAGCGATTACCACGAAGAGAGTCCTTGAAAGTCGTACGTTGTATTTAGTACTTTGACGGCTGTTGACAACGGCTACTTCGGCTGCATTGCTGCTCAATCGTGCTCGTATTTTGAGGCAGCTCGCACAAATCACCAGAAGAGAGATGAAAAAGCAAAAATGTACAACAACATGAACAGTATGCATCTCCAGCTTTCGGTAATAAAAGGAAAGAACCATCAGACCAAATATGAAAATTCCTACAGCCCATACCCCGACAATACTGTAGATGTAAACGCGAGTGCTAACAACACGATGACGCAACGGTTTTAACACGGCAAAAGCGCGCTCGAGCGAAATGAGGGCGAGAAAAAACACCGATGCGCTTGATGAAAAAAGCTGCATTGCGTCTGGTAGGTTATTCTGATCTCCTTTTCTCCTGGGTGGTTTTGTTCCGTTGATTCCCTTCGATTTTGACAATGTCGCCGTCATTTCATGGAACTTTGTCGTCCCTAGAAGTATGGGCTCTGTAATACCCACAAAAAGGTCAGCAAAGGCAAGATTTATCAAGAGATAACAAGTTCTTTTTATTTGCGGTGTCCGTGTCGAAGTTGAGAAAACAAAGATGGTGAACGCGTTTCCAAAGATGATCAATGCAGCCTCCATTACATAGAGAACAACGAAGATAATCACCACATCGTTTGCCAACATTTTTCTTACTCTATCTCATCAGTAACTGCGACTAATTGCACTCTTGCAACGTTATAGTTCAAGTCATTTAAAGTATTTATAACGCCCAGCTGGTAACACCCAACCGCTTTTTTTTTTTTTCTTATCTTTTTTTTTTACTTCTTTCAACAATGATGCTGGTGATATTGATGTGCAAGTTGGCGGTGTTGGATACGTGTACTGTATATTTAAATTGCGATTCAATGGTTGTTTGACCAAATGATTAATATCTTGCTCAGTCACCAAAGGCCTTCTTAATGTTTGCTGTAGTACTTTATCTAGTGTGATCTCTCTTCAGTCTTATGGGTACAAAGAAACAGTTCCAAGTTCTACTGTCAACAGAGCAGAAAGAAGTTAAAAAGAGAATGTTAGGTGCCTCTTATATTAATATCATGTTCTCACATTTCCGATTTAAATTGTGTGATAAATCATGCCAAGTCGAAAATTTGATAGATTACGTTTGAGTTGACTCCATTGTTTCTTTTTTCCACCAACGAAAATAAAGCATTTCATCTATATTTAAAAAAGTTTTGAATGTTACTTTCATCAGGATGTTTCTTTTTTTACATGTGTAAACAAAATCGGTGAAAATATTTATATTCAAAACATACTAAACCACTTTTTTTTTTTAATTATGCTTTTGACTTTCAAATCAGAATCAGATCAGAAAATCATGTCGTTTGGTGATGATATGTCGCAAGACCGAAAAGTACAAAGGGGAGTCTAAGAAAGACGTGCCCTATCACCCGATGCGTCATTTCCGATCGTCTGTCAGAATCATTATCAGTACCATTTTCAATTATCAGCGAGCGTCAGAAATGTTGATTGTAAGTTAAACATCATAATTTTTAGCGAACAGTTCTAGCGAGGACTACTGTGGACAAACTGTGGCGAGGGAAAGCAGGATCTTGGAGTAGATCAGGCGGATCAGCAATATAATAGAATAACACCCAGTTTATGGGTAATTTATTTTCCCAATATTTCGGTTAGGCAAACTGACAAATTTTGGGCAAATAAATTACCCATTCGTGGCTGTCCTATGAGTCATTGCCTTCAATTTTGGGTATCATAATTTTTTCACGATAGGTGAAAAAAAGGCCGCAATGATTAGAGCGATCGAAACAACGCTTTTTGAATAACTACTACTGCTATGGCGAAACATCTAAACCGCTCTGATGGCGTGTTTGAACTATCTTCTTTCTAGTATTTGTTTTAAGCACTGAGATATTCCAGAAGATTTTCTGTCTGTATTCGGGTACACACCTTCCTTCCATAGCCCACTGAGGGTCATCTTTACAAGCTAATCGGGCATGAAAATACCTTCGAACGCGGTTTAGTTAAACACCGACTAAATTCCTTCCAACAACCATGCCTTACTGACTTTTTATTATTCAGATATTTTTGTATATAATTTCTCTATTGTCGACGATGAACAACTCAATTTCCGTTTGGTTTAACATGTAGTACTTTGCCGCACTTGCAAAGAAAACAGCAGAGTTGATAACTTCGCTTTTAAATATTTAAATATTCATGACAATGCTGAGCTGATCATTACTGTAACAGTTTCTGGTGAGGTGAGTGTCTTGCACAAAAATTCACATTTGGTTGTAAAAGAGGTGTTGCCTTAAATTGAGATTTCCACAAAGAGGCGCCTAATAGTTTAGTCCCAGTCACAACTAATTAACTCTCTCACTAACCGACATCTATATTTAATACAAAGCACGAGCTGATTTATTAAAATTTTAAGGTCGCTTTAACAGACATGAACGCGGCATCTCGAGGCATCCCACGGTGTTGCCAAATGAAGTGTGATTCTGGCATTCACCAAAACATATACTAATTTCATTAAGCTCAATTGTGCCTCTCTGAAGAAAATATTCCATCAGCAAATTAGTTCTAAAATCGGGTATCTAGTATATATTATGGTATCATTTTAACCTTGGTTTAAGGGTGTTTCGATGCAGTTTTTCGGAGACCATACCGATATTTTTCTATCGCCTTAAAAGGGATTTTATCCCTGCCCGATCGCTATAAAATTTTCGCCAGTGACTGACTATGGATTGAATGTAACGTAGTTTTAACTAAAATCGATATTACTATGGCAACAATAAGCAAAAAAATTGGAAATTGATAAAAGGCGAATTTTGCGCAATCTAGACTTTGCTACTAAAAATCCAACACTAGGAACTTATAGTTTGATGTTTAGCAAATAACCTCCGTAAGAAGTAAAAAATTCTGTATGTTTGAATTCAAATAAAACGTAAATATATTTCAAACCTCTTATTTTCAATAACCGTGATAAATTATTTAATAAAAAAGTTCTAAATGACTTAAGTTAATCTTAAGTAGCGTCGGAATGCTGCTTAATATCATATTTCGATGCTAGGAAAGTTTGGTGTATTTTCGTTCTTGCGATCTTGAAAACCAACCTGCTTTCTCACCACCTGTCTAAGCGCAACTTTATTCTAAATCTTGACTTTCAGCGTTTTTTTGTTTATCTCTGAAACTACTCGAACGAATTTTTTTAAAATCAAATCCCATAATCTATGGCGTACATTTGCGGACAAAAATAATTGAAAATAAAATACAATTTGAAGTTCAAAAATTAGACTATCCATGTCGAAATCTCGTCATATGAATTTGAAATCGCAATGAACACAGTCGAAATAGCATCATTCGAACTTGAAGTTACTTTGAACAAGTTGAAACTATAAAGGCAAAACTCGACATCGCGGATGTTGAAGTTCAAATCAACATTCCAACTAAAATGCAAATTACATGATTTGAACTTCAATTCACCTTCTCCACTCTAATAAGCCACTTAATCGTCAACAATGCAACCATAATCTTCCACAAAATTCCAAATGAAACCTTTAATTTGAACTTGAAGTCAATTCGAAAAACCAAAATTTCAATTCGAAAGGAAGCGGAAGTAAAAATACACAGGAACCGGAAATGATAAGAGTTTCGCTGCATTTTGGCGCCAAAAGATTTCCCTTCACTCGAACGCTCTGTTCAATATGGCGGACAATGTGAATAGTAATAAAAAGGGGTGGTAGGCCTACACTACTCTTACCTCATGCCAAAATGCTGCTCATTCCAATAAAGTTTTTTTTCTCTGCTGGGTAGATTATGCTCTGGAAGGTTCTACATTTTAAATTAGCAAATGTGATTTTAGCCGCATGTTTCACACTGAGAGGTCATGACATACATTGATTTACTGTAGTTATTGTTTCTGGTCTGCAGGATTTGCTCTCTGATGCAAGCGCATTTTCTTTGACCTCTTTTGAAGCGTAAAACTTTTTTATTACGGCTGAATAAGGGTTCCAAGTTTCTCCACAACGCCTTCTGGATCTGAATAACTAAGCGATTTTCTTTAGTCCGTGAGTGTAATGTTTTTCTGCAATGCTGTATCATGCTGGGCCCAGCTTGTAAGCTTTCTTTGCAGAATGTTAAATTATCACGGATAGTGATTTACAGATCCAAAATTATAAGACTGAAGTGCAGCTTAAACTGAAGCTACATCAACTTACTATGGAGAATTGAATTGTGACTCAATAAACTCCAGCTTAGTGTTTTTCTTAAGATAGTGTGAGTCTTGACTGGAGCGCGTAGTTCCTCCCTTGGTAATAGCTTTTGAATAAGCTGACGGGAACTGTCGTGACTGCGTAGCGTTACAACCGGATGTCATATTTAGTTCTTAGATGATTAATGATGATTGACGAGTGAAATTGTAATAAGAGGCAAGAATTGAAGGCGAGAGACACGAACACAACGCAAACAACACGAGGATCGAAGGGAAACTATTTTGTATTATTTTCGTTTCGTTTTGTCATTAAACCCGGGAATTGTTCATAACGTCGAGAGTCTTTTGTGTACCGTACAACTTCGGGACAAAGCTTAACAGTCTTTAAACTGTTTTGTTACTGCCACTTTGTGATCAGGCAAGACGTTTCAGTTCTTCACACGAACCTCATCAGTTGCCGGGTTGGCTTTGTGCTTAGGCCCGGTTCAGACGCCGATCTTTTCATGAGCCGAACCTAATACATTGAATTAAGTATATGAAAAGTTCGGCGTCTGAATCAATTAGGAACGCCTGTTTCTATTTGGAACGGCTCAGCAGTTCTTTTCGCCTGGCCCGGCCGAGAATTTCTCCTTTGGAGCGACTTTGGAACGGCTTTGATTCAGACGCCGAACTTTTCATGTACCGAACCTAATGGATAAATTATTATAACGTATTTTGTAAGCAGTTTGACCGAAATGAGCATTTTTCTCCTTTTGAATTTAGTTCGGCTGGAATTAAGATCGGCGTCTGAATCAATTCAGCCGGTCTAAATGATTTGGGTCGGCCTTAATATGAATTAGGTTCGGCTCATGAAAAGTTCGGCGTCTGAACCAGGCCTTAGTTGCTATTACAAGAGCAACTGTAGTTGTACTTTGTCGGGGCGAGAACGGTACAGCCGTTCCATGTGTCTGTTGAGCTTCGAACTCGAACATAAATACCCACGTGGCGGATCGAAATTCCTGTTTATTTCGATCCTCTTCTGCCTCAAGCTAGAGGTGTGTTTTTTTGGAAAGCATTTCGTGAAAATTTAACCACTTTCTTTTGTGGAAGAGTTCGAAGACTCTTCTAAATAAGTGCGCACAGAGTTTCCGTACACTCCCTCTAAAAACTGGAGTGGATACGTTCCTTGTTAGGTGCGCAATGTTGAACTTTCTACTCTGTACTTGGTTCTTATTAGTGCCTGTGTTGATTTTCACAAGGTAAAACGAGGCCTAACCTAGCACGGTCACCCTTATCAGTCACATTGTCCGCCATATTGACCAAAGAGTTCGAGTGAAGAGAAATCTTTTGGCGCCAAAATGCATTTATGCAAACATCCCGTATGTACAGTGTAGCGAAACTCTTATCATTTCCGGTTCCTGTGTATTTTTACTTCCGCTTCCTTTCGAATTGAAATTTTGGTTTTTCAAATTCGAATATGTAAATTGCATTAAAGTTCAAATCATGTAATTTGCATTTTAGTTGGAATGTTGATTTTATAGTTTCAACTTGTTCAAAGTAACTTCAAGTTCGAATGACGCTATTTCGAATGCGTTCGTTGCGATTTCAAATTCATATGACGAGATTTCGACATGGATAGTCTAATTTTTGAACTTCAAATTGTATTAATTTTTTAATTATTTTTGTCCGCAAATGTACGCCATAATAATCTTCATAATGCGTATAATAATGTCTGAAACTTTCATTAAGATTGATTAAGTTTAACACCTTGAAATTTCAAGGCGAACCTATCCTACGAACCGGCCAAAAATCTGCGTGACAAAATTCAAAGTTTTGACATTATGCTAATGTTTGCTAATTAATGCGCATGGTACATACATCCATGACTAGTAGATTTCAGTGCAACAGAATATTTCGTAAAAATTTTGTCTTTACTTCTCTTCGCCGACTCTGGTGTTACTCCAGTTGGCGATCGAAGTTAAGTTTAGTTCTCGTTGCTTGCACTCTTACTTCATCTTGAATTCAAATATTTTTTTTACAAATTAAAGACAGAATTGAAGCGACATAATAAGGTCACGCTGACATCCGTGATGAGAACTTGAAGTGTTGACGTTTTAATGACAAGTTAATTGCTGAAGGGCGGATCGGCGGTATGAAGACATATCTCCAGGCTCCTCCACCCTTTCCCCTCTCGCGGCTCGCTACCCTGCCGATGTTTTTTCCCCTTTTCCTCCAATGCGGAGCCTGATCCCAGGCGATGATTTGTGGGAATGAAGCTTTCGTTCACAGCAAGTTTTAGGCGTCTTGACTGGTCAGCACCATTGATCTCCCGAAAAAAACATTAGGCACGGAGGTTTTTTTTGCCACATAGTAAATCTGACTGGAATTGCTACTCAAGGGGCGATTTATGAAACATGCTGGGTGACACAATACTCTTTGCAACACTATGATGGACTCTCGTGAACTCAATACGACGTTCATGGAAATAAAATAGTAAGTTACATAACAATCTTTGTTTTTCGACGTAATTATTGTCGTTTTCAACGACACTGTATTCAGTGTGCATTGCTATACAGCTTAAATCATATATTTCCATTCCCTTAAGTGCCATTAAGAGATCTTCCGTAAGTCTCTCCCAGCAATCTGAGAGCACGTTTTCCTGCATGCACCCTAAAACTAAGAACAATATGGAACTTCTTTGGAACATTTGCAATAAAACGAATCCAAGAAAATCAGGAAAGTCTAAAACAATAAACATTTGATATTTACGGATTAGGGTTAGCCGGAAGTGTCTCATGGTATTTTTTGTCTTTGATGATATATAAACACCGAGTTTTCCCGCATGAAATTAGGATATAAATAGCATGCCATACCCTTTGTCGTACTTACAGGACTTCGATGGCAATAAGGACCAAAGTTCTGTTGAAATACACGAGATTGCAGCCGTTTAGAGCTATAGTGTTGAGGTTATACCCGAGTGCATGGCACCAGTGCATCGCCTTACGAATGGAACTCTATGGAAAAAGACTGCGGTACAAATAGTTAATATGTATACATGCATACGAATAAACCTGGTAGACAAATAATCAGCACTGAGGAGCTAAATTATTCAGCAACAGTTTCTTATACAATTGTTTTTTTCTTAAGAGCTGACCACCCCGGTTGAAATTGGTTATAATCTTAATATAATCACTTCAACGAACATTAATTCCAGGCAGTGTTTCTTCTGACGTGTTTTATAGGTATCAGGAAGTCAGGGCTTAAGAGGCCAGTGTCTGCAATGGAAAGCGGCAATGAATAGAACGTGACGGTTCGGTGATTCTAATTCACTGGTGGCTTTTTGCCAATTAAGTATATGACGCACATAATCTCAAATAAACTATGACATCATCGATGTAAATCTTGTCAAACCAGTAAAGCCATCTTGAAAAAGCAAATAAGCTTATCTTTAAATAAGATTCCTCCATATTTTATTGATAAGGCTTTCCCTGCTAGAGTGTTTAATAGCAGAGGTCTATATAGCAGACAACAAAAGGTGATGACGCCATCGGCGTTGATGGCTCCCGGCAACTTAATGAAGTTCCCACGCACTTTATTCATGAGATAAAGGCAATAGAATATGACATCATCGGCGTTAATGTACTCCTCGGCAAAGTAATAGAATTCTTCCGTAGAGGGATAATTGGGTGCCCACTATACTACTAAGACAGTTGGCTTCTAGAGCAAAACAACAGCTTTGCATGTGAAACATACTCTTATCTTTGGTATATTTTTTTGACATCCGCTACAAACCTACAGCTTAAAATATGTTAACGTGATGTTTATATGAGGAAGTAGACCCACGACCAGAAATTTTGAAATTTTCCTGTATTCTTTTTTGGAACGTAGTCACGAGGGAAACTATGAGGGTTTCGTGTTGTTTATCCCATAATAAACGGACTCGTTCCCTGCCCCTCTCGATTTAACATTAGGCAATGGTGGCACGTACTGAAGTCCTGGTACGTCTATGTTGTGGTTCAATTTTATCATTGGTTTAAATTTTATTTCTCTTTGTTTTAAATTCATAGCCATAAATTACAATTACCCCAAAACAAAGGGAAATAAATTTTGAACCAAGAATAAAATTGCACGACAACATATACACTGCTGGGGACCCGGAATGGAGATTTCGGCGCTGCCCCTGGCTCGCAGACGGACTTCACCTGAGGTTTAGTTTCGTCTAGGTAGGAAAATCTGCCATTCAAGTTTTTGAAAGGGCCTTTATTCCAAATAGTTCGAACAGACGCACAGCTGGGCTGTATCGTATTATTTGATATACGTTTTCTCACAGGGCACCTTTTCTGTCAAAAATGGTAAAGGGTCTTGGCCCTATCTGATAGGTCCTCAGGTTAAAGCCTTCCTGTATGAGCTTGTATGAAATTCCCCTGGCCTTTAAAATCACTCATCAGTATCTCCAGAGTCCCTAACCAGTAAGATTACTTTTATTCCTTTTCTGAGACCAACTTTTTTAACAATCAATAATACAAAAGTAGGTTGAGTTTGATCGTCCGGGTTAACGTAGTCCTGAATAGGACTGTTGTCGTTGACAGTGACTGACGTTTCGACAACCTGTGCGGTAGTCATCTTCAGAGTCAAAGTGAGTTGTATCACGTCAGTAGATGGTATTATATACTCTGGTTATTGATCTGATTGGTCAATAAAGTCAAGATGTTATTGGTCGTCTGTCAGTGAAGCCGCGATGTCATTGGCTATGAAGACTCGTAATCAGTAATTGGCGCGTTTCGATCCGTCTATTGTCACAGTTAAGCAGTCGTCTATTGTTAGTCAAATTGTCAGTTCTCCAGTCGATCTCTCGTAGTTAGTTTCGCTTCATCCCGTCAATAAGTCGTTTGTACGGCGCTGGTAACTGTTGGCTACGATTCAGTGGCGTCTGTTCTAAGTTAGTGAACCAGCTTTCCAAAGTAAGACGTTGATGGTAGTCTGTAGAATACGTTATACATGTCGCAGAGTCCCAGTCAATTTGATGTTTCGTCTGTAAATGATGCTCAGCAATGTGATTGTTGACGTCACCATTCCTCGTTGCTCGTTTGTGTTCGGTCAGTCGCGTGCTAAGGTTTCTGCCGGTTTCACCAATGTAAGAAGCCTGGCAGTCGCAGCATTTGATCTTGTATACTGCTCCCTGTCTGTCCTCCGGTTTGTCTTTGTCCTTGACATTAGTAAGCAGGCGTCGTAAAGTGGTTATGGGTTTGTGTGCAACACGTATATTGTAAGGTTGTAATATACGTGCAATAGTTTCAGAGGTACCTCTGATGTACGGTACAGTAGCTGTCGTAACAGGGCCAGAGTTGACGTTCGTCTGAGTGTCAGTGTTGCTGTGGGTGTTCCGCCTAACAAAGTCCGTGTTGTAATTGTTCTTACTAAAAACGTTGTAAAGATAATCAGTCTCGTCTTGTAGGCTGTTAGGTGAATCGCAAACTAGTTGCGCTCGCCTCGTCAAAGTCCGGATAGTAGTAGCCTTGTGAGAGGTCGGGTTGTACGAAGACTGGTCTAGTAATCGGTCGGTATGTGTCGGTTTTCTGTAAACAGTCGTTTGTAGTTTGTTGTTGTTGCGAGTGACCAAGCAGTCTAGGAAAGGTATCTTACCATTTTCTTCGATCTCCTTGGTGAACTGTATGTCCGCGTTCTGTCTGTTCAGGTGTTCGTGGAAATCGTCGATTCCGTCTTTGTGTACGGCGGTGAATGTGTCGTCAACGTAACGTAACCAGATGGGTATAGTTCGCGTGTAGGTAGCTAGGGCTTGTTCCTCGATGTTTTGCATGACAATTTCTGCTACAACAACAGAAACTGGAGAGCCCATAGCTGTACCGTGTAACTGTTTGTAGTGTTTCCCGTTGTACTGAAAATACGTCGAAGTTAAACAGAGGTTTAGTAGGTCCATGATGTCGTCTGTAGGTAGTGGTAGTTCAGCAGTAGAGTTCTTAATAGCGTTCTCAGTACAGTCTAGAGCCAATTGAAGTGGAATACTGGTGAACAGTGATTTCACGTCAAAGGACACTAGTTTGTGGTCGTCCGGTATCTGTATCGTCTTAATGGCGTCAATAAAGTTCTCAGTAGACTGTAGTTTATGTCTAGATTCCTCCGTCAGTGGTTTCAGTACGTTAGTTAAGTATTTAGACAGTTGGTAGGTCGGGGACCCACAGAAAGAAACTATGGGCCGCATAGGTATGTTCGGTTTATGTAGTTTTGGTAGTCCATACAGCTTGGGTGGCTGCGGAAGGTGTAGTGTTCCGCAGCCACCCAAGCTGTATGGACTACCAAAACTACATAAACCGAACATACCTATGCGGCCCATAGTTTCTTTCTGTGGGTCCCCGACCTACCAACTGTCTAAATACTTAACTAACGTACTGAAACCACTGACGGAGGAATCTAGACATAAACTACAGTCTACTGAGAACTTTATTGACGCCATTAAGACGATACAGATACCGGACGACCACAAACTAGTGTCCTTTGACGTGAAATCACTGTTCACCAGTATTCCACTTCAATTGGCTCTAGACTGTACTGAGAACGCTATTAAGAACTCTACTGCTGAACTACCACTACCTACAGACGACATCATGGACCTACTAAACCTCTGTTTAACTTCGACGTATTTTCAGTACAACGGGAAACACTACAAACAGTTACACGGTACAGCTATGGGCTCTCCAGTTTCTGTTGTTGTAGCAGAAATTGTCATGCAAAACATCGAGGAACAAGCCCTAGCTACCTACACGCGAACTATACCCATCTGGTTACGTTACGTTGACGACACATTCACCGCCGTACACAAAGACGGAATCGACGATTTCCACGAACACCTGAACAGACAGAACGCGGACATACAGTTCACCAAGGAGATCGAAGAAAATGGTAAGATACCTTTCCTAGACTGCTTGGTCACTCGCAACAACAACAAACTACAAACGACTGTTTACAGAAAACCGACACATACCGACCGATTACTAGACCAGTCTTCGTACAACCCGACCTCTCACAAGGCTACTACTATCCGGACTTTGACGAGGCGAGCACAACTAGTTTGCGATTCACCTAACAGCCTACAAGACGAGACTGATTATCTTTACAACGTTTTTAGTAAGAACAATTACAACACGGACTTTGTTAGACGGAACACCCACAGCAACACTGACACTCAGACGAACGTCAACTCTGGCCCTGTTACGACAGCTACTGTACCGTACATCAGAGGTACCTCTGAAACTATTGCACGTATATTACAACCTTACAATATACGTGTTGCACACAAACCCATAACCACTTTACGACGCCTGCTTACTAATGTCAAGGACAAAGACAAACCGGAGGACAGACAGGGAGCAGTATACAAGATCAAATGCTGCGACTGCCAGGCTTCTTACATTGGTGAAACCGGCAGAAACCTTAGCACGCGACTGACCGAACACAAACGAGCAACGAGGAATGGTGACGTCAACAATCACATTGCTGAGCATCATTTACAGACGAAACATCAAATTGACTGGGACTCTGCGACATGTATAACGTATTCTACAGACTACCATCAACGTCTTACTTTGGAAAGCTGGTTCACTAACTTAGAACAGACGCCACTGAATCGTAGCCAACAGTTACCAGCGCCGTACAAACGACTTATTGACGGGATGAAGCGAAACTAACTACGAGAGATCGACTGGAGAACTGACAATTTGACTAACAATAGACGACTGCTTAACTGTGACAATAGACGGATCGAAACGCGCCAATTACTGATTACGAGTCTTCATAGCCAATGACATCGCGGCTTCACTGACAGACGACCAATAACATCTTGACTTTATTGACCAATCAGATCAATAACCAGAGTATATAATACCATCTACTGACGTGATACAACTCACTTTGACTCTGAAGATGACTACCGCACAGGTTGTCGAAACGTCAGTCACTGTCAACGACAACAGTCCTATTCAGGACTACGTTAACCCGGACGATCAAACTCAACCTACTTTTGAAATGACTCCTGGGTTCAAACCTTTCACAAATCAATAATACGGTTAGTAGTTATATTCCTTTATTGATGCCCTTCAAAGATATGGTTATTTCTGAATAGTGCAACAAATTTCTCTGTACACTGGAAAATAAAGATTAGTTTTACTGTTAATATTAGGGAGCTTAAGCAACTACTACTACGACGACGACGACAACTTTAAAAATCAATAGGGTTAATGATCAAAACAACAGCTCTGCACGTGCACCACGCTTGTTAGTACATTTATTTGACGTCCACTGCACGACCACGACGTCACGTGCATCACACGTGTTAGTACATTTATTTGACGTCCACTGCACGACCACGACGTGAACCCTCCTAATTTGACGTTTTATGGAGGACGTGGACATACGACGACGAATTTCCCTTGCCCTTTTTGAACTTGAATAAAGTCCTTACGAATTCAACTCCAAGAAAAGTCGCCTGCATTTGACATATTGAGCGGGTCCAAATAGACGCGATTAAGTTTGAAAGAACGCAAATTCACTTTTTTAGCGACGTTTTCACTGCCGTCGTCGTCGTCATTGCTTAAGGTCCCCACTGTTGACATTTCACGCAATATTATTATATATAATTCAAAACGAAGACATAATTATTATTAATAGATATTTTACAGTTAACTGGCATTACACAAGAGGATAATTTAAAATAATAGCTTTTCATTTATGAATACACTCAATGGTAGTAATATTTTCTCATAATGTCGTTGTAACAAAGAATAATCGGCTTGAGCAATAACAGATTCCAGTATAGAATAATCGGGGAGTTGGGGTTTACAGGACTTCAATGTACCAACCTTCTGATTGGTTCATTTTGGTCACGTGTACAAAATCCAACTCCCTGTTTGGTTACATCCATATTGCAATCTCTCCTAGAACTGCTTTCTCTTATAGTCCCTTTAATTTATTACCCTCCCACGCAAGCGTTTTTAGAGGATTGGGGGAGTCGTATCTCTTAAGCGAGAAGGAGACTAGGGCTGTCATGAGGCTGCTTGGAAAGTGGCCAGTTATTTATCCTCAAGTCCTCATATATTTGTTATGTTTGACTCATTTTCAAACTTAATGAGGCTGCTTGTCTCTCAGGGAAAGTGGCCAGTTATTTATCCTCAAATCCTCATAAATTTGTTATGTTTGACTCATTTTCAAACTTAACGTGATGTTACAAGAGACAATTCGCAACGACGATGTTTAGCGCAACACAGCATCACAACATTGTAGCGACATTGCTTCGAATGCTTTCAACATTGTTCGAACATTGCGTCGTTGTGTTGCGCTAAAAATCGCCGTTGCGAATCGTCTCGTCTAACATCACCTTTAGAGAAGCTAGCTGATTTTACTGCAGCAGCCCACTACTAATAACAGCACTGAGAAACAGGACTTCCCTAAAAAGGCCTACCTGGGAGATGACGTGTATTTTAAAAGGGACCGGCATTCTGAATAACATGTTAATTAATATTTGATATCAGAAACAGGAAGCAGCCTTGTTCTGAACAATAGTAGGAAGTTATCCGATGAATAATTGAGAACATCCTCACTTTGCCAAAGACGGCAGGGCAACAAAGCTGTTTCCTTTATTTCAAGTTATCTAAAGTATCGAAAAAGGTTACCAAAGCACAAAACCAAACCTTTATTGTACAGTCAACTCTCTTCTATTCTTTCATTCTCAACAGTGGACAATGTAAAAAAAAAAAAAAAAATCACAAAAATTTCAAATTACAAATAACAGCACCACGAAAAAAGGTTTTGCCAAAAAGGTATCAAAGGATACAAAAGTTAGAATAGATTGATAAATCATCTCACATCATAACTTGGATTAGCAGTTAAAGGATTGTGGACACCAGGCACCCGCTCCCCCACCCCCCCCCCCCCCCCCCCAAAGTGGCCGACTAGAGTAGGAGCCCGCTGCTCTTCAGGTCTTTTCTTTGACTTCAAACATGGCGGAAACTACCTTAAACCCTTTAAGCCCCAGTATCCACATACAAATTCTCCAAACTGATCTCCATACATTTCCTTAAAGAATTAGTTGAGAGAATTTGCTCAAAGATCAAAGTATTTTCTCTTGGGTGATCATTTTGATTCTCATAACTTATCTCTTTACAGTGTATGGATAACTGTAAGGAGAAAATTGATCTTGGACACTATTTGGACTTAAAGGGTTAAGAAAGACACTCAGTGAGTCCCAACAATGTCTGTCTTATGGAGAGTTGACTGTACTACGGCAACCACAGTGAACAACAATTTTGCCACCGTTTAAAGATAAAAAGATTCTACAGCAGTGTTCTTACTAGGTGGCGGGCTTGTGGGGCTCCCACCAAAAAAATATAAAACACAGCATTAAAGCCAGCAAAATGTGCCACTAGTGGTGCTATGTTCACAGTTGAGCAGTTTTATTTAAAATCTGTTGAAATGACTGAGAGCAGCGCATACTCATCATCATCATTATCATCATCATCAAACAACAACTTTCATGATAGTGTCACAGATGGAGTACAGTAAAACCCTGTGAGTAAGAACTGAACCTGGTTTTCCAGAACCTATTAGCCTAAAATTTGAAACAGGTTCTTATTTTCTAAAATCTAATGCGCACATGCGCAAATGAGATAAAGTCAACATTCAGGATCCTCTTTGAAGACATGTACCTTATCCCTCCAACTGCAATGTAATGTATGCAGATTTTATACAAGGAATAAGCTGAATACCACAAAATACCCTTAACTACAATGTTTTTTTTTCATATAACCTATTCAAGAACCTTAAGAAAGAGCCTAAATTTGAACCTGTTTAGGCTAACTAAGGAAAATGCAGGTTCATACTAGTTGGTTTTTATTGTACTCACCCAGGCGATTTGGAGTGTGTGCTTTGGTATCTGCCTCATGTGGTTTTCATTGAAGCATACAGAATACTTTGTTCCCTTCAAGTTCTGCCAGGGCCCCCGTTTCGAGGAGAAGGAACCCTTCAGCTCCTTAAGGAAAAACCCCGGTAAGAATAATGCTACAGACCAGGGTTGTGCTCCAGCAGTGCCAGGTGGCCCCTGGTACCTAACTTTTGCTTTTAGGCAACTAGAAAATCTCAGATTTTTTACAAATCATATGCTGGGCATCCTAGATTTTACAGGTTCATAATACTGGGCTGCTTTCAATTTTCCTCAGAGCACAGCCTTACAGACTATAAAAATTATAAGCAAAACAACTGTGCTTTGTTCAAACATTCCGAATGATCAAAAATTAAACAATTTTATCCAGAGCAAAGTACAGCAATTAGGCTAATAATATTATTATGAATACAAAATAAAATCTACATGTATTATTCTTCGTTCATGTCATGGATGCCTTTTCTTACAGTTCCTTGATTTGTTTGATTAGGTAAGTCTTTTCATCATTGAATTGCTCATCCTCTGAAAAGTCGTAAAAATAACAGACCATGGGTACAAAGTACAAACACATTTTACAATTTTAAACTCAACTTTTTACCTCCCCCCCTCCCCCTCCCTCCACAAATCATGTGGCTGAATGTACTTTACAGAAGTTCAACCTTAACAAAAGGTAGCCTGTTTCAGGTTCTCAGATAGTAGGGATGATGTGTAAGTGAAAGGCAGATGAAAATGTGTGCGCATGATCTGAGAAAGGGAGAGAGCCCTTCCTCTCCCCAGTTTTCTTCCATTATATTTTCGTGCTCGGAGCCTGGAGACAGACTTGCTGGCCAGCAGTCGCACCCCAGACTTTGTGCAGGATTGTCACTGAGATGGCATAACGTAGCATTCTTAACTTTGAATGATCAATCATTGTGGATCCTTTTTCTTTCAAGGCTCACAGCAGAAGTTGTATTTTAGTTGCTTCCCTTCTCACCAGCTGACTACATAAGTAGTCAGCTGGTGAGGAAGGGCTCTCTCCCTTTCTCAGATCATGCGCACACATTTTCATCTGCCTTTCATAAGTAGTCACCACAGGTTGTGGTGAGTCTGTGGAGTGGGGGAAGGGGGTACTCAGAAATGAAAGTGTTGGGGTACATTGAAAGGGGGCAAAAATCAAAACTCAAAAAAAATCTGTGGCCAAATAAAAAAACAAAACAAAACAAAACAAAACAAAATCATCGTGGCCTGCTTGCAAAATAAACAATGAGTAAATGCTGTTTTCTTGCTGTGAAGTCGAGGGGAAGGGAGGGGAGCATTTTGTTTTTCAATAACTTTCCTCTTTTAACTCTCTCATTCTCAAAAAAATTATTAAAAAATTTATGACAGTCTTGCAAGGTGGCCCTAACTTTGGAATCTATGGACAAAATCCTACGGTGTGACCATTCAAATAAAACATCTTCAGCAGTACTTTCACATGGTACTATTTATTTAGTATGTAGTTGTAACATTTGAGTCTGTTGATGAAATCCTGTGGTGCGGCCATTCAAATAAAACCTCTTTGGTAGTTCTTTCACATGATGCTATTTGTTTTTTCAAAATTTTACAAATTTAATGAAATCTTGAATTTTTGCCCATTTTTTACCTTGGTACCTTCTGGGAGTGAAAAGGTTTAACAGTACTTTTGTATATAAGGGAAGAATCTAAGTAGTTATACTGATACCTGTTCTGTCATTGTGGAAGGTTGTCAGAAACTCCACCAGCTTGTCTTTGTTTTTCACCAAGATTTCCTGAATTGGTGGAGATTTATTTGGGTTTGCAACAAACACCTGCAAAAAAATATCATTCCAAGGGTATAACAGCCTGCAAATGTAGATGTATTTCCAGTTGTCGCAAAAATTAATATGTCTGCGTTTGCAGGCTATAGGTAAGGTTACATTCAACGTGCCATTAGCTATAGCATTTTCTCAAGTAATCCTAAATCCATTAGTTAGCAAAAAGTACTCCCTCATTAAAAACTATGTGACTCCCAATTCAATTGCAACTTTTACAATCATTGGAGAGGGACCCACTTAAAGACACTCAGGACTTGAAAAAATCTGAAATTTCAGCTTGTCCTTTGGGTAACCAGCTCTCGCATTTTGCTGTCCAAGGCCACTTCTTGCTTGTCTTAGTTAATGATTTTGTCAGAGGATGACTTGGACCTTTGCCTATTGTTCAAGTAAGCTTTAAAAGTTACTTGCGCAGCAAGAAAATCTACTAGTACTGGACTACCAGGTAGGACTATTTTTAAGCCCTGGTCACTGCACTGTCAAGAGTTGAGACAAACAGTACAAGCATGACAAATACAGGGTTCGTACCCATTTTTGAACAAAAAATTCAAGGACTTTTCAAGGACTTTCAAGGACACATTTCCCATATTTCAAGGACTCTATTCAATTCAAAAAGAGCCTTAATTCTATGTCTTTTTTTAGTTCTTCCACAACATAGGTAATTTTATCTCGAAGGTCTTTTCTGTGTTTGCTCCTTTTCCTTTGGAGTTCTGTTTAAATTACAAAGTTAGCAACGAAATTCAAGGACTTTCCAGCACCAACCGCAATTTTCAAGGACTTTCAAGGCCTTGAATTTTTATTTTAAAATTCAAGGACTTTTAAGGACTTTCAAGGTGTGTGCGAACCCTGTAAATAATACTACTAATAGAACAGATGTGACTTGTAGTAGGATAAGTGGAACTCAGTGATAAAAGCACATTGAAAGTGCAAGGAGTAAATTAAATGCTACATAAACAAATCGTGTTTCTACCATGTATATCACATGCTTTCATTTTACTAATGGTTACTGCTTGTGTTTACTGGAAAAAAAGATGTCACAACATTGTGCCCACCATTTGAATTTAATGAGACAGGTACTCTACACAGCAATTAAAATAAGAAACTTAATTGCAACAGCCATTGGGGCATTTTTGGTTCTATAAATCCCAGATTCCATTACACATCATCTCTTATGATCATTTCTCTTATCCTATAATGACCTACATGTTTGTTTGATTAACCTGAGTGACATAACAATAGAAAAACCAGAATTAGCCATCATTAACCTAAAGGTCTAAGGCTTGGTTCAAACGGTTAACTTTTCACAAGCTGCACCTAATTCAAATTAAATTATATAGACCAGCTGAATTAATTCAGATGCTGATCTTAATTCCATCGGAACCAAAAATGTTCATTTTGGTCAAACTGGTTGCAAAATACGTTATTATAATTAATTTATGCATTAGGCTTGCCATATGGAAAGTTCGGGGTCTGAATCAAACCTGTTTCAAAGCCTCTTCAAAGTTGAAATTCCTGGTCAGGCTGCGCAGGAAGAATGGCTGAGATGTTCCAAATTGAAATAGGCATTCCTGATTGATTCAGATGCCAAAGTTTTCATGTCCTTAATTCAATGTATTAGAATCGGCTTATGAAAAGTTCGGCGTCTGAACCAGGGCTAACTGTAAATGAGAGGCTTACCTTGAACACATGAAATGCCTCAAACTGGATATTCCTGCTCTTGTCTCTGAGCAGGTTCATCATAAGCTTCAGGTTTTCAGGATTGCTAATGTACTTGGTCATCACAGTAAAGTTATGGCGATCCAGCAAGAGTTCACCAAGAAGCTATGTACAACAACAGAGTATTTTTAATAGTTATAGTTAAGGCTTTCTCTGTACGTAGTCATCTGTAGTCCTCAACCTGCTCACACCATCTTCTGTGATATTCTGTCTTCTTAGACCAAGTTGAACTGCCTACCCTATCTCCTGGCATCTTAATGGTCTCCTTGCCTAGTTCCTAGGCCTTATTACTTAGCGGGATCTATGTGTTGCAGGTCACCTGGTCTGAACCATTAGTCTCAGATACGCCACTAAAATGAATTGACCAAGAATGCCTGGGAAGACACCGTAAAGGGACTATGAAAATGGTTACCCTTGCACTTTCCCTCCCAAGGACACCTTGGGTTCAGATCCTTACTGGGGACGTGCTATTCCCTAGTAACAGTTCAGAACCCTGCCTAGTTTCCTTCTCGCCGAAGGCGACGTGAATATCGGCGAATAGTCACCGAGACGAAGTCGAGGTGACTATTCGCCAATATTCACGTCGCCTGAGGTGACTAATTGTTTTAGTATAATTACATTGATGATTATTCGAGAAATTCAAAATAAAATTATTGATCAATTTCCGACCCCAAAACATCAAAAAATCTGGCTGCCATTTTGAAAACTGCTAGCCTTCAATGCTATAATCACCGCGCGGTGATTATAGCGGGATAGTGCGAAGCTCCTAGCCAATCACAGCACTCTATTTTTGATAGTCATCGATGTAATTATACTAATAGTCCATAATAATAACAAAAGGTTTGAAAATGTCAGTCATACCTTTATGTACTTCTGTGGGTCAAAAAGACTGAACTGTACGTACAACAACAACAATTTTACAGAGAAGAGAAGTGATGGCGTCACAAAAGGAAAATGTGTGAAATTATGGGAAAGGTTTTTTCCAGATTTTCAGATGGGAAATTTCAGATAGGAATTTTTCAGATAGGAAATTTTCAGATTTTCAGATAGGAAGAAAATGCCTACTTGCTAAATATCAGCCTGTTAACCCTTCAAACCCTATGATCAAAATTTGAATCTCATTTGTTGCCCCTATTCATTTCCTACAGAAGTAGTGGGGAGAAGTTGATAAATTAGCAAGCAAATTCATCTTGTGTGATCATGTCTGTTATTCTCATGACCACTCTCTTTTACAAAGAATTGATATCACAAGGAGAAAATTGATGCTGATCACTCTCAGGGCTTAAAGGGTTAATACAATTTGGTGGAGAGATATAAGCAAGGTTATGTTCTGATGACTTCATTAAAGTCCTTCCAAACAGGCCTGGATCTTAAGTGTTACGATCCAAGCCAATTTTACAAGGATTTGCACTAAAAGGCTGATTTTTGGCAGTTCAATTTCGTGGTATGTCCCCAAGAAGGAATCTGAAACTGATAGGGTGAAAATCAACATGCCAGTATATTATATAGATTGCTGTTGTGATTTTTCAAAATCTCTCTGCAATTGCAAATATCTTCTGTGATCACAATCATTGCAATTGCAAGCATGGTCATGATCGCAATTTATTTAAATCATGCCATGATCACTGCAGATGCTTTTGTGCCACAATCATGATCATCAAGCCACAATCCTGATGAGTACACTGCAGTTGCTAAAACCTCGCCATGCTCACAAACACCATGTTGCTATGGCGCCATGATATGCATAATCACACTGCAATATTGCTGCCACCACGCTGTGATCGCGAATAAATTTTTACAAGGCAAATATTTACCTTCAAAGACTGCCTCTTTGTCACATAATTCTCTGAGTGCAGTAACTTGCCATAATGACTGTAGAACTACCGAAAAATTGAAAAACTCATATTAAAAAGCCAAATATTAACCATACATCAAGACAGGCAATGATTTGGAAAGATCTTACAAAAATTCAACTGCACTCGCTAACCCTCTCATAATGTTCCTCCAAGAACTGGGCAACTAGTATTTTATGTTTTGTTAGAATCTCCTGGAAATAAATAAGAAATAAATCAATAACGTTGACACATCAGGTATATTAATAATTCATTACTTATATGAAATTTGGGAACTTGTGCAAAACTAGACTGCATTAATTTTCCTTTTCTGACATGAAATGGAATCCCTGCCGCTAGAGACATTTTGAGGGAGAGACGTTTCGGCCTCAATCACAGAAATTCCAGACTGATGATTTTAAATCTGTCAAAAATCTGGCCAGGAGCTCTGATTGGTTGATGTAATAATTTTATGTTTTAATACATTGTTTTTGAATGACAGACAAAAAGTCACAAAGGTCAAATGTAAACACAATGAACCTACTAAAAAACAGTCATTATTCATGGAATAAATTGCAGAAGAACTCAAACATTTATGACAATAGACTAGGAGAAACTTAACTAGAACAAATTTACAATGTACTTTTGGAACCTCATGACTGCAAGATTAAATTAATTACGTAAACATTGATTTATGTCATCAGCACAGAATCTCTGTCATTAAGACACAGACTTCTCTCTTGCAAAATGATCCTTGTGGCAAGGAGCCTAACCACTATTCTTAGGGTTTCACCCTAATCAGTATACCGTAAAATTCCGAAAATAAGCCCCTCCATGTAGAAGCCCCCCAAACTCGTAGTGCAAAAAACCCTCCGTTAAATCGCCCCTCCAAATATAAGCCCCTTGGGGGCTTGTACTTGGAAATTGCCCTCAATTATACAAAGTAAAACAAACCAAAAACAGTAAATTTCCTTCCAACTTCCAATTATAAGGCTAGCCCAATCGATTTTGAAATGCAAATTTCCCTCAGTAGATAAGCCCCTCAAAAAGGGCCTTTGAAAAATATAAGCCGCGGGGCTTATTTTCAGAATTTTAAGGTAACTGATAGTCAATGCAGTTTCTTAATTTGTAAAGAATTACTTTGTGTACTAAAAATATGTTTATTGCAGAAGCTTGTGAAGCTCAGGGGGGAGGCTCATAAAATGTCAAGGATGGAGGAGGGAGAGAATTGGAGAGGAAATGTATAACTGGGGAGAGTGGCTTTCAACACTGGCTCTAATATTGGAAGGTGTGATGTAGTTAATGTCCTTTTGGTTGGAGTAAATTTGAACCTGAGTCCTCTGGCATTAAAAAGGATCTTCTGGGATGTAAATGGGGTTGCTGTCGAGAATGAATCACAAGGTGTCAACATCATTCTGGATAAGTATGGAAATGAGTGTTAACCAAGGAAAGATGGCCATATTTCCAGGCTAGGCTGAAGCATGTTCAGTCACCACCTATTCATCCTAAGTTAAGTAGTTTGCAATTTCTACTATGAACACTGAAAGGAGATTCATTTTCTTCACAGACATCTTGTGATAATTAAACTCCTGCCAAAATAAGGTAAATAACCTTTATTCATTTCACTTGACTATGGAATGTAATACTTCTCAGTTTTCAGTTATTGCAACATAACAGCAGCAGATATGTTGAAGGTGATTCAAATTCAAGGGTTAAATGCTCTTACTGTGCTTTAATATAATTAAACAGATCTAGCCAAGGCCAAAAGTGAATGTCTCATGGGATCTTTTAAGAAATGTTTTTCTGCAGTAAGTGTGATATTTCACATCTGCTAACATGAAGGGGTGGACGTACAGATGGAAGAATAGGCCATTTCCGAGTTCCCCCGCGCCCCTGTTTCTAAACGAGGGTAGGTGCTGAGCCTTTGAAATGGAAATCATTTTTCATTCTCATGCAAATAAAACTCATTTTCACAAGAAAGGTTCTGCACCTAGCCTCATTTTGAAAGTGAGGGTTTTTGGAACTCTGAAGTGGCCTATTTGTCACAGCTAATAAAAATTTCTTGGATGCACTTATTACCCAACATGGAACATGTACTTTCCACATACGAGAGCTCCACCATAAAAATTACAAGGCCATGTTAGGGTAAAATTCTGACAAGCCATATGGCCTTGAGACAGCAATATAAAACAGTACAAATGGTGATAAATGGCACAAAGATAGGTTGAAACTGCGCCAGAGAAAAGCATAAAATACCATAGTGAAATATCAACAGTGACATGGCTTCCTCTTTAGCGCAATGTGTGAAACGACAGGTTCTTAAATACAGGCCAGGGACATATGCACCCCCCCCCCCCCCCCCTCCAAGAGGGCCACATAAATCCTTTTACTGACAGCATTATTTAAGCAATAAACCACACTTTCTAGGGGTTTACTGGCGTGATAACCCACTTGGGATGTTGGGAGAACATGAGAAAAGCTTGTAACTTTTGAGCTGAAGGCGAATGATTTACAAGCTTTTCGAGAGTTCTACCAATATCCCAAGTGGGTTATCACGCCAGTAAACCCATAGAAAGTGTGGTTTATTGCTTTTATAAAATAACTTTAAGTTTTCTATGAGTTTACCAGCACAATAAACCATAAGTTTTTAACTAATGAGAACGCACGTACTATCTTAGTTATTTTATAATTTGTCATAAATTATGTCAGTCTTAACACCTTGACTTGTGATTCTGTTTCAGATACCTTGAATGTTGAGAATGCATCAGATGCAATATCAAATGTTGACATTTCAACATATTCAAAGAAACTGTAGAACTCCTCGCTATCGATTATAATTTTGGCTAATGGCTCATGTTTAATACATTCTCTGAGCATAACTCCACAGTTTAGCGCTATTCCAGGTTGGTTGTAGCTGTAGAGAGAAACACAGAGGAGAAGAGAAATTTCATATCTCTAAGTGGCCATGTAATGTTCTATTTACTATTATAAACACCAACGAAATAACCAAACCATTTCACATTAATAGTTTTTTTTTGCTGTGAAAGGCATGATTTACTATGTAGCCATAGCAACAATGATTTTCTCGTATGTGAAGATCGATATCATGTTTTTGTGTGAAAGCTTACCTGGTATTTCACTGGAGTTTATTATAATAAATAACTGTACCTGGTAGGTGCATTGACACTGTTAAGTTCTAAAAAACCTGTAGACTTTTATGTCAAGTACATGTATATATTTCGATATGATTCTTAAAAGAACAAAATGCTCAATTAACTGGTCAATCTCACATTATAAGATTGACTGAAAAATCTCGTGCTTAAGGCTAATTTTCAACAGTGAATGAGTTGTAGTGGTTAGAGCGCTTATGACCTAATGATAATAGAAAATTACAGCTGTAAGTAGAGTGGATTCAGAGTCGCAAGAATCTGAATCTTTCCATGATTTTCTTCTGAATCTGCTGATGTCAACTCCCTTTGCTGGTGCAAGATGTAATTTAAAAAACAATTTTAAAGCTTAAACAAAAACTGAGTGAAACCATTAAATCTGTTTATTATTACAGTCAAAGCATGTCAAACATTCCTGTGGCTTAAGTGGACTAATAAATTCATGCATGGGAAAATGATTTTGATTTTGATTCAATAATCCATTCATAAAATGAAAGATCTAATAGTCAAATTGGACCTCAATTCAATAATTAAACGTTGATTTGGTTTATGAACAAAAACTACCTGTTCTTTATTCTTGTCTGTTTTATTCAATAATGTATTTGCTTCCTTTTTCCTACCGTTTCTGATTGCGTTTTTCATTGCCTTTAATCATAACAGCTCGAATAGACAGACCGCAAATGCAAACTGACAAAGGCCAATTAAGGATCGAAATCCATTAATTACTGCACATTGTACACTGACCTCAGTTTGACCATCGTGTTTTCTATGAGGTCAGGTCTGTTGCATTGATTACCGGCAGCAAAATGGTGTACAGTCATGTAATAGTCTGTTTGGGTTTGAACTTCAGAACTTGCCCGCACTCAACTCTTACGTGCATGAGCTATTTTGAATGCTTCAGTGTACCTTTAATGCTTCAGTGTAACCTTACCAAGAGTGATGAATCTCCCTTTTTCGTCCTAAATGTAGACTGGGTTTTTGTGCGAAATTGGGTATTGCAGTACATAAATGAAAACGCAAAACGCTCAGCTGAGTCAATCCTCATGCTATATATTCACTTTCCTCTGTCTTTCCCCGTTACATCTGGTGCAAGTTACACAAATTGTTAAAGTAAAATAAATATCTACTCACCAAACGTTGATTAGAAGGAAAACTCTAAGGTTTCCTCAGAGTTTCTCAAGCCAAAATGTGGCTCATCGAATACCAAATAGTTACAAAATACCAGGATTTTTATCATTGTGATAGATGGTTGCATCATCATAATTCACGAGGTTTTCACTGCGATTCTTCTCAGTGAAACAGTCTTTAAACTCCGACAACTTATTTCTTCATGTTTCAAAAGCTATTGCTTCTTAAAAGACAAGTGCATTAAGGCATTGGTTACAAACCGAAACAGGTCTTCGTATGCTCAAGTTACTATTATTATTATGAAAAGCCATTCTGCATGAGACGTACAGTCACACAGCTGGCACATGAAAGTGTTGCACTTTGCCCCCTTTTGTGGTTCGTATGTGAGGGAATTCGAGTTATCACACAGTAATCTAGTAAAGAGAATTACAAAATAACTCATGCACACAATCTGCATGTGAAGATGTTGGTCTTTGGCCCTTTTACAATCCGTACGTAAAAAAAAAGAAAATTGTTTCCTACAAAATTTTCTCAAACGATTTTAAGAAATCACCTCACCTCATTACAACATCTACAATTAAATTATATTTCATGCGACGTCAAGGTTGATAGCCTAACATTTATTAACTTTCAAGAAAATTATCAAATTGCCGAAATATATTTCTATCCATATCATGTTACTCCACTCAATCAAACAGTATCTAATTATTGTGTCAACTAGCTTCTTCCAATTTTATTCCCTGATGCTATTGTTTCTACTTAAGTTACACATCTTTACTAAATAAAATACGGTTCATCAACTATAATACTTAGTATGCAGGAAGGATGTACCATGTTGTTCACTTATTCATGTTTTAATTGCTGGAACGAAAAAGGTTTGTTGAACTTTGTAAGCGAGAGAATAAAGATGGTTTACAGGATTAACAATACTGGGTAGTTACTTCCAAAAAATTAAGCTGCCTTTCAAACATCTAAAACCACCATTTATAGGCCGCATATTTTCGAATTAAAGTCCATATCTAAATATCAATTAATGTTTCATTGGAAGAGCTTTGAAAATATAATCATCTTTTATACTCTACCTGCACTGGAAGCAGGTGAAACACAACTTATAAATACAAGTGTTGTACCATTCGCGATAACTGAATTCAGTCAGAAATGTCTTGAAGCAGCATCCACACTAAAATATGAATCCTTAAACAGCTGCATCACTGTACACAGCATTTGAATCATGAAAATATTATTTAATGTAATGCTTCTAAACACCTGTAGCTGTTATAAAAGACGAAAAAATTGTGAAGAATCAAGATGGCAGTCTCAAAGAGCCCTTGTTCAGCCTTCACCAATACCATGTTTAAATATTGGCTCTTGCAACAAACATCCGAACATACAAAGATACAAACGCTTTTTTCAAAATTGCTCAAAAAAAGAAGAAAAAACAAAATTCTGAGGTTGACTTATGCAAAGTGTAGTTTTTCAAAAAACAGTAATCAAATCAACATTCAATTATTGAATCGAGGCTGAATATGAATATTTGATTGTTCATTTTATGAATGGATTATTGAATCAACAAACAAAATCATTTTTCCATTAATGAATTTATTAGTTCGTTAGCAACGAGAATGCTTGACCTGCTTTGACTGTAATAAAGAAATGTGGGAAGTAAACCTGTGCATTATTTAATAGGGAACTGTTCCTCAGAAAAGAAACACACAAGATTTGAGCTAAGTGGAGATTTATCTTAACTTGCAATAAATGTCATACTGGTTATCCATTTCTTTTCCAAGTACAAAAGCCTTACCCTCGAAGAAGAGTAAACACAATTTCACTTTTCGTCGCAATATATTCCACTGTCGGGGAACGAGTACCAATTTGTCGTCTTAATATGTTGTTGAAAATTAAGGCTGTATCCTTCTTGCTCTACAGAAAACAAGGAACAAAACTTGAGAAACATCTATTGACCAGGGAAAGGTTTTTGAGACCTGGGAAGCCCTGACCTTGAGTTAACAGTGATGAAACATTATTTGAAGAAAGATCATCGCAGTTATATATGCAACTTATGCAGTTGTGAAACAAAAGCCTGAAAAAAAATTCAGGCTCGTACGGGATTCGAACTCTTGACCTCCGAGTGCTGCACCGGTATCGCAGAGGTCAAGGGTTCGAATCCTGTACAAGCCTGGATTTTTTTTCAGGCTTTTGTTTCACAACGGCATAAGTTGCGTATAATTATAACTGCAATGATCTTTCTTCAAATAATTCTTCACTCCGCAGTTCACATATATGATTTTCATACTAATTTGAGTAATGAAACATATACTGTAAGTCAAAGACAGAGTTGTCATACCAATTAAATTAAGTCCCTCTTAAATGCCACACAGTCGACTCTCTCCAAGAGGGACACCTTTGGGATCAGTTCTAAATGTCCCTCTTATAAACACGAGGGACAAATAAAGGGAGTAAAGAAAGACAGGGACCAACACTAGGAGTCCATTTTTACAGAGGTACATCTCAAGCACATCAGCAGCATATGAGAACGAGGCAATAATCCAGGGTTGTTCAGAAAGTGTAGAGTACAAGTAGGTGGCAAAAAATTAGTCAGAACAAAAGGAGTGGAAAGCCTTTCAGGCGGCTTAGCCACAAGCAGGGTTTATAGGTACTGTAGAGAGAAGTGTGACGTCACTTTACCAAGGTAGCAAAATTTTGGGATCAGGAATGGCAAAAAGATTAGAGAAACAACAACTTTGCATGTACATCACACTTTGTTTTGTACATTACAGCGCTTTTCACAAACATGCAAACTCTAAAGTTCAAAAACCACCTTCACAATTGCGTTTTTCGCTGCCGTCAATTATAATTACGATCACAAGCAACGAACCTTGAAACACAGAAACACATAAAACGGATCAAAATCCACCAATCACAAATCACAAACCATGACCTTTTGAACCTGTTAAAGTAAAGTTTTGTTTCCTAAGAGGTCCGTTAAGATAATTGACGACAGCGAAAAATGCAATTGTCAGTTGGCTTTTGAACTTCAGAATTCGCATGTTTGTGAAAAGCGCAGTAATTTTCTTTGCTGTTGATGCTAATTTCATGTGCCATCTCTATGGAGGATGTGAACACAAAACAAAATTTTCTTTTTCTAAACTTAGATACAATCCTTTCAAATTCAATCCTAGAAAGTTTAGCCAACATTATTTTGACAAATTAAATGAACAAGATTGATGAAATTTGAAACAGTGCAAGTTCACTTTTTAAGAGACACTTTTGGTTTGTTGTCATCCAGACCTTTTGCTGTCATGGCAACTTGACATAATGACTTTTCCTCTCTATTTTGACAGACCTCATGGGGTTTCCCGTATTTCTAACCTTCACTTAAAGGGACTGTTACACGCTTCTGCGCATGTGGAGCGTCTGGATTTCTGGTCTGGCGAATCTTTACAAATATGATTGTATATGTTTAAGAATCGATGTTTTTAAAATATGAGTTTATGGTAGAAGGAGATGAAAGTAGCTGGCTAAGGATGGCTAACTAGCTGGAGGGTTTGGCCGGCTACTGGCTCTTATTGACAGCCCTGGGATACATAAAATCGAACTAAACATCCAGAAGTACTCCTGCGTATCAAACAATGAATTTGAATTATGTGAATTTCCTTGCGTGCACCTAACTAGCTTCCAATTGGTTTAAAAACAATCAGCTGCTGTCACAACTCACACATACACAGTATCATAACACAGTCCCTTTAGAATAATGCAAGAAATCCTGTCACACATGTAAAAGGGTACAAACTGTACATGCATTGCTGGACATGGGTGGGGCAGTAAACAATTCAATTTGAAAATAACCTCAAAATCCAATTTTCCAAGATTGTTTATGAGATGAAGAGGAATGTCAAAGTTGTAGAATTCTTGGGCCAACTGTGCTACAAGTTCTGTCTGTGGTCCTGAATCTAAAAAACAAATTTTACAACAACTATTACATTGGTAGTTGTAGAGAGAAGTGAGGCCCATAAAAATTGAAGTATCACATCTCCATTTTAAAAGGCAAATGATGGTTTTTTTTGAAGAAAATCAATTAAAGAAAAGATTTAATGAACTTAAATATAATTTAATGCAGTAAACAACAAGGAGCACAGTCGAGTGTTGTCGGTTAGCGGTCAGTGTGGTGGCTCAAGCATGGTCAGCTTTGCTTCCATCATCTCCATGTGTTTAGTACAGTGTTTCCTGGCAGCCTAGCTCTTTCTTTGTTTAGCCTTTGGATCATCCTTTTACCCTCACCCCTCCCCCCTTTATTTTCCCACTGATATATCAGTGTGACAGGTGCCTGGTTCCATTGGCGAGTGGGCTCATGGCTGGAAGGCGCTGGTTTATCAGCCATGGGGGCCCAAACTCTGTCTAGGGGCTGGGTTTGCTGAAAGAAAAGTGGAAGTGGCACATCCCAGGCACCCACCTCCACTTAGCAATGCAGTTGTTAACCTCCTATATCTATCCACAAATTCTCCAAACTGGCCTCTGTACTTTTCCATAAAGAATAAGTTGAGAGAATTTGGAAGAAGATCGAAGCATTTTCTCTTAGGACATTATTTCATTAATTCTCACAACCTTTTCTGTTGATTGTGTGTTGGTATTGTACGGAGAAAGGGTATTGTAAGGGACTTAAAGGGCTAAACATTGTCTAAACACCATACCTCCAGATCCATAAATAATTGTTTTCATGGCACTTAGCTGTTTTGAAATATCTTCTAAAGCCTAAAATTGAATGAAAAATAAAAATATAGTGAATATGTGACTCACGCAAATCATTTGCTACACTGTTTGAGGAAGCTTTAACAGCTATATTGAAAATCAACTACAAAATACACACTCCCATCAAAACAAGAAAACTGTCTGCTACAACGAGTGTCCATTCCCAAGCTGTGAAATTTATTTACACTTATCAAATCTAACCAACATTTATCTAGTATTTGTTTGTACAAATAATTAACATGTAAGCCACAAATAAAATAAAGATCTGAAACCAGAGTTTGTTGTTGTTGTGTAATGTGTTGTGTATACATGTACATGTGGTTTTTGGGTGTGATGTTATTTAAGTCATTTTCTGTTTTCATCTAGAAACATGGACATGTTATGGTGACAAACATTTCTTATTGGGTGTACGTCTGACATGTTTTGCCACCAAACAATCAAAGTTTGAAGAGCATTGGACAAAATGTTTAATTTCAAAGTGGACCCATTTGCAGGGTTCCATATTCCCAGTCGTCCGGTCATCCCAGACGACTACAATCTCGTACGGACAATTAAGATAACTTGAAAAGTTGCTCTTCAGATAAGCGAGGTTTTGCTCAACTACAAAATCTTTTCAAAAATTCTTATAATTATGATTTTATACATTTTCCTTGTGTTCTGATTACTTCTTATCCACTTAAAACTTTTAGAATAACAGTGAATAACAAGCAGCTTTTGTCTGCAATGAAATAGTAAGTTTGGGTGTCATCTTTGATGGTGCAGTATTTTCTACCAAACCATCACAGGCTCAGTTTTTTGCGAAGTACAAGTGCTGCATTCAGAGGCCATTTGTAGGAAACATGACAGTACTCATCAAGATGTGGCATTTTTTAGAGGGCGTTTCGTTGTCTTTGGTGGGAAAAAAAGGATGAAGCAGAAACCGGTGCCTTATATGCATCAAGATGTGGAATTTTTTAGAAGCAGTTGCATCAAACAGACAACACACTTACCAAAGGAAGGCAGCTGACAATGAGAGCAATACCAAAAACCACCGAGCAGGCCCAGGGCAGTTCGGTACGTAACTCGATGGAAAGGTCGACAGAGCTGTAGATAGCAAATGGCAAGGACACGTGATATCAAGCCAGCTGACTAGAGATGCCTGCAAGAGCTTCGGAAGGTGTGCGGATATAAAGCTGGTAAGCATTGCTAGTCCAACATCCAAGAGCCTGAATTAGATGGTCTGGAATACCATTGCGAGCTGTTAGATGAGCCACTGAAAGATGAGTAGCTGGCGAGAAGCTAGCTAAATTGGGGACAGTAAATTCTGCAGAACGGAGAAAACTAAAATAACCCAGCATGCAGGCTGCCCAAAAAATGCAGTGATCGAAATTAGTGAGGTTCAACGCCTGATGGATAACCAAGAGGAGGCTGTCCGTAATCGTAAGGCGCCGGGCAGCTGGAGAACCTTGGGAACGCTTGACTTCTCTTAAAACTCACTGAAGCCACAGGCAATTAAGCAAAGGGTCAGGAAACACCCAGAACGTGAGCAGCAGGGAAAGTACAACCCCAACGCGCTGCCGAGAGCAGCAAATCATGAAGAAGGTGCATTAAAGCTGGAACCTTTGACGTCCTGGTCGTGAGAATCGCGACTACTGCCTCATTATCTGATCGAAACAGGACATGTTTCCTAGCCCACAAAGATCCCCAAAGATGAGCAGCAATCACCACGGGAAAGAGTTCCTGGTATGCTATAGATTGTCTGGCCTGCACCGTTGACCACGCACCGTAAAACCACTGACCTCGAGAATAAGCACCAAAGCCAATTGCACCTGCCGCCTCAGAAGTGACCTCCAGGTCTGTGGCAGCAGACATGCCCAGATACAACCAGAACCCAACTCCATGCCAAGAAGATAGAAACTGCTGCCACCACTGCAGATCAAGACAAAATTCCTGGTTAATGCGAACGGGATGGTCCTTGTTATGAAAGCAACACAGTAAGTCAATAAGCCGACGGAGAAAAGCCCCCCCCGGCCAAACTACCTTAGGAGCATGGTGTAAATGGCCAATCAGGGATTCCAATTCCCGCTTTCTGCACCAGCGATGGGGCATCCAAGAATGAAGAAGTTCTCATAGTGCAAGCAGTTTGTCCTCTGGAAGACGGGCCACTTGGTTAACGGAGTCCAATTCAATTCCCAAGACAGTCATAGAAGTGGCTGGACCCACGCATTTGTCAGCGTGAAGAGGCAACCCCAAGCGATGGCAGACAGAGAGGGCCATGTTAAGGTTATAAGCACACTGGGACGACTGTGGAGGACCTGCGGTAATCAAGTCATCCAAATAATGTAACAAATCGGAAAGGTGATGCTTACAGGGGAGAATCCACTCAACCACATCAGCTACGGGATTGAAAATAAATGGTGCAGAACGGAGACCAAAAGGGAGCGAGAGGTCAATGTATAACTGACCACGCCATCTCATGCCAAGCAAGAAGCGATCATCAGGGTGAACAGGAATGTTCCGATAAGCGGATTCTACATCAAATTTTGCCATCAGGGCACCTGGGACATAACGAGAAACCATGCAAATAACCTGATCGACCTTAATATATTGGAGAGAAAAATCCTGAGGATCAATGCCGTCGTTCAAGCTGGCACCCCCCGGGGAAGACAAATCGACTATTAAGCGCCACTTGCCCGGCTGGCCTTTCTTAGGAATGACCCCAAACCGCTTATATGCAAACGAGGAAGCGGGGGGGGGGGGGGGAGGGGAAGGGGCCTGCAACCCTGCCCAGAGAGACTTCATTAGCCAAATACGCATCAACAATATGGGGATGGCGAAGAGCAGCTGGCTTAAGCTTGTGAGCTGAATGGAAGCCTAACCGGAAGCCATGCTGGAGACCCTGGAGGACATAGGAAACCTGCTGCTGGTTGGGATGGCTGGCCAGTTCCTTTGAAAATTCCTCCACCTTAAGGGGACTTACTGCTGATACAGGAGGAAGAACTGGATGAGCTAGGAGGAAAAAGGGGAGGGGGTTACTTAAAATACAGCAAAGCCAGGCTGGTTAAAAAAAAAACAAACCAGGGGGGATACTGCGGGGGGGGGGGGGGAGGAATACTAAAGAGAGAACTTTTGGACCACAAACTTCCAACTCAAACAACGTGACAACTTTATTGTAGCACATACGGCCTGACCTAGCTGCTGTTTACAAAATGAGGTAACGTAACTTAACAAGTCAAGATCAAACAAGGCCAAACACAGTCAGGAACAGCAAAAAGGCGCATCCCCTAATGCCTGGTTTTCGATGTGGACGAGGTTACGGCAGGAGGTGAAGCAGATCTGTGTTTGTGAATGTGTGACGACGTTTTGTCAACACGACGGGAGCATTCCGAAGCATGGTGGGACCCGGAACAAGTGCTGCAGCGATGGGCGAACCGACACAAGGCAAATTGTGCCGAACAGCGACCCCTGTTCCACGACCGGCAAATGACCTGGGAGGAATCAGCTCCAGATGGTTCAGGTAGCTCGCTCAAAGGACTACCAGACCCAGAACGCACAGAAGCCCCAGCAGTGTGAAAATTGTACAGCTGAACGTTCATGGTCGACCAGTCTACGAGCTTTGTCGCCGCAGTGTGCTGGCAGAAGGCCTGATCGTATGCCAGCCAAACACGACCACTAAACTGCGATATGTGCATAGGATAAGCAGCTTGTAGGAGGTTAAATCTTTCCAATGGTGTGGAAAATACGATGTCAGAATCAGCAAGAAAATTGTAAAAGCTTTGGACCAAGTCACGATGTCCTCGATGTGTCGGCGTTGCTTCTTAGCGCTTGGCAGAAACACTAAGCGCCCGTCCAGAAATGCTTGAGACTCCGGCTCAGTCTGAACAATGTTGACTGATAGCAACTCCCCCAGATCCACATACTTGCCGGTTACCGTTTTCGCCAGAATGGGTGAAAAACCGGGGCCAACTACGAACGGCTATTGGAGAAGCGGTCCCGATGGCATGCTGGGACCGGAGACCAGAGCGCCCGCCGTGATCGAAGTGCTTAAAATTGGCGAGCGCGGAGTTGCAAAAGTGGCAACAAAGGATGGCACAGTTAAATTAGGCCTACCTTGAGTTGAGGAATGTAAGGAAATCGCCTGTTGCTCCGGAAAGGCGCCTCCAGAAGCTAAAAAGTTCGCCATTTGCTGAGAAAAGCTGGGCAAAGGGGCAGGAACACCCCCAGAAGCTGCTTGTGGCTCCACGCTAACTGGATTTCTATGCACAGTGCTCGGGGTCGAGCCAGAGCCTTTTTCTGCCGCTAAAGAGGCCTTAACGGCATCGATGATCGCTACGATCAGAGCAGGATCATAGACACTAGCAGCAACCACTGGGGCGGAAACTGTTGATGGTGATTGTTGCACCAAGGTTGCCGCAGAAGCGGGCAACAAAGGAACAAATGACTCGGCTTGCAGCAGAGGATCCGATGGCGAAATCTCCCCGTCCAGACTAGCAGCCAAGCTATTATTGGTTCGACGAGCAGTCATTGTACAAGCAGAAACAGCAAGCAAGAAAAAACCAAAGCACAGAAAGGCACGCAAACAACAACGGCAAGCTATTGCAAGAACACTTTGCAAAGAACTGCAAGCAAGCAACTGCGTATAAGTCACGAGGTGCCCATGCTAAAGGCAACGGGCCACCCCTAGTATTGCTGGGGAAACTGCTGACCAGTATTGCTTCGAGGTTAACTTTGCCTAAATTACATTTAGCCACATTTAGCCTAGGCCTGTAGCCTGTTGTACTTAACAGTTAACCCTTCTTAGTAACTATTTACTAACTATAATGTCAATAAAAATTAATGTTAATCAGAAATGTTCAAGTTGCAAACAATTTTTTCACCATTCTTTTAAATAACTCTGCACTTTTGTCCAGGCAACCCAAATTGTAACTGGGCAAGTATGCCATCAGGTTTACTAAGGTATATGGATCCTTGCATTTGAAGCATCTGCCTTACCCTATTCCCCCCAAATCGCAATGCAGATCCACATCCCTTGTACCACTTATGATAACATCAGTTGACAATGTCATCTAACTTGTGCAAGGGGAAGAAATTTTTCAAACCATACCAGAATGAGCATGATTCAGTCAAGGAGGTCAAAGAAAAAGGCAAGAGACCATGTAACATTGACCTGATAATTTGCATGTAAAACATACCATAAAATCCGAAAATAAGCCCTGGGGCTTATGGAGGGGCTTATCTACGAAGGGAAATTTGCATTTCAAAATCGATTGCGCTAGCCTTATAGCTGAAAGTAAATTTACCATTTTTGCTTTGTTTTACTTTGTATTTGAGGGCAATTTTCCAAGTACAAGCCTCCGGGGGGCTTATACACGGAGGGGCTTATTTTTGGAATTTTATGGTATTCTTCTTCCCACGTTAACCTTTCCTTTCATCTATGTGAACCTAAGAAAGATCCTAACAGCTTCCCCAAAAACTTTTCCTACCTAACTGTAGTCTAATAAATGCCCAGGAAAAAGGAAAACAAAAAAAGAAAAGAGAAAGAACTGAGAGGAGAGAAACCAAAAAGTAGGAGCCAAGACCACTGTGTTACTTTTAAACCCAAAAACTACATGTATCTTGAAATTTTTGTTTTTGCACGAGCCCAAACTATGGAAGCTGATATTTTGCATCTGGAACAGAAAGCCTTGAAGTGCTTCACTTTTTTAAAACTACTGTTTTGGGCCACTTATGACATCTTCAGCTTTAATGGTTAGGTACAACTTTGTAATCCTACTTATGCAGGGAGAAGAGAGCAGACAACAAAACTGCATAAAAAAAGAGGGAGGCAAAGGACAAAAGAGAGCATGAAAGAAAGATCAAAATAGATTTGCAAAAAAAAACAAGTCCAAATTTTGGCTTATGCATATGTTGTGATTCAGTTTTATCCTTGGTTTAACCCTTTAAGTCCCAATAGTGTCCAAGATCAATGTTCTCCTTACAATTATCCATACAATGTAAAGAGATACGTTATGAGAATCAATAAAATGATCACCCAAGAGAAAATACATGTACTTTGATCTTTGAACAAATTCTCTCAACTAATTCTTTAAGGAAATGTATGGAGATCAGTTTGGAGAATTTGTATGTGGATACTGGGGCTTAAAGGGTTAAATTTTATTTTCCTTTGTTTTTGGGTATGGTAATGCAGTTTGAAACAAAGGAAAATAAAATTGAACCAAAACATATGCATAAGCCAAAAATTAAAAAAAGCTGTTTAGTTACATCTGGTTAGTCAGAAAATATGCCCTTCCTGTTGCAAAACTCAGTTTTATCCATTTTCATGCTACAACTGTAATTAGCTGAAAACCAGTCTAAAAAAGAGGAAAAAGTGAAATTGTGGATTTTTCACTACTCACTGGCTGCCACCAGAGTTAATAAAAAGTTATTAGTATGGAAATTACCTTCTCTGTCTTCTTACCACTGGTAGCTTCATGATCCAAAACTGCAAGTGCATCACGGGAAATCTTAACTATTTCAACAGGATTCTTCTTGGAGGAGCCAAACAAAGGCATAATGGTAAAGTGAGTGAAGATTGTTCACACCTGTTATAGAAGCAATGAACAACAAAATGTGAACAGCATGGTTAACAAGAGTAATAAGCTACTATGAATGAAAAAAACGAAAAACAAAACTGCAATAATGCAGTACAACCTATATAACTCGAACTCCCCACTGCCTCAAACTAAGTCCTATTATCCCTTGTATTTCACCCCACTTTTCAGTCATTTCACTTCGTTAACTCAAACTTGGTTAACTCGAACAAAATTCCCTTTTCCTCGTTCAAAATTTCACTGAAATTTACCCGACAACTTGAACTCTGGTTCTTGTAACATCACTCGGATGCTATCCCATTAATCGTCTTGTTGTATAATAATAGTCAAAACACTAAAACTACAACTCTACAGCAATTTGATTTTAACTGGTGCAACGAACAGATCACATCTTATCATAAAAATTAATGCATAATCATGTATCTTTTTTATGAAATAAGTAAATTTGCCGTGTACTATACACTGAAGTGTTGGAAAATCAATAGCTATCAATTATTACATATGCATGTAACTTGGGAAATTGAATATTCAATCAACCCTGCTAACTTGAATCCTAATAACTCAAACTGTTTTCCACTTCCCTTCAGAGTTCCACAGTAATATTACAAATGGAAAGTAGAAATTTGACAAAAGCCACATTTTGTAGCTGCGTTTCAATCAAGTCTTGGTATCAAACTCTCTTTTACTTTTTAGGCCTTGTTTACAGTTTTCCACCATTTTGTTTCACCTTAATTTCAGCCAGTCAGAGACCACTGGCCAGAAATTGTCATACAGTTAAAACTCCCCACAATGGCTAACATGGGTACAGAAGAAAGTGGTCACTGTAAAATTAGCTGTTAAGGGGAGGTAGGGCCAGGTGTAATATATTTTTTATTATATTTTCTGGGAGCAAAACATGTTTATTGTGCTAAGTTCATACTCTTTAAGCGTGTTTGCATAAAAAAGATATAAGCATTGTTATTCAGAATTTTCGGAAGGTATATGGGTGTATGTCGTGCTGAAGCATGGTCCAAGCAGGGCAAAGCACAACACGTAAAAGAAAAATAAAATTTGTTCTTAGGTTAAACCAGAATTTCCCTTGTTTGTGTCTATGAGAGTTTGGAAACAAAAGGGAATTCTCAGAATCAAACTAGGTTTGGGGTTTGAAATTTGTTACTCTGGAACTTTTTTGGTTAGGAAAAGTTGACAAATATTTTTTTGAGTGGTTTGATTTTAGTAAAGATTTTTTGGGTATTCAAAACAATCTGAAGATTTGTGGTAGTGCCTGCATATCCTGGCTGCGTAGTTCTTCAAATACAGTACAAAAAAAATTGTTTTGCAGCTGCTTAACATCTTTTGGCCTACGACCAATGACCAAAAGTTATATATTTTCATTTTCATTTCACAAGTGCAGAATAAGCAGGGAATTTTGTCATTAGTTCACCAGAAGTTGGCATAAATTATCATAGGTGGCTCTGGCAACCGGGTACCCATTAAGCAGCTGCCTTGAATTATGAAAGCAGTTCTCAACATCAGTCGCACCTTTAAGGTAAACCACATGGTACATGTTCGCCGCACTTTCTAACCTTTGGTTACTGCTAGTTGACAATGTAAAATTATACCCAGGTTGTTCAAAAGCTGGATAGCGTTATCCACTGGTTAACCAACTGCCTCGCTTAAGTGGAAGGTGGGTGCCCGGGATACCCAGGGGCTTCCACTGTGGCCAGCCAGCCCCTAGATAGAAAAACTGCCCTCATGGCTGGCAAATCCCCGTAACCCAGCCGTGAGCCCCCATTCCAGGCACCCGTCACACTGATGAAACAGTGGAAGGAAGAAAAAGGGGATGGGAGGGGGGGAAGACGCTGAAAGACCGCTCCCCAAAAACCACAGTACAAAACGCTAAAAAACTCACAGATCCTAGCCGTATACAAAGCTACACAAACCACGTGAGCCAGCACTTATGGGATTGACCGCTGGATCCATGCTAAGCCCGTGGGCTACTTGACCGCTACGCTTGTGGACCGCATGACCGCTTGACATGTGGACTGCTAAACTTGAGGACCGCTTAACCGCTAAGCTTGAGAACCGCTAGACCGCTAAGCTTGTGAACCGCTAAACCGCTAAACTTGTGAACTGCTAGACCACTACACCGCTAAACTTGAGAACCGCTTGACCGCTAAGCTCGAGAACCGCTAGACCGCTAAACTTGAGAACTGCTTGACCGCTAAACTTGAGAACCGCTCGACCGCTAAACTTGAGAACCGCTTGACCGCTAAACTTGTGAACCGCTAAGCTCGTGGTGGTTAACTTAGTTAAATTGCATTTAACCAAATATAAATCACCATCCAGCAGGCCGCGGTTGTTCAAACGTTGGAAAACGCTATCGACTGGATAAGTCACTATCCAGCGGATAAGCATTGGGGAAACTAATTGCACTATCCACTGGATAGATATTTATCCAGTGGATAGCGCTATCCAGTCTTTGAACAAATGAGGGCAGATAAGTATTGGGGAAACTATCCACTGGATAGAGATTTATCCGGTGGATAGAGCTATCCCACCTTTGAACAACCGAGGCCAGATAAATCGCTATCTAATTAGTGAAACAACTGGGGCCAGATCATGCAAACTACATGTAGATGATAAGTCTTTTTGAAGTAAGATTAAGCATTTGATAAACGCATCATTGGAAATAAATCGTGTGCTTGCCACTGAGAGGTATCTAGCTAGGGCGAGGACAACGTACATGTAAAGTAAAATGTATTAGAATGTACTAAAGTAGACTTAGATCGTACAGCTGATACAACCATAGCTTTCAAAACACTGCCATTTCAAAGCTAAGCGGCTTCGCGCGAAAGCTTATAGCTAGCCCGAAAACAATGTGAAATGCGGAGATGATAACGATATTGCACAAGTAGACAATCTTACCCAAAATTCTAAAAAATCTCTCCTGAGATCTTCCAAAGTAAAAGAGTGAGAAGATATACACAAACAAGCCCTGAAAGTGACTCTCTTTACCACATTCTTCGTGTGAACGCCTCTAAACGGAAACAATCAAACGAACAAATCGTTCCAGTTTTCTCGCACCAACGACCTCATATGTCATTTTAGGTTTCTTGTACATGAAGTATTTATTGGCAAAATGGCGGGCTTCGCGGAGGGAAATTTTGTGTCAATCGCTAGTCTGTCTTTTACTTTTTTGGAAGCTTTAGTGGCGATAGTTTTTGCATTTGTAGTTTGTAGAAAGCTGCCATCATTGGAGAAATGGATAATTGCGTGGCTGGTTTATGATGTGCTAACCCATTTTACGCTGGTAGGGTAGAGGGTTCGAATTTTTTTCACCCGCACCCCCACCCCTCACTGAAGATTGCTCTAATCCGAACTATCATTTTTCCGGCACCCTTTGAAAAATTAAACCCAGAAGGGTTCATTTTTCGTCGGCAACTTTGAAAAGATATCCTTAGGGTCAAGATTTTGTCGGCCAGTCCTTGAAGAAAATATCCGAGGAGGTGTTGGTGAAAAATGGAATGTCCCAGCATGTGGTGCAAAGATCTGATCGGAAAACAGCAGATTGAATCGTAAAAATTCGTATACTTAAAAGCAGTTTACTTTAATCTCTCCAAATGCCTCTTGATCCTGTATCTAATTCTCTCCTTGTTTTGCAAGAAAATGCAAGCCTATATAGTAAGGAGAACCTAGTAATTTATCAAAAGTCATCATTCTTAGTAAATCCTGATGACAGTCAATAATCAAAAGTGCATTTTTTTTTTCAGGAAGGACCTTTTGTTTACTTCTCACTTGCTGGTTCTGTCAATAATACAAACCACATTTTAGCTGAAATGTGTAAGTGAAGGAACTATAAAAAAAACCCAAAGCATTAAAATTTCCCTTATCATGTCAGTTTATTTGGTGTGTTCAATCAAGAAGACACAAAGATTTTTTTGGCTAAATATGAAATGAGATGTTTGAAGGAATCCCTGTCAAGATATAGATTCTTAGCAAACCCATATGCATTGATAACTCAGTTAAAAGCATGCTGAAAAGTTTATCATTGTTATAAGTAATCAAAAGAGAAAAAACATTTACATTTGCTTACTCAAGGGTTAAAGGCATCAAGACGAGACAGTTGCCTCATCTTGATTTTAGCCTTTTTTTCTTTTTTTGAAGAATCCATCAGTTAATTGAGAAAATAATCCCTAGAAAAAATTGAATTGGTTACGATAAAACCAGCTAATATAAGGTGGATGAAATGAGGGGAAAAGCATTTTAATGAGGTTAATTCATTCATGTGAACTGTGAGTAGTGGTTTTTCAAATGCTTTAAAATGCAGATGGTCATTAACTTGGCAGCAGTATCACTAAGCAATAAAAAAGTGAACTTCTATGGACACTTGCCCAAGATTGACTTTTCTGAAGAAAAATGCCATGGAAAATGCTTACAAGAGCATTTCTGAGCCTCTAGATTTCAAAATTTTCTGGGGGGGGGGGTGGGGGGGTGCATGCCCCTAGACCCCCCTAGCGGCTAGACCCTTTGGCACTCGAAACTTGTCTCGTCTTGTTCTGAAGTCTGGCTATGGCCCTGAGCATTAGAAGGGATAGAATACTTATGGTATGTGTGAGAGCATTATCAAGTGCATGCACTAGGACCGGGGGGGTGGTACTTTAGGATTTTTTGGGTGAGGATGTGCCACCGGGACCCTGGAACCCTTAGCCTACACTGGAGCTAGTTCAGCTGAATTTTGCTATCCTATACAGGACTAAACTCCCCAAATCCCCTCCTATCCTAGAGAAGCAGTTTTCCAGAAACTAGAGGTCACAAGCACAGTCCAGCCAAAACAAAACCGATTTGATTTTTTTAAATATATTTTTGAGTGCCAATTCCCAGTTATCCAAGTCTAGACTATCCCTATCCCAGAATAAACTGCTTGAGTACCATACCCTTCATTCACAGCATTACATACCTAAAAAGCCCATATATGGTAGTACCCCCTGGGACCAGGACATGTATAAATAAGTCTTTGCGAAGACTTTTCATAAAAATCATTCTATTCAATATTGAGTAGTTTTCCATAGCACTGGGGATTGTAAAACTTTTTATCTCTTTATAAATGGCCTTCTACTTCATTTTTTGTGAAACACGCAAAATTATAGTAAGTCTGAAATTTTGTTCGCCGAAGCTAAGAAAGTGTTACTTTGCATTACTTCAGTAAGCAAAAGAAAAAAGCCTAATTTGTTTCCACTTTCAACACACTATTGACTTTATATGATGATTCACAAAACTAGTTTCGTCTAACGACCTCTTCAGTTGATCACCACAGTATTCAAAATTTTGAATACTGTGAATCGCCATATGCTTTAACTTTAATAGTCTGCCAAAACAAAATACACACTTAGTATTGACCGGAAAGCCCTAAACAGGAAACAACTTCCCTCACTGAAGGGCTACGTAAATTCACAATAAATAAGACAAGTGGCAATCATGTACAATATTAAACTAGAATATATTATTAAACTAGTAAGAAAAATAAATTAAGAGAATGTAGAAATATCCTTCATGTGTAGAAAGGATTTCAGGCAATCCTTAAAAAGTTCTTGCATATCTAATTTTAAACTGGTAATTAGAATGTCTGAGGTTATATTTACATGTGGAACTGTCAGCAGACACACGATAATAAGACAGAACCAAATCATATAGGCCCATCATGCTTTTAAAAAGGAAAACTAAGTCCATAAAGAGCCTCCTTGAGGCCAAGGAAAGAAGATTCAGTTCCTGAAGTCTCTCTTGATAAGGCCTGTCCTTTATGATCAGTTTAGTGGCCCTTCGCTGAACTCTTTCAATGAAGTCAATCAAAAACTGCTGGTGTGCCAACCAGACCTGGGAGGCAAATTCAACGTGTGGTCTGACTAAATGAATGTATAGTTTGAGCAGTACATGGGTTTGGGTACAAGTACCACAAGTTCTCTTGATCAAACGTAGAACTTTATTAGCGGCATTTTCTTTGGCCATGATATGGTTATGCCAGGATAGATTCTGACTTATCAACACTCCTAAGTTTTTTTCTTCTGATGACAATGGGATACGCTTGGTTCCAAGGCTGTAAGAGGTTTCTAATCTCTTTCTTTGGTTTGTGATGCAGAGATGTTTACATTTCTTAGTGTTAAACTTCATACCCCAGGTCTCACTCCATCGATATAAGGTGGATACGTCTTGGTGCAGTATGTCTCGGTCTAGTTGACCTTGTATAACTGCTGCATTTTGCGTCATTGGCATAAAGGGGTAATAAAGTTTCAGGAGATAGGTCTGATCCAATATCATTTATGTAGATAATAAACAAAATTGGACCGATTATTGAGCCTTGTGGGACGCCAGAAGATACATATTTCCAATCTGAGGAGATGCCATCGATAGATACTCTGTGCCATTTATTTGTGAGGTAGTCACCTATCCAGTGCAGCAAAGGGTTACGAAAACCTATTAAATACTCCAGCTTTTCATGAGGTACTCGGTCAAAATCCTTTTCCATATCAAGGTAGATGTTGTCAATTTGTTCTCCAGCGTCTAATGATGTTGCCAAATTGTGCACATACTGGAGGAGTTGGGTAACACAGGATCTATACCTTCTAAAACCATGCTGAGAGGGACTTAAATATGGTGCAATCATATTAAGAATTCTGGAGTGAAAACATCACTCAAGTACCTTGGATAAGACAGGTAGGAGGGCAATTCCTCTGTAGTTAGTAACAAAATCTGGTGAAAACTGGTGTAAGGTTTGAATCTTTCGATTTTGTAGGAAAAATGCCGCTATTTAAAGATTACTGTAATTGGGCAGGATATTTCTGAGGCTACTTCCTTTAGAAGTTGTGACGTTAAGTCATCAGGACCAGGACTCTTAGATGGATCCAAGTTCTTTAAGATACTTTAAACTTCCTTCACTGAGATAACAACATTGGAGAGCTCTCCTAAAGGTGGTACAATAGGATGAAGTCCAGGTGGCACAGGTTCCTTACAAGGTTTACTAAAAACAGAGTTGAAGTGATAAATTATTGAACAGATTTGCCTTTTTCAGTGTATCAGTAACAAGAGAGTTGCTATTTACATCTTTTTAATAGCTAAAGGTAATTTCCTGGTCTTGGTTTTGACACTATAGAAGCTCCAGAATTTCTTTGGATTATTGTGAATGTTACCTGCCAGTTGATCGACGCAAGTATACATTGTACTTTGAACGAATAAGACTTTTACAGCTCCTCCTCAAGGATTTAAAAAATTAATGATTTAGGTCTCTAATATCCTTTGTTCGCAGCGCCTTTCTGCTAGCTCTATCTTTCCTTCGGCATAAAACTTAACTATAAGTCTAAAAAAGTGTTGAAAGTGGAAACAAATTAGGTTTTTTTCTTTTGCTTACTGAAATAAAGCAAAATTATAGCGTTAGATCAAGAATCACTTTTTAGTAGTTAATCTATGAATGCTTTCAATAGTTTCTTAATCTCTACCACATGTTTTCAGGGAAAGAATATGGTAAGGCAGATTCAAGGTGGCTTTATTCAGACCCAACAATTGTTTCTTTAGAGATTCTTACAGTTGTTATCACAGGACCTCTTGCCCTGGTGCTAATCTATGCCATTTACTTCAACAAACATTACAGGTAAAGTATTGCTTTGATTTTATGTCACTGCCAAGGCTATGCTTCAGGAAAATTGAAGGGCTGCAGGGCTGTCATAAGAAGCCGACATTTTAGCTGGCTATACCTCAGTAAAATCAGTGTGCTACTTTCTGTTTGAAAATGAATGAAAAATAGCTTAACAAATAATATAGGAGAATATTAATTGAAATATGTGAAATGAATCACATTTTGAACTGGGGATGAAGCAGTCAAGACTGAATTTTATTCCCCTAAGCCTTGGAGCCAAGTATGAATTTTAACATATCAAAATAAATGGTTTATTCTCTGTGTTATTTTAACAGGCACTTCACGCAGATAACACTTTGTGTTTGTGAGCTGTATGGAGGTATGACTGCATTATGTTTTGTTCTCTCAATGGAAGTAGGACGTTTTTTTTTAAAGAACAGTGTTTTCAAGTGTTTTGAAATGATGATTATTTCTCGGTTAAATTGTTGACCCTTAAACCCTAATGACCCTAATGTTGCACCTCTCCTGAAAACTTGTAAGGTCATGACAAATCTAATCACTAGTTCAGATACATTATATTTTTGATTAGCAATATTCACTAAACAAGAGAAATTATTAAGGGCATCCATGACCATGGTTCACTGCAGTCCAGGGACAGTATACATATTTGGATGGGTTTTGGGTAGTTATGTCCATTATTTTATTAGCCTCTGTTACAGACAAAATTAAAGCTCTGGTCAAATCTGTCTGCAAGACAGTGCCGAAAGGCTTCTTCTGGACCTCCACCTGTGTACCAGGATTTGAGTATGCACCATGATCAGCCTGTTAAAAAAAACAATCTCGATTTACTAATCTGTTTAAAGGGAAATGTGAAATGCACTTTTGGAAATTTGTCGAGTCCTTTGGGGGCCTGAGCAAGGATCTCGGCACTGCCTTGCAGACGTTGCTAGGCCAGATAGATAACATCTGTGAGGGCTAGTGCCACATAGGTCTCTAAGTTGTTTAACAAAACAAAATATTATTGCATTCAAAATCCAAACACTTTATATTTGTAGCTCTGTTGATTGGAAAATTCTTTGTCCCAAAGTTGCTTTAGAATATTTTTGTGATAAAAGAATTTATTCTGTTTAAATATGAATATCTTTAAACAGGCTGGATGACATTTTGTCCTGAATGGCTGGTTGGAAGCCCAAGTTTGGATACAAGTTTTCCTCTTTACCTCTGGTTATATTTAGTATTTTTCAATGGCCTCTGGGTTATATTTCCTCTTCTATTACTATGGCACTCTTGGAAAGAGCTGGAAGGAAAGTACAAGTCTATGACCACAACCACAACAACCTCTAAAAAGAAGAAAAAATAAACCACAGAAGAAACATTGTACTCAATAGTCATCAGAAAAATGTACTGTACTAAAAATCAATGTCAGTGAAACTCTAAATTTGTTAAACCTGAAGTTAATTACCTTTGTATTATATATAACCACCAAATGATGAAATACCAGGCCAGCTTTAGCACTAAGACATGATATCTTCACATGAGAAAATAACATGTTATTTTAACTTCAATTTGTTATCTTCATCTCCAAAATTCATTTTGTAAAATAATATGCGGCAATCAGATTCCTTTCATTTTTTAGGAACTTAAAAGAAGTATAAAGTATACAGTTAAACCTCCAGCACATAACCAGCTATATTAAAGAAGTAATCATTATATAATTTGTCACTAAATGATTAAATCAAGAACAGTAAGTGTTATTAATTGTCGCTAGCAGGCCATCAATGTCATCTATAGCTTTGTTATTCTGGTCCAGCACTTTCTTGATCATAGCATCCCTCTCAGCTGGTGAACCCAAAATGTTGAGAGATGCCTCTATCCCTTTACATTCCTATCACAAAATAATTTGGAGAGAAGAAGAGAAAAAATTATTATATCACAATAAAGGTACCGTAAAATTCCGAAAATAAGCCCCTCCATGTATAAGCTCCTCCAAATATAAGATCCCCAAACTTGTAACACAAAAAACCCTCAATTAAATCGCAACTCCGAATATAAGCCCCCCCTCCCGGGGGCTTGTACTTGAAAATGCCCTCAAATACAAAGCAAAACAAAGCAAAAACGGTAAATTTCATTCCAGCGATGAGGCTAGCCCAATCGATTTTGAAACGCAAATTTCCCTCCGTAGATAAGCCCCTCAAAAAGGGCCTTTGAAAAATATAAGCCCCGGGGCTTATTTTTTTAATTTTACGGTAATTTTGCAGTCATCTAGGAAGTCTTAGGCAACAAATTAAAACAGGTGATGAAAAAACAAAACACTGAGAATGTTGTGTGTGTTTTCCATCTAAGATCCTTATCGAATGTGTAAGGTCTTGAAGAGATCCTATGTTAATGTAAATGCAAACAACTAAGTAAGACTAAGGCTAAGATACTATACAGATCTCATTGAAGAGTCTGTAGCTCTCCTCTTTGAACTTATTTTTAAAACTTTTAGAAATGGAATCACACATTTTAAAATAGCTTTCTTAACTTAGATTTCCATCTGAGTTGCTCAATAGTGGAAAAAGCCCTTAGCAATGCTACTTTCTACAGTAGATGATTAAGTATGACTTAAAAACATTTTGATTTCTGGTTTCTAAGGATGATTTAGTGGCTGTACAATTTTGGTTAAACTTCCCTTATTTGTTCATTGTTTAGTTCTGTACACCTTAAGGCTCTCAAGGTTCTGCATGTTTATAGAACACAAGATAGCATATAATAATAAATTTATTATTGATAAAGCTGAAGTAACTTTCCAGCTACATGCATATGGCATGAAATGGGCAAGTTGATTCAATATTATGAAAGGTTTGAACCCAGGAGTCATTTCAAAAGTAGATTGAGTTTGATCATCTGGGTGAACATAGTCCTGAATAGGACTGTTGTTGTTGACAGTGACTGACGTTTCAACAACTTGTGCGGTAGTCATCTTCAGAGTCAAAAAAAAGATGACTACCTCACAGGTTGTTGAAATGTCAGTCACTGTCAACAAGAACAGTCCTATTCATGACTACGTTCACCCAAACGATCAAACTCAACCTAATTTTGATTCAGTTACTCACTAAGTATATATGAAATACCTTTGTAGAGTTTGTGCCGTCCTTTGTCGTATTTAGGCTTTCATTTACAATACTTTGTTGATCATGAATGTCTGAACAGGCAAAAACTGTGTCAAGGATTTGAAATATAACAGATGACAGAACAGAGAGAAACAAAACGAGCATGAGAGTTAATGCTTTCTCATAGATTTTGGGATAGGTTAAAGATTTTTTGATGGGCGATAGGAAGAGGAAGTGCACTTTGCATGAGGTGCATGAAGGGGATACATGGGCAATCAAGGATCCTCTCCCCCAAATCAACCCATGTAGTTATAAGGTAAAAATTATAGCAAAGGATACAGTTAAATCGTTTTATCTTGTCAATTTCAAGATTCATAGCCCTGTTTATCCAGAAAATGGAAGAGTTAGAACGTTAACTTCTTATTTGAGCTTTACAGACCAGTGCCTTTTTATTCCTGACTGGTCAATTTGCTACGTAAGAAGAATTGGTGTCAATATTTTTTCTAATAACAGTCAGCATACATGATACTAGCTGCAAAGTGAATAACTAAACTCCATGAATTTTATCGGAAGACCTCAGTAGTCTATGTAAAACCAAGCCCTTCCCCCCCACCCATAACAGGAAAATCAGAGGCCATTTTTCATCTTCAAGGGGAAAGTTCAGATACATGTAGGCTTGGACCTTACCAAATTCAGCAAATTTTTGTAAGTGCATGAAAGTCCTCTGTTGGTGCTGGAATTGGTGATAGTTCCTCTCAAAAGTAAGGTCTTGTAACTGATCTTTCTCAAGAGAAGCGTTAAGCTCTAGGGAAAGTGTGTATAAAATATTAAAATAATACAAGGCAATACCTTATCAAATATGAACTCACCCCCTTTTCTCAGGGTCCCATAATGTGTCTTTGTAAAATGTTCTTCTCTGTGAGGGTGATGACTTCACCCATTCTTTCCAGTGCTGGGCAGTCTGTAAGTATCTAGAAAAAAAAAATCAGGTCAACTATATTTAACATTTGCAGGTAGACTGACTGCTTATGTTCAGTCAAATTAAAATTGCACTGAAAATAATTTTGCAGTTAGCAACTTAAAAATGGAGCTGCATGATGTTACACATGACATTTAGAAGATTTGCTTCGCTTGTTCACTTATAGGACCAGCCACCAGCCAGTGTTAAAAGAGGGGGGGAAGCTTATTTTTGTGATGCCGTGATCGACCATTTTTGTGTCCATGAATTGTGATGTACTGAAAAACTGTTCTGTGAATTGTGATTGAAGGGCACTCAGTGAAACCTGAACTGTCAAAATCCTTGATTGTTTACATGTACATTGAAGATCAACTGAAGAAAAATAGATCCTAAATTTGACCAAATGACCTTAACTAGCATCAGGTGGCTTGATTTAAATTTACCTTTGAGTCTTTTGATGCTTTTTCACACTTCAGTGTTCTCAGACCCACCTACAGCTGGCTTCCCTAGGGAATTTATAGTCATGCAGTGTTTTGATAAGGTTGGCAAGACTCTCGTTAACTGTAAATATTGTTGAAGCACTCTGTTTTATAAAATGGGACTAAATGTAATGGTTTTGACATTTTGTACGACCTCTATTTTTGACAGGAGAAGCTTGAAAACGTTTTGTGACTTGTGAAATGCATCATGAATTTATGAAGGGACCCCCCTTGGCCCCCCTTTAAAAAATGTAGTCTATCCCTACATTATGAACTCAAAGACCATCTGCAAAAGGGCTGTCTTACATGTATATTTTGCTTTTACCTGTGATATAAGGCACACTGTTCCTCATCTACTAAACTAAACTGTTGGACATCTCCATTAGAGAGAATGAGCTGGCATAAACTGGAATTCTCATGCTCATTTTCTTTATTGTCTGTTACATTTCTCAGATCAAGTATTGTTCTGTCACTGAATACGATGTTGATTTTTCCATTTGAGTAAGCCTTGAATCTTCCTGTGCCGACCACAACTGCAGTTTCCACGATATGTGCTGGATAGAGTGGCTTAGGCAATACAACTGGAAGGTTTGACTCCTGTCAAAATGGACATGCAGGAAACATTAATGGCATCCCACTAATTAAGGTTGAATACAACCGTCCATGCTGGTATTGACTGATGTTAAACAAACTTAAACTGGCTCTAAGTCAAAAGTCCCTTGATCCTTTAACGACAGCTGAGTTAAATCTCTAAAGTGAGCAAAGCTTGCTCAGGCATCCCAGCCACTCTTTAGAAAATCTAATATGAAAATAGGCTGTTCAAGTTCAAAATATAGGAAAATATAGGATTTTTCTGCCAAAATATAGGCTCTTTATAGGAAAAATAATTTAAAAAATTAAAAACCTGTTTCTGTTGATAAAGAATTGTGATTTCGTTAATTCACAACAAAATTGCTTCACAGTGCAAAATGCAGATAACAGAATATTACCTATCTTCTGGTCCTATTCATAGGAAATATAGGAGGATTTCTTGATCCTATACAAATTATAGGATAAATAGGAAATATACCGGTAGGAGAAAATTTACTACAAACTATGCAGAATTCACTGTCAGAAGTCAAATGGGCTATTTGTTTTGTTTTATTTATTGGCTAACATCTCTCTGCAGACATGCATCTTCAACTATTACCCACTTTAATTTGCTCAATGAATACTGCACTACAAGGCTTTGGAAGAATTGCTACTTATCAAGTCCCTGCTTGATTAATAATTATTTTAAAATAACTACAGGATTCTAAAAAGACAATCAGATTAAATGACATAGTCACTACAGACAGAGTAACTAGCATCACCTCTTTCCAACAGCATCGCTCAGCTAACTGGTTTCTAGCAGTGGTTAGGAACTCTATGTAACTAAAATACAAAAAAACCACTTAGTTATAGAAAAAGGACTACTTATTAATAAACATAATTTTCAGAAATGATATCTTATTGCCTCTTATTTTGGGGTTTACAGTCATGCCAGGTCAAGCATACCCCTTACTGAGAAACTCATAAAACCGTGAACACTAGAATTATTTATGGAATGTTATTGTGTTGCGATGAATAAGCCAATAAGGCCCGAGATAACAAAACTGCAAACAGCAACAGTAATTAGATGGTGGTTTTGATGTTTACTTGCGTATCCTGAACTTTATTGTGATTGTCCAGTACACAATCAACATTCCTGAAATTTTTCAGGTGTTCACGGTTTTCTGAGTTTCACAGTAAGATTCCATATGATTCTATTATTTGAAAGTTGCATCTGTTTGTAGTTGTAGATTTCAGATTTATCCCTGCATTCTTGCTTTCATTATGAGTAGTGAATTCAAATGCTAGTTCTGACATTTCTGCCTGCTCAGTTTTCTTGAATTTAATATAAAATGTGTTAATTCAAAGCAATCTTTTCACTCAAATTACAATTTTTCAATTGACCATATAATGAGAAGTTGTACCCAGAAATTCACTGCTCATTACGTATGCAGCAATGTACGGCAGCGACTAACAGATTCATTTTTCAATAATCTATTAATTAATGGAACCTATGGGGGTACGCTTGACCTGGCATGACTTTAATTTTCAACTCTACCTTGTAGCTTGTTTTATCAGTTTTCCAACAGAGTATTCTGCTCTTAGCAGTCTGTCTGGAAGTGGCCTGTCAGCTGAGTATACTCTCTCTTGAATCTCTACACCCTATAGAGATCCGTAAAATAGCTTGCATGTTTAGCAGAAAAAATACCACTTTTTTCAAGGGGCTTCTTTTTTCCTCAAGACAACTCCCCCTAATCACAATGAAAGTATGGCTTAAAATTTTCTATCTGGCTCTCTGCAAGAGTTGGATCCCACCCTAAACCACATAAAACTCCTACAAGGCTGCAAATTTGTCAAACTATGGTTGGGCAATAGATTGAGAGACATAATATTCTGTATGTAGTCTTCAAAAATAAACATGATCCTCAAAATGGCTGTGAATATATAGGATTTCAAGTAGTAAGGATTTGTATGGGAATTCATGTATTGGGCTATAATCGCATTTAATATCCGCGAACCCCCCCCCTCCCCCCCTTCCCCTGGGTAAGCAACCAGAATTCTTCAGGGGTAAGTTATAAAAATTGAGGATTTTTTTTAGGAATAGAGTAAAAACAATATGGAATTGTTTTGGGGTGAAGCTTTAATTTTTTCAAAATTCTTCAGGGGTAAACCCATATTCTTCTGGGGTAGACCAATATTTTATGGAAGTCTTCAGGGGTGAATGCAATTTTAGCCAATCTTTAGGGGTAAGAAGACTAGAAGAAAAGGTAAGTCCCCAACCAGTTGGGGGGGGTTACAGATATAAAAAATTAAATGCTATAGCCCATTAGATTCAAGAAGGTAACCACTTGCTGGGATTTACACTCTACCTTATTTACTTGGTTTGCTCTTGTGCCTACTGTCTGTGTGTGTTTTTTTTCCCTATTCGCTGCAATATAAGCAATTTCTTGTAACCCCGCATTTCCACTACTACTTATCTTCTTGAATCTATTACCCGATTCCCCATACTACGGTGGCCCATAGAGGACACGCGACTTACATTTTTATATCGCGCGATAAATTCAAAATTATCGCGCGATATAAAAATGTAAGTCGCGTGTCCTCTATGGGCCACCGTACCATACAAATTCTTACCTGTAATCCTTTATGTTCACGGCACGCAATATGGTACAACACGTGCTCATGTGAGAAATTTTGTGTTGCGTCAAATGAAGTACCAGGTGAATGTAACAACATCTTTCCGGTGAACGTAACAACATTTTTCCAGGTGGTGTGCAGCGCGCTAGTATTCGTTTATATTTCGTCGTCTTTTGATTATTTTAGTTTGTTTACGGTTCTTCAGCTATTTTGTAAAATGGCTATTTCACCGTGCTTTTCCTCTTTACGTCGAAAGATGGTTCGTCTATGTAGTTTTCCCTGCGTACGTGCGGTTCTGTTGCTTGCCTTGCTTCTCATTGGCTTCAGCATGGTTGATATTTATAAGAAAGTTCACTATAGCTCTCCAAATTTGACTTTGAATGTTCTTCCACCGGCCATCGAACCAGATATTGGAAACAAAGAATTTTTCCTGTTGGCAATTGTCACTTCACGTCCGAGTAGTAAAAATACTCGAGAAACGATTCGTCAAACATGGGGAAGCCTTCAAGGTACTGGTGCAAGTAGTACATGGAAGATGATATTTAATTTGGGTAGAACGTTCAATCGCGAGTTGGATCTGCAGCTTGAACGAGAAGCTAGAATTTATCGAGATCTTCTCATCGGAAATTACAAAGATACATACGAGAATCTGATTATCAAAGTTTTCACGGCATTCATCTGGGCGACACGCTTCAAATGCAAGTATATTTTGAAAGCAGATGATGATGTTTATGTACATGTGCCAAGACTTACAAACTGGCTACAGACGTCTCCTGGATTGCCATCGCAAATCTACGCTGGGGCTTTAGCAATAGACACAGGAATCGAAAGAGTTCCTTGGAAGTCTTATTTCTTGAGTTATAGAACGTACAATAGAACACGGTTCCACACTTACTGTCGAGGGCCTTATTACGTGATGTCACACAACATTCTCAAGAAACTTTGGCATCGCACGAAAATGTTCGAACCATTTCGGATTGAGGACGCGTATGTTGGCTTACTGATTATAACAATGGGGGTAACACCCGTACAATTGCCAGGTTGTTCCTGGCATGATAGCAACTCATTTTACAAGGTACAACAAAAAGACGTATGTTTCTTCAAGACTGGAATATGTGTGGGAGACCGGCTATCCGAAAATGCTATCCGATATGCACATGAGAAATTTTTATCTGCTGAAGAAGATGTTTCTTTGATTGAAGAATGTTTGGACAATTTTTTGATCAAAAATAGTCCTAGGATTTCTGGTGCTTTTAGAACTGGGCAGAGATTTTCTGAAGGCCAGAGTCTTTCAATTTTACAATAAAAGTAATAACTAAGGTAAATAATAAAATTAATTTTAAACTGATTTAGAGTGGGAGAAATTGCTTCAAAAACTCAGTGGTACAAGTGTGGGGAATTACAGTCAACTCCCTCTATAGTGGATACTGTAGGGGGCCTCATTAGTGAAAGTCCTTCATAGCAGGAGTTTTTTTCGGTCAAATGCCTGTAATAAATTTTTGACTGGGATTTAGCTCCCGCTGTATTTTCTGGGTGTCCATAATAGCGGAGTGTCCAAAAAGGCAAGAGTTGGCTGTACATACTGTCACTACAGCCTTTGAATCAGGATTTTGTTTCATATACATTATAAATTAAAGTTTATTAAAATAGAGTTGCAAACTCCAATGATGCTTTTAGCTCTAGGTAATACAAAAAAAATTATATGAATATTAAATAAGCTTCCTTACAAAGGAACATTACATGAGGTATGGGGCCTGTTAACACAGAAAAACTGCAAAAAACTGCTACACAATGCTGTTAATCTGAACTATTTCACATGTACCTGGTGTGGATGATACTGAACAATCCAATGATTAAAGTATCTAGCACATGGTGATTGTGACCTCATTATAGAGCCATCTCCAGGATCAATCTCTACAGTAAATAAACCAGTTGGCTGAGGGAATATTCTGTAAGAGATTATAACGTGTTATGAATACGAGCAGCTCCTCTTCTTTGTTAGTTTGCTGAGTGCGAAGATATATAAAAGTGTACACTCAACAAGCTAAGAAAAAAAAAAGAAAAACTTTAGGTGTATATGTCAGACCAGCACTAAGAGCCTGTCTTAGAGAGATGTCTGTCTTACAGAGAGTCAAATAAATGGAGTAAACAAAGGCAGGGACCAACTCTGAGTGTCCATTTTACAGGGTGTATGTCTTATAAGAGGTATCCGTTAAGAGAGAGTCAACTGTACATACATTACCTAGAATGCAACACTGGTTGTCTCTAAGGTAATTTAATCTTAAAACAAAATATTGATTACTCCAACTCAGTACCAATCCCAAGAGAAATGTGGGGATGCAAACACTCACCTTTGAATGAACTGGGGATAGTTTAAGTTGTCAGTATAACACATACCTGAGGGCAAAGGCAACCTACAGTAGTTCTCAGGTAGGATAACTATGCATCTGCTGCAGCTACACCATACATATATCAAACAATCTAATATCTTCTACAGGTTGCAAAAAATCCTGTCTTGTAGTTGGGCAGGTATAACCTTTAACCCATTCGCTCTTGGAGATTTTGCCGAAAAATGCGTTTTGAAGCTAGTCAAGTGGTTTTCTGGTCACTGTCATGCTATAAAGAGCTAAAACTTACCACAAACCCGTTTACCGGTCGTACACTTGACAGCCTTCTGATCCAGATGCAAAATATCAGCTTGCGAAGTTCGGGCATGCGCGGAAAGCAAAATTTCGACAGTTTTTGGGTTTAAAAGTGATACAGCAGTCTTGACTTTTACTTTTCCCTTTCTCTCCTCCCCTCTTTTTTCGCTTTTCTTGCTCATTTTTTTTTTCCTCTTGCTGGGCATTTAGTAGGCTTCATTTTGATGGGAAGAGTTTTTAGGAAAGCTTTTAGGATCTTAGGATTAGGTGAAAGGAAAGGTAGGTGGGTAATGGAACAAGATTTTCATGGAGATTTACAGGTCAACCTTGCATGGTTTTTTACCGTTTTCTCCGGTGTCCTTGACTGAATTGTGCTCATTCTGGTATGGTTTGAAAGATCTCTTCACTCTGCACAAGTTAGCGGACAAAGTTGGCCTTGACCGTTAAAACTGATGACATCACAAGGGTTAGAAAGGACGTGGATCCGCACGGGCGGTTACGGGCGGTTCAGGGGTGAATGGGTTCAAACTTACTTGCCCAATGGGAAAGATCCAGGCGAGTAATCCTCTAACAAAATCATTAACTAAGATAAGAAAGAAGTGACCTTCTCACTTGGGAAAGCAAAATTTCAGAGCTGCTTGCTCAAAGGACAAGCTCATATTCAAGTTTTTTCAAGCCCTTCTCTAGTATAAAGGGAGAGTTTGTACACACCTATAGGTAATGCCACCTTTCCAAATAACTCTCATGTTTGATTGCCAGAAGTTTTCCCAGTTTTCAGCATCTAAGCATTCACTTGGTCCCACCTGACAAGAAAAGCAGATAATAAAAAATTTGGTTTGTGACTTTTTTTTAATTTTTGGGTGCTCTTTATTAGGTAAAGAAGGAAACTCTAATGTGGGTTGACTGTAAATGCAGTCGATGTTTCCTTGAATAAAGAGTGTAAACTCAAGGCATTGTGGCCATGCTCATCTAGCCTGCAAGCAGGCTCACTTGTACAGTCTCAGGGAGAATTTTGACTTAAGTCAGCAAGAAGGATGGTGTGAGGAAAAGGGATGGAATAGATGATCGCATAGTATCTTAACATCTCAAAAGGGGCAAAATTCAAGCTTTAGCTTCACCAGCTGGCCCTAAACTTTTTCCCAAACTCATAAGCTCATGCTTATCAGATAATGTAAGGGCTCACCCATTTAGTTGCTCAAGTTCTGATCTCATACCTGGGTTCTCCATGAGTGAAGATGAGCAGCTTTGCAAGTGATTGGAAGAGAGGATGGTACTTTTGTTACAGTATTACTGCCAGCAGGACAGACTGTTGATTCTTCTGCATTATTTACAACATCAACTACACACTGAACTGGGTACTGCCATGGCTCAGGACATGAGAACAATGAATGGATTTGTTCTTGCCAAGTGTAATAATGCTTCTGCTGCTGTCCATCTAAACCTTTATCATTTGTTTTCTGTTAAAGATAATAAACTTTTTATGGTCCAACTAAAAGCAGACCTCCAATTTGCACTGAGGTATCAAGTAGAAGTGACACCACAACTAGTGTATTAAATTCCACTTCTGTTGTCGGGCTCCCAGTGTTTCTTGCTGCTTAGTTAATCAGTGTTACAAGTGACAGCCATAGTTTTACTATTTGTACCTTTGTACAGAGTTCTGTTAAAGTTTGAATGTGCACAGTAAGTGGAAACTAATTAAGTGTGCAGGAAGAAAGAAAAAAAATTTCAAATTTTCCCCAGGGAGGGGGGGTTACTTGGGCTAATTTTTGCTTGGTATGTGCCGCTGGCCTCTCAGAACCCCTACCCCATTAAAGTCTATTCTGTGGCCAAATATAGACCCCATCTTATATAGTCACTTTTGGGAAAATGTAATTTTCGTGATCCGAACTTAGTAACTTTCTGTTCATGCATCTACATGTACCTTAATATAAAGCCTTTTAACTCTAGAGTCATCCTGAAATGAATTGACACATTGGTTAAACTTAATGAAGTAAAAATCATCCTATTTTAAATCCCCCAAACTCTGAAAATGTGCGATCCAATTCTAGTAACTCTAATGAGATGCAACCCCATTATAGTCTATCCAGCCATGAAAAATGCGAACCCATCCAGTGGCACATCCCTATTAGCCTGTCACTAGGAAGTACCCCGCACCCTCCACCGGATATTTTCCTTGCAAATTTCTTCATGACAAGTTATTTTGTTCTTGCATTTACCCCATATTACTTTGAAAGATGACTTAGTTAAACTACAAAACACTTTATAAAAATTATCAATTTATAAGGGGCTCAGTTAGGGCTGTCAGTAAGATTTTAATTTGCCAGGTATATTCAGTTTGTAGCTGAGGAATTGAACAGCTTGGAAGTTCTTTTTGGTTCTATTTTCTGTTTGTTTGCTATGAAAGTACCCCTAGCCCATAGCCCTTATTGACAGACCTGCTCAGTGGCTCATCAGTCAAATAGAAGAAAACTTGCAGGCGTGACAGCTCTGGAGCTCACCATTTGAAAGTGATTGCAGGCCATTAAGCTGTGAGTCACTGAAAATTATATATTTTGTCACCTTTTTTGTTCTTTAATGCTCAACACTACTGCCGGCTCAAGCAACTTAATTATAATATTATATGTTTCTCTTAAAAATCTCACCAGTGAAGACTGAATAGCCACCAAGCCACAACAAAGATACATTTTCTGATTATTTCAACACTTTTCAAAACTGGCACACCACCAAAACAGTTGTTAGTCAAAGTGCTTAAAATATGGTCCAGCCATTGCTTTGGCCATTTTGATGGCCTTGAAACTGACTGTTAAACCCCTATATTTTATCTGCATAGAAGACACTTTCATTTGTTTTTTTTACCTTTGGTAAGGGATATTTGACCTCACAAAGAAACTTCACAACAAATGCATGCCTGTGAGGCAAAAGTGTTACGCTTGCTAAACCATCAAGAGATTCCATGCTAGCAGAGCCATCAGACAACAGTGTAACAAAGTCTTGAGCGGGTTGACCAGGCCAATTGCATTCTGTGATACCATGGTAACCAACCTAGGATTGTTATGGGTTACTACAAAGATAAGCTTTAAATACGGCAGGCCTGATTAATATGTGGTAAAACAAAACTTTACCATGATTTTACTTTATGATTATGCATGTACAACATGTTTTAATAATAAATTATTGAAGTATTCTGGTTAGAGCGATTTTCGTATGACCTTGAAATGAAAGCGGGCGAACCAAACAGAAACGACAAACGAACGGAAATAGAGCGATTTGATTGGTTTATCGAATGGATACAAATGTGCATGGCTTTTGGTTGGTTAAGCAAACGCTCGCGTAAAAAAACTTCATGCCCGAGAACTTTCTAGAAATCAACCGATACTTTGCTTTGACGTCATACTACAACACGATTGGCCAATCGAACAATGCCTTCTCCATATTAGGGTGTCTTTGGCGGGAAAACAAAGAGGCCATGTTTTGATCTTTTCATCCATTGGCTGATGAATTTAAAAAGAACGAACACTTACCGAAACCTTTTTTCAAGGTCATACGAAAATTGCTCTAGCTCAGATAGAGTGCTGATCTGCTGAGGGGAAGGTCGTGGGTTCAATGCCTGGCTGGACCAACACTCAGGGTCTAAGAAGAAAGTGTTGCCATTGTAATGACATCTGCGAATGGTTAGACATTTTGGTCTTTTTGGATACGGATAAAAAACCATAGGTCCCATCTCACAGCATGTTCACTTATCTGGTTCTTGTGGGACGTAGCAGAACCCACAACAAAAGAGTAGGGGACGTAGACCTGGTGGTGTGGCCAACCTTTTCTGGGCTGGGTGGGTTATCTGTAAGAAGAGATCTTAAATAATGTAGGGATAACTTCAGGATCCTCCTCCACAAATGTTAAAGGACACCTGTAAACAGAGTATGCGTATCCTAGAAGTATGTATTATTTTACGCAGAAAAAGTGGGGTGGCCAAGTGGTGTTGCATTTTCTTGGATATATTCCCCGTTATTTTAACAGCAACCAATCATAATGTTCATTGTAGACAGAAAGGATTAAACTGAATTTGCTTTTTAAGCTTTGATATCTGAATTCAAATTTCACACTTACGCTGTCTTTCCCAAGCTTTGAACAACCCAGCCCAGGCGAACATGCTAACTGTCATATTTTTGCCGTAACCATCTAAAACGTTATCTTTCAGGCTTTGTGCCGGTGATATTCCCTCACAGCCCCATAAATTAATGGGACTGTTCAGAAATCTTGCCCTTCCAGCATCAGCAACCTTAACCCTAAATCTGATCATAATTCGGAATCTTCGGCAAAGTTCGGAAGTTGTCGGAAAATTTCCGGAAATTCGGGTAATATGGATAAAAACTATCACGCATTTGGTCAAAGAAAAGTCGGCAAATATGTGCAGAACTACTCACCCTAAGTTCATGTTGAGAGGTCAGTTCTTTACAGAGATATGGCCTGGCCGCAAACAAGTTACGAATCCTAACAGCTTCGATTATTTTCGTTCGGAATGAACTGACAACGAATCTTGTCAGCTGTTTCATTCTACGTTTACAAGGTGCTGCTTCGTGGTAGAGAAAAGCTGTTCCACAGGGAGACAATTCAACTGATGTTTCGTCTTTGTATCTTATAAACAAACTATCATTTTCATACAAAATGAACAAATCAAGGGAATTTGTTTCTCGCAATGCTTTCAAAACTGCCGCCATTCTCATTTTCGCAAGCAAATAAAGGCTTGGCTACTTATTGAATGACGTCATGTAGGAAAGTACACGTTACGCAAGCGCAGATGCCGTTACAACTTTCGACGTGGCTTCGATCGAAAGTTCAATGATATAAATACTGCAAACTTCGTTACTAAAATAACACTTCCTGAGCTTGCACTATATTGTTGTCTTATTTCCTGAAGAAGCCATGTCGTCGGACTTTGGTAATCCTCTAAGAAAATTCAAGTTGGTCTTTTTAGGTGAACAGAGCGGTAAGTTTGCAGAATTGTCAACTTGGTCATGGATATAGTAAATTTCAGGGTGTTCGAAAAATCAGTTCTGAAAAGTGCATGTTTTAGCATAATTAAGTGCCTGGCCGGATTGTGTTTTGAACTTTCGGGCTAAGTAGAAGTGATATGCTCTGTTTTTCAGTGGGAAAGACTTCTCTTATAACAAGGTTTATGTATGACAGCTTTGACAACACCTATCAAGTAAGTGTGAGAAATCGTGATCAGTTTGCAAATTTGTAGCCGGCGTTTGATGTTTCTGACATCGATCGCTGGCTTCAAGTCTGCTTATAATCAGTACAAAGCTTACCTTTTTTTGGAATAGTATTAGGTCTCGTCTTTCAGATATTCTACCCTAAGGGTCAATATTGCCTTTGGAGTTGATAGATTATTAGATTGACAATACGAAAACTGGGTTAAAATTTACCTGTGTCACCAAATGATGTAGAAGGTTTGGTTCAGTTGATACAATACTCTATTTTCAGGAGAATTTATTAGAATACTGCTCTGAAATAAACATCCATTTATTGAAGTTCTGGTAATTTTTCATGGAAGTTTCACTGATTGAACTTTGCAAATTGCAGAAATTTGACCTAACTGTGCTGTAAAAGGACATCAAAATACATATAGTAGTTTAGATGCAAATAGGTGGTGATGTAAGAGTTGATAAAATAGGCTGGTGAAAGTTGTGCAAAAATCATTTTTGCCGAACTTTCAATTCAGCCACCTATATTGGCACCAAATTCTAAAGAGCTGACATGTTGTTACTATTATATACCATAGATAACTTCATCTGAGTGATTTTACTTAATGTATACTTGTTTCCCTGTTCCCCTGAGTAACCCCTTGGGGGAGTTCAGCTCTCTTGGGGAATTGTTAAGGGGCAACTTAATTCAACTTCTCATTGTCTAGATTTCAAATTTGTACCAAAAAAGTATTTGACCATAATGCCATTCATTCTGGCTTTGGTAGTAGACTGTCTCTTTTCTTTTTTTTGTGCCTCTTGTCATACCTGTGACAATTTTCTTCTCTTGTGCATTTTGCTTTATGGACTTTTAAGAAAAACAAGGCAGGCTGTTTGTAGTTTAGTCTCTTCGTAATGTGCTGAGTGGGAGATAGAAAAAGCAAGGGTTCTGGGGACATAATTGTGTTAAAATTTCAAAGTTTTACTGCAGTCCTCTATCTCAAATAATGCGAAACCCCTTTCAAGGCTATGCCCGAAGATCAATTGAAGGCAGCCCAATGATCTGTGCAATCCAGGGTGCCTAGCATATGATTTATATTAAAAAAATAAGATTTTCTAGTTGCCTGGCGGCAACCCAGGAGCAAATGTTAGGTACCAGAGGCTCCCGGGTGTTGTTAGAGCATGGCCTTGCCTAAGTAATAATAATTGGCTATTACTTTTTATTTTTATGTTTGTGCTAATTATTGCAACCCTCTTTTCAGGCCACTATAGGAATCGACTTTCTGTCAAAAACAATGTACTTAGAAGACAGAACGGTAGGCTTGTTGAATTACATATTATGCTATACATA
>JBBMOI010000010.1:18657500-18795000 GCA_038088405.1 Porites divaricata | reverse complement strand
AGTACCTAACAATAAATATTGCCTTTTTCATTATGGATCATTATGAGCCTTCTACATTTACAAAACTCAAGTCTGTTAAATTTATTTTTTTTTGTCTTGTTACCTCAGGTTCGACTGCAACTTTGGGACACAGCTGGTCAGGAGAGATTTAGAAGCTTAATACCGAGCTACATACGAGACTCAAGTGTGGCTGTGGTAGTTTATGACATAACAAGTAAATATTTTGGATAATGTAGTTCAATGTTAAATTTTACTTGACTTATCAGCCTTGCTATAGTTGTACCCTTTTAGTCCTAAGACATCCTTGGAGATCCAGGGACAGATAGTGGGGATGAGGGAAAGTCTAAACAGGCGGGAAAATATGGCACGAAGAATAGTAAAGAATGGCGAGAAGAGCGCCTGGGGACAATGTTTTACCAGACCAGTTCCAAATGGTCACCGCCGTTCTGGCTTCTGATTGGTGCCAGAAAACTTTTGTGTTTTTCTGCCCAATCAGAGGGCATAACGGAGTGGCTGTTTGGAACTGGTTGATCTGAATCAGTTACAAAGCAAAGAAATCCTTTACAGTAGATTCATAAAGATCCCATTGGGCTAATTAATCGCGCTAAGCAACAGCTATAACCATTTTTCGAGGTGAGACTTTAAATAAGTAATTCATTTATTCACACGCAACTCCTCTGGACCCTGTGCAGTGGGTCGAAAGCATAATTCAACTTTTTCACTAGTCTTGCTGTAGCCCAAGCTTTTTTGACCCCTAAAAGAGACTATGTTACTGAAAACACAGACAATACACATATTTTTATATTTTTGCACGTGCAACCCTAAACGAGATCTTCACAGCTAAATATAATAGCGTTTTGCCCAGAACACCCTAAGTGAGTCCAAAATCTGAAATAATTATTTACACCCCTAAGCAAGACGACGAGCATCCCCAGCCCTTTTATATGCTGAGCCCCCCCCCCCCCTCCAAATGACGAACGCTCTCACTCTATTCGCCTCCTCACTGCTTATCGTATCTACAAACATGCGAGACTCAACGCTACTTAGAGCGTTCTTGTCTTTTTATAGTTTTTGGTTGTACAATAATTGTGTAAAATATGTATCCAAAATTTAAACTCTTCAATAAAACCTTTTTCTTTAACACACGGATTTGCCTTCAACAATGTCCAACCTATCATGCGACTAAATTGACAAGTACGAGGTAGAATGATTTGCAAGAATGCAGAATAATTAACAAGATGGTTGTAAATACAAAGGATTGTCATTGTCAAAAGGTCCCCAATCATCTTCAGAATCTTCATTCACTTTATGTTACTTTTGTTACAGTCAGTTACAACACTTAATTCCACAAAGCGCAAAGTAATAACCAGAATCAGAAGCAAAGGCTGAGTAAATGAACTGACATCACATGATGTTATCAGCCTTTCTTTCATCCTTCACTCATTCCCAGTCTTTCAGACATTTTTGAAGGGGAAAAAACAGATTGTGTCGACCATTCAGCCATGTACCTCCTCTAATAATATTACAAAAGGCTTGACTCAAAATTAGAATCATTATACGTTTTTGGGAAACTGCACACCTACCCCTCCCCTAATCCAACATTTTGCCCTAAGTGAGAGATAAGTGTTTATATTGGCCTAGGGGAGGGGTAGGTGGACAGTTTCTCAGAAATGTATAATGATCCTCTCTATGAACAGTTTTGGTCATTTATTTCTAGATTATAACTCCTTTCAGCAAACAGCAAAATGGATTGATGATGTGAGAACAGAAAGAGGAAGCGACGTTATTATTATGTTGGTTGGAAATAAGACAGATCTCTCAGACAAAAGGTCAGGTAACTTTCATTTTTTGTTTTATCTTTATTTTATTGTCAGTCATGATTTCATTCTAAAAAACAAAACAACTAACATTATTTAGAGAGGGTGTCACTTAATGTTTCCAAGAACTTATACATTACTGTGATCCAAACTATTTGGAAAAACTTTGCTGTAAAATACCCTAAAAATCCCACTTTAAAGCCCTGAGCCCAGTTCCTCGAAAGATGGTTAAGTTTAACCCAGGATTAATAAGCCTAATTTTTAACAAGGTTTTCTTGTCTAAGAACATGTAACATGAAAAAAACGAAATGATAACACAAAATGTTACTCTAATTTATTAATCAATGCATAGGAAAATACAGAAAGTGGAACAAAATTTTAATCCAGGATTAGTGCTAATCAGCCTTTCAGGAACCAGGGCCTGGGCTATAAATTTATTACCGGTTTTGGGTGGGCTTACATCCAGAGGGTCTTAAAACCGGGGGACTTTAACGTGGGATTTTATGGTATTTGACTTTTCACTTTTGACTTTTGTTGTTGGAGAAAGAGGAAATCAGTAGTACTCAGAGAAAAAATCTGTGGTATTGAAGCCAGGACTTGAAACCAAGCCTCATTAGAGGAAGGCTGGTGCTCTCACTGCTGGGCCAACCCTAGCCTGAAAAAATAGCCAACATTTCGCGACCCTACCACTGAAAATTAGCTTCAACCAATCAGAAGCACTATCCAGAACTGGGTGGTGCCCCGTCATCAGTATGGAATTTCTGCACTCATTATTCAGACATCATTTTGTGGGGAAAGCAGAGGTCGCATCAGGAAGTGTCAGCTGTTTCCCAGGCTGGGCCAAACGTGCTTAGCTCCCTTCTTTAATAATGAAACAGCTTGACATTAAGTGTAATCAAAAAGAGTTTCCCAATTTTTCTTAATCCAGACAAGTAACAACAGAAGAAGGAGAAAGAAAAGCGAAAGAACTGAATGTCATGTTTATAGAAACAAGTGCCAAAGCAGGATACAATGTAAAACAGGTACTAAACAAAAAAAAATATTCTTTAATCTAGTGTGAATGTACTGTTGACCTACCTGTCAGATGTAGTTAGTGGAGTTGTTTTCCACTGCAGAAAATTAATGCTGCAGGAGCTAGGATCCTGCTTAGGATGTATGCCTTTGGGCATAATTTAGGGAAGACAATAACAAGCTTCCCCTTTACACCAGCAGCTTTCACATTTTGCTTGCCAGCCCATTGTTTGCTTGTTTTAGTTGAAGATCTTAGTTAAAAGATGACTCGCCTAGAAAAGTTTTTGCTCAACAAGAAAATCTACATGCACTTGTCCCAGATGACCATACAGGACTTAATTCGAACCTTGGAAGGCAAGGACGGATTTAGGGGTGGGCTGAGGGCGCCCCCGGCCACCCCTTTTTCTTTTTGAAATTTTGTATTATTTTTAGAGAATTCTCAGAAAAATAAAAAGTATCTATGTAGCTGGCAAGTGGGCAAGTATCTCGGCCACCCCTTTCTGAATTTTTTGGATCTGCCCTTCAAGTAGTTGTAACTGGGTACAACATTGCTGTAGGACAAATTTGCCACTTAAATTCTATATTATTATTTCATTCCTTTTTTGGTTTATTTTTGAAGTTCTTTGGCTTGGCAAGCCCGTCTGTTCACTGTCAGTTCAGATTTTTGCATGTTATTAGAATGTTCACTGTGTTGGTTTGTGGTTTTATTAATAGCTCTTCAGAAGAGTTGCTGCAGCATTACCTGGAATGGAAAGCACAACAGACAAAACCAACAAAGATGACCTCATAGAAGTCAAGCTAAAGGATACACCACAGGAACCCCAACAACCAAGTGGAGGCTGTGGTTGTTGAGAAAGTGGTCTTCCTTGGTGTTAGAGTTTATTATATTTGTTTCTGTTAATTCCTCTCTTTAATTTTAAAGTTGAAAGGAAACTCTGGAATGGTATTATTATCTGAGTTTGCTAGTTGACTAAAGGGGAGAGAAAGAATCGAACGCCTTAGTTCTCATTCAAGTACCAAACTTATTGTTTTAGTTTGAAATGTCAGTGAACAAGTGAAGTGATCACCTGGATTTAGTTGACACCCACTGGACTCTTGATAGTGTGTCCTTTATAGTGGTGTCATTATACATTTTTGAGACACTGCCCACCTACCCCTCCCCTAAGCCAACATCAACACTTACTTTTCAGTTAAGATAAAATAATGGTTTAGGGGAGGGGTAGGTGGCCAGTTTCCCAGAAATGCAGTATGATCCAAATTCAGCTGCTTAAAATATACTTACAGGCAATAGTTCTAAATTGGTTTTCAATAAAAAAAAACTGCCTTTGTTTTCTGTCAAGATAAAAATTTTGAAGACAACCACTGTCAGTTGAAGTTTGACCATAACTGGCTACAATATTTAATTTTTGAGTAAACGTTAGTCTGTAGTATAGCCTAGGCTGATACACTTATTTTATTTTGTGCGAAGATTCAGCCAGTAATACTGTGAATTTCTGAAAGTGACTTTATCTCCACTCCCAAAAAATATCAAAAGTGGGGCCAGTTAATAATCATTATGCTGGAAGCAGCAACCCTCTGAGAATTGCAAATGCATTTATGCAATAAAATCCCACCCCAACTCCCTATAAAAAAGAAAGAAAGAAAGAAAAATGTGAATGGCAGTCGTGTGATTGAAAGACGTCTTTTATGAAAAAGTTAGTTCCCACCTGGGAAGTTATCAGCACTTGGGTACACATGAGTTCTCACATTCCTACTGCAAAAAAATGAGTCTCGTGACAACATTTGCACCTGCATTATTTTCGTTATGTTGCCTGGAAAATTGACAGTTTTTATCCACAAAGATAATAATGAACCTTATCCCCCCCTCCCCTTAAAATAAGCAACCATTAAGAGCTGTAAACTCTGAATGTATCACTTACTGGTGCGTTTTTGTTTGAGTTTTAGGCAGGAATTTAATGCATCTTTCTATAATATAATAATTGACACAAATAATGTGGTGAGCGCATCTTATTTTTATGATATTAGCATAAAAAAGTCTTAACTCTCCTTCTGTAAGTTAGATTTTAGTTTTGTATTAGTTGTAGTAGAATATCTGAGTTGTCTTTATAATTCTTTAAAGCATCGTCATCATCATCATTATTATTATTATTGTTATTATGTTATAATTTATTAATGGTGTAGCATGGTTACACTCCAAAACTGTGTTAATCCTTCCTTATTTTAATTGAGAAGCTTAACCTGTACAAGTAGCGTAAGTTGCCGACGTAATACTAACCCCAACCCCGACTAGTAACCAGGGCCGGGTTGTTCAAAGTAGGGTTAAGATAAGCCAGGGTTAGTGCGAAATTTGAATTCAGATATGAAAGCCTTAAAAAGCAAATTCAGTTTCATTCTTTTAAACTACAATTTGATGATTGGATGCTCTAAAAAGAATAGAGAAAATTATCCAAGAAACTGCTTTTGAACAAAAGAAAAAGAAACTCAGGTTAAAATTTAACCATGGGTTAGCGCTAATCGGCCTTCGAACAACTGGACCCAGTAGTTTAGTTTCGTCGGTGTCGCAGGCCACTCTGCAAGTTGAAAATAAAGAGAAGTCAGATGCTGGAGGAATTTGTGTGGTCAAATGCTGCTTGTTTTCAAGGTATAATTTATTTTGACATTTTCACAATGAGTCTTACTTCAACTCTCGATCTACTGAAGATAATCTAGATTCACCAATTACTTTTAAAAGCTGTTAAAATTTGTTATATACAAATAAAATCTCATTTAATTCAGTTGTTGTGTCGGGTTTATTTAATTTTTTTGTCCTTTTTGATTAAGGCCGTCCCCACTCCTATCTTTCCCACCGCACGGCGGAGCGATGGTATTTACTGTGCGGTCAGCACTCCTTAACATCCGTCGAAAGGACCTTGGACACCTTATGAAGCCGTTACACAAGGTAGATTAAAGTACACATAGCATCAACCCCCAAAAAGGAACCTGACCAGTTTCGAAACAGTGCTTAACCCTAATCAGTAAAGGCAGTGCTTAACCCTAATCAGTAAAGGTAGTGCTTAACCCTAATCTGTAAAACGCAGTGCTTAACCGGGTAATCTAAAGCGATAAGGAATACTACGTTGTGTAAACTTCACAGGGTGACCTAAAGTGCGATTTGCCGTGACAATTACCTCTGGGGGCACCATAGCTGTTCCAAGGAATAAATATTTTCAAAGTCGAGAAAGGCTAAAACTTCCTGGATAATCGTGCCATTCGTCGAAGATATTCGGAGCTTTTCTAAATTTTCCAAGATTTTCGTGGTGTTTTTCACATTTTATTACCAAGATATTGCGACTGTTGTTATAAAAGGTCTCCTAAAAACTTTGGTGTCAAAGCGTCCCTCTGTCTCTTGGAGTCCACTAATGAAAGAACGCCTACTTCATGTCCTCGAACTTTCCACCGGACCTATTAGTGTAGTCGACAGCTTCGAATTAGACGAAAAAGCCACCTTGATCGAGTAAATAAGTTCGAATTGAAAATATATAATTTCTTAATATTTCTTCACGTTCAACCCTAAAAGAGACCTTTACGGCTAAATATAATGGTGTTTTGCCCAGAACACCCTAAGCGAGACCAAAATCCGACATTTACACCCTTAAGGGAGACGAAGACCATCCCCGCCCCTTTCATATGGGATCCCCCCCGGGGATCTTCCTGGATAAGAAGGTCGAAGGGCATGCTCTCAGGGTAGTGGGGACGGGGCAGCCTTCTCTGACTTCGCGCCGCACTCCCCTGAACGCCGGGAAGAGGCTACCGAACCGGCCAACCTCGTTCCCAGGGTTCTCTCCTACCCGTCCCTGCGGAGCGAGAGAGAGAGACGGGTAGGAGAGAGAACCTGGGAACAAGGTTGCCCAACCGGCGAGACGACCAAAGTTCCCCTAAGACATCCGAACTGATGAATAGTTTTTAGGGCAGCTTCAAATTAACCAAACAGGCCTCAAAAGCATAGAGAAAATCATTTTAGACACTTCTGTTTAAAAACATCCGGTCGTTGGGTACAATTGTCAACGAAAATAGAGCCTCATCTCAGGTTACCGTAATAACGTCCAAAACAACTACGCGGGCGCCTGCCCAAATTCACATATATAAAAATTACTGACTGGAGTGAAAAATTAACAAATGTATAAGTGACAAAAAAGTAAAATATTGAACACCGACCAAAAAAAGGATTTTTAGACCATTTTTATCACATAACAATTTTTGAAAAACGTTTCAAATTGGAGCAGACTTCTTTAGACTCTTTTTTCAACAGTCATGCTAAAGTGAAGTAAATTTTAGTTGGAATTTCACAGTGAGTCTTACTTCAACTCTCGATCTATTGAAGATATTCTAGATTCACCAATTACTTTTAAAAGCCGTTAGAATTTGTTATGTATAAATAAAATCTCATTCAATTTAGTTGTTGTGCCGGGTTTATGTAATTTTTTTCTCCTTTTTGATATTTTAAGCCGTCACCCACTCCTATCAGTAATTCCCACCCCACAGCGAAGCGATGGTAATTACTGTGCCAATTTGCCGTGGAAATTACCTCCGGGGCACCATAACTCATACGTGATACCTATGAGCAGATGAGCGTAACGAAAGTAAGTACCGGTAATGGCAGGTCAAAGTCTAGGCGAACTCTGAAACTGGAGTGCGCCCTACACATCAGCTCTACAAAAGCGCCTGATTAAGATTAAGGTATTACGTAGAATTGAAGCCTTTAGAAAATTCCAACCTATTACCTTAACTTTAGTCAGCTGATTTTGTAGAGCTTATGTGTAGGGCGCCCTCCAGTTTCAGCCGCCTAGACTTTGACCTACCATTATCGGTACTTATTTTTCGTTACGCTCATCTGCTCATACATATCCACTACCAAGTGGGATGATTACGTAAGGGCTAGACAATGAACTCCATAGTCTGATGATATCTATGGAATAAAGTACAGAGTCACTGACGTAATCAAATAGCCTCTGCGAGCAAGCTCTTTATTTCGCGTGCCCCCTGCGCGTGACTTCACACGCACTTTTAATGGCTTTCAACTGAATAAAATACAAGTTTGCTATGCCCTTCACATGTTGTTGAGCATGTATACCTCTACCGCAATTTACTCTCCAGAAAGTAAGGGTGAGCAACAACCCACCCCCCCCCCCCCCCCACCCCCGTGGTACGACGGAGGACTCCTCTTGTTTTTTACGAGAACTGTTTCTTTCAAATTTCGTCTTATCCACTTGCATATGTATGCATGTTTATGGAAAAAAAAAAGGGACAAATTCCCCTGAGACCTTCTTTGGTGTGAAAGAGGCCTACTCAAGCCCTAAAGAAGAGTCAGGGGACCGATTGTGAGCATGGTTCAGGTTTTGCGACCCTGCGGCCGTGACGGCATGATGTTCCCCTCGCGCGCTCAATAAAAAACCAGCGCCTTCCACGTAGGCTGTAAGTGAGACCAAAATTTGCAATTTCCAAGATGACGAGAATATCCGTCATTTTCACATGGGCCCCGCCAGGTGGTGGCGGCGAACACAAAATCCAGGTTCAAGTTCGGCGCGTCATATGCAAACGTTTAAAAAATGTTTAGATCCAAACGTGGAACAAATTAGGTTAATTCGTAACGCCACGTACGTATACTTCTACTTGACGTAATCTTGACATTCCCTCTGAGAGTCATTTTAAGCCGTAAGTGAACTCGGATCGGCATGGTTCTTTTCGAAACATTCACGGGATTCAGGATCCCAAAGGAATTTATCCTGTGTTAGTATTATGATGTGAGAAGTTGAAAGGAACGTATTTCCCTAGTGTTATATAATAATAACAAATGACTTGTCCTGTCGATATTTCCACATAATAGTACTCTGAACTTTGATCGAATTATAATCAGTTTTGTTAACTGCTCATTGTGACGTCACAATAGTGATTAACACCTGAGCAAAGTTCGAACCCGGGTGAACAACTTCAGTAGGGCAAAAACCGTTTTCCGGGTACTGTATATTTGGAAGAAACCTGGAAAAGCATCCAAATCGCTGATAATTGTTTGAGTTTCGGTTTTGTTTGGAGTGGGAAAATCTTGTGAGCCGGTGTGCAATATGCGCGCGCAGAGCGCCGGCGGTTCTCAGCTGAGTGACAGGTCATGCGGACTTTGTTCACCCCGCCGCGAGAGTCTTCCTTTTTGATTCACAGTCAAGTCACCATTACAACATGGAGAGGTCGTTGGTGGAGAACGTGTTTCTCTTCAGCCTTAACATAGCCGGCTGGTTTTGGGGAATAGTCAGTTTTCTGCCATGGTATTATCTGGTTGGAAGAAAACATTACCGGCCGAAAAATAAAGTGCAAGCAAGGCCTGTTGGTCAATTTCCTGGCGCTCCGTATCGATGTGTTGAACACTTCGATTCTCTGGTGACGACTCTTTATGATGGCGCAAATACCTTGGATCAACTATTCAAGTAAGTTTGTAAAGTAGCCGGGGAATTAAGCCTAGATATTTATTTTTCACTGCAAGTGAAGTTTTACTTGTTTTCTGTCGGTTAAAAGGTGCGATCCCGTAAAATAGCCGTTCACCATGGAGAATCGCATGTTACACGTAGTACACGCTAGTAGTTTCTCCCTGGTGTGATAAAAAGGTGTAAAGGGGTGTTGATTTTTGATCACGAGGTCGCCAGTGATTTATTTCGATCAGTAATGTGCTTGTTGTGAAACTGGATGTTTTTGCCATGATATTTGATCAAAGGTTCGGTAGATCTAGAGTCGAAAATGGCAAAATGAACGATAATTGGTTTTTGTTAAGCAGAGCTAGAGTCGAAAATGGCAAAATGCATGAACGCGTTGGTAAACCTTTGTACGATCAAGTAGGAATCTTGTGGAACTGTGGAATCGTGCGTTTAGAACACAGTCTAGATCATCTTAACCCCCGTTATATGCAGCAAGGTTAAAGTACATTCTTTTAGACATTGTAAATATGAAGGATCAAAGTTCTCGCGCTGATATCTTTTTCTCTTGCAAGTGACGTGCACGACGAGAAAACAAAATTCGTATCAAAGATCGAACTTCAAATCGTTATCGTACAGATTCGTCTGTACTACGCAGCTTAGCTTTTCAATTTTTTGCCCGAGTTGTATTTTCCCGAGCGTTCGTTTTATTGCGCACCGTAACGATCGATGGGCTATTTCTTCGTCGAAATACGTTTAATTATAACAGCGAATCATTAATTAATCTTCATTTCAGGCCTCGATAGTTCTGTTCTTTCGTGTTAGGTAGTTGAAATTGTATTTGTGTTGTATTATTTGTGTGGTGCTGTAGTACAATATTAGTTGAAAGTCCAACAGTTAGGATGTACTTAGTCGGCGAATTGTTTAAATGTATTGCTTGCCAAGTACAAAAGTTCTTGTGATTGCCGCATTAATGAAATAAAAATTATTGTATTCAATACAGGCCTGCTGTCTTACAAATTTGAAAGAAAAATGTTGTTTGTTAGTTTCTTCTGTTGCTGTTGATCGCATTTTTGCAATTTCATAAGGGGATACTGATATTTCATATCAGCATTCTTGTGAGGTTAATGGTTTTCCCTGGGGGGGGTGTGATGGAGGTGTGGCATGGTGTGATGTGGGTGTGAGGCTTTCTTTTGTCAAGTACTGCCAAAGACTACTACTCCTTTCCAAAACTTTGCACTTTTTTCTGTCATTTCCAAGTCCCAAAGTTGATCCTTATTTTCAGACCATTTTCACCAAATTTTAGTGCATTTTCAGATACCTTATTGGTTCTTGATTTTGTGGGTCTTTAATTTCTTGTTTTTGGCGATTGCAAAAAAATCGTGAAATTAAAGACCCGAGAAAATAAATCCTCGTGAAATTAAATACTCATATACGAAATTAAAATCACAGAAAAAAAAACTTGAAATAGCAACAACATATACAGTTTACACTGGTATGCTCCATTTTGTATCTTCAGTAAATGAAATAACATTAATTTGTATAGCCTTCACACATTGTTTTTCCAGTTTAACTAGAAATTTAAAATTAAAAATAAAATGAAGTTGAAAATGCTTAAATCGCAGAATTTAATGCCCTTTTCTCATATTTGCGTGTTGAAATCATGAAAACTAAACCCCACAAAATACTCTCTTGCCAAAATTGCGAAATTAAATAGCTGCAAAATTTACTAGTAAGGTAATCTTGAAACCCATTTTGTAACCAGAACAGCTTATAAACCCTTGTCCCTAAGAAACAAAGTTCATGCCTTTGTACACCCCAGCTTTTAGTATAAGACATCCTTGTACTTTGATCATATCATTTTTCAGAAACATTGGCCCCTATACATATTAACATGCTGAGACATTTGTCTGGAATTTGAACCCATATTAATCCTTGTTGTTGATATTTCACTTCCTGACCAAAATTCTTTATCCTCTTCGGTATTAGAAGTGACCATGGCTTTTTCTAACTTTTGACATGGCTAAGACCAGTCAACACAGCTGTAAAGGGCACCGAAAAGTCAGTCAAGTTGCCAAGTTTATGAATGATGATGTCTTGTGTTGAAAACCAGACAGATGTTACTAACAGGGGTTAAATTATGTCTGTGATCCAGCCTAACAGTACGGAATTAAAGTGGCTATGTCACACCATTTACTACATTCAAGAAAAAGCTAAAACATCAATTGAATTTTGAAAGTTATTGACCAGTTTTGTTGTTTGAGACAATATTTAGGTATTGAAACTGTTTCCTGTCTTCTGTTGCCATGGATTTGTAACATAAATGATGTTACGTAATACCATGTGCTCACATGGGAATACTAAAATAAAGTTGTTGTTGTTGTTGGATGGCAAAGATGGAAATGGACTGAAAGCTGAAAAAATTGGGCCAACATTTTCAAGTTTTAGTGCTTTGTCTGCAAAAAATGACCTTAAAATTGTTATGGTTAGTGCTCTGTATTGTTATGGTTAGTGCTGTTTTTCACAACTTTACAATTACTGAAGTATTTTGTTTATGGGTAATGACACTAAGTAATGACTCCACCACAGAATTGATCTAAAAGAGTAATATCCTTATTCACATACAGATTCTCCAGACTGATCTCTATGCATTTCTTTAAAGAATTAGTTGAGAAAATTTCATAAAAGATCAAAGATTTTTCTCTTTCTGATCATTTTATTAAATCTCATAGACCTTACTCTTGACAATCCATGGATATCGTTAGGAGAAAATTGATGTTGGTCGCTCTTGGGACTCAGAGGGTTAAGTAAATAAAATGTTTCTCTTCCTAGGCGTTCGGTTAACTTGTACCCGTACAGAAAATGCCTTGGAACTCGAGAAGTACTCAGAGAGGAAGATGAAGTTCAAGCTAACGGAAGAGTATTTAAAAAGCTTGTGTGTGGAGAGTACAGCTGGCTGACCTATGCCGAGGTAGATGCAAGAGCAAAAGCATTTGGACGTGGGTTAGCTGCTTTAGGACAGCAAGTTAAAGAAAATATTCTTTTGTTTTCTGAAACTAAAGCGGAATGGATTATTTCTGCACAGGGCTGTTTTGCTCAAAATTTCCCAGGTAAAAAATTAGAAATTTTTTTGTCATTGTGAGTGAATTTAAGCACAATGTTTTGCTCTGTTTTGTTTTATTGTTAGTGTCATTTTTACCCTTTCATTTTAACCTTGATTACTTGAACCATGTTTTAAGCACATGACAACTTGAAAAAATATGTTGCAGTTAATTTTTTTTATTTTAAGGTAATTTTTGTTTTTTCTTTGTTTCAAATTCATTAGCATACATTACCATGTCCAAAAACAAAGGAAAAATAAAAATTACCTGAGATAAAAAATTAACTACAACAGTTTTGTTGTAGTTAATTTTTTTTATACATTTATATATGCTGTAGTCTGGAACAATGAATTTATTTCAAAACAACTATGTATTCTTTGTATCCCTTTTTCAAAATATCAATATATCTCTTACTGCCCTTGAAGTGAAGTGTGCATGTTACTTGCATTCCTTCCCTATCCCATTTCCTTATTTCTAGTTATTTGCTGTGAACTCCTGATAACTCAAACTTTTTTTCAGTTTCCCCAGAAGGTTCGAGTTTAATCGGGAGTTGACTGTAATTTGTTCAAGTATGAAATGCTAGTCTAAGCACAAATTGCCAGAGTTCCCTGTGGTATGCATGTACAACACGGGGCTTGGAATATTTTGCGCGGTTGTGGAGCTGCGAAATTCACAAGAACATGCAAAATATTGCAAAATTGGATAGAAATATTATCAAATACATGTTGATGCAACATCTTTGAAACTTATCTCGGCTATTGGGGCTGTTTAATTGCCATAAACTTGCAAGTTTATCTTTAAACTTCATCACCACAACAAGTGAACAACGTCCCAAATTTAATTACCAGCTAGGCCTATATTTGAGTTATGTTGTGAAAAACTGGGCACCAGTAATGATGTTAAAAGCTTTGCCATTGGCTAATTTCTCTAGTGCTTGTTGTTAAAATAGGAAATGATTATCTCTGTTAAAAAAAAAACATTAAGCATCCTCATCAAATCAGCGAAAAATAGATTGATTTCTAGCAAAATTTGCCCAGAAAATTCCTACACAAATCGGCTGTTTTTTGCTAATTAGCCCTGAAAATTTCCTTAAAATTTCTGCAAAGTCAGCCAATTTTTCTGTGGATCCTGTCCCTTATAATCCCGTGAAATTTGACTTTTTCTTCACAACCTAACAGAAGCCCTGGCAGTGGAACCCCGCCTCATGGCCACCTTGTTAATACCGTCACCTCGTTATTAAAACCACTTATTTTTGGCTGCCCGGCAAAATGACCATGCATTTTCTTGTTAAAAAACCGTAGTTAATTAATACAGCCAAATTTTTTTGGCCCATTGGTGACTTTGTTATTGATGGGGTTCTGCTGTACTGGATTGGTATCATGCTGCTTGTAACTCATCAAAAGCTATCAGTACACAATAGATGGCAGGGAGATGTCTTTGATGTGTTATAACATATCTTGTAGTATTAATAATAATAATATTGGGATAATAAAATTTATTGATTCTGCAAGTCATCAGGAACTGTTGCCAAATTGAGTGAAATGAAAATAACTGCCCAAAACTTTAAAAGAGGGTAACACAGCAAACACAAAAGTAGGCATGGTTCTATGACTATTAAAACAGATATGGGATTTTCAAAACTTGTCAGCCTTACAGTTACCTTTGTTGTTTGTAGCAAATATAATGCTGTGGAGGGATGTTTGTTGGACAAGAAGTTGTGATTGTGTCTTTTACAAGGAATATTTCTTCATTAATGTTAAAGGAGACCTCCTACCTTTGTCTAATCTTATTGTCGGCGAAAATAAAAAATCCTGCCATTTTGCAATGAACTTCTCCTTTAAGTTCCATAGTGCGAAAGTGTTTTTAGCAATATTAGTAAAGTGAACCAGACAGCCATGACACAGCCCCTTTGATTTACCTTCTGTTAACTTGTTTTCTTTTCAGTTGTTACAGTTTATGCGACTCTTGGGGAGGAAGCCTTAGCTCATGCCATCAATGAAACCGATGTCAGATTTATCATCACAGATGTATCGCTACTCAGCAAACTTTCAACTATGATTGATAGACTACCTAAGCTGGAACATATTGTCTACCTTGGAAATGTTGTAAAGAAGTCTACCCTGCTTGGTTTCTCAAGAAGGGTGAAAATCCATTCAATCCGTGAAGTTGAAGAGATTGGTGAATCGCATGGTGAAGGTAAGCAGCTGTAACAATCTTTTTACTTTGGCGGAGCACAAAGTAAAGGATTCGTGATGCTCAGCTATCAAAGTTGCTATTTTTTGACAAGATTGGGCAAGCAAAGTCTGTAGGTTTTTGGCTCTGTTCGGCTATTTGATGAATTGAGAGCCTAATTAGTTCGAGATATCTCGAGATCACTTAGATTTCTTTGATTTATCCTTTAACTTTTTCGAGGAAGAAAGAATTATTATTTTGGCTTTCCTGGGGTTTGAACCGACTCACCTGTGTGACCTGTCAGATCAGAGGAGACTCTAAGTTGAGGGATTAGTCGATTGCGCTACTGCGACCCAAGATAGTTTAGGATATACAAAATAGTTATGAAATGATGCACTAGTTTCGGGACAAGATTGGGCGTGCAAGTTCTTGACTTTTCGGTTTGTTTCAACTATTTTACGAAATGAGACCGGAGTACTTCATGATATCTTGAGATCACTTCGAGTGTAGTCTTTAATTACTCGAGGAATAAATAGAGGATATTTTGTGGCCGCGCAGAGACATGAAATTTCTCTTTGAGTGTTGAAAAATGTTTCACTGGTGAGCCCTCCTTTCGAACTGTTTTATGATGAATTTAAATTTACAAAATGCTGCACAAAGACATTTTGTCTTTGTTGAGTGTTACATAGTAAAATTGCTTTCATGCGTTGCGTGACTTTCTCGAACGTTCTCTACGTTTTTGGATTAGCCATGAATAATAAATTAGGGCATGTTTACATTTCAGCATGAGTCAGCAGATTTGCATCAGTTACTGAAATCATAAAAAATGTTGAAAAGCTACTACTATTCGCCTGTTTAGTATTTTCTAGAACCTTATGTCAAACGGTATACAAGTTCCAAGCAAGTTCTTTTGACAAACTAAGTTTTTTCCCACGAGCTGGACTGCTGTGGTTAGTCAAGTGTGACGAAGGTCGATTTTCAGGTTCTGTGCTTACAAGTTCGTGAAAGCCGTAAGATATCTGAAGTTCAAGTGAGAGTTTGTTAGTATTGGTAGAGGCTGTTTAGTTTTACTCAAAGTTCAAGTCAAGTTTGTGTTGGTGGATGCTGTGTTTTAAAGCTCTGTGAAGGCCATGTTCCTTTGGTGTTAAACTTCCTTGTGTTAATCCGACATCCCTGCGTGCTGATAGTCAGTGAATAATTATCCTCAAAACATTTGAACTTGTTACTTTGAGTTTTAGCCAATTCCATGCTCAACATAATTGACTCCTTACCCATGCCTTACATATCTTTAATCAGTACATGAGACTGCTTAATGCTGTTTTTGAAGCCTGATGTGACTAAGAAAAATAGAGAATTGTTTTTTTAGAAGGATTTGTATGGAGTCATCAGAGCATAACTGGGCTAATAGCTCGGAGACAATTTGTCCCAAAGTGCTAGTTTTTGGCAAGTAGGCCTCTGGGATGTTGCTCTTTTCAGAATATCCTGACAAATCCCATAATTTCACAAATTAACACCTTACTCTTACCATAGTTGATTTCTTACTATTCCTCCGCATTTACAATTAATTAGTTCCACAACCACGATGCCGAAGTGTACGCTCTGTAGTGTCTTGTTCTTCCTAGAATGTTTTTGGAGTTGTCAATGCAAATCCTTTATAGATGTCTTCAGTCCTAACATATCCCCCCTTTTGGCCGGGCATTGAATTTATTTAATTTCTCTTTTAAAAAGCCCACATCCTACACAACTGAAAATGTGCTAAAGAATTTATTTTTAACTGTTAATCATTTGACTGGCATTATATCACCACCCTCTCTCTCGCTCTCGTGAGACAAACGAATAAATGTTCATTCCGATCTGAAACTAATGATAATATTTTTTTGCTAGTTTTTGCAAGCATGGCATTAAAACTTGAAAAAGCTTGCCCATCTTTTTCAAGTTTCAGTCAATGTCAGTCCTTGTCATCTGTTGCAACAGACAACAGAAAACAGTTTCGACGAGTAAACAAAACTGGACCATTATTTTGAAATTCGATTGAAATGAAAGAAAACACTTTTTAACTTTTGAAAATTTAGCAAATAGCATTACATAGCCGCATTTTAATTTAGAAAGTTGTGGTGTTCCTTAAAAGATTTGTTCCATTTCTTATGCACTTGCAAACTGGAGCCTTACTCATGTCTTGTAAAATAATAGGTGTGGTTTTTTATATTATTATTATATCATTGTGGAGGCCTGAACACCTCAAACTGTGGATCTCGAGGTCTGGGGTTCAAGCCTCGCCTGTTGCTTTGTTTCCTTAGACAAGGAGCTTTACTCTACTTTGTTTCTCTTCGCCCAGGTGTATAAATGAGTATTGGTGACATAATGCTGGTTGGTAACCCTGTGTTAGACTAGCATCCCATTAGGCGATGCTTCACACCAAGGAAGCCAGGATAAGCTCTGGCTGTTTGTGCCTTTGGCTCGTGTGTGCGTGCCTTTTTAAAATAATTATTATAGTAATAGTAATTGTGTAACTGTTTTGTATATTTTTAGCATCTCTGGTCCGAAGGGGTCCAACTTCAGATGATACTGCAGTTATCATGTATACAAGTGGCTCTACGGGACTTCCCAAAGGTATGTTATTGTTGCAGCAAATCCTTGTGCTAGAAGTGATCCAGCTAGCTGTGCGTCCTGTGTCACAGGATAATGATTAGGAGAAAATTTATGTTGGTCACTATTGTTTTTCATTCTTCTCAACACTAGGTGTTATCATACCTCATGGTTCTTTAGTAGCGGCTATGACTGGAATAGTATCAAGAGTGCATCCCAAAGTTAGGTAATGTTCTGTTACATTTATTTAATAGTGTTTTGAGCTAATAATCAGCATGTGCATCAGTAGGGAGGTTATTAACAATGACGACAACAAAGGCAACAAGAATGGCATAAATTAAAGCATAATCTTTATTTAATTTCAATACAACCACTTTGCATGTGTTTTACACTTTTTTGTATAATTCTTTGCCATTGTTGCACAAGCACCTCGTGAAACTGCCCAATTTTACACTTTCTGGAGGACTTGATTATCAGATATCTTACCCTCTTATGAATTTTGGGCTGGGGATGTATTTAAGAACAAAATTTTGGGGACAATAGTAAGCGGTCTTGATCTTTTAGAATGTACATAAAAATACAGGTGGCTATGCTTTTGTGGATTATTTGAATACAAATGTAAACATAAACAGTTGAACCGCCATTAAGCGGCCACCCTCTATTAAGCAGCCAATAATAAATTATTAAAGTCCCAAAATAACTGAAGAAGGCAATGGGAAATCAAACCTAATTGGCCATCAAGCGCTTGATGCACTTAGTCTGGCTTCATTTTAAGAATATGATGAGGGAAAATACAGTCCGAGTTAGAAATCCCATCACGTGTTAGATGATGCTAATTTTTAGACTTTCATGTCTTCTGTGTTTCTTTTTTTCTTCAGCGAAAAAGATGTTTATGTTGGTTATTTACCCTTGGCACATGTACTGGAGCTTGTGGCAGGTAAGAAAGAACATTGCCAAGAGGACTAAATTGTGCTATTTTATGCTTACAAAGAAAAATAGTCTCCTTTACTTGTGAATGTTGCAAGTAACTAACTATCTGTGCTCTTCACTGTTGTTGTAGAAACTGGAATTCTTGCTCAAGGGGCATCTATAGGATACTCAAGCCCCCTGACTCTTTCTGATCAGGTAAAAATGTTTTTACATAAGAGAATCCTTAGGCAGCTTCCACAATTTTGATGTCTGTCTGCAGCGTTTTCCAGAAGATTTAAAATACAGTTGAACCTCGGCTGTTATGGGGAAGACTAGGGGTGTTGTATGACAATTTTTTTTAGGGAGTACAACATATTTTTTTCTGCTAAATTGACTTATGCTTACTGTGTCCCATAACCATGGTAATCCAATCATATATAATGTACAGAGATAAAATACATCAAAAACTTGAATGATGTCTTGAATCACAATGTTAACGTAACAAAAAGAGCAAGGTTTGCAACATTCGCTGTATCGTAGACAATTTATGCTTACTGCTATGGCAGAATAATTAATGAAACAAAATCAAAATGCAGTTGCAGCAATTGATCATCAATGTGCCCTACTGATCAGATATCCTATGTCCATTCTTGACTTTTTCATCAGTCACTGAAAAAACTGGCCATTGTCGAGACGTTATTTTGTCTGTTGGGGACATGCATTAGTGGCTGTTGCCGTTGTAGAGAGGTGCAGGCTGCATTGTGAAGAGGTTTAAATAGGAGTAAATGTATGGACTGTCCACTGGAACAAAATAAAGTGGCCAACCGTGCTGTATAGCTATAAGGTATATTAGTTGCCTGTTGGTTCATTGAGTTTCTCCTGATCATTAATGTTGTCACTTTTCTTGTCTGTCCTTAGTCATCTAAAATCAAGAAAGGAACAAAAGGAGACCTGTCAGTTCTCAGGCCAACCATTATGGGTGCTGTCCCTGCCATTATGGATAGAATACGGCAAAATGTTATGGAAAAGGTCAAGGAGGGTCCCCGCCTTCTACAGCTTTTCTTCACGTTTGCATACAGCTACAAGATGAAACAGCTGAGGATGGGCTACGATACTCCTCTTCTTAACAAGTAAGTTCAAGCCATAAAACATTATGCACTTATCAGCAGCCATTCTGTGGGTCAACCCTGGGAAGATATGCGAGTATTGTGTGGGACTGGTTGACATTTGCTGCCAATTTTTAGCCTGGTATGGGGGATTGGATCGCTTTTTGCCCCTTAGTAGCAGGATCCCTGGGAAAGATCCATGGTTTTTTTAAGCACCTAGCAGAGAAGCAAAAATTATTCAATAAATATTGTCCTCTCCTGATCCATGACTTACAAAAGAAGCTGAACTTCATCATAATAAAGTGCACCTGTCTACTGCATAATTATTATGCAGTGGACAGGTGCACTTTATTTGCTCATTAATTTTTATCAAACCTTAATATAGCCATGCTTTAACCCATTCGCTCCTGGAAATTTTGCAAAAAAATGCATTTTGAAGCTTAATAAGTCAAGCGGTTTTCTGGTCTCTGTCATGCTATAAAGGGCTAAAACTTACCACAAAGCCGTTTACAGGTCATACACTTTGCAACCTTCTGATCTAGATGCAAAATATTACCCTGCGAAGTTCGGGCATGCGCAGAAAGCAAGATTTTGAAGTTTTTGGGTGTAAAAGTGACACAGCAGTCTTGACTTGTACTTTTTGCTTTATTCTCTCCTCCCCTCTTTTTTTTTTTTTTTTTTTGCATTTTTGCCTAATTTTGTCTTTTGCTGGGGATTTAGTAGGCTTCATTTTGGAGGGAAAAGTTTTTGTGAAAGCTTTTAGGATCTTAGGATTAGATTAGGAAGGGAAAGGTAGGTTGGTAGTGGAACAAGATTTTGGTCAATGTTACAATATGTTCTTTGCCTTTTTCTCCGGTGGCCTTGACTGAATTGTGCTCATTCTGGTTTGAAAGATCTCTTCACCCTGGACAAGTTAGTGGACAAAGTTGTCCTTGACCAATAAAACTGATGATGTCACAAGCAGTAGGAGGGACGGATGGGTTAAAAGAGTTATTTTCAATAAAGCAAGAGAAGTTTATTGCAGTTTTAAAGTTATGAGTTGCCACAGGCGAGGGGTGGTGGTAGCTTTTGGTGCAGTGCAGAGGTGCACCTTTGTTTAAGGAAACTCAGTTCTTTATAAATGTTCACTTTTGCTGTAAAATAATGGAACATAAAAGTAGTACCATGTGAAAGTGCTGCCCACATGAGGAGGTTTCCTTTGAATGGGGACATGCCCCAGAATTTTGTCCACAGACTCAAAAGTTTGAACCACCTAAACAAGTGTCTTTTGTTCACTCTGGAAGTGAAAGAGCTAGAACAAGATAGCATTTTTTAAAAATTTATTTGGTGCATTTTTAAATGCGAAAATTTTCCTTGACAGCAATTCTTTCTTTGCACAGGTTCATCTTCTCCAAAATGCGTAATCTTCTGGGTGGGCGTATAAGGCAGATCATAAGTGGAGGTGCACCGCTGTCTGAGGATACTCAGTTCTTCATGAATGTTTGCTTTTGCTGCCCTGTTGGACAGGGTTATGGACTTACTGAGACATGCGGAGGAGGAACTGTCTGCCATGGTATGTTACTTCACTATGTGTTGGGGCATAAAATTAGCCAAAAGTCTCTCAGGATATTTAACAGGGTTTAGAGTTTGAATGACAGGGTTTAAAGGTACACAGTCAGCTGATGCACATGCCCATTAGATACAATTTCTTAGCTGATTTGCATGTCACAAGACACGAGCGTGAAACAGAAAGTGAGAAGCATATCAGGAATACTCAAAGCAAACCTATGTTGAGTTGAACAATGTACAAGCCCAAATCGTGATTATAGACCTTAAGCCACATCAGAGCACACCTTTGAGAATTCATCGATGGATTTGTCCAGGAAAAGCCAAACATTGACAAATACTTCTGAACTCAATCATCAGTAGAGGTGAGGAATGACACAGAGTCGGCATGAATCACTGTCGAAGGTTCTAGGTTGAGAAAGTTTGATTTTCCAAACATATGTACCCTTTTCCATCGATTTTCCAAATACATATAACGATTATTTGCTCACCGATGTTATTTATTCATTTCTTTTGTTATTTTGGTAAACGAAAGCGATTTTTCCCCGACCGGAGCCTACGCGTTTCTCATCTCTTCTGTTCATGTTCCTTTGGATACTGTTTTTAAACAAATAAGATAAAATAATGTCATAGGATGAGTTAAAGTTTGCTCAAAAAGAGGTTTTCTGTAAAAGATCGAGGATCGAATGAAACACTAGGAAGGATTGAAGTGGATTTCTAGATGTAGCCGACACGTTCATTTGATTTCGGGTTGAGGTAAACTCTTTTCAAAACTGACAAAAGTAGTGTCCAGGTCAGCGTGGTCACATAGCTGACTGTTTCCCTTTAAGAAATCTACAAATTAGTTGCAATGATTTTTTTTATAAGTAAATGCCGCTTTATTGTCTTGTGTTGTTAAGTTATGGGAAAATAACCTGACTGAGCACAAAAGCAGTAATTGCAGCACATTTCATCAGCAGAGGTGGGTCATTTCTTTTGAAATGCCCTCAACTCAGGCAATTACATGGATTTTAATCAATAAAGGGGTAAATGTCATTTGGGACAAGAAAAGCATCATCACATTTGTGTCTTTCTTCACACTTTTTTTAGCCTGGGATAGAACAACAGGCCGTGTAGGACCTCCAATTTCGTCATCGGAAATTAAGCTTGTCAGCTGGGAAGAAGGTTTGTAATAAGACAAACAATAATGATTATAAAATAGTTCTTGGCTAGAAAGATAATAAACACATCAGACTTTCTTCTTTTATTTTGATTTTTTTTAGGAAATTATACTGTCCTAGATAAGCCCTATCCTAGAGGAGAGGTTGTCATTGGAGGTCCAAATGTAACAAAGGGTTATTTCAAGAATCCAACAAAAACAGCTCAAGAATTTGATGTCGATAGAAATGGCCAGCGCTGGTTCCACACTGGAGACATTGGCGAGTTCCACCCTGATGGTTGTCTTAAGATTATAGGTAATAATGCCCTTGCCTTTGGTTTTGTTGGAAATACAGTAAATTAATCCACTTATAAGGCCTGAGCTTACACAACTTCATCACATTGCAGTCCTCATCAAAGCCTTGTAGTTGGAATTTCTTGGAAGTGCCCGCAACCACTTTAAGAGTGACAGTTTCAGAACTTTCCATTTAATTTTTAACCTTTAAGCCACCCCCTGATACAATGGTCTGGTCTTTGCATTCGCTGTGTGAACTACATTAGTCAGAGTACGAGAATAACTTTAAGAAATGCATGAAGATGGATAATTACAATATATTGTAAACTAACAATTGCAGTCTGGATTTCTACTCCTACTTAAATTACCTCCCACAGTTCAAATATTGCAAACTGCCACCTTTTATAAGTGACCACTAACTCTTTGCATTCTGGGTGGTCGCTTACAGATGGGTTGACTGTATATATTTCATCAGAGGGTTAGTACTTACCTGATAGGGAAATGTCGTTCTCGGCAAACCCCTTGTAGACTGATACGAGCAATTACTGATGCATATTGCATGCAGTCACAGTCTGGATACCACAACACAAAAGAATAGAACGTAAAACATGCCACATGCACTGTTCCAAACATTAGTGGAGAGGCTGTATCAATTGGCGGAACAAATAAATGCAGTGAATTGGTGGGAAAGTAAGATAGCTCCGTTGGCTTGGGGACCAATGGGTAATTTACTTCCTCTGACAGCTGCTGCCAGACTGGAATCTTACCATTAGGCATAGTGTAGGTTCCTTCTCAGATGGAGTTAAATATAACTGAACATGTATTTTTCTAGACCGCAAGAAAGATCTTGTGAAGCTGTCGGCTGGAGAGTACGTTTCCCTTGGAAAAGTCGAAGCTTCCCTGGCACAAAGTCAATATGTTGAAACTCTCTGTGTGTATGCAGAGTCTTGCTACAACTATGTTGTGTGCTTGGCAGTGCCACGCCCTAAACAGCTAAAGGCATTAGCTGTTTCCCTTGGTATCATGACTGATGATTGGACGGAACAGTGCAGAAGTAAGACCATCACAGATGCCGTGCTGAAGGACCTCCAGGCTCTTGGCAAAGCTTGTAAGTATTACAGTAAGGTGAAAAGGTGAAGGCGCACACGACCTTTGGCAAAAACGGCCGGAGCTTATCTCGGTTTCCTTAACATAAAGTATGTCTAGAAGTATTGCTACTCTCCCTAGATGGAATGCTAGGCCATTGTAGGGTTATCCCCGGCAGTATGTCGCCGGCACTCATTTATACACATCTCTTAACCAGTTCTCTTGTTTATGTATTAAAATATTTATTGTTTGGAGGAAACTTATGCTGGTCACTTTGGGCCTTTAAGGGTTAAAACGAGCAAAGAACTGGAGCGGAAATGCGTCCCGCAGTTGTTTCTGGGATAGTTACTGGGGATTCGCTGGTCAGCTATTGGTCAATTTGTCCCCCCGTCCCTGGTAACAGTCCTAGAAGCCTTTGCGAAAAGTTAACTCGGCCCAGTCTCCTCGTTTTTAAAGTGGCGAATTCTAACTCCCTGCGTTGCTATGGTCTTTTGCAGTAAAACTTGAGAAGTTTGAGCTCCCTCAGCGTTTGACACTGGTCACAGAACAGTGGACGCCAGAAACCGACCTGGTTACTACTTCACTCAAGCTAAAGCGCCAGAACATTACAAGGTATTACAGGGCTGCTTTGGATGCTATGTACAGTCATTGAACTTCCCAACAGTTCTCTTGCGTTAACTTCTCATATCAGAAGGAACTACTGTCACACTCAAGGAAAACAGTTTTCTCTCAAGCCATCAGAATCTTGTCAATTGCAGGCTAATAGCTTGAACCCTGAACTGTGTAAAATTCAAAATTCAAATTTTAAGTCCCATGATATGTTCAACGTTGCGTGCTTGAATTTATCAATCTGGGGAAGCTTAAAATCAGTGTTAAAATTCAAAACTATTTGTTCTGTGGGGTACTGTGGAGAAAATAATGCAATTTTAATAAATTCCAGCTATTACACGGACTTAAATTTTACCAAAGAAAACGTAAAGTGCGTGAAAAATTTATATCTGGTGCAACATAGCTTGTTTGGTGACGTTGGATCCGGATCCAAGTTATGGTCTTCAGATCGTTGTCAACACAGGCGATGTTATGCAGATGGTGCAACTTATATACAGGCTTCTCAGGAACATTTGAATTAGTAATAAAGCCACTGAGATTTGCGACCACGGTTGTGTAATTACTGAGTACGGGATGAATAGCTAGTCCGGGAAATATAACTGCGTAATTACTTCTTTAACAACTGCATCGCTAGAATGGAGGTTCAGTGCCTTGAGCATCCAGAGGCTTCCACTATTGGCAGCCACCCCCCCCCCCCCCTAGATTGAAATAATGCCCCCATGACTGGCACAACAGCGCAACCCAGCCATGAGCCCCCACAGGAAAGGAAAGGAACAGGCACCCGTCACACTGAAAAACATCAGTGGAGAAAAACCAACAAAGCCTAGGGGGAGGGGGAGGGGAAGAAAATAGCTGACAGAACCTAGCACGAAGCAAAACTGGGTCAGCACTTTTTAACATCTGTCGAAAGGCCCTTGGACACCTTATTAAGTTTACACAACGTAGTATTCCTTATCGTTTTGGATTAGCCGGTTAAGCACTGCGTTTTACAGATTAGGGTTAAGCACTACCTTTACTGATTAGGGTTAAGCACTGCCTTTACTGATTAGGGTTAAGCACTTCCTTTACTGATTAGGGTTAAGCACTGTTTCGAAACTGGTTAGGTTCCTTTTTTGGGTTGGGGTTGATGCTATGTGTACTTCAATCTACCTTGTGTAAACTTTATAAGGTGTCCAAGGGCCTTTCGACGGATGTTAACGAGTGCTGACCGCAAAACTGAACGCGCCAATGAATCACCTGATCGATGAGCCAGCTACTGGGCATTCGCCAAAGACCGCTGACCTCAGGCACTTAAGGCGCTCTTAGTTGTTAACTCCTTTAAATTTCATTTAAATGCATTAAATGAAAGAATTTAATTCTTCATCCCGCAGTTGCAATTACATGATTGCCATTATTCATTATTATTTTCATCTTTTTACTACTATATAAGAATTTCCGCAAATTGACTGGCTTAGAGCAGTGGTATTTCAGCTTAATTTGAAATACCTACATGTGAAAATTACAAACCTTTTGCGGGTAGTAATATAAACAAATAATAGCATGATTTGTACGTGATATTTGGCATAAATACCACTCGTGATATTTCAAAATTGTCTCAAATTTCACTCGCCTAATTGCTCGTGAAATTACGTATAACAATTTCGAAATATCACTCGTGGTATTTGTGCCAAATATCACGACAAATCGTTACCTATACTAATTTCTTCTATCCATTTCGGTTTTTATTGTTTTTTGTATTACATGAATGAGAATCAGTCTTTAATGCAAGCAAGTGTTGAAATGTACATGAATACTGATTCCCATACACAGCAGACATTGATACCACCGACTGGATGCCTGCAGTGTTCTTACCAGGATTTTCTACACTGGGATCCACACGTAAGTTGTTCACCCCCAGTTCAAGCCTCCCTTTTAACTCACAGGATCGAGTTAGAGTAAATCTTTCGCACTTTCTTAGATAATAAATATCCAATTTTTACAAACAGTTAACAAACGTTCAGTTTACAGCTCTGAGTTAGAGAAAGACGCCATAACCAATTAACTTTTGGCTTATATTATAAGAAAAAGTACGTATGTTTACGTACGTTTTGTAATAGTTTTTTTTTCTTTACGCTCCTGGGACCACTTTGGCTAATTATAGTGCGGCATTTCCCGAAAAAGCGTGGCAATGCCGCGGTCAGGTTAGAACACTGCGATACAGCTGAAGGTATCCTTTAAAGCTGTCGAAAGATGGCTTGGCTGGTCATCGATGCTTGTCCACTACTTGTCGTATCTTTACTATGTCCTCTGGCTTCGTCCGACAACAACCCCCTGCGAAATCAGTTTCAACATCACATCAGCTCGCATGTTTTATATTAGCAGTGAACGTGGTAACAAATTCAAGAGTCCTGCTATCCATTCTCTGCAGGTCATTTCAGTGATAATAGACGAAGCTGCGACCCTTTGATATACCAGTAAAGAAAAAAGGTACCCCTTTCGTATACCTTCTATTGTGAAATGGTAACCCTTTCATAGTAGTACCTGTGGTTTATAATATTGAAATCGTTTAACTCCAGTAAATGCACTTCCATTTCAATATGAATAAATCACTAAACAAGAAAGTTTTCGTGGGTTTTACACAGCCATGAGATGCGTGTGGTAGCTCTTTTAGGTCCTTTTTCAGACTACAAGGACAGATTTCCTTACCCCTTCATATACCAGTCATATACCAGAAATACTTGAAATAGTGAAATTGCTACCCTTCAATATACCTGAAGCCTGAAAAAGCTACCCCTTTTGGGCGGAGCTATTCCGTATTGGCCATTACAGGGAATATCCCCCGGGGAATTGCAGGGAAAGAGAGGGGAGCGAATATGTGCCACGGTTGTTTACCATTTACCACAAATTCCCGGAAATTCCGGTTGGGATGTAAACGGTAAACGATTTTTTGGTTCGTCCCACTGGAAAATTCCCGGGACAAACGGAAATTCTGAAAAGGTAGTCCCGTTTTCCCGACTGGGACGTTCCGAATGGAAATTCGTTTATCATTTACAAGTTTCTTGAGTTTCGTACCATTTTCATGTTGTAACTAGAATCCAGTCTAGCGCGGCGCGACAATCCGGAAATTTTCGGCAAATGGTAAACGATACGTACCGTTCTTACCGACCGAAAATTCCCAACCAAACTTTCCGGAATTTTTTTATAAATGGTAAACAACCGTGGTGTATTTGGCGTTTTAAGTAATTATGATCGAGATTGATGAAGCCTTCCTTGTCCTTACCACTAACCTGTGATCGCGAACACGGAAATATTCTCCTCTCCCACCTTTTTGAAGGGTAGTTTAAGCAATCAAGCAATCGCTTTCACCCCTTCAGTGAGGGACTTTAAGATCCAACGACGCGACGGCAACGGGAACGTCGCTTAAAAAGTGAGTTTGCGTTCTTTCAGTGTTTATCGTGATTATCCTTACACAGTTACTTTGTCAAATGTAGGCGAACCCTCCCGAATTTGAATTCCAAAGGACCATATCCAAGTTCAAAAGAGAAATAAAAGTTCGTCGTTGCTAGTTTGTGTTCTCCGTAAAACGCGAAATTAGGCATTTTCACGTCGCAGTCTGCAAAAACAGCAAAGACACGTGCAAAAAAGTGTGCTGCACGTGCAAAGTTGTCGTTTTGTTAATAGGGACCTTAAGCAACCACGACGACGACGGCGGTGAAAACGTCTCTAAAAAATGAATCTGCGTCCTTTCAAACTCAATTGCGTCTATTTGGACCCGCTCAATATGTCAAATGCAAGCGACTTTTCCTGGAGTTGAATTCTTAAGGATTTTATTCAAGTTCAAAAACAGGAAGGAAAATTCGTCGTCGTATGTCCACGTCCTCCATAAAACGTCAAATTAGGAGGTTTCACGTCGTAGTCGTGCAGTGGACGTCAAAGAAATGTACTAAAAAGCGTGATGCACGTGCAGAGCTGTTGTTTTGATCATTAAACCTATTGTTTTTTGAAGTTGTCTTCGTCGTCGTCGTCGTAGTTGCTTAAGGTCCCTAATTAAACCATTGTTGTTTTGTTTTTTGTTTTTTTGACGTTCTCGTTGCCATCCCGACGTTGGATCTTAAAGTCCCTTTTAATCTTACTAATTCCGCTTTATTTCCCGTCACTGCCGAACACCGTCATAGCTATCTCCAGCTACAGCTGATATCGGTTGACCTTGTCCCAATGGAATGAAAAACAAAAAGGTTTTTGACCGTTGGTCGAGCCAGTGAAGGAGCAGTAGTCAGGGGCATCCAACGAGAATATAGTTCAAAACCACTTAAATATAGCATTGTTAAACGTATTTTAGTATTTGGACGGTAGATATAGGCATATTTTTATCCCTAAAATTATTTCATCTGTTCGGATTTCCTAGCTGAAAGTCTAGTGATCCGAAAATTATAGGGATCAAAACTTACCTTTTCGAAAATTTCAGCCAAAAAAAGGCTTCCGAAAATTCTAGGTGACCTTTTTAGGGTAAAAATCCGTTAAAAATAGGAAATTATACCATTTTTTAGATGTTCGAAAATCCTAGGAGAGGCAGGCAAGCAAGAAATTTTACAACAAATGTTCCGAAAATTCTAGATCTCAAATCGTCTTCCGAACAGATATTTTCCCGAAAATTGTCGTTGGGTGCCCCTGAGTAGTGTCATGGTCGGTTCAGCGATCAAGATCACTTCTCTACTCTCAAACACGTACCTATCCAAACAGCTCCAGCTTCAATCCACTCATCCACAAGGCTGTGTAGTTGTGCTTTTCCAGAGGAATCCATCCTAGATGCATGTAATAATCACTTTTAGGGATATAGAATGGTAAATTCGAGACTGCGAGACCCTGGTTTTAAACCTTGCTTTCGAGATTATAATATATATGGCTTAATATCGGGTACAATTTTCGACATTCCGCGATCCATATTATCCATCTTTGAGACTTCGAGACGAGTCATTTTTAGCGAGACCGAGATTCCGAGACTCTCATTTTAAATGTCGAATTTTCAAGACTGCGCTGATATGTTTCGAGATGCATCATTTTCGATCGACCACTCAATACCCTTATTTTTAAGATGGATACTGATCTCCACTAAGTCATTATTATCTGGTCTTTATCTGATTCAAGGTATCCAATGCCCCTCTCCTTGAAGATGGTATAATTGCCATATATTTGAACACGACAGAGTGGGTGGCACTCACAGGAGTGATTCTTTGACTTTACTCAGCGTTCTTGTTCCTTTCTACACTTAGTTTCTGCACCTTTTCTTCCATTTTCAAAATTCTCCTTACTCTTACCACAGGCAGCCCAAGCGCACTATGTGTGGGTTCGGGTTTCAGAGGTCATTTGGTCGAATTTGGTCGGAGTATACTAGAATTATTAGGGTGTTATCTGATGCCAAATAAATGCAAAAATCTTAAAGACATGAAGTCTTCTTGTTTGTCTGTTTGTACTAATAGCCTTAAGGATAACAAAGGTCGATATTTCTTGCATTATTACATGTGATTCGGGCCCTTACTGTTCGAGTCTTATCACATGTATTCGAATCTACAACGCTAAGGAAAAAAATTATGATCACGCGAAATATTGATTCAAAAAGCTCCTTTACTTTAAGTTCATAGCCACTCTGTGTCCCACAGCCGGTTTAAACGCCGTTTCGTCGACTTTCTTTCCATCGAGTACTGAACACCTTCTTTTATAGTGTTCAGTACTCGATGGAAAGAAAGTCGACGAAACGGCGTTTAAACCGGCTGTGGGACACAGAGTGGCTATGAACTTAAGGTAAAGGAACTTTTTTAATCAACATTTCGCGTGATCATGATTTTTTTTTCTTAGCGTTGTAGATTCGAATACATGTGATAAGACTCGAACAGTAAGGGCCCGAATCACATGTAATAATGCAAGAAATATCGACCTTTGTTATCTTAAGGGCTATTAGTACAAACAGAAAAACAAGAAGACTTCATATCTTTAAGATTTTTGCATTTATTTGGCATCAGATAACACCCTAATAATTCTAGTATACTCCGACCAAATGCGACCAAATGACCTCTGAAGCCCGAACCCACACATAGTGCGCTTGGGCTGCCTGTGCTCTTACTATCCACTCTAGCTCTGATATCTTCTTTTTCTCTCTCCCCAATTCTCATCTTCTTTTCTTTCATTTTCAAATTCCCATTACTCTTTCTACCCACCCCACCACTGGTGTCTAATTCTTCTCTCTCCCAATTCTCATCTTCTTTTCTTTCATTTTCAAATTCCTATTACTCTTTGTACCCACCTCACCACTGGTGTCCTATTCTTCTCTTTCCCAATTCTCATCTTCTTTTCTTCCATTTTCAAATTCCCATTACTCCTTCTACCCACCCCACCACTGGTGTCCTATTCTTCTCTTTCCCAATTCTCATCTTTTTTTTTTCCATTTGAATGTCTCCCAATAACAGTAAAGCACTCACTTTAAATTTCCGTCTTTCAACATTCCCTCATTGTTGGGGTAAACAACGAAGGGTAGATCCACTTTGCCTTTGATGCTCTGTAACAGGGGCTACATCAAAAGAAAATTAAATAAAATATTCAAATGATCATATAAAATAAGTGGAGCCGAGCCGTCCTGGTGATTGTAGTCCTGAATAGGACTGTTGTTGACTAACGGTTAGACAACCTGTGCGGTAGTCAACTTCAGAGTCAAAGTGAGTTGTATCACGTCAGTTGATGGTATTAAACTATGGTTATTGACTGGTCAATTATATCGCGATGTTTCTGGTCGTCTGTCAGCTTAGCCGTGATGCTATTTCAGCTATTTGCTTGGAAGACTGTTAAATGTCTTTGGTGCGTTACGATCCGTCTTTTTATCACAATTGAGCACCCCATTTACTGTAAGTCAAATTGTCTGTTATCCAGTCATTCTGTCGTTGTTAGTGTTTCTTTAACCATACGTTCGGGTGCGAGAGCTCATCCTCATAGGTAACCTCCCACGCAGACGTTCTTAGGGTTTCGTCACGCGTTCCTGTCCTGGGGCAGGAACACGTGACGAACATAATTTGATGGTATCATATAACACTAAATGAAGGATCGATGATCATCGTAGTTATATAATTGTCCATTTTCATATATTCTCAACTTCATTATATAACATGTTAACAAGGCACACCAAAATTAGAAATGGTAGAGTAATCTTGAGCACACACCTTCACATACAAGGGAAAGGTACAATTTACACCAACGGCCACAACCTAGGAGTGAAACAGGATCACATGAGGAAAGAAACTCAAAGAGCGGGAAAACAACAATGTAATGATTTTTACAAGGAAAACAACCCCCCAGTAAAAACAAATATCTACACTCCACTTTTTTTATCTTCCAAAATGCATTTCAAAAAATATTTTCAAGGAAAATGTACGTGTTGTACATGCGTTGAATTAACCAGCTTTCGAACAACTCGACATAATTCAAAGATTATCAACTGGAGTAGACTACGAGTAGTCCCCATTTTTCCTCAGGGTTAGTAGAGCGAGCGAAACGTGAGTGCGTGTGAAAATCGCTCCACGCGAGAAAAGCCCGCCGTGTGTCACCTTTTCTCGCGTGGGGTGATTTTCACGCGTGCTCGCGTTTTGCTCGCTCTACTATCTCTGAGGAAAAATGGGGAGTTCTCGTAGTCTATGACTGGGGCAGGTTTTTATTCAAAAAAGGCATTGACTTTTACGTGACCAGTAGTCAAGTAAAAAGAAATCAAGTTTTTCTTTTCAGATTCTTATGCCTACTGTTCACCGTTTGGGCTGACTAATTCGCCTCCAACCTTTCACAGATTGGAGAGGCAGTGTCATCTTCCCTTTTGAGGGAAGAGAAAATTGATTAACAGACACTCTGTCATATAAAAACAACATTATCCATGCTAGCACTTGCTCAATGAACAATTCAGGTTACCAACTCTGTAATTAGCAGAGGCTGGAATTTGTCCCATTAAACAAAATTCCTTGGAAAGTGTCTTTAATGCGTGGCATGCATCGATTTACTGTTGGATTAGTTTGGGATAATTTAGCACTGTACCTGATCAACACATCTATTTCTACAAGCAGAAAATACCACAGAGATGAAGAGTTTATTACTAATGACCTCAATACAACTTTAAAGACTCACTTGAGTTGATTGCCTGACAACGTTTTGCACAACATCAGAGAACATTTCTCCATGACAAGTGTGACTTCCATCCTAAAACATAAATACAGCCATAATTTAACATGCCAATTCCAATCGAAAAGCATCACATAATATTATTCTTTGACTCACAGAGCCAATCATTTATGGAGTATGAATTAAGGCTCCATATAACCTTGTGATGTAAAATGCTACAGGTCAAAATTAAATTCAGGTTAAAACTTTTTAACCTAGGTTGATTTTCAATTTCCTTTGCCTCCTTAGTCTGCTACACAGCCATTTTTAGTGTCGTCATGCAACGCTCCTCCCCACTAATGGCTGCTGATAATCGAACCACATTCCTTTCCCGCGATTAGCCAATTAGAATTCAGCTCCCATTTTCTGGAAGGTGTTCGCGCCACGTTGCGGTATGGTGACTCCTCCAATCACAGCTTTGCTTTTATCGTTGCCCCATGTGTGAATGACAGAACAATAAAAATCGTCGCATGAAAACAAGCAATCAACTAGAGTAGTGTTGTCGTAGTCGAGTCCTTTCATAATTTTTGAAATAAGCTGCAACAGCAAGCAAGGCGAGCAAATATGATGTACAACATGGATGTGCTTATAAAGTTGCCGGGTATAGTTTTGAGAAATTGCTTATCGATAATTTAAAAGATTGCCTTTGTTTCAATCAGTACTGCTGAGAGTTTAATATTCACAGTTGTCACATGTCACAACAACACAATGAGCACATCCGGCACATGAAATTCTTCATACATATGCACATCAGGAGCCCGTTAAAAAAAAAAACCAACCGATCCTGGTAAGAGTCTTGTAGGCCTATCAAACCCTTTTCTCTTCACTTGGAATTTTGTTACCCACTTAAAACAAACTTTTCTGCAAATAACCTTTTCATTGCTTGCAGACACAGAGCCCATCAAAATTCAGCGACGATTGATTGATTTGTCAAAAACTGAGAAGCGCGTTCGCTCCTACCGCTCTGCGGCTGACATATTGTCAAGTTTCTTATACGTGATTGGTTTGTTCGTTAGGCCACAAACACAAAGGGAAAGGAATGTGGTTCGATTTTCAGCAGCCGTTAGTAAAAATGGCTGTGTAGCAGACTTTTGCCTCCTAGCCCTAATTAATGAATAATTAGGGCTAAGATACAAAGAAAATTGAGACTCAACCTAGGTTAAAAAATTTTAACCTGAATATAATTTTGACCTGTAAGTAAACAACAACAACATCTTTATTTACCCATGGTTTCTCTTCAGGACTTAAAAAGTAAGATTACCTACTTAAAAAGTAAGACAAATATATATAAAAAGATTCAAGTAGAACTCTTTTGTTGTACATGTTGCTTTACGACATTTCCGGAAAAAAATCAGTGCTATCTTGAGAATTTTCATAACCACCAGTCCAGATTAACAGGGTTCATAGAGATTTTTGGATCCAAAATTAAAGACTTTTTCCAGACTTTATTCCAAAATAATTATTTATTTTTCCAGACTCAAGGTTAGCAAATAGGTGATGAATAGAGACCTTGAAAAACGCAGGATCCAAGCTTTTTCATGATGCACCCGAAACGTACACTGTAACCACAATGTAATGAGGACAAAAAAGAGTTCTGAAACCTCTCATTCTGTAATTGTATGTCTTGGCTATGGGCAAGATTAAATAGGATTTGACCAGCTCTTTAAAAAAAAACTCCAGAATTTTTACCATTTTTCCAGACTTTTCAAGACTTTTTCAGGAATTCAAGACTGTACGAACCCTGGTTAAAGTATCAAACTGTCTTGCTCACATAGGAACATTATACACTACACTATGGACACATTAAAGCAAGTGAGTCACCAGAAGGATGACCCCAGATAGACATGGACATACAAGAATCCTGACCTCACCCTGCACGATAGCGTGAGCCAAGCTTTTGCTGTGGGAAATTCGTTGAGAAGTTGGACAAGTGCCTCTGCTTCTTTCTAGTAATAAACATGAACAGAGACAGAGTCACAAAACTGTTAGTCCACTTGTACAGTTCTGGCCCATCTCTTTGCATTGATAACTCAAACCTTTTTTGATTTCCCTAGAAGGTTTGAGTTATCGGGAGACGACTGTAATAATTAGACCACACATTTGGAAGGTGACTAAATTTTAGCTGTAATAGTTAACCTACAAAGTTCTAGTGGTGGATTTAAAAAACTTGAAAATTTCTGCAGCAGCAGGACAATACGGGACATACACCCCAATTATTGATATCCGCCCCATCTTTCCACTCACACAATCACAGGCAGACCATGCCACTGGCGTTTGTGTCCCCTTTGGTTTTCCATCTGGGCTCCCTTCCATCTCTCTGCACTCAACTACACGACAAGGTAAAGCAGATAAAGCCCTGCAACAGCCTAACATCACTGGCTATGATGGAGTCACTTAAAGACATTAAGGACTGACACCTCACATAGTAATGAGTGCTTTGTAATGCACCCCTTTCAGGAAGCTAGAATGGTGCCCTAAAACTATTTGTACTAAAAAGGAAGAGCTCTATAAGGTTTCTTTTAAGATGAGCCCTCTGATTACATGATTACCTGAGCAGGGATGGTCTCCAATGCTAGGATATCCACTCCAGCTTGTAGCAGAGCATCTATCCTGGGTCTGTGCCAGTCCATAAGTTCCTGTAATGAACAAACACATAAAAAAATATAGGGTCTGATTTGAAAGTGTACAATAATATCCTGAGGCACTATCATGTTATTTTCCTACTAGACAAGAACCAAATGACAATATAAAACTAAATGTGAAGGTAACCAAGGGTGGACCTCATAATGTTGTAGTGTCTCAGCCAAAGAAGGGAACTACATGTAGCACTGCCACTACTGAAAGTGGGTCAGTCCCAGTCATCTTAGCCACAACTGCTGATGTGCAACAAAACAGAGTATATACTAAGGATAGCCACTGTGTAGCCTCCTACAAAGACACTTTTCTTGCTCTTCATGCCATCCTCCGTAATCCTTGGGAGGACTGGGTAATGAGTCAAAGATACATCTATGTAGGAGGCTAGTTATTTCGGTATCTGTACCTCTTTAGACATCAAGTATATTTCTTTTATACTGTCAGACATCAAGAATATTTCTTGACACTGTTCCTCTCCACCCAGGTTACCCACATTGGTGGTAGTTAGCCTTGCATGAACTTGCATCCCTTCCAGGTGTTTTAACATTTTTCAAGTTGATTATGACATTGTAACCAGGATAAACTCTGGCAATTTAGTCCTCACCAGCTTCTTGGGCCTTTCTGGCAGAGCTCTATGCACATGTGAGTGCAGCCCCATAGCTAAGAAAATTTGGTTACCTGTCCATCCAAGAAATTTTGGAAGTGATATGACTGTATGTCTACCTGCTGCCCACCTACTGCTTGTCCGTCCGCAAGGAAACCAATTTGAAATGTTACACTTTTTAGCTAGTGTCGGAGCCTGAAACCTGATATTACACATCCATGTTGTGGTCAATGTTACACTGTCTTTTTAGCTAGTGTGGGAGCCTGAAAACTGATATTACACATCCATGTTGTGGTCAATATTGACAGATCATGTAGGGAGCGTCCTCAATAGGGATACCGGTAACCTCTGACGTTTCCATTTATGTATTCTTACATAATAAAATATTTGATTTGATTTTGGTTGGAGCTGCCAAAACAGTGTATCCACTGACCAGTAATCATCAAGACCGTATTGAATGCTCAGGTGTTGACCCTTCAAGCTTACGTGTTTTTTTTAAGTTTACTGCTGACAAGTTTCTAGTTTTCAACTGATTGCAGGCTCAACTCTTATTAGATTTCTTTATTGCAAGGTTTTTTTATTAGCAGGACCTTCGCCTTCAGCCTCGGATAAATCTATATAAAATTATTAACTTCAATAACTGCAGCTGCAGTCTAGGTATGTTTTTACCAGCTTTAAGTTATCACAACTAGCCTGAATAGTCATGCTGTCAACATAGTCTCCAGTATACTCAGAACTATCACGTAGACATGCTCCATATGGTCCTACTGATCCAGCCACCAGAAGCTTTTCTTGACATCCAACGTTGGTGCTGTAAAAGATAAGTATAAATTACTGACCACACTTTTGTAGGCTTTTCAAGTGCCAAACTTAGAAAACAAGAACCACCCTTGTTAATCAGACACTCAGTCAGTCAGTTTAAATCATCTTCATAACAATCTCTGTTGAGTGGTCAGATTATTTTAACCTCAACAAAATGAAGAAAAGTCATCATGCATGAACAGAATTCATACAGATTTTAGATCCAAAATTCAAGACTTTGTCCAGACTTTTTCCAAACAATAGTTTATTTTTCCATAATCAAAGTTACCAAATAGGTGGTCAATAGAGACCTTGAAAAACGTAAGAATCAACCTTTTTTCAAGATGCACTGCAAACGTCTGTAACCAATATAGTACAACGCAGACAAATGAGAGTTATGAAACTTCTTATTGTGTGATTAAATGTCTTGGCTGTGGGTGAGATTAAATGGGACTTGACGACAGGAAAAAAATTCACTTAATATGCACTTATAGTAGCTTTGAAAAAAACTTCAGACATTTTACCATTTTTCCACACTTAATTTCTATTTTCCACACTTTTTCCAGGCTAGAAAATTGCTTTACAAATTTCAAGACTTTTTCAAGAATTCAAGACTCTGTACGAGCCCTGCAAACTAATCGTACAATAACAAGGAACTTAAGAATAATTATTGTTACCTGTGCACTTCATCACAAGCATCCCGTGCTATTTTCACAGCTTTGTAAATCACAGACACAGCCTCACTCTGATGAAGACCATAATGTTGACAAAGTCCCTCTATGGTAACCTAAGAACGAAACACATCATGAATTAAAATCAAAATTATCCTACATTCAAGTTAAATTATTTCCTATTGCATATATCTCACTCCACTGCCCTACTTTTATAAATTGGAAATTTCAAACTAGCAAAGGAGGTTTTCTGAGTTCTGCACTCTAATAAGAACCAGCTGAGATCACTAAAAAGGCCTGGCAACAAAATCTACATTATGTACAAAAAAACCTTAGTTTATTTAAACCTAACAGATCCACATTGATTGGAAAAACTGAAAGTTGTCAGAACAAGCAGCACTCAAAGTTTGCTTCCTTAGGGCCATTGCATGGTTGTCTAACTTTATGATTTACAATTAACACTTTCTCCCAAAGCAATCAATTCCCATCTTACAATACAAGAAATTCCTGGGCCTACAGTCTACCATATTGTTGAACAAACAGTAAGAAGTTCTTTCCCTTTTTCCAAGGACCTATTAGTTTTTTTAATTCACTTGACAACGAGGTCAATTTGCTTCAAATGGCAACTCAAGGTTCTTTGCTCAAATGCTCTTAACCATAACTGAAAACAAAATCATCTTTTTTTCTTTTGTTTCCATAAAGATATTATTAACGGTATTTAAGAATTATTTCATTTTAGTTAGGAGGACACAGAATAATAATAAATAATTATTATTATTATACCATTTTGTAGGGATGACTATGTTGCATGAAAGTACCTGATAAGTATTGGTAATCACAACATTTGCTCCACTTTGCAGGAAACTGTAAGTACAAAATAGTCTTAGGAGAGTCTTTGATCACAACCACTATATCAGATATCAAATGACTTTCGAGAGTTTACTTTTCAGATTAAATCACAAGAAAGATGAGTTGTGGTTGTTTTTTGGAGAGAATAATCTGGATTTCAGATAATACTTTGTAATAGACAATATCAACATATTTTCTGGATGGAGCAGTGAACCATTTTTGAAAAAACATTCAGGTTATTCCATTGTGCCTTGTTTTGTAATAAGTAATTAATACATTGTATGTAACGGCAAATAAAAAAGTACAGAAACTACAAATTTCTATTACAAATCTGGATGGCATCATCTTGGGTTTCGACCAGCTTCAAAACGTGTTTTTCGGCAAAATCTCCAGGGGCGAATGGGTTGATGACAGCCCTGATACTTCAAATATTCCTGCCCCTAAGCATAACATACCTTTTATGAATGGTTTTTACCGCATCTGGATTTTCAATGAGAAGTTTTCCACCCCAAAGTGGATCTTCCTATACATATAGTAAGAAAAAAAAACTTGAGCTTGAGCTTCAAAAGATGTATTGAGCCTGCACATAGATAGGAGGTGGAGGCAAGGGCACCCAAAACTCCTGTCACCCATGCCTCACCTTGCATACCTAGTGCCTGCCCCTTTTTTCTTGCTTTCCTCCCAAGGTGTGGAGAGGCCACACCATCCCGGTTGCAGATAGGAAAATGGCCCCTAATTTTACATCCTGGGTTAGCTGTGAATAACCAATAAGCACTCCCGGACAAAACACATGGGTGGCCATTTGACAAGGCAGCACCCGGAAGCCAACCCAACCAGAGTCACAGTGAAACCATGGGAAGCAGCACCATAGATGTGCAGTTTAGCGGAAGAGTCACCTGGACCAATGGTAATACACACATGACGCTGGGTGCAGGAACCTTTCCTAGTCAACAGCCAGGGTGAAAAAATTCCTGAAGTGAATTTCTGCTGTTATTAGTGTAGAGTTGCGACTCTTTTGTGAATTAGCCATTGAAAGACAATATATTGTCCAAGCTAGCACTCAACCAATAACCAGAGATCAATAACCAGAGTATAATACCATCGGCAACTGACGTGATACAACTCACTTTGACTCTGAAGATGACTACCGCACAGGTTGTCGAAATGTCAGTCACTGTCAACAACAGTCCTATTGAGGACTACGTCACGCGGACGATCAAACTCAACCTACTTTTGAAATGACTCCTGGGTTCAAACCCTTCACAACCTAACTAACTCCTCTCTTTAGGTCTTTTTCAACTGCAGAAGCACTGTTGCCTAATTTCCCCCATTTCTCCCACCTTCTACTCTTTCAGAGCTCCCACCAGCTGCCCTTCCCTCTGCCACCTCATGTATCTCTCCAGCCCTCAATTCTCCATGGCTCCCACCCACCTGTCCGTGATGATCAAGTAATTAGGGATTTAATTCCAAATGGATATTCATTCCACCATGTACCCAGACAGCTCGGTAATGGTGGTGGTGTGGGTATTCTTTTCAAAAATAGATTTAGTTCTGTGAAGGAATCAACTGGAATGAATCGTCATTTTGTTTCTTATGAGCTCATTGACTTGCTAATCACATCTAATTCGTGTCCTGGTCATTCCCGAACCCAGAGCCACTATATATATTTATCGTCCTTCATCTAGTAGACTGAGAATAAATATTAAAATAAACAAAAAACGTATCCTAGTTACTTACGTTAATATCAAAACCAGCCCGTATTAATTCTAGTCCCAAACCTCCATCTAACACCAGAAAATTTTCTATTTTCCATGGAGCAAAAGATCGCCCCCCGCGCTTTTCGCTCTTCGAGAGCCTGGCCATCATCGTGTTTTTCATGTAATTATCCCTAAATTGTCCTCTATTAGACTTGGCGGTGACAGACTGGAACCAATGAATTGACATGGGAATGAGGCTTGCCGTTGCCAAAACAAGAGAAGCGCTAGATCTAAACTTGCAGCACATCTTTTATCGTTTTTGGCTCATCAAGTTTCATCATGGTAAGCTAGATCTCCGATTATCGTGTATCTCAAGAGTATTATATGTAGTTTGACTACGTTTTTGCTTATCAACAGGCTGCATCAGATGATCGGTTTGCGTTTTTGGCGGAATGGTACGACCCCAGAGCTGCATTAATGAGAAAATACCAACTCCTCTACTATCCCAGCGACTCGTCTGTGGAAATGGTAATAGCCAGTTTTTTGCCTGAGTTTTATCATTTTAATGATTTCTTTTAAACCCCTTTGTTATTTAAAAAAACCTTCCTTGGTGTCATTCTAAAGATTAAGAAGTTAACGTTCGTTGTAGTATAAACATGCATTCACAGAAGTATGAGTAAAGTCCTCAACAGCAAGACTTTACTGATCTTATGAAAAAGCATATCATTCTTAAATGAACTTGAATCCATTGTAGTATTACGCTTAATTAGCGTTACACCATATTCGAAAACGACATATTAAAAAAATGAAATAATATGACGAACATCTTCTCATATGGGATGATGTCATTGTGTATTTTGTGGTTTTTTTTTTACTTACTGTTAGTTATTGGTTAATTTTCTTTCCCATCGAAACGCTGGAGTCTGGGGCTTTTTTTCGGTTTTAATGCGTGCTTGTTAGTATAAATGCCTAAAGAAATTAGATGATTGCATTTTTAGTGATAAAGAAATTCAATCTAGAAAGAAAGGTTTTAGCCAGTGACCAATACAACTATGATTGATTTGTTGATTCTCAAAGTTGAAAAGGTTGAACCTTGTGGAAAATCACTGAGCCTGCTATGGCTGACTAGCTAACGTTACTGCAGGCTCTGTTTAGAAAGTTGCAAATTTTAATTTCAGAATGCAGACAGTGGATCTTCTTCAAATGTTGAGGTTGTTTGCTACTCATTCAACAGGCTGTACCTGAGTGTGTCCCATTTTTGCAGTGATGGGGTGGGGGGGCCTTATAGCAGGTGTCCCTTTTCCTCTCTCTCTCCAATCCCCCTCTCTTCCCCTACCCTTTCAAAACCTGCCACACATTGTTCACACATTGTTCATGCATTGTTCACATCCTTAGTATGACGTCAAGAATCGTCGCCTTTTTCTGAAGAGGTCAGTAATAGATGACCTTGAGCTTCACCATCTGTTTATTGGAGCTACTATTACTATTCACTCACGTCAGGTAATTAACATCACATGCCATGTTAACACACTTAGGTACTGATTCTTTAATCTTGTTAGAGCTATTTTGATTTAAATCTAGGCACATAGCAGTTCTTTATTTAAAACTAGATGACAATGTTATTTACAAGTTGGTTTAATCTTTTGCCTGCAGGGCTGTCACTAAGGACACAGGTCAAAGATTTGCGTTCACTTGTTACTGTAAGCGTAATCCTTGGAAACAAAGGGAAAATATCTAATCAAAAGAACTGTTTAGCTTGAAACTACATGTACCAGTGATAATTGCATAATAATTAAATTACCCAGGCATGTGAAGCAACTTGAGATCTTAGTGACAACCCTGATCTGACAGGAAGCAAAAAAGTAGTTTCAGATCCTCTTGGTCACCTCTAATTAAGACCATTTTCAAGTTGCCTCAAGCCTCTGTTTCAAAGTGAGGCTAATTACAAGCCACGAATATGAAAACGAATGTTAGTGTCCTGCAAATAAACCTCATTTCCACAAGAAAGGTTTTGTACACAACCTGCACTGGCCTCATTAATTATTTCTCCTCCAGGGCCCAGTTGTTTGAACGCCAGTTAAACGCGAACCCAGGGTTAAATTTTAACCCCAGTTTCTTTAGAGCAAGTATCTTTGTATCAAAAGCACTCTCTTGGATAATTTTTTCATATTCTTTTTAGAGTATCCAATCATCAAATTGTAGGCAAAGAGAACTAAACTGAATTTGCTTTTTTAGCTCTCATATCTGAGTTCAAATTTCGCACTTTTCAACCCTGGGTTATCTTAATCCAGTTTCAAATAACTTAATGCTCTCTTTCAGTGCTTGTTGATCTCCTGGTAATGCACAAGGGCATCTTATGACCTTACTTTTCACCAAGTTGTTGAGGTCACCTAGCTGAAACCTTTTAAATCCCATTACTTATTAAGTATTAAAGGTATATGTCTGAGGACTTCGAGTATTTATTGTCTAATTTATCATTTCTTGTGATTCCAGTTGTCAATAACAGACTATGCTGACCAACGTACATCAAATCTTTTGAAAAGCAAGAATGAGACGTAAGCTCAAATTGATAGTAACATGTCTTTCAAATTTTTCTTTCAAAGATGGTAAACTAGAAGTTAATATAAGTAATCGATTTGATACATATTAAGTAACTGTTGATCTACACTCTATCACTTGTTGCTGTGTTTTTTTTAATTTACAGAACACTTGCTATGATAAAGCCTGATGCTGTCTCACAGATGGGTTAGTTACAGTTTATGTGATCAGTTCATTGGTTTGCTTGTCATATGTCAGAACCACAGAATGAAGTTTTTGAGCCTGAGAGTTTACTTGTTAAAAATCCGAGCCCCCCAAGACTCTAAGTGCTGAAAATATCTAGTGGAAGCCCACCAATATACTGCTTTGTCTTGTTTTACTGCTTGATTTAATCTACTAGCTCAGTTCAATAAGCTGTACCCATCAACTCTGAAAAATGTGACTCCTGAAAACCCAAAAGAAAGAAAAAAAGGACAAGTCCGAGACCCCGAAACCCTTTGGCAAAAAAAAATTGTCTAAAAATGAGACTTCGAGACCCATCAAAAACGCTTCTGAGATTTCGAGATCAGGCCAAACATACTTTTTCAGATCCACATTTTGAAGGTACTATTCTATAACCCTATTAGTAAATTACATTAAGAAATGAGGTTAAAATATGTAATTTTTAAAATGACAGAAACATTTATTAATTTTTTATCTGTATAATCTTTAGGAAGTATAATTGACATGATCCATCAAGTAGGCTTTCTTATCTGCAGAGCTAAGATGGTCAGATTGTCCAGGTGAGCTTAAAAACAAAAAAAAAACATTGCCAAGGATTTGAGAAAAGCTTATAGTAACTATATTTAGACATTAGGAAAGAGAAAGTCAGGCATAAAGAGTTGCCTGAGGTGCAGCTGACAGCAACTCTAGCCTCTTGAGTGCTCTCCAAACTTCCCAAGTACTACATGTCTCAAAATACGCACAGCTGAAACACAGACCAATTGTTTTGTAACATTATCAATGTGATCAATGCGGCAGTTAACTTAAAATTATATTATATAATTTGTAGGGCACGCTTAAAGCAGAATGTGTCAACAAAATGTCTACGTGACTAAGTATATATATTTTGTAACTCACAGTTATGTTTTTATCTTGCATGAAGCTGAGGGAAAGTTTATTGAAGTTGCTTAAGATCATATTCAAAAAAAGGTTTTATAATTCATATTGAGGTGGAAAACTATTAGTATTTTTCCCAAAAAGATCTTTTATTTTTGAGCAAAAAAACTTTCAATTGACAAAAAAAAAATAATAATTGTACATGCCATAGCCTGCAGAGCTCGCACAAACAACAACACTTCCCTCTTTCCCTACTATTGGTGAGCAAATTCAAAAGTTTTCTCTTAAATTTACATTATAATAATATATTAAAGTAAAACACATGGTAAACACTTCATTGACGGTGCATTTTTGAGTTATGGATGCACTTGGGAGACGTACTATTGGAAGGATAAAATGCTAACCTCACAAGTACTTTCAAGAGGTATAGTTTATTGACATCATCAGTGTGCTCAATGGGAATATGTAGCATGCTTCTGATATTGAAGTTGATTAGGTGAATATTCTAGCTATGTTATATTTAAAAGCAACTTGTCCTAATTCAAGATTTTTTTAGCCCTGTTTGAAAAATCGTAGTTGGATCCAATAACCTAATGTAATGTGTGCAGATGAAAGAGCCAACTCCCTATTACAGACACCTCTATAATAAGGTGGATTTCTACTGTTGAGTAATTCTTACATGCATATGGATACCTTTATGTGCTCAAAACACAAAATAGAGGGAATTGCGTGAGAGATTACATGTTACTGTAAGAGTTTAGCTGCTGTTTAACTTGTGCATCCACAAAACTGTTTGCATTTTCTTGGATTTTGAGACACAATACTGGTCTTGTCAGTGTCCATCATAGATAGAAGTAACCACATTTTTACCTGATCATACATTCTTGCAACTTCTAGTTCTGAAGCCTCAAGATTTTATGCTGAGCATCAAGGAAAACCATTTTACAAGTAAGAATCAATTTACAACAACTTAAAGCAGTGAAACTGAATTTTAATGTCTTTGAATAAAAAAATTATTGATTTAATTAAAGCTTATTTGCTTCATTTTATCTTAACCTTTATTGCTCCTGAAGGCAACTTAAACTGAATCGCCATTAGATGAGCTTGGGAACTGGTGCCTTAAAGGTTGGTTGGGGGCCTGAGAACCTCAGGCATAGCAAGGAGGTATCCATGGCAACCCTGCAACTGACACCATCACACTGAAGGAATTTAGTGGAAAATACTCATCTGACCCTACCCATACTTACCAATGCACAGAATCTGCAAAGAGTTGCTTTAATGCTTTAACAGTAGCACTAAATCTGCAATGATAAGCTCTAAATACCAGCACGAAATGCAACTCAATTTACAAGATAAGCAAAGGCCCCTGGGGTTACCCCACAGGTCATGTACACTTGAGGGGGAGATCGACCGCTGACGGTATTGACTTGAAAACTAACTTTGCCTAAATTACATTTTTGTCACATTTTCTAAACATCATTATTTAATTATCATTCATGTTTTTATTAATTTATAATTCAAGTTACTTAGTAGAGTTTATAACAAGTGGCCCAGTTGTTGCTATGGAGCTAAAGGGATCAAATGCTATTGAAAAGTGGCGGACACTTTTGGGTCCAACAGACTCAGCAACTGCAAGAAACAAAGCTCCAATATCAGTCAGAGCCAAGTTTGGCACTGGTAGGTTTATAGTTTCTTCAACAGTTCAACAATATCTTATTCACCAAAATAATGTCCTATACTGAATAAAACCACTGATAAATGAATTAGGGTTTTGTTACGAAAACTGTCTCACAAGTCAAGGCATGACACCTGCTGAAATGAATGCGATTGCTGCATCTTATAGCTCTGATCAGTAAAATTATCTAGCAACTAAAGTCTGCTGCAACATAATAAATGTTGCAACAGCCTTTTACTACATACATTAAACTTCATTAGTTCAGGAGTCTTAACACTAGAGGGTGTCTTTTCAAGAAAACTATAATGTCTTGAGTGAAATATTGGGTGAAATAACTGCAAAGAATAAAAAACTGTTGAAGAATCATACAAGATCTTTAGTCTGTTCCTCATCTGCCATGTCCAGTCGGGTCTTGTCTCCTTTGGATGAATGAGTTGATGGAATGACTGATAAGTATTAAAATAAATAAACTTTTAAGTGAAACTCTGTCACTTTGACACGCATGATGTTTTTGATTAATATTTTCTTTGCAGATAATACAAAGAATGCTGCCCATGGATCAGACTCTACTGTATCAGCTCAAAAAGTAAGAAGCCATCTTTAAACCAAAGTTTTGTTTTAAGCAGATCGAGCCCCCACAAAGGGTCATTAGTCACACTCCTGGACAGGGTTACCAAGGAGATCACAGTGTATAGTTTACCTTAGATGTTCAAAGCCACTTCAAATCAAGCTTTTGCTTGTTTTTTTTTTTTTTTATCAACATGCATCCTTTTTGTTTCATGCTCATGCAGAAAAATAAAACATTTGGTATTATATATTTGCTAGTAGCTTGATTGCTATTGAGCCACTGTTTGGGAATCTTTTGGTAAATTTCTTCTATCTGTCATATATGAGGAGGATATGAACTCAAGAAATGGGCCAGGAAGGTGAAGCCTATAGATAATATATTTGCTTTAGAATAAAAATGAGCATAGTTGTCAAGGCTTTTTGTAGAGCTACAATATGAAAATCATAGCTTCAGAAGAATCAATGGTTAAATCTTACTTGTCACATTTCCTTTCTGCAGGAGATTGATTTTTTCTTTGGTGGGCGAACATTTAGTGGAAAAAATACAGCTACTTTCTCTGACTGCACCCTGTGTATAGTAAAACCTCATGCCATTGTTGAAGGTACAATGTACTCATTAATATGCTCTATACTGTAGATTTTTATTGGGTAGTTGTTGGGAGTGTAGTGCACGTGAGCAGTTAACCCTTAGTCTGTGAGCAAGCTCTCCGGGGCGCTCTGGCAGTGGGGCAGGAAAAGAAAGGAGAGCTTGCAACTACATCTCTGGAATTTGGAAATTAATCTGAACCAAAAAAGTCAGTGCCAAACACCGACCAGGCAGAGATGACATTTAAGTAATGAAATCATTACCCTTTGCATGTGTTTTTCAATGTTTGTTTACATTAATTTTGTGCTCATTTTCACTTCCTGCTGATTGGGGAGCCACAGGGGAATTGGAGGTGGAATTCCAATTCCAGAGATGTAGTTGCAAGCTCTCCTTCCTTTTCCCGCCCCACCACCAGAGTGCCCAGAGAGTTTGCGCACAGGCTAGTTAACTCTTTAAGCCCCAATATCCACATAGAAATTCTCCCTACAAACTGTTCCCATACTTTTCCTTGGAAAATTAATTGAGAGATTGTTAAAAGATCAAAGCATTTTCCCATTTGGTTACTAATTCTTGTAACCTTTTTACATTTAACAATTAGTCGCCGAAGGCGACGTGAATATCGGCGAATAGTCACCGAGATGCAGTCGAGGTGACTATTCGCCAATATTCACGTAGCCTGAGGCGACTAATTGTTTTAGTATAATTACATTGATGATTATTCGAGAAAATAAAATTATTGATCAATTTCCGACCCCGAAACATCAAAAAATCTGGCTGCCATTTTGAAAACTGCTAGCCTTCAATGCTATAATCACCGCGCGGTGATTATAGCGGGATAGTGCGAAGTTCCTAGCCAATCACATCGCTCTATTTTCGATATTCATCGATGTAATTATACTAATATTACTTATTGACATTGTTAGGAGGAAATTCATGTCCATCACTCATGGGATTTAAAGGGTTGATACATCACTGGTCATGCTTAACGTTGATTCACAGATCGAAAGTCCGATGTGACCAGACTTAGGATCTGTTGGTCAAGACAATAGACACAGATGTAGACTAGAAAACAGACAGTATTTTTGGGAAGGTCAAGAGCAACAGAGCAGTTAAGCAAACTGACAGTGTGTCAGACTAAGGAGAAACTTGAAAAATTTGGGTGCATGAGGTTTGCACGCTTTGCTCAAGGATCTGACAGTGTTGTAATGCCCCTTTACGTAATGCCTTAGGCAAAATAGGGAGAGTGAGGGTTGCAAAAAACTGGTAAGCTACAACAAACACAACACTATGCTATCACAACACTGCATGAGCACTATGCAAACTCATATGGAGTCCACATATACGATGATCCCAGATATCACTGAGCAATGCAGCAAAACACTAAACACTTGCGAATCCACAAACACAAATGCTGGAGATTGCTACTGTCAAGACTATTGCTACTTCTTGTTAACTCTATTTCCCTGTATTTAAATCTTTCCTTCAGGCCTCACCGGCAAAATCATCTCAGCTATAAGCAGCAAGGGGTTTGAGATTTCTGCACTTCAAATGGTAAGAAAATAAATCAAACAGGAGTGAATTCCCTGGCTTTGTCAGGGAAGGGGACTAAAAGCCGAATTTGTGTGTGTGTGTGTGTGTGTTGATGGACCTATAGTTACCCGAGCTTATAACTTACTGGAATTTCACATTATTTTACTTCAGAGATATCTAGTTGCATACTAGTGGGGTAAACCCTGTGAAGACCTAGAGCGTAACTTCAATTCTATGCGTTTCACAAGTAATGCATGTCCCCTCCCCCTTCCCCACCCAATACAATGTTGCAAGATCAAAGGAATTGTGCCTTCACGGTTTCAACACTGTCCGTGGGGTGGGAGGAGAGGGTAGGGACGTGCAGTGTTAGTAGCGCGCGGATACAATTTTGCGTGTATTAAAAAGCGTTCGAACTGTGTAACTGTCCCAAGACTTTTGTCCATGATTGTAGCTTCTTATCCAGTGTGGGAGCCAATTAACAGTCAGTCTTAAGCTCCTGTAACAAGTTAAAACACAGAGTCAATGTAAATGTACCTTTTTGATGTAAACAAGAAGCATTTCATCCCCTCGCCCCTCAATTCTAATCTTTTCACGCTGCTGTAAGTAGCTGAAGTGGGTTTCAATTGACGCAATAAACCCAAGAATGATTATATCTTTTGAATTTGATTTTATATGACGGGACTATATTAACTGTAGGTACATCTTCTATTTGTTCTTATTCTTAGTTTCATCTTGAAAGAGCCAATGCTGAAGAATTTCATGAAGTGTACAAAGGTGTTGTATTTGAATACAAGGTCAGTACATGAAGCAAGTTGTGGTGGTCAAAGGATAGGGTGCTTAAGTATATTTTGAAAGCGAGAATAGCTGTATTGTGCCAAAAGTTCGGTTTTGTTTTTCAGAAAATATGATTTTTTTTATGAAAAGAACTTGGAGTATGAAACGAATGTTAGGGATATTTCACAAATCTCATTATCTTCAATTTTGGTTTTTTTTTTTTTGCCATCGCACTCTCTGAAAAACCACAAGGCCGTCATGTTTTCACTGGGCTCAAACTAGAATCTAGCATTCTTGGGATCCGTGATTTGGCCGAAATACAGTGCGGGATTCGGGAAAACGCAGAATTTCTTTACGGGTTACGGGAGTTGATTACTACTCGGGCAACGGGATTCACCAAAATCTTGGAACCGGATGCGGTACTGGAAAAAAACGGTACTCAGGGTAGAGATGACAGAAGTTCGGGATGCTGGATCGACGTGAAAAGAAGCGAGAATAGAGAGCTTAAGCAAAGACGTTTTAGAGCGACGCACGTCAACCGGAAGTGAGGTCTTCTCCCTTACTACATGCCTTGACACTAAGAAATTTGTATTGCTAAGTTTCTTTTCTCTTATAAGGACGATTTACCTGAGAGTTTCAACCAAACCACCGCCCAATGATGCAAAACGTCCACTTCCGGTTGACGTCCGTCGCTCAAAAACGCTGTTGCTTAAGCTCCCTAATATAGCGTCAGGAACCCCTTTCTAGACCCTGCATCAGGCCTTTCCTGGGGGGTGGGGAGGAGAAGCGAAGCTCCCCTCTCTAAAATCTCCTCTCCCCCAACCCCTAAGGAAAATCTAAAGGAAGGCCTAGAATCGTAACTAGAATCGCTCTATTTGTGTTATTTTCTCTTTGTATTTAGAGTATGGTCGAAGAACTGTGCTGTGGTCCCTGCCTTGCAATGGAAATAAGAGCTCCTGATGCACCAGTTATATTTCGAGAATTTGTTGGACCCGCGGATCCTGTAAGCTGTCTTTGTCAATATTTATCCAAATTTATGTCCAGGGATCAGTTTAATAATAATTTTACACTTGTCTCTAGTCATTGTTTAAGAGTCTGAAAACAATAGCTACTCTTGTAAATTACACTTGTAAAAGTCTTATCAAATGACAAAGTAATGAGCCGTGATAGAACCCATCTCCTGATGAATTGTGGTCGTTTCCCCCGACGGAGTTTCGCCAGGAAGTAAGTCGATTCGCCCAATGACAAACAACACGAGATGTCTTACAATGTAGGCTTGGATTCCATTGCTGCGATTGCTGTATAAGGTCTAGCGATCTCGATGATCATATTCCAGATAATGAATGAATGTAATGTTAGACTCGGAAGTCTACATATACCTCAGTAATTGAGGTTCGTTGATGGGACACGAATTTCCTTTTGGGAGCATTCAGTCTGGAAAACAGGACTATCTTTCCAGATGCTCCGCTAAAAAATTCGTGTTCCATTTGCTTTCCAACCGGATTTTCTGGAAACTTTTTGTAAGTGGTAAACCAACCTTTGCGACACCATTCTCCAGAGGCACCCAACGTCAATTTTCGGAAAATATCTGTTCGGAAGACGATTTCAGATCTAGAATTTTCGGAACTGCATTTGTTGTAAAATTTCTTGCTTGCCTGCCTCTCCTAGGATTTTCGAATATCTAAAAAATGGTATAATTGCCCATTTTTAACAGATTTTTACTCTAAAAAGATCACCTAGAATTTTCGGGAACCTTTTTTCTGGCTGAAATTTTCGAAAAGGTCAATTTTGATCCCTATAATTTTCGGATCACTAGACTTTCAGCTGGGAAATCCGAACAGATGTAAAATTTTTAGGAGATAAAAATATGCCTATCTCTACCGTTTAAATACTAAAATACGTTTAACAATGCCATGTTTAAGTGGTTTTGAACTATATTCTCGTTGGCGGGTTTTATTTTCGCTTGGCTTGTTTTCGCGACGTTCCTACTGTCTGAGGGAGACTGACAAAGGCTTACAGGAACAAAAAATGGTTTCATCGGTCTACACATTAGCGATCCTGTTCACACGCTATTTTAATGAAGAAGAAATAATGAAGCAAAATTAACAGATTTAAAATACATTCAGCAAGTATACAAGGCTTGAAGAGAGCGTGGACTCCACTTAATTTCCTGCGTACTTTGAGCCTTATTTACTGTCGCGCTATTTCTCAGCCAATGAAATTTTTCTTTCCTGTTTAAAAGATTCACTGAATTAATAACGTTTTTATTTGTGTCAGGAAATCGCTCGTCATCTTCGGCCTGGAACATTAAGAGCAATGTTTGGTAAAGATAAGATCAAGAACGCTGTACATTGCACGGATTTGCCAGAAGATGGGCTCATAGAGGTTGGTGTCACTCGGGAAATTCATGTTAGGAAACGGGGAATTTATTTGTCATGCGAAATGCGCTTGTCTTCTCAGGTTTATAACTCCTATGTAGCCAAGGTCTAAGGATTAAGTAACGATCCAGGTAAGAAGGGAAGCAATTTCTTTTGTTGTGGCGCAATACGCTTTCCTCACATAGAAATGTTTTCATTTTTACGCAGAGAATGCATAAACCTACAAAAAGACAGTTTACGAAAGAAAATGTATTTAAACTCCACTTTTAAAGAGTGTATTTTTGTGTTAAACATTTCGACCAATCACAAGAGTTGCAAACAATAGCCAAGAAATGTTTACAATTTTACGTGATCCGCACATACGATTTCTGTGTTACTTAGACTAAGACGAGATTTTGTTATAAGGAAGTTGAATAGAAAAAAAGGGATTAATATACATGCCGCTTTGCCAAGATTTCGTAAAATTTGATGTTTAAACCAATCAGAACCATAGTAAAGACAGTAGTAAAGTTAGCAACTTTCTGCATTCCGACGTGTTCACTGCGTTTTGGTCCTTTCCTTCTTATCCGGACCATTACTTAAAAGCTGTGTTCTTAACGTTACAAGCCCCGGGGGGAGGGGGGTACTCCCTTATATAAGCCATATAAGTATGTGCCGTCCCATCACGGTAGGGTTTTTGCGCCGTTTTGGTCTGAAAACGAGTCTAGACTTTGCCCAGTTTGGTCTGGAATCGGGTATCGTTTTCGAGGGAACTACGGAGTGTATGAACCAAGAGCCTTGATGAACGTATTTATCGTTTCAATTCCAAATGAGTAAGCAAGAAAGAGAAATATGCGAATTCGAAATGGATTTGAATAATTTTTTGTTTGCGCTCTAACGGCTAAGTAATGATCATAACATAATTTCTGCCTAAAGGCCTGGTCTGAATACGGGTATGGATTTTAGAGGTCTAGTCTGAAAACGGGTTTGGAAAATTACATGTTTTGGTCTGAAATCGGATCAGGATTTGAGGAACCGGGCGGCACACTCCCACCAAGAACTCCCCCCCCCCCCCCCCCCCCTGGGTTGCAAGGGCCGTGACACATGGTGAAGTGTGGAATAATCTGACAAAGCAAGGCCTATGTCGCATTTCTGCCCTATCGTGAATTCTTTGTTATTCTTTACTTGCGGTTTAATTCTAGGACTGTGGAAGTGTGGAATAGTTTGACAAATCACAGGCAGCCCAAGCTCAGTATCAGAGTTACGTGTTGTACAATAGAGACCTTTATAGTCTATGACGAGAATGACTAGGAGTACGAAATTTTCTCAGTACAAAGAGAGATTTTGCCGTTGTCATTCTACTAAAACTTTTAGCGAGAATGTAGTGGCGGAAAAGGATTTCAAGTTTTTAAAAGTTATTATATTTTTCGCTCGAGAAAAGGGCTTAACCTTCTCTTCAATAACCGTACTAAATTTTCCGGTGAAAAAAAGAACAATAAAGCTTCTCGGAGTGTCCATTTTTTTGAGAATGCGCGTAAAAGCTTAAATTAAAATCTTGCTGGCTGTATGGTTACTGTCCTGATCCGGTGCGATTTTAGCGATTTCTTTTAGTAGATAATCGAGATTTCGAGGCTTTGCAATGTTATGTCGCACGTTGTATTCTGCTTGGGTTGGGTGTAGACAAAGTAAGGATTATGTCGCACTTCCGCCTCGTCTTATATTCTGGGGGCAGAGGTGCGCTATAATACTTCCTTTGTCAGACATTTATAGACATCTACGGTATAGGAAAAATGAAGTAAATAAAAAAGGGATCTTGAGGCCAACGTGGACATTTAAGGTTATTTACACCGGGGGAAACTTCTTCCTTACTGACCATCCTCGTAGACCCATGGAACTTCCCGTCCCGATTTGCGACCTCAGGTCTCTGTAGATGCACATGGAATTCCACTGTAACAAGTTAAGAGTTCAACAGTCCGGGGAGGGGGGTACTCCCTATAATGGCATATAAGGGGAGACTCGGGGGACGGGGGTACCTTTTTCAGGCTTCAGGTATAAGAAAGGGTATGGGTTTCACCTGTTGAAGTACATGAAAGGGTAGGGAAATCTGTCACTTCGGTCGGTAAAAACTCCTAAAAGGCTGACAGATGCATTTTATGGCTGTGAAAAAGTTTTGTAAATTATTCATTCATACAGTCGAACCTCCACAAACGGCCTTCTCTGTACAACGGCCATTTATTTTTTGGCTGACAGCAGTCCATACATTCACTGTTGCTTAAACCTTTCTACAGTACAGTATTTAAAAAACAGCGGATTTATAGCAATCAAAATGATGCAAAGTTCTAAAATAGGTACCGTAAAATTCCGAAAATAAGCCCCTCCAAATATAAGCCCCCCAAACCGGTTACGCAAAAAACCCTCTGTTAAATCACCCCTCCAAATATAAGCCCCTCAGGAGCTTGTACTTGGAAAATTGCCCTCAAATACAAAGGAAAACAAAGCAAAAACGGTAAATTTACTTCCAACTATAAGGCTAGCCCAATCGATTTCCCTCCGTAGATTAGCTCCTCCGAATATAAGCCCCTCAAAAAGGGCCTTTGAAAAATATAAGCCGCAGGGCTTATTTTTGGAATTTTACGGTTTGTCAATCAATAGAAGGTATACGAAAGGGGTACCTTTTTCGTGAAACACGGTATATGAAAAAGGTAAAGGTTCGGGACCTCGGCCCGTGGGGGAGGGGGGGGGGGGTACTTCCTTATAAGAGGCTAATGGGGATGTGCCGCTGGATGGGGTCGCATTTTCATGACTGGATTGACTAGGATGGGGTCGCATTTTCAATAGGGTTACTAGAATGGGGTCGCAGTTTGTGATTTTTGGGGTAAGACAGTTCTTCATATTTACGGTTAGCAAACGTACCAGAATGTTTGTACTATATGTGAAAAGTAAAGTGTTCTTCATTCAGTATAAGGTAGATACATAAATAGAAAGTGACCAAGTTGGGATCGCGAAAATTACATGTTTTCCCTTAAGTGGCTAAGATCTGATGGGTCTATCATTGGCTATAGAATAGACTATTTAACAATTAGTCGCCGACGTGAGTATCGGCGAATAGTCACCTCGACTTCGTCTCGGTGACTATTCGCCGATATTCACGTCACCTGAGGCGACTAATTGTTTTAGTAAAATTTCATTGATGGTTATTCGAGAAAATAAAAGTATTGATCAATTTCCGACTCCGAAACATCAAAAAATCTGGCTGCCATTTTGAAAACTGCTAGCCTTCAATGTTATAATCACCGCTCGGTGATTATAGCGGGATAAAGCGAAGCTCCTAGCCAATCATAGCGCTCTATTTTCGATAATCATCAATGCAATTATACTAAAATGGGGTAGGGTCTCTTAACCTTAGTAACCCCCCCGGGACCTCGGGGTGGATCCTCCCGGTGTAAACCTTTGTTAAGTATCTCCCTAATCAATACATTCATGCTCTCTTTTTTTTCTCCTTGCACTTTTATCCAACTTTTAGGTGCAGTACTTTTTCAAAGTGTTGGATCATTAACAGCAGTAACTGACTTCCTTCGTACTTGACCAAGAAATTATATCTTTCATTATTTAGGAAGTTGTAAAGTGGGAAAATCCATGCTTCAGGCTTTAAGTTATCTCCATTTTATTTACAGATTTTTTTAAAGGTGTGAATCGCGTGTACATAAATCAGAGATACTGTCATCACAAAATGTGAATCGTGCGAAACTGACTTTTTGATAGAAGAGCGCTTGTAAAACGGTGTTATTTCAAAGGCAAAATGTGGTGTTAAGGTCTTCTGACTCACTTTTGTTATTCATAATAGAGAACAAGAGCCTCTAATTTAATAAAGATGACTGAACTTTATCGTTGTCTAAGAGTGGAGTTTTTTTTTTCCGCCAATGCAACGTCATTATGAGTGCGCGCAAGTTTTTGTGGAAAGTTATATAAACCTTGATGAGTAATTTCTTAGCGTTTTAGCGTTAAGTTTTATAACAAAAGTTATATAAACAAAGTAGTAAACTTGTTTCTCTGGTAAGCAAATGCACGGTGGAATATGAAATAAGCCCAGGACGTGCGCTCTCCGACCTCTCTGGCTACTCATGTTTCTTCAAGCACTTTCCTTGGGTGTTGGTTACGTTTCCCTAACGCCTAAATTCTTGATAACTCTTTGATGCCATTATCGTAGCTCATGCGTGCCCGATTTCTCTCCTTTCAGTTTCCAAACGCCACCACGAGAGAAGAAGCTTTATACAATGCTTTAGCCTACGTGTGTCAGTGCTAGAAAGCGTTGTGCAACGTAGGAGAACGTAAATAATAAAGTAAACAGCTACTTCCGCCAAAATGCTTCCTGTTCTTGTCATGTTTTTGATAGACACACAAAACCAGTCGTACTGGATGAACGATACAAGGGGGGTACTTCGGAGGTTGGCATTCACGAATTTGGATTTTGTTGGCTAGAAAATTCAGCAAGTATTTTTGGGTAATATATATTTGACCAGGGATTTTGGGGATATTAAAGAATTAGGAATGTTTGTTGAATAATATTTTTATGGCAGAGTCAAAGAGAGAGGAGAGTTTGCTTTTTTACAGACTGTTTTACCTTAGATCGCGTCCGTGAATCCTTTCTGATAATTTGCACAGTTCGAAAATTTATCATAGGATTTTCTTGGATTACCGTATTTTGGTTCTAGGGATTTTCTGGGTTTCGCTCGCTTGAGGTTCAAGAGATTTCCTTTTGGTTTTCATTTTTGACTACATTCGCAGCTCCACATCGAGTCATCCTTGCCATACCCCGGTATTTTTGGCGGGGTATCCTCCTGGATTTTGGGCCTTGGCGCTTTTAGGGGTCTCTGGAGCGAGTCCTCGGATCCTCGTCGCAGACTTACTGCGGCTTGCTTACCCAGGGTACCAGAGCTAGAGGGGATTGGTTTTCCTTGTGACCGTGTGTACGGCTCATTTCTTCCCTATGGTAAGAAAAGTTTCGTCTTTTTTTTTTCTTCTTTTTTTTTTCTCTTTCTTTCTTTTTTGTCATGTTTTTTTTTCTCTCTTCCGTGTGTTTTTAAAGCCTTCAGGTGAAAGGTCGGTGTGTTGTATTTTTGATGCGTGACAAAACTTTTAAAAAAGTTTTGGACTTTAGAACCTAGGACTTCCAAAATGACAATGCTCACGTCCACGTTTGCGTAACAAGGCGATTTACCATATAAGGACAGTAGCGACAAGAACTCCTGAAATCTCAGGCGCCATAACAAAACACAGTGGAAGGAGTGTGCTTGCAAGAGAAATTCTCTTGAGTAACGCCATGTAGGGTGGCAAAATCGAGTATACACTAAGGTAGGCTTCCTTTATTCTTGTACTGATTGAATTGCTGTCGCTGTTCTTTGTTGGAAGTAGGAGCTCGATTAAACAATGTCGCTGAAAGTGGCCGAAAGCGAAAATCCAGAAAACAGCTGGAATGTCTGACAGTTTCCCAGTTTGTCGCTGAATCATGGAGGAAAAAAATTCTCGAATATTTTATTCTTACATTTAATATGAAAAAGTGGACGTTGAAAATTTGCCTCAGTATTAGGAGAGATCAGGGAATGGAATCTTTTACGTGTTTATATCCGGATCGCCAAGTTGGACTTGATTGCCCACAGTCTTCTAGCCCTCACATGCATCTTTCGTTCCATCCTTTAATAGTTTGCCTCTTGCTTGGAGAGTATCCTCAATAAATGCACGTATGCGGCTGTATTTCTTTGATAATACTAAGCTAAATACTTACTCTACAACTTTACCGTGTTATTTCATGATATAACTTACAAAATTAATATGTTCATTTGAGGAATATCGATTCCAATTGGAAATATTGCGATCTTTGCATGTACTCTTCATTGTATTCATTAGTGCCCCAATGCAGTGCAAGTGTTTTTTGCTTACTTATATTCGGCTTGTGCTGAACTGGAGACCTTACTTACTGTTGTTATCTGTTGTGGATTCGCGTGACTTCCTCGTGTAAATTTTAAACCGTGCTCATTAACTCCAGACTTGGCATGACTACACGAAATATGAAACAGTTTGTTTGCATCATCAGGAGAAACTAACATGACTTTCCGCACTCCTGTTATGTGTATTGTTATTAGAATAGTATCTGTGAAACGAGGTCTGTAAAGTGCAGCAGTGTCGTTTATCGAGATGTCACTATCATCAGTAAGCCAGTTAAGAACTGATTAAATAAAAGACTTTGAGCAAGGCAGAAAATTTTTCACTTCAAAATCTCTCCATGTATTTTGTTATGTCATAAGTACAATGTAGTTTTTAGAGTTCTGTATGTGTGAGTTATGCATTGGGAGTTCTTGGAAACATATAAATTACAAAGTTTGCAAATGCCAATGTAATTTTAGCACAACTGATAAGTTAACTTGCAGAAGCATGGTGCAACATTGGAAAGTGTAATAAGGGTGCTACTCAATTATTGTTAAAACCATTGCATTGTAATGTGAATTGCAATTCTGTAGTGTTATAAAGACTAATATTTAGAGATTCTGCACTTGTAGAGATGCCATATGAGAGGAAATGACCTTGCATTTATGGGGTTCAATGTTGTCGTCTATTCACTAGGTATTTCCCTTTGTTTTAGTTAGGATTTTATGTGGTTTTGAGTTAAAAAAAAAAAAAAAAAACTAAGACTAAGTCAACAAAATTAATATGAAGCTAAAACTACTTGCACATGCACTTAACCATCACATGTAATAATAACATAGTTTACTACACTATGGAATGTGCAGAATCACACAATGAGCACTGTGAATAAATTATTAGAATTATGTATAAAAATGATACATGTGTATTATAGAAAGTGGTAAAGTCTGCAATTACAGTGTTGACGTTTTAGAAATCTTTCAAAGTTGTGTTCATTAATTTGGGCAAGTTCTTTCTTTAGTCTATGGCTGACTCCAATTAAGTTACAAGGACTACAAACACTGATAAACTGAATAACAACAAAATATAAGTGTAACTGCAATGACCTGACAAACTATACAATCTCTGTTTTCTAACCAGAAATTACATTTAAACCACCCTTTTAAATCCCAGGCAGGACAGTAAATTGCATGTGTGAAATGGGTGCCCAATCTTATAATTTGTCATTAATTCCCTTGGACAGATCATCGGCACTTCATTATATGAAGACTCTTTGCTGTAAAACAATCAATTGTGTGAACCTCAATAATATTGTGTGGTACCTCTTTTTGGCTTTGGAATTGTGCCATGCAAATTAATGCATTACACTGTATACCAATACTGCACTTACTTTAATTTCAGTGAAGTCCATACCATGAAAGTGAGAACTGTGTGGATGTCTAAAGGATTGATCCTTCTATGGAGCTTTCATTTTACGTTTTGCACAGCTTTAAAATTTGATCCAAATGAAGTTTGTGTGGTAAGAATGATTCCTTTTCATATCTGTTGCTGATGATTGTTTTAAAAACATTGATTACTCAGATGAAAAGGAGTGAACATATTAATGAATTACTGATTGATCTCCTTTGTAAATTTACTGTAACCGCAAATTTTCAAACCAGTTAAATTTATATTCATTAATGGCTTTTATATTAAAACTAGCCAAGTCAATCTTAGTGTGTTTTGTTAATTTTCTCACAGGAAAAACATGACAATAGCAATGAGACTGTCTTTCATTGCTACGAATATGGATTTGCATATTTTGGTAATCAAATTCGTGGAGATCCAATGGAAGTAAGTTGACCAACCTAAAAACATACTTGGGGGTTCTTAAGCACTGTTGCATAAAGAGCCTGTAGCAGCATAGCTACTAGAAAAAGGCAAGGCCCAGTGGTTTAGGGTATATACATGTAATTTTGGCTCTGTTTTCCCGCATTCAAGTCAATTTTGGGGGGGAAGGGAGCGAAGTTATTTGCAATGTTTTTTTACATGTCTATTGTTTCTTGAGGGTACAATAGAAACTACTAATTATTCTGACATAAATTATGGCAAGGAGACAAAAGAAATTGAGATTCAATTTGCCATCCTGGATTAAAGTCCTTGGGACTCTAATAAATTCGTAATGATAATGTTGAAATTTCCGGGTTCCTCATAAAACAGTGCTACCTTTTAAAAATACTTTGCAGTTCTCCTAACCCCACATTTACAAAAATAATATTGGGCATTTGAGATTTTAATAAAAGCCCCATAAATGCAAATTTTTCTTCTAGATTTTTGTCCATGATTGTAGGTTAAAAAATTTAAATCTGAATTTAATTTGACCAACACTCTAATGTGACTCACTGCTTCCAATAGATCTCCAAACTGTACAAAATTCTGTCACAAATTTGACTAAACTACCCAGTCAAAATTAAACTGATACTTATATGGGTTTGTTCCACCTGTATCACACTGTATCCTGACAGCTCTGGATACAATATTACCGTATTTTATTTCTTTGGATCCTTGGCTGATTAATAAACAGGTATTTGTTTGGTTTTAAAGGGCGTAGTGGTGCTGGCTGAACCAAGATCGGCATGTTCAGAAGTAAAACACAAAAGTGCCTATAACCAATCAAGTTACCCTAGAAATTGGTTTCTTCTAATTGATGCTAATAAATGTGACTTTGACGTCAAGGTAAATTGGGGAAACTTTCCAGGGGCAAACAAGTAAAGGAGAGTATGTTCGATTACAGTGAGGGTGGAGGATTCTATGGCCTTATGGCATATGCTGCACCTTTCATGTGAACTTGATGTTCCAGTGATTTGTGGCCATGGAAAATTTGAGAATAGTTAGTAATACTCTCTAGCCATCTGTACAATTTGACCACTCTAATTGACGTAAATGATCTAATTGAAAGCCTGTCTAAAATAAATGCCTCTTGTCTAATAAATACCTCCTTTACAATGTTATGTTTTTATCAGACATTTCTCCCTAACAACTGCCCTGTCAAATAGATACCCCCCTCATGACAATTACTCGACAAAAAGGAGCAAATACAGTTTCTTGCTTGATTAACAAAACTTTGCACATTGTACATGTATCTTGATCAATGTCAAGTTTAGAAGGGTACATGTACATGTAGGCTTGTGACGACAATACAGTGAACAAGGATTTTGACATCTTGTTGAGACTTGAAAGAGTGATATGGACCTCTAGACAACTGAGACGTTTCAATGGATGAACTGGTTATTCTGCTGTTTAAAAACTCTTCATCAGTTTGTTTGGCAAAAGACTGAAAAACCCTTCCTTCTTAGTGAAACGTACTCTTTGTTGTGCTACACACTTTTCTTTTTTCTTTTTCTTGTTCTTTTCTTTACTTTTAAAAAAAAATTTAATCCATTTTTCATTCAGTACCCAGTCAACTCACATGGTGTACCTTATAATTCCAGGAGACCTATAGTGTATTAGCCCCAGCTTCTATAGAGGCTTTCTCGTCATTACCACTTTAAACATTTAATTTTGTAAATAATTTAGTGAGAACAGTGTATAATATCTTTAACGTATTATAAATTTTTTGTATATTGTTGTTGCATTTATATGTAGTTAATTGCTAATTAATGAATGAAAGAATATTTTTACTAAACTTGTATTAGCTTTGTTGAGCTTGTTACAGCTGAGAATAAATGCCTCTCTTTTTAAAAATTCCCTCTGATCATGCCCCCTCATAGACCCGTAAAATTAAACAAATGCCCCAGGCATCTATTACATGTAGATCATTTACAGTACTGCTATTCCAAAATGGCAAGTTGACTGCTTTTTGTGTTGGGTTGTATTTAATTAGGGTTTCAGAGCCACTCGAGCAGGTTTTGATGCTGCCATTATTAGGAGTTTGAAGTCTAATGATATTGAACCTATTGGTGGAGGTTCAGGTATGTTTTCAGTGAAATGTGGGTAAGATTGCCGGTGGGGGACTCTCATATGAAACAGATGGGGATGCTCGTCAGAAATTTTGGATTTAACCCCTAAAAGAGACCATCTGGGCGTGGCTCAAGCTTTTTGTGACCCCTAAAGGAGACCAATCTGGGCGTGGCTTAAGCAAATTTTGACCCCTAAAAGAGACCGGATTATAATTCTCTCTACTATTTGTAGAAATCTTTGATTTATAATCACAGAGGTAATATGGTAAACAAAACAAGTTAAAATTTGACTTCTGTTTCTCTTCGCGTAATTCTGTGTTTCTTCGCGGAACCCTAAACGAGACCTTGGCGGCATAAAATATTGGCGCTTTGCCTGGAACACCCTAAGTGAGACCCAAAATCCAAAATTTACACCCCTAAGCGACACGACGAGCATCCCCGTCTGTTTCATATGGGAGTCCCTCCCCCCGGGGTAAGATTTCACGATCTGTTGCTTCAAAGTGAGAAAAGATGTCGCTTGGTGAAGGCTGTCACCAAGGGCTGGGATTTGGGGATTTTCCCCTGCTATGATAAATGTGACCTTTAGTTGCTTTCATAGGAAAAAAAGAAAAATAAAATTTCCTATCTTGTCACTTCCCTCACACTGAATTTATTGCCACTATATTGGAAAAAATTCGCATTACATTCATGGCTGTCACTAAGATTTCAAGTTGCTACTAGAGGTAAATACAACAAGTAGTCAGTGAATTAAACACCTAGGGATATCTTTTGCTTTTATTTTTCTTCTATTTTCCTGTGAATGTAGCCAGGGGTCACATTTCTTATTGCTGGGGAAATCCAAGGCTTCCAGCCCGTAACGACAGCCTTGGCATTGATATGAGCTTTTGATATTATCAAGTTTCATATCACCTTTGACGTATTGATGATTTATAACTGCTGCCCCTTCAGCTCATTTGGATCAGATATGCTGAGTAGATACCCCAGATTCAAACCCTGGCCAAACCACCATCCGAGGTGTGGTAAGGTCATGCTGGCTGAACGATATCAAGCCATTGGCCTTGTCGTCCTCATTCTTCTTTTATTAGTGCATTTAAAGGGGATGTAAAACAACCCACTGTTTGGAAAGAGTAAGAGACGTTTCCTTGGTTATGTGGTCCATGTCTACCTCTGTTATCACTTGCACATCATACATATCATGAGCTGTGTGAGTTACATAGGGGATATTACATGGCCGCGCGGAGATACGAAGTTTCTCTTCGAGTGTTGAAAAATATTTCACTTGTTCGCTGTGCTCACTCGTGAAATATTTTTTCAACACAAGAAGAGAAGTTTCGTATCTCCAAGCAGCCATGTAATGTTCTTTTTATTATATAAACACCAATGAAATACCAAACCATTTCACTTTAATAGTTTTTTGGTGTGAAAGGCGCGATTTATTATGTAGCCATAGCAACGGTGATATTTTCACATTTGAAGATAACATGTTATTTTCACATGTGAAGATATCAAGTTTTTGCGCGAAAGCTCACCTGGTATTTCACTGGTGTTTATATAATAAAGTAAGTTACTACAGTCAAACCTTTGTACAATGGTCACCCTTGAGAAATGGCAAGGTGAGCGTTATATACAGGGTGACCGCTATATACAGGTCAACTTTGCAGAAAATATAAGGCAACTGAAAATTTTGGGAAGTTGTCCGGTGACCGTAATATACAGGGTGTGACCACTATTGAGTCCTTTTTTTCTTAACTACTTCTTCACTTTTCAGATGCAGACAAGGTTCATATTCCAGTTGTTTATGTGGGGAAGGTAGGGAAACTGGATTTTACCTCTCAATATAATTGACAGTTTAGGTTTCTGGGAAACTGCCCACCTACCCCTCCCCTAATTCAACGTCAACACTTCTCACTTAGGGCAAAATAATGGCTTAGGGGAGGGGTAGGTGGGCAGTTTCATAGAAACGTAAAGTGATCCAAAAATGGAGCCATGCCAAGTTGCTTTCTTAGCTGGTCAGCACTCATTAACATCCGTTGAAAGGCCCTTGGACACCTTATGAAGTTTACACAAGGTAGATTAAAGTACACATAGCATCAACCCCAACCCAAAAAAGGAACCTAACCAGTTTCGAAACAGTGCTTAACCCTAATCAGTAAAGGAAGTGCATAACCCTAATCAGTAAAGGTAGTGCTTAACCCTAATCTGTAAAACGCAGTGCTTAACCGGCTAATCCAAAACGATAAGGAATACTATGTTTTGTAAACTTCATAAGGTGTCCATGGGCCTTTCGACAGATGTTAAAAAGTGCTGACCCTCTCAGCTCAACCTTTCCTACAAAAACCATTGTCCTTTTTTTCACAGAATATTAATTTCATTGCCAGTAAGCTTGTGTCCTCTCAGAGTCCTGACTGTTAATTTTTTCTACTTGCCATGGTGACCAAAATGGTTGTGAACCACATGTTTAAGGAATGTTTTTTTTTCTTTTCCCCCAGGCAACTGGTGAAATTTTGGAACAAAATGACTTTACAAAGGAACCGTAAGTCACTCTAAGATTAATAATTTAGCCCATGTTCTTTTTGTTGAACACGGGAACTGCTTGACATGTGTGTTTCGGTCCTAAATTCTGGCTACAAAATTGCATTATCAGGGGATATATACTGATAGAGAGTTTCAGTAACAGTGGCAGATTGGGATCTTCAAGAGAGTGTGTGTGTGTGTGTGGGAGGGGGGGGGGGGGGGAGGTGGGGGTCTGCTCATCCAGATCCTAAAGTAAAAGAGGGACCTCAGTCAAGTTGTTATTTCAAAACAATAGGTTATGTTCTAATGTTCTAGAACAAAAGTTAAGAGCCCTCTTATCTTAAGAAGGTCTTAGCAACCTGGCCCAGGCCTTCAAAAAAATTATTAAGATGAAATTGAGCAGTTAACCAACTGCCTCGCTTAAGTGGAAGGTGGGTGCCTGGGATACCCAGGGGCTTCCACTGTGGCCAGCCAGCCCCTAGATAGAATACTTCCCCCATGGCTGGCAAATCCCCGCAACCCAGCCATGAGCCCCCATTCCAGGCACCCGTCACACTGATGAAACAGGGGAAGGAAGAAAAAGGGGATCGGAAGGGGGGGAAGACGCTGAAAGACCGCTCCACAAAAAACCACAGTACAAAATGCTCAAAACTCACAGATCCTAGCTGTATACAAAGCTACACAAACCATGTGAGCCTGCACTTATGGGATTGACCGCTGGATCCATGCTAAGCCCGTGGGCTACTTGACCGCTACGCTTGTGGACCGCATGACCGCTTGACTTGTGGACCGCTAAACTTGAGGACCGCTACGCTTGAGAACTGCTAGACCGCAAAGCTTGTGAACCGCTAAACCGCTAAACTTGTGAACCGCTTGACCGCTAAACTTGAGAACCGCTAGACCACTAAACTTGAGAACCGCTTGACCGCTAAGCTTGAGAACCGCTAGACCGCTAAACTTGAGAACCGCTTGACCGCTAAACTTGAGAACCGCTTGACCGCTAAACTTGTGAACCGCTTGACTGCTAAGCTCGTGGTGGTTAACTTAGTTAAATTGCATTTAACCAAATGAAATTGAGTAATTTTAATTTTCAGTGGACAAAAACCTTGTACCAGAAAAATTTAAAGAATAATTTATTGCAATCTTTTTTACACTTTTCGAGGGCTATAGATGTAATTAGTTATTTGTAATAACACCAAAGAAAATTTCTCATGGGAGCCTGAGAAAATAAATGTCAAAGTTATCAAAATGTCATTTTGCACATGAAATCGTCAAAATTTTACCTGTGTTTTTACAATTCTTGTGAAATTTGAGATTTATTTTCTTGGGCTCCCATAAGAAATTTTCTTTGGTGTTATTACAGATAGCAAATTACATCTTAGGATAGCCCTTGAAAAATGTAAAGAAGATTGCAATATTCTTTAAATTATTCTGGTACAAGGTTTTTGTCCACTGAAAATTAAAATTACTCAATTTCCTGGTGAATTCCATCTGAATTATCTTCTTGGCCCCTCGAGCCTCAGTTAACCCTTTAAGTCCCAATAGTGTCCAAGATCAATCTTCTCCTTACAATAATTATCCATACACTGTAAAGAGATAAGTTATGAGAATCAATGAAGTGATCGCCCAAGAGAAAATACTTTGATCTTTGAGCAAATTCTCTCAACTAATTCTTTAAGGAAATGTATGGAGATCAGTTTGGAGAATTTGTATGTGGATACTGCGGCTTGCATGGCACCCCTGATTACCCCTCCCCTAGATTCACTGACTTAAATTGTAAGATTATTTCTTACTTTGCTACGAATTTTTAGTGTAATTGTTCTTTTTTGTCTGTCATACAAGAGAGCTGTCTGCTTACTAGTGTCTGTTAAGAGATCTTCCACGTAAAACAACACCCGCTTGTTTTAGGATTGTTAAGAACTAGGGATAGAAGCTAAATGCCTCCTAACTGTTTTTGTTATTTTACTCTTACAGTGGCAGTAGAATCTATATTACTGCTCAGCAATATCCACCAATATGGGATTATGAATTCTACATGATTCCCTTTGCTGTCATAGTGGGAATCTGCTTCATCTTGATGGCTATGTTTATGGTGAGTGTTACCTGACATTGATTTATTACAGTCGAGCCGAGTTCCATAATGGCTACCTTGGGAACAGAAGACAGTATCTGCTGTGTAGAGGTGGCCATTGTGGAGAGTTGGGGCTGTAAAAATATAACAACATTTTTTTAGGGAGTAAAACATGTGTGCTCATGTCATCCCATAATGGTAATCCAATCGTACATAATGTGTAGAGAAAATATACCAAAAAAAACTTGAACAATGTTTTGAATCAAAATGTTAATGTGACAAAAGAGCAAGGTTGGCAACCTTGCTATAAGTATGGTAGACAATTTTTGCTTACTGCAGCAGTATAAATGGAATGCAGTCAAAATATGATTGTCCAATCAATCATCAAGACACCATACAGATCAAATGTCACAACCATTCTTGACTTTTTCATCGGTCAGCTGAAAAAGCTGGCTGTTATGTAGAGGTTATTTTGGCAGTTGAGGACAGTCACGCTTTAGTGGCCGTTACTATTGTAGGGAGGTTTCATTTATCCCCCAAATCCTCCTATAATAACAAATAATTATTATTTAATAATAATAATAATAGGTCTTTATTGTTTTTAAGCAAAAAAACATGCTAAAACCAAGAACACTTACATTAAAAATAGCAAAAAGAATTACAAGGCTTAAAAAAAATTTACATTACATTAAACAGCTACTCTACATTTGAAAAATAACCTATTAAAAAAACTGTTTTTAAGGCGCTGGGTATTAACCCTAGGGAGTTAACTATTAGGAACTCGGAGGCGCACTGAACTTTCTTTTGTTTTGGGGATGGAAGGGTACAGAGGGTGACCAGGCTTACTGGAGATCGTCTTGAATAGTGAGCGATCTACCTCTTCTAATACGTTATATATGTCAGTTTGGTACGAAATATAATTGCGTTTGAAGCAGCACTGTAGAAAACTCTGGACCGTTGTTAATTCAGGTATTGAGGAGGCATATACGGGTAGACTGTACGTTAGTTTCGGTAAAACAATAATTTATTGATCTAAAATTTGTTATGTTTAACTCATTCAAAATAAGAGTGACCCACTGATTTTACTGCAGTAGCCAGCTAAACTGCCAGCTACTAATAATGACAGCCCTGGGCTACTATTTGCTTCTTGGGCCTCCTTTTGTCAGACATGCTTGTGAATAGCCAACAATTTACCTTCAGTCAGGCTTTTTTAATCCTGTTATGTTATTAAAGATGTGAATATTGTTCATCGTGGTGTCAGATAGGAATGAATGTTTATTCATTTGTCTCATGATAGAATCGCTTTGAGATATTGATCACGACGTTTCGACTGCAATACTGCTAGTCTTCATCAGGCGATGAGGTCGATTGTTTATGTGTAGCTATTTATGCACGTTGGTTCGCTGTGATTGGTGTATTTCGATCCTTATTTTTCCGATTAGCAGATGATGTTCCCTCACGGGTCCGCTTTGTAGTTGAATGGCTGTTATGCTTTCTGTTCGTAGGCATCCATGCTTCAGGAATTTCGATTCCGTTGTCTCTATTGATGTTATTAGAATGAAGTCTTATTTGGATAGCCTTTTTGACCCTACGTGTGTATCAGTGAGGGTCACGATCGATAAACTTGACTTGATTCTATAAAGGAAGATGCCCCGTTTCGTTTGTGTGCTCCGAAACTGCGGAGGTTTGTGTATGAGCAAGCCATATATCTCTGTCATGTTCTTTTATCCTGTCTTGCATTGCTCTCCCTGTTTCGCCAATATATACTTTGCCGCATTCACATGGAATTCTGTATACAACACCTTCTTGTTTGCCTGGTTCTAGGGCGTCTTTCGGTCGTACTAAGTAAGACCGAAGAGTTGTGTCAGATTTAAAGATGGTGCGAACGCCTTGTTGTAGGCAGCGGCGAAGAACCTCTGATACACCTTTAATATAGGGTAAAACCGCAGTAGATTTAAATTCCTGCATGGGTTCGTTGTTGGCTGTTGGTCTTTATGGAATCAAGTCAAGTTTATCGATTGTGACCCTCACCAATACACACGTAGGGTCAAAGAGGCTATCCAAATAAGACTTCATTCTAATAACATCAATAGAGACAACGGAATCGAAATTCCTGAAGCATGGATGCCTACGATCAGAAAGCATAACAGCCGTTCAACTACAAAGCGGACCCGTGAGGGAACATCATCTGCTAATCGGAATAATAAGGATCGAAATACACCAATCACAGCGAACCAACGTGCATAAATCGCTACACGTAAACAATCGACCTCATCACCTGATGAAGACTAGCAGTATTGCAGTCGAAACGTCGCGATCAATATCTCAAAGCGATTCTATCGTGAGACAAACAAATAAACGTTCATTCCTATCCTGTTATGTTCTATCTGGATTATTCGCTTGTTTGGGGTGTCTGTAAACTAGCTGGAGCATGTAAGTGTACAGTTTCCATGTCTTTAAACAAGCATGTTTCAGTAGACCAGATCAAAACATGCTGTTCATTAGTCTAAGAATGAAAATGATCACCAAAGGAAAAAGGCTCTGACCTTTTATCAAATTCTCTCGACTAATTCTTCAAGGAAATGTATGGAGATAAGTTGGAAGAATTTGTATGAGGATCTTGGAGCTTAATGGATTAGTGAGAGGTTACCCAGTTTGCGTCCCAAGCACTAGTCATGAGTTTCCTCCTAGGGGTGAATCTAGGAGGAGGGTTCAGGGGATGCTCCCCTGCCCCGCCCTGCGAGATGACCTATGCCTCTCTAATACAACTGTTATTCTGCGAAAAAATCTGCTGTATTGTTTGATAGGTATTCTCAGCAGTTTACATTATGTTATTGCGTAGTCAAAAGCTTTTTCTTTGTATTCCCTTTTAAAATTTGTTTTTGTCACCAGTCAGTTACGCCATTCCTTAGTGGTGCACCCCCTGCTAAGAAAAATCCTGGATCCGCCCCTGCCTAGCAGCCGTAACATGGCCTCACAGGATTGATTGTAAAAACGATGAATTAGCAAAGCAGGGTGCAAAGAAATTCAGTTTTACAGCCTGCCATTTGGCCAAGCTGTAGCTAGCATGTACTAGTCCACAAGTCTTTTCAACTAGCCCTAAAACCCTTTTGATTAGCAGGATTGCCCATTGGGCAAGTTAAGAACAAACATCACTAGCCCAATGGCAAAATCCACTAGCCCTGGGCTATCAGACACGACTTTCTTTGCACGCTGGCAAAAGTAACAATGGATCCTTCAGTAGCCCTAAAACAAAAGAGCTGCGACCTTCAGGGGTCCAAGTGAAATTCAAGGTTTTAAAGAGGTGCGAGGGTACTGCTGTTCATAGCAGAAACTTCTAGTGGGGCTTATTAGTGTAAAAAGCGTCTAATATGAATGATTCAAATTGAACATAATAATTGTTAAAAAAAACCTGCACTGGGAGGAGGCAGACCACAGGCCAATTTAAACAGATGGTAAGTGAGTGGGCTTGAGTCATTGGTGAAGTAAGCTAATTTAAAATTGTGTTATAATTTCTTTTCCCAAATACAGATAAGTCGTTACTACAGACATTACTTAGAACAGCGGCGTAGTAGGCTTTCACCAACAAATCTGCAAAAGATTCCTACAAAAAAGTTTAAGAAAGGTGAGTATCTTCTAAAAGGTTTCATTATTATAGAATTTTGCCATTGCTTTATTTCAAATGGTTGGTACTTCTTGGTGGTTTTGTAATGCAGTAACTATTACCGCTTTGCATAGGTGTGATGGGGTACATTGTAATGGTTTGTTTAAATTTGAATCTGTCTTAAATAATTATGTTTAGGACTACATTGTAACACATCCAAAACATAGTTATAACTTCCTAGAAGGTTGTTGTCTAGTTTATATTATTTTTAGATGCAAAGCAGAGATGCAACGCATGATGCAAGAACCCAAAAAGTAAAGAGAACCCCCCCTTCCCCTGCCCTTCAAAAGATTAAAGTTTTGAAAGTATTAATTTTGATGGATTCATTTGGTACATTTTCACTTGTTATGTTTATAGTAAGTCATGCATTTAGTTACATATTACATTTTCCTTAAAAAATTACAAGTGCAAAGCAGACACAAAACAAAACCATTATCACATGCACTTGCTAGAGAGCCTTTTTTTCACGGGGCTGTGATATTGATTATCCAGTGAAATGTTTGTTTTGAATCTGTTTCAGGTGATGATTATTATGATGTGTGTGCCATATGTTTGGAGGAATATAAAGATGGAGAAAGGCTGCGAATACTTCCTTGTGAGCATGGTATGTGAAGAATCCATCCATATTTCACCCATGTGTTGAAGAAAGCAGCTTTTGAGATGTTAACCTTGAGTTAGTGTGAAATTGGTGAATACGAAAGGCTAAAAAAATTCTTTTCTTTTGCACAATTTAATTTTGATGAGTCGATGCTGGAAAGAGATATAGAGAAAGTTATGCAAAAAAATGCTTTTGAACAAGATAGAAATAAACCCAGATTAAAATATAACCCCGGGTTAGCCCTAATTGGGTTGCAAACAACTGGACCCTGATTTTTATACTTTACCATCTTTCCTCACTGCTCACCTGTTTTTTCAAAGCATACCACTGCAAGTGTGTAGATCCTTGGTTGACAGAAGGAAAGCGGACTTGCCCAGTCTGTAAGAGACCTGTATCAAATGACAGGAGATCGCGAGCACGTAAAAGAAAAGACAGAAATGACGTAGAATCAGGCTCAGGAGAGACAATAAATCATGACGCTGATGAAACAACTCCTCTTATTGGCTCAACTTCTGCCAGTGTAGCATCAAACTCCTTGACAGTTTAGTCAAATGCTCTTTCGAATTTCTTAGTCTGGGGAAAGTGGCTTGTCATGTAACAATTTGACCACATTTAGAGACTTGACCATTAGATACCCTTAAACAAAGTCTAGATGTAGTTGAATCACGGTCATAAATTATATCGTTGTAATGTACTAGCTTTGTAGCTTTGCAATTTGACGTTTAGATTAGCAGAATTCAAGTTAAATAAAAATTGTTAAATTATTATTTATACAAATTTCTAGACTTTTCTTTTATCCTACTTGTTCTTGTTGCAGGCTGCAGTAAGAGTTACTTGTTTTTTTTCTTAGTTATTAATGTTAATGTGGATATTAGTTTATGATTTCAAGTGCTGAAAGGGAAATTGATTAATTTTGAAGCACAATCACAAAGTTCAACCACATTAAGTCTTGCAAACCCAAACGTTTGAAGACATTTTAAAGTATTATAAACCATTTGCTTTAGTTGTAAGAGTTTAAACACATTTGTTTGATGTCTGTAGTTCTTTCCAAATTATACACATTCACGATTTCTTAATAATTTTTGCTTTTTGGAATTTTGACAGAAGAGTGCCTAAGGTGTGACACACATTATTAAACTTGTGTGTAAGAGTTTGTTATTATTGTCGCTGTAAAGGGGACTTTCTGCCCTTGAGTTAACACAATGTTAGAAGCAGAACTAAAATTTACATTATAGGGAACCCAAAGCTGTTAAGATGTAGTAATACTTTAAGAAACAAAATTTAGAACCTTTTAACAGCTAAGCTTACATTTTAGATTGTTAAAACGGGTTTAAGTGCAAAGTCTCTGATACTGAAATGTCTTTTTATTCTCATGCATGTAAACCTCATATTTGCAAGAGGAATTTTGCCCTTGGCCTTGTTTTTAGAAGTGAGCATTTTTTTTGCTACTTGGCAAATACCAAAGGTTATATGTATTTTATAGGAATAGCCTTCAAAGTTTATATAGACAGAAGAATAGTTATTGTGAACGTCTACATTTCACTTTAAATTTCAATTATCAGTAGATCAGGTGTATGTAAAAAGGAAACATTACATTGTAAAACACATACTGAACGTTTTAAAATTGCTTTTTCCTTTAATGTCATTCATTTCCATTGACATTGTGGATACTTAAGCTCTAAGTTTCTAGTTACTTTAATGTGTTTCTTCTTGAAGTTGTAAAATGTACCACAACAATGATCAGTGTTAAGCCATTTATTTTATAATACAGTGTGTCCAGTCTCACAGGCAGGCTACTCTTAGGAAACGAAAAGGAGGAGGAAGGAGACCAATGAAAAGGACAAAAATGTAGCCTGCATGGCAAACACAAAAAAGGGGAGGGGCGAGAAGAGTGTGAAAGGAAAAAGGGAAATCTGCCAGCCTAGAAAAGGTAGGGAAGTGACAGGAACAAGAGAGAGACACTGGAAGGTCCTCTTCTCGCCTGCCTTGGCAGGGATGTCGCTAAGAGCTGGCTGCCGACTAATTTGAAAAAGAGCTTATCACCAGCTCAAATTGCTCTGGAAACAAAAACAAAGACATGAAATAATTTTGAAGGCGCATTTGAGATAAAAAGCGGGCTTGACAAATAAAAAAGTTGCTTAGCTTTTGCTTAGCTACATCCCTGCCTTAGCTTTCTACTTCTCTCCTTTTTTCTTTCTTTTGCAGCAGACCCTGGTCTTTTTCTGAAGGTTACTGTGTGTACTGTCAGTGTTAAGAAGTTTTAAAACATTGTTATTGCTCAAAGAGCTGTTACAGGTCATGAGTGTTTTAATGTTTTCTCTGGGAATAGTATCTGGAAATTCCATAGAGGTTTCATTCAAAAGGTCACACCACGGGAAATCATTCACAGACTTCAAAAATAGAACAGTATGCAAAAACAGACTCCTGGAGGGAAAGGTTTATGTTTTGTCCAAACTGTTGTAATTTACATGGCATATAAGGTACAGCTGTACTAGTTATATGTTGAACTCATTGTTTTATTCTTTTTTCTTACATTACATTGTATCTCCTCTCTAGAAATTATTAAATGTCTGGTGTTTGCTACTAGAGTTATTTGAAAAAAAAAAAACAAAATAGGCTTAAATTAAGCAATGCCTAAAAATAGTCAAAAGTATGTGTTTAAAAGATTACAGGATTAGTCTAAGATAGTATGTTGATGTTCAGCAGTTATTGAAAAAGGCCGAGCATGATCTGAGGAACTATGGATGTCGAGAAAGGTGGCATCGGTGGATAACACCCTCAGAAATCTGCATAATTCTGTAGATCATACTCAGCCTTGTCCAATAATCGATAGTTATTGTTATTTTATTATTTATTACCATTATTATCTGCAGATTAAAAGTTAAGGAAGTGCACCATTAACCACATAGGGTGCACAATATGGCCAACGTACCCTCTGAGGAATTTAACTGGGCCGGGTTGTTCAAAGCTGGGTTAAGATAACCTAGGGATGGTACGAAATTTGAATTCAGATATGAAAGCGTAAAAAGTAAATGCAGTTTAATTCTTTTTGTCAACAAGTTGATGATTGGATGGTCTTAAAAATAACAGAGAAAATTATCTGAGAAAATGCTTTTGAAAAAAGAAAGAGACCCAAGTTAAATTTAATCCTGGGTTAAGGACTAATCGGCCTTAGAACAACCAGGCCCTGCTCTATAAAACTAAATAACTTTGCTAGCTGGTTTTTGACATTGTGGTGTAGTAAGTTCTGTGGACTTCCCAGGAGGATTTCTTTTCAAAAAACTGAAAATTAAGTATGTATGCAAACCGTTTCTTGATAATATTATTGCCATTACTAAAGAGTTCTAAAGTTATGATGTCAAAAATTAAGTTTTAAAATTTATGGGCTTTGTTAGAGTATTTTGAAAGAACAACAACTGAAAGGCCTACTTGCCATAAACTAGCATTGTGGGACAAATTGTTTCACAGGTACTAGTCCCGTTTTGCTGAAATGACTCCATACAGAGTATGACTGGGCTAATATCTCAAAGACAATTTGCCCTGGAATGCTAATTTTGGATGTTATTCTTTCATAATCCCCCGAAAAATCCCATCATGTCACAAATTTAATTGTTTATGATGTCACACTTTAGGACTCTATTGTGTCATGTAGATAAATGTTTGGAATATTTTGACATGTTGCTGCTCAATGGTGACAATAAAATAATGCTTCTCTGGTCTCTTTGTCTATTTGCTATAACCATTGAAAAGAGTAGGTTCAGTTTGGAAACATAACCAAGCCTGCCAAGCATGGCCATATTCTCCAGCATCTTCTACCTTACATACCCTTGACATTTTTCCAGTCATTGAAAGGCATTAGTTTCAAACTTGTCCATTTCACCAACTCTGCATGCTCTTTTCAATTCAGATCTTTTTTGCTAGGTCTGTAACACAGAAAAGGGTCGGTCAAGATGTCATTGTTTTAGTACTCAACTATGACAATGCACAGGTCAAGGGTTCAGGTTTTTCCACTGACCAGGACTATTCGTGGTTAGAAGAGAGGGTTAATTAGCAGGTTTTGTTGATTGAGGATGAAAGACAAGTTTGAAACTCTCTTTTTGTAGACAGCCTGCCACTGACACAAACACCCTCCTATTAAACACAGACAGCATGTTGCACTGCATATTTGATTTTTATCCAACGCTGTAAGGGATACTGATCCTTCAATGAAAATGCAAGAATTTGTTTTTTACCTTTTTATTTCAATCACGGTTTTATTAACACTCCAGCTGGCTATTATTGTAAAAGACTCACAGATCACTTATCAGAAACAGTATAAGCTTAACGTTTATTGCTTTGGAAAAAAACTCTTGAAGTTATTAACAAGTTCAGTGATTCGATAATGCAGAACTCCTCGTTATTTGCGATACTCCCAGTGCCTCTAGAGACGAAAACTACAAAACTTTGTGAAACTTTTAAAGCTAAACTCGGGACGTGTACACGGTTAACTGAATCAAATGTGTACCAAAATGTGTATATTTCATGTTCTTACAGCATACCAAATGCCTTGAAAAGTCAAAATCCTGAACCGACGAGGTATTCAGATAAGGTTTCCACGACTTGGTTGCAATTCCCAGCTCCTCCAGCACCTTCATCATAACCACCCAAAACGAGTGCTTTGTTGGTAAGACACGCACAAAAGCCACCCTTTTCTTTCATTTTCAAGTACGCCGCTTTCTTTTCTGGGTCGTTTCGCAGCATCATATATTTGACTCCTGCGATGGTCTTGCCGGCGACACTGCCATCTTTTAAGCTCTTTATGATGTCCTGCGCTTCTTGTTTAGATACCTATCATAAAATCGTATACTAGCTATAAGACGACTACGTAAGATGTAGCGGGTTGAAAAATTATTACAAGTTTAATTTAAAGAAACAAAGAACTAGCGCCAAGTGCATTTCAAGAGGTACTTACAGTGAACCCAGCGCTAGTTGCCCATTGTGATCCATCCAAGCCAAATATAGCTGCCTTTTGGACTTTTCCTGTAGCTATAAGGTTGGTATCGACGTAAGTTTGCCAAGACATTTTTCAAATGAGCCAACCTCGCGTTTGCAAGCTTCTACTAACTTCTGTTTCTCCCTGTCAGCAAGCTCCAAGAAACAAAATGGCGGATCTTGCTGAGCTTAGCCAGTTCACGTGGCCTGATGACGCATAGGAACGGCCTCGCATTCAAGTGGAAAACAACCCACGAGGTCGACGAAAGGTACGCAACGCTCACATGAGCCAGCCTTCTCCGCAAGTGCGTCGTTAGGGACGACCTTAGGAAACTACGACGGCTACGGCAAGGAGAAAGTCAAAAAAGCAATTGCTGGTTTTCAGTGTCACGCCATTCAAAATAAATCAAAATCAAAACCGTTCAATAGATAAAGTCCAGAATCTGGGAAATGAAAGGAGGTACATATACAAAGGCCCTCGCACGGTTTCAGGTCAGAAGAATATTTCGTATACGAGATATCCGAAGAAATGTTTTACCCAAACTTATAGAGATTTTTGTATGGAGACGCAATGCTGGTGCTCACCTGGATGAGCTCCAACATGGCGGAAGGAAACCAGCAGACACATCTATTACCGAGTTTTGCTACAAAAGCGTGAATTTCTTATTCGAGAAACTCATAAACATTAAAGTAATACTTTTTCTAATACATGAACTGTTTAGACAGCAAAATTTCCAGAAATAAGTCATTTTTCTAACCTACATGACAGCTCTCCTGGCCGTCATGTAAATGCCGGGTCACCCAAAAGCTTAGAAATCAGTTCAAGCGTACTCCATCACAAAACCAAGAACCCTTTTGAGGCGAAAATTTGTATGAAAATTAGTTTTCACCTGCTCTAATGCATCGTGAAAGTAAAATCTCGGTAGGATCGATAGTTTTTTAGTTTGAATTTTAGTGACGTCATGTGAAAACCAACAATAGGTGGAACAGAGTGTTTTCACTCACGTTGCCAAATTTATTGAAACAAAAGAAAGCGTTTGCATAAGAAAAGAGTTCAACTCTCACAGGATTGGTTTGGGACACCAACATGGCCGCCGTCTCATTGTTTGGGACACCAATATGGCTGCCGTGACGTCATGTGAAAACACTCTATAGTCAAAACAACACTTCTTCACGTGCATCACGCTTTTTTGTACATATCTTTGCAGTTAATGCACGACTACGACGAGAAAAAGCCTAATTTCATGTTTTATGGAGGACGTAAACAAGCGAAGGCTGAATTTTCTTTCTCTTTCTGTTCTTGAATATGGTTCATGAATTCGGCTCAAAAAGAGTTCGCTTGAATTCGACATAGTAAATGAGTTGGAGCAATCGCGATAGCCAGATTGAAAGAACGCAAATTCACTTTTTAAGTGACGTTTTCTTGGCCGTCGCGGTTTCTAAAACTCCCTGTTTTTCGCACAGAGCAGCGTAGCGCGAAACGCGAGTGACACGCGAATGACTGGTGACGAAGCGCAAGGGACCAACAGGAGGTTTTTTCCTTCCCGCCTTCCTTTGGGCGCATCGAAAGGGTGACGTCTGGGTACGAGGCAGCACATGAGCCTTCTCTTTTATAACATTTTGCAGATGATTCTGCCACCCATCCCGTTATTCCAACTGCCTGACAAGAAGGGGGCGAGGGAAGGGCCGGCCAAAACTGAACTATCAGCCAGTCGACACTCAGCTGATAATAGAAGAATTGGCTGATCTTCCTATTGTCTATACTTCCTATCTTTTAGCTTAATTAAAAGGTCAAGCTGATGAGTTGCAAATTATTTCAGGTAATGCAGTTTAGCATTATAGCAACGAATGAGTTACACACAATTCTTGTCATCACATCTCCTTTACCCTTTAAATAAGGTGCAGGCTTATGAGATAAGAGAAGTCAAAGAAACCAAACACAAAAGCCTTTCTTCCTTTTTTTTTTGTTATTACTATCTCTAAATCCTCGAGTCAAGTATCCTGCACTCTTTGAGAAAGTTACAACAGATCAAGAGCTAGGCCAAAAACTACAGGTACTTTAAGCCCTAGTATCAATTTCATATTCTCCTCACTGATAGCAAGAATTTGTTCAAAAGTCGAAATAATCACTTCATTACCGCAGGGGCGTAGCTAGGGGGGGTCCTGGGGTGCCCGTGACCCCCCCTTGGTAGGCCTTCTTTTGAGCAAACAACCTACAATATTCAGGTTGCGAAAACGCCATGACAATATCTTGGCCGTAAAAGCCATTGTTGAAAAGCCCACTTTTTTAAAATTTGTTTTTTTGTAAAGTGTTTTCGTCAACGGCTCTTGTCTAGGGCCTTCATGCCTCGATAATACGACTGAGCCCGCTGATACACGAGGGAAAGCAGCGGTATAAACCATATATAGTCGGCGATCCCCGGATGGTGATCTGGTGAGTAGCCTCTGTGACCCCCCCTTTGAAAAATCCTGGCTACGCCCCTGTACCGGTACATTTGATTATGCTGTGATATCATGGGGAAAAGTAAAATGCTGAATTTGGAGTTGGATACAGTCAACTCTCTCACAGCGACCACCTCCCGTGAGCAACCACTTTAAAAATAACCGTTTTGTTTCTCAGTCAAATTCTGTTTCAAAAACTCTCTCGTTGGTAAGCACTACTCATTTCCTTAAGTGACCGCGACCACTTTTTTGGCCAAAAAAGTTGACATCTTCTTTTGTGTTCTGTTCTCGGTAAGCGACCACCTAGCATGATCACGTGAGGTAGTAAGAAAATCTTTACTCATGTCACAAAAGTTCAATTTTTAATTGCGCTTACCCTGTGTGCTGACGGTTATTTACAGCTGACTTACAAAAAAGGTAGCAGTACAAAGATTTTGACTGAGCTTTGTTTTGTGTGAACCTCTCTTGCTTTCAATAGTTGCAAGACGAGTGCCAGTACTTCAGCCTGAGTATACTCTCTCGCTAAAACAAATAGTAAGCAACAAAATTCCTATAATGGGGGTTATATTTATTTAGTTTTAAGGTAATCTAACATTTGGAATCATATTTGCAATTCATACTCGTCCACCTGTCGGACTATAAAACAACCAGCCTGCATGATGACTCTCACATTCCTGAAGAAATTTGTGAATATTGCGCGAGTAGGATGGAATTCCAACAAGTCTATAAACATTCCTCAACTACAACACAATGCAATAAACATGTATTAAGTACAGCTTGGTCCCAGTCCTCTTGCAGTATGGCTCAGGTGTTCATGAGCTTGTCCCCTCTCCTCCATCCTCGCTACTGTTCTTATTGCTGTAATGTCTGTATTCTGGTTTTAACTCCCACATGTTCTTGTGAGGGTTCTTTGTATTATAATGTCCTATTTCCTTCAAAATACATTTCAGGTATGCCTAAAGCAATGAAAAGAAAAAGATTATTACAGAAACAAAATGGGTTTTTCTTGGTATTGCTTTTGAGTTGTGTGGTGGGTATTGTTCAGTGTCTTCTACATCATTTGGTGATGGCTACCATCTGCAACCCCACGACACGGCCAAGAAAATGTTCACTTTCAAGTGAAATAGTTGGATATATGCAAGAACAAATCAATCAAATTATTTCGAAAAGCATTTGTTTAAATTCAACCTAAAGATTCAGCTCACCTGAAAAGTTCTAAACATTGAACATTGCACATACAGAGGCACAGAGCTGTGCTTTAGTAATAACCGGTGACTGTGGCGACCAACCTCTGCCCTTGGTCAACAAGTAAATCTTAGAAAACTTGCATATGCCCTGCAGGGTACTCAACAAAGTTTTATACAGGGAGGGTCCACCCCAAGTCCAACCCTTTACTCTTTTACATACCATTTTTGACAGAAAAAGTACCCTTTCATATACCTTCTACTGACAAATGGTACCCCTTTCTCACACCTACTTTAGAGCTTTCACTTTGCATCCCTTTTAATCACTATAAATGCACTGTATTTAAAATATGAATAAACTGATAATGACAAAACCAGAAAGTGTTCTCGACTTTTTCACAGCCATAAAATCCATGTGTTAGCCCTTTTATGTCTTTTCACCTGGTATCAGAATGACAGATTTCCCTACCCTTTCATTTACTTCGACAAGTTAAATCACTGCCCTTCATATACCTGAAGCCTGAAAAGGATGCCCCTTTCGAGGCCTCTCCATGTATGCCATTACAAGGAGTACCCCACCCCCCTGGATTTCATAAGCAATTCTTACCACTGGTTGTTTTGTAATGCTGATCAGGTCCTTTAAGTTGTAATACTGGTGCCTTTCAAAGGCATTGAACAGCAAAGCTTTAACGACATCTTCATCTTCACGGGCCCTCTTTCCTTCTTCTTTCTTTTTCTTTTCATGTTTTATCTGAAAACAAAATGATGCCGTTAAACAGGGTCGGCCAGGGTTTTTGGGTATACAGTACACTGGGGTATCTAATTTCAGGTATACAGTATTTTCACGCTTAAAATTGGGTATAAAGTATTCCCTCACGACCAATTTTGGGTATAAAGTATACCGTGTTTTTCTTAATTTTGGTATTTTACACTAGTTATAGTATAATTTTTGGTATATAGGAAGGTTTATTTCAGGTATTTTGATATTCCGCTACGCCCCCCCCCCCCCCCCCCCCCCGCCTGGCTGACCTTAGTTAAAGCAGGGCTGTCAACCCCCACATCCTCCAATTACTAATGAGTAAAACGTGTTCCCCCACCTAGAAAACACATATCCCTAGTGATGTGTGTTCCCCCACCTGGGAAATACATGTATCCCTAATAATTTGTGTTTGCCCACCTGGGAAACACATATCCCTAATGGTTTGTGTTTGCCCACCTGAAGGAAAACACATATCCCTAGTGATATGTGTTCCCCCACCTGGGAAACACATATCCCTAGTGATATGTTATTCCGACCTGGGAAACACATATCCTTAGTGATTTGTGTTCCCCCACCTGGGAAACACATATCCTTAGTGATTTGTGTTCCCCCACCTGGGAAACACATATCCCTAGTGATACGTGTTCCCCCACCTGGGAAACACATATCCCTAGTTATACGTGTTCCCCCACCTGGGGAACTTATATCCCTAGTGATTTGCATTCCCCACCTGGGAAATAAATATCCATAGTGATACGTGTTCCCCCACCTATCAATATTGAGCATTGATAGGGAAGGGATGATATTATGAAGTCATAACACACAGAACATGATGTCATTAGTGAAAAAATACTTCTTGACTCTGATTGTCACGAACTTGTGATGACACAAAATGCAGAATCAAGATGTTGTTAGAAAATGTAACTTTTGACCTAAGTGATCGGTTTACTTTATTTTACCAATCACATTATTTTACTATGGCATGCCGGAGTTAAAGGGGAAACATTCGATTCTAACATTAAAATAGCCGTAACAATGCAAAATAGCTGAAATTTCATTGTCAAAAAGTCGAGTCTACTAAAGAAATGGCAAACTTCGGCAATTTTCTTGGAGATTTCATACTCTAATCTGGAGACTGGGAGATACAATCCAAAATCTGGAGTATCATGGATTATTTGGGAGAGTTGACAGCACTGTGAAAGATGGAAAGAAATTTCAATACCCTGAGGAAAAATTAAGTATCTTGAGGGATAAAAAAGGTGTTGACTATACGAAAGATGATGATGGAAATAAAGGTGAAGTGCATATGAGATTTGGTTATATGAATCTTTCTCAGTTTTCGAACACATTTTCCATTCTGAGGTGTGTGCTTAAAGAAATCCATTTAAAAATGCAAAACCGAAAATTTTGTGTTCACATGCACAGCACTTACATTCATCTCATGGTCACTCACTGGTCTGTACTTAATAACACGTTCAACTTGCTTGGCTTTACGTCCAGACATACTTGAATTTAAAATTGTCCGCCTTTCAATGCAAAGGAAAAAATATTGTCACAAACTATGCACATTTGTCAATTTTGAAACTTTTCAGAGTGCAGTTTTATCTCATGAACATAAAATAGGTTCCAGTTTGGAGGGAGCTGAAGCAACTCAAATGAAATTCAAGACAATATATTGTTGCCACAGTTTTCAAGGCATTCAACTGAGTTGATTTACTATTGATTTATAAAGAAAGAAAAATGACAAGCAATATTTCAAGTTTGCCACCTTTTGTCAAGTAAATCAAGTAGGTAAATAGAGAAGTCTAGTTGGAGAGGAGATGTCTTGAATATCAATGAAATACTTACAATAAGTACTCTTTAACATAACATATTGCTTTTAAATCAGATAGTGAGCCTAGTCTTTACAATGGTGATTGAAAAAAAGTAAACAAAAAATGTCAACTTGTAGCCACTTCCTGTATTGTCAATGCCCGCACGCACACCTCGATTATTTCAGAGCAGAAAGAAAGGCAATGCTAATAGTCACTTTACTTACTTTTTAAGTAATAAATAATCAGTATTTGGTTGAACTGGACGACAGTCTGCTCTTTGAACAACGACTCCTTCAATAGTTAGTTGAGCTGAAAACAGAAACACAGCTTAGCTATGAATACTTCACAATAATATTATGATATTGGAGTAGCTTGTTGCTATGTACAACTAGTGTTAACTTGTTCATGTCTTGTGGTATAATATACCTCAACCCCTCTTATAACATAACGAATAATAAAATCAGTCATAATGGAGAATGGGGCAAATTAACAGTGGAATGCACAACAATAAAGTGACAGAAAATGAGTACAACTCTAAAGAATTTCTGCAAAATTAAAACTGAAAGCATCTTCCAAACCATTAATCAGATTTAGGAACAAGAACTCACATTTAGCACCCTTTTCTTCCTCTTCAGTTGCAGAAGCTACAATTGAGGAAAAAAGAAAAAACCTTTGAGATGATCTTAAGACACAGCAAATTCAAGGAATGCACAATGCTGTCAAGTATTAATTCTTAAGCAGAACCATCTCACCCATCCATCAAAACATTTTTTCTCACTGTTGTTTATTATTATTGTTACTATTATTTTTTAATAATATACAGGTTCTTTCTTTGTGAAGATATAGTATTAAAATACCTGGTGAACCTTCAGAAAACACTCCTATGGACTGCTCAATTTTGGACAGAACCATTTTGTAATCCCTTGGAACCTTGACATCTTGATCTTTGTCTTCTTTGTTTGCTAATGCATCAGATAGGTTAAATACAACCTAATGAAGTCAAAAGTAAGTGAATTATCATGATTTGAAGAATGATATTTTAGGTCAAAATTAAATTCAAGTTAAATTTCTCAACAATGACAGATTCTCAATTCCCCATGTCTCCCAGCCCTGAATTTAATTTTGATCTAGAACATAGATAAAGGAAATAAAACAAATGACTTGAAAGATTTCTCCCTTCTCCATACTGAATAATGATGATGACAACAACAGCTTTTTAGTTTTAGGCATAAAATCTCATGAAAGTCATGAAAGTTCTGAACCCCTACGATAGGCTACAAACAATAGTACGTTTTGATAGCCTGAATTTTGTCCGATTACTTTGAGTCGTTATTACTCCCTCAGTTAAGTTGTTGAAAGGAGAAAATGACTCAAAGCAATTGGATGAATTTCAGGCTAACGTTTTGAAATACATCAGTTTTTTTGGACCAGTGGCTTGTCCTCATGGGCTAGCTATTTGTTTCATGATCACTTACTAGCCAATTGCCTAGAGTCCAAGAATGACTCAAGCACTGGGTGTATTTAATAAATAAACATTAGTGGCCTTAGGCAGGTATTTGACAAAAGGACTCACAATGATCTTACACTGACAGTGATTTTGTTAGCTCTGCAGCCTGTGTCCCTGATGCAGCATAAAAATCCCCAAAGATGCAAAATAATTTATGAGCTGTACTGGCTGCCGGTTTCTTTGCATATTGACTATAAGATTTTAGTAAAATCCAACTAGTGGTCTATTATCAATGCTGCATTCTGATTGGTTGAGCTACTACTAGGCTATATGTTATAGCCTACTAGTAGCGAAAAGCGCTGACTTGTTGGCGGCAAAAAAGGATTTTTTAACTAGCTTAAGTTGTTTTGTCTCGATATTTTTGACCAACTAGTTGGATTTTACTAAAACTATTATTCCTCTCGCCCTCATGGCCTCATGGGCTATTGACTCAGAGCCCATTCAGGCTTGAGGAATAATTGTTAATTAGTTTTGACTTTTAAATGTATTTATGGCCAAGCACCAACTTATCTTAGCGATCTTATTAGTATAAGATCGAATTCATTATATAATCTTAGGTCTACTGGTAAGCTCTTATTGGACCATCCCAAGGGAAAGATGCTTACAACATTGGGAGCAAGATCATTCTCAGCCGCAGCTCCGAAACTCTGGAATGAGCTACCTGTGGAGCTTCGTCAAGCAACATCACTTAACAGTCTTAAATCTCGACTTAAACCTATTTTTTTAAGAAGTATTTTTTTATAGTTTGAAACTTAGTTTATTTTATTCTCGCGGTAATGTATTTTTTTTTCTTTTAAACATATGATTGTAAAGTGCTATTGATCAGCACATGTAAATACACGCTATATAAATTGGTAAATTATTATTATTATTATCATAGGACACAAAGAACAATTATTATTGATCAATTTGAAGATTTTTTGGGAGAATATCCTGTTCGTGTGATTTCTGTGGCTGTTGCTTAAAGATGCATATTCATTTTAGTCTTTTTTGTGCTTTAAATAATTATATAGAAGGACTACATTTCTATATTTTAATTTCAGCAAACTGTAATAAAGAGTTTTGGCCTCTGTCTCCAGATTAACTGTCTGGTTACATAAAGGCCAAGCATTTTCAATTTAGGACTCCCTGCTTTTTTGAACTGGGACTCATTGGTTATGGACAGGGCCTCATGATTTTGCACAAGATGAGTCCCAGGACTCACCATAACTATTTGTAACAAAATCACTGCTTACACAGTAAAAAGCACTAACCTCATTCCTCTGAGGATTACTGTTGACAAAGTTAAAGTAAAGAGTTAGTGTAAATTGCAGTTTATAATTTGTACAACTAAGGGGATACAGAGCTACCAAGCCCACTATTAACTAAAAATAATTTTTCAGGTTTTATTGATGGGTTATTATTATGAAACATGTTTAATTCAACCATAAAACTTCCACATAATATTTTACCCATCCAAACATTTTCTGTCACTTTTTTGAGGACCATTTTTTTTACTTGTGAGAGGATTTGTTTTTTTCTGCATTTGTATTTCTGCTCATTAATTAGGACAACTTTGTTCCCAGGGTTCTCTCCTACCCGTCCCTACGGAGCGAGAGAGGTAGGACAGAGAACCTGGGAACGAGGTTGTAATTAGGACTGAGAAAAAGATGAAAACTTTTCGGACATTTGGGGACAGTCAAAAGATTTCATGTTATAAGACTTACTTTGTTATCTGAAGAGACCCAACTATTCCAGAGGCATCTGTATTTCCCATCCAAATGTTGGAGAGATATTTAGGAACCTGTATGGGAATGTTTTAGTACTGTTATAACCATGACATAAAAAGACTATTAAAAACAAGCCAGAGCCATTTAACAAGTAAGATCCACATCTGGTTCATTGATGAATTATCACAATACTTTGTTTTATACTGGGAAACTTTTCATCATCTCTGAATTGAATTGATATTGACATGCAATCATTTTCTGTGAGCAATATGCATCTAAAGGCCTGTTTACATGGAGGTTGGGCACCTCAGATCGGTGGGGTAACTTGTGGCGGGTCACCCCACCTATCACGTAAACAACATGATCAAATTAAAATGAGAGATTATTTGGACAGGCGAGGTTACCCCACCTCAGCGGGTCATCTCACCTACCTGGGGTCCCTCTCCTCCGTGTAAACTGTTACAATATGTTATCAATAGATCAGTAGTTTAGTCAGCCCAAGGAACCCCTCATGCCTGTTGAGGCCATGGGAGAAAATCGGAGTTGATCTCCTCTCCTTTGACAACAAAGATTTCCTCATTACATTTGACTACTTCAGTAACTATACTGGGAAATTGAAAAGTTAAACAACACCCTGGCCAGTACAATGGTCCTCAAATTGAAGAGTCACTTCACAAGATACGGATGCCCTGACCAAGTCATTAGTGACAATGGACCCCAGTTTACATCCAACACTTTCCAGAAATTTGCGTGCATGAGGGAATTTGAGCACCTAACAAGCAGTCCGGGTAACCCCAAAGCAAATGGGAAAGCAGGATCTGCCATAAAAACTGCCAAAAATCTCCTCCAGAAAGTCCTTAACAGTGGAAGAGATCTGTACATGGTAATCCTAGACTATCATAATACACTGATCCAAGGATTGGATGCCAGTCCTGATCAAAAACTGATGAATCAATACACCAAGACACTATTGCCAACAGCCAGATCACTACTACAACCTCAGGTGATATATCGTGAAAGGGACACTAAGCTTTTAAGAAAGCGTCAAACTGAAACAGCCAACTACTACAATTGTAGTGCAAAGAAGCCTGCCAGAGCTGTCCGAAGGCAATGTCATTCACATGAAACCATTTCACTTAGGTGATCAGGAATGGAGAAAGGCAAATGTCACTGGCTGTTTGGAAGAAAGATCATACACAGTAGAAACACCAGAAGGAGACACATACAGCCGTTACAGCGTACATCTTAAGAAGACTCAAGAGACACCATCAGAACCAACAGACAACAGCCAGCAACGAACATGGAGAGAAAAAAAGATACGTCACCCGCACCTGGTTCTCCAAAACCCACAGGAAAAACAGGCGGAGCTAGTGAAAATCAGAAGGAATCCTCTCCTACAAGAAACATGATCACACCTCAAAACTCAAGACCACAGTGAACCAGGAGACCTCCTGCATACCTACAAGATTATATCTGCACTTAAACATTGAACTTGAATTAACCATGGACTTGATTAATAATTTGTTGATTAGATGCTTTCATTCATCAAAAAGAGAAGGATGTTACAATACATTATCAATTGATCAATAGTTTAGGGTTTCACATATGTAAACTTAAATGACACACAACACTTGTGATCTAAATCGAGTCTTGTTCACTGTATTTCGGTCCCATCTATTATATTAGTCGGTCTCCTACAATTTGCAAAGGCAATGGAAAAGTACTTTGGACAGATCTCTATACAACACGATACATTATGCATAATTAAAGCAATGTCATACTATTTCACACCAATAGTTAACATGAACAGAGTAGCAGAATACTACACACTATTTCTATTGTCTTCTTTTGTTTACCTATTGGTTTATTGTACTATTTGTTAGTATCTGTTTCACAGTTCAATTGAAATCACTCTAGTGTTATCATTCATCATACGATAAGTAGCCAAAGACAATAATCTGGTCACGGACAAACAATGGGCATACCACGCAGGATTTTTGACAGAACTGTTACTAACACATCGTACCAAAATGTGGAGAAAAGCTGTAGACGCAGGCCTAATGGTAGCAGTTGCCTTTACAGATTTTAAAAAGGCATTCGACAGTGTGTCGCACACCATTCTCAAAATGAAGTTGGAAAGGGACTTTGGTATATTGGGACTACTCCTGGACTGGCTTAAGAGTTATACTTAAAGGAAAGACAGCAATTCGCAGCTGTTAATGGATCAACTTCGGAGATGATACCGATCTCTTTCAGAATTCCTCAAGGGTCTGTTTTGGGGCCAACACTTTTCACTCTTTTCACGAACGATCTTCTGTCCTCTGTGTCTTCCGGATCCATCTACATGTTTGCCGACGACACAATGGCTTACTGCATGAGTGACACAGCAGAAAAAAGTTGCCCAGTTAAATTCTGCACTCCGTGAATTAAATGAGTCGTGCCACATTAACAGATTAACACCCCACCCAAGTAAATCATTCAGCCCGGACCTGTGCTTCTTTAATTGTTCCCCCTTCAACATGCGTTACATGAAAGACTCTGTCGCGTTTAGAGGCTCTGTCCTGTGGAATGCAGGGACCAACAATTGTAGTGCCCTGACAACAAACATTCCATATCGTGACCTCAGGGCGCTAAAGCTTAAATCTCTAGTTAATTTTAATGAATTTAGCTTTAAGATAACGTCTGCGTCCACTTGTAATTTTAGAAAAGATGACTGTATATACTTAAAAAAAGTTATGCTCACAATTTCTTATTTGTAAATATCGCGGCAAGATTTCCGTATAACCCCATACATTAATTATACATACATTCATTGTTTAAAGAAAACAAAAGATAGAACAATACTAAGCCTTTGGGATTTCAGCTATTGTTTTAGAAATTTTAAATTTTTTATAAAGTCTTTTTTGAAACATTTCAGTTCTGTCCAGGCCAGCTGTTCAGTTTAGATGTCGGGAAACCACTAACTCACTTACCTTTACGAGCCATACTGCTCTTGAAACACCAGAACAGTCAACCTCTGAGCCCATCGAACTATTTGAATTGTTATTTCCTTACAAAACCTCTAATTCCAAATCTTTTATCTGTTAAAAGTAGCTGAAATCGCGGCAGTTTAAAATGAAACTAACTATATGCGTCATTTACTGCCACTGAAGTGTATCCCCACACAGACTTCCGCTGGGCGAACTGAGTGCAGACCAATCGGCCAGCGGAAACCAAACAAATATAGGTGGCCAGTTAGGTGGCCTATAGGTGGCCGTATCGGTGGCTGTAGATTTGTACGGGAGTTACTAAACAGAGTAACGCAGTAACGAGTAACGAGTAACGGAGTAACGAGAAACGAGTAACGGGATAAAAGTTCAAGAGGTTAAAAAAAAATCCTAATGAAAGAAAAAACATAAAAACAGTTGTAATATCCTAATAATGACCTTTACCAATCTCAAAAAATATGTGTATTCCTGGTTTTCAGTGTCACGCCATTCAAAATAGATCAAAATAAAAATCAAAACCTTTCAACAGATAAAGTCCAGAATCTGGGAAGTGAAAAGAGGTACATATACAAAGATCCTTGCCAAGATTCAGGTCAGCGGAATATTTCGTATACGAGATATCCGAAGAAATATTTCACCAAAACTTATAGAGATTTGTTTGGAGACGCCATGCTGGTGCCCACCTGGATGAGCTCCAACACGGCGAACGAAAACCAACAGAAATATCTGTTACCGAATTTTGCTACAAAAGCGTAAACTTGTTCTTCGAGAACCTCATAAACATTGAATTAATACATGAACATTTTGGATAGTAAAATTTCCCGAAATAAGTCATTTTCTTAACCTACATGACAACTCTTTTGGCCGTCATGAAAATGCCGCGTCACGCAAAAGCTTAAAAATTCAAGCGTACTCTATCACAAAATCAAGAACAATTTTCAAGCGAATATTTGTATGAAAATTAATTTTCAGCTGCTCTAATGCATAGTGAGAGTAAAACCTAGTCCCCAGGGCTCCCCCCCCCCCTTGGGCGGAGCACCTAGTCCCCAGGGCTCCCCCCCCCCCCTTGGGCGGAGCACCTAGTCCCCAGGGCTCCCCCCCCCCCCTTGGGCGGAGCACCTAGTCCCCAGGGCTCCCCCCCCCCCTTGGGCGGAGCACCTAGTCCCCAGGGCTCCCCCCCCCCCCTTGGGCGGAGCACCTAGTCCCCAGGGCTCCCCCCCCCCCTTGGGCGGAGCACCTAGTCCCCAGGGCTCCCCCCCCCCCCTTGGGCGGAGCACCTAGTCCCCAGGGCTCCCCCCCCCCCCTTGGGCGGAGCACCTAGTCCCCAGGGCTCCCCCCCCCCCTTGGGCGGAGCACCTAGTCCCCAGGGCTCCCCCCCCCCCCCTTGGGCGGAGCACCTAGTCCCCAGGGCTCCCCCCCCCCCCTTGGGCGGAGCACCTAGTCCCCAGAACTCCCCCCCCCCTTGGGCGGAGCACCTAGTCCCCAGGGCTCCCCCCCCCCCCTTGGGCGGAGCACCTAGTCCCCAGGGCTCCCCCCCCCCCCTTGGGCGGAGCACCTAGTCCCCAGGGCTCCCCCCCCCCCCTTGGGCGGAGCACCTAGTCCCCAGGGCTCCCCCCCCCCCCTTGGGCGGAGCACCTAGTCCCCAGGGCTCCCCCCCCCCCCTTGGGCGGAGCACCTAGTCCCCAGGGCTCCCCCCCCCCCCCTTGGGCGGAGCACCTAGTCCCCAGGGCTCGCTCCCCCCCCTTGGGCGGAGCACCTAGTCCCCAGGGCTCGCTCCCCCCCCTTGGGCGGAGCACCTAGTCCCCAGGGCTCGCTCCCCCCCCTTGGGCGGAGCACCTAGTCCCCAGGGCTCGCTCCCCCCCCTTGGGCGGAGCACCTAGTCCCCAGGGCTCGCTCCCCCCCCTTGGGCGGAGCACCTAGTCCCCAGGGCTCGCTCCCCCCCCTTGGGCGGAGCACCTAGTCCCCAGGGCTCGCTCCCCCCCCTTGGGCGGAGCACCTAGTCCCCAGGGCTCGCTCCCCCCCCTTGGGCGGAGCACCTAGTCCCCAGGGCTCGCTCCCCCCCCTTGGGCGGAGCACCTAGTCCCCAGGGCTCGCTCCCCCCCCTTGGGCGGAGCACCTAGTCCCCAGGGCTCGCTCCCCCCCCTTGGGCGGAGCACCTAGTCCCCAGGGCTCGCTCCCCCCCCTTGGGCGGAGCACCTAGTCCCCAGGGCTCGCTCCCCCCCCTTGGGCGGAGCACCTAGTCCCCAGGGCTCGCTCCCCCCCCTTGGGCGGAGCACCTAGTCCCCAGGGCTCGCTCCCCCCCCTTGGGCGGAGCACCTAGTCCCCAGGGCTCGCTCCCCCCCCTTGGGCGGAGCACCTAGTCCCCAGGGCTCGCTCCCCCCCCTTGGGCGGAGCACCTAGTCCCCAGGGCTCGCTCCCCCCCCTTGGGCGGAGCACCTAGTCCCCAGGGCTCGCTCCCCCCCCTTGGGCGGAGCACCTAGTCCCCAGGGCTCGCTCCCCCCCCTTGGGCGGAGCACCTAGTCCCCAGGGCTCGCTCCCCCCCCTTGGGCGGAGCACCTAGTCCCCAGGGCTCGCTCCCCCCCCTTGGGCGGAGCACCTAGTCCCCAGGGCTCGCTCCCCCCCCTTGGGCGGAGCACCTAGTCCCCAGGGCTCGCTCCCCCCCCTTGGGCGGAGCACCTAGTCCCCAGGGCTCGCTCCCCCCCCTTGGGCGGAGCACCTAGTCCCCAGGGCTCGCTCCCCCCCCTTGGGCGGAGCACCTAGTCCCCAGGGCTCGCTCCCCCCCCTTGGGCGGAGCACCTAGTCCCCAGGGCTGGCTCTCCCCCCTTGGGCGGAGCACCTAGTCCCCAGGGCTGGCTCTCCCCCCTTGGGCGGAGCACCTAGTCCCCAGGGCTCTCCCCCCTTGGGCGGAGCACCTAGTCCCCAGGGCTCTCCCCCCTTGGGCGGAGCACCTAGTCCCCAGGGCTCTCCCCCCTTGGGCGGAGCACCTAGTCCCCAGGGCTCTCCCCCCTTGGGCGGAGCACCTAGTCCCCAGGACTCTCCCCCCTTGGGCGGAGCACCTAGTCCCCAGGGCTCGCTCCCCCCCCTTGGGCGGAGCACCTAGTCCCCAGGGCTGGCTCTCCCCCCTTGGGCGGAGCACCTAGTCCCCAGGGCGGGCTCTCCCCCCTTGGGCGGAGCACCTAGTCCCCAGGGCTCTCCCCCCTTGGGCGGAGCACCTAGTCCCCAGGGCTCGCTCCCCCCCCTTGGGCGGAGCACCTAGTCCCCAGGGCTCGCTCCCCCCCCTTGGGCGGAGCACCTAGTCCCCAGGGCTGGCTCTCCCCCTTGGGCGGAGCACCTAGTCCCCAGGGCTGGCTCTCCCCCCTTGGGCGGAGCACCTAGTCCCCAGGGCTCTCCCCCCTTGGGCGGAGCACCTAGTCCCCAGGGCTCTCTCTCCCCCCTTGGGCGGAGCACCTAGTCCCCAGGGCTCGCTCTCCCCCCTTGGGCGGAGCACCTAGTCCCCAGGGCTCTCTCTCCCCCCTTGGGCGGAGCACCTAGTCCCCAGGGCTCGCTCTCCCCCCTTGGGCGGAGCACCTAGTCCCCAGGGCTCTCTCTCCCCCCTTGGGCGGAGCACCTAGTCCCCAGGGCTCGCTCTCCCCCCTTGGGCGGAGCACCTAGTCCCCAGGGCTCTCTCTCCCCCCTTGGGCGGAGCACCTAGTCCCCAGGGCTCGCTCTCCCCCCTTGGGCGGAGCACCTAGTCCCCAGGGCTCTCTCTCCCCCCTTGGGCGGAGCACCTAGTCCCCAGGGCTCGCTCTCCCCCCTTGGGCGGAGCACCTAGTCCCCAGGGCTCTCTCTCCCCCCTTGGGCGGAGCACCTAGTCCCCAGGGCTCGCTCTCCCCCCTTGGGCGGAGCACCTAGTCCCCAGGGCTCTCTCTCCCCCCTTGGGCGGAGCACCTAGTCCCCAGGGCTCGCTCTCCCCCCTTGGGCGGAGCACCTAGTCCCCAGGGCTCTCTCTCCCCCCTTGGGCGGAGCACCTAGTCCCCAGGGCTCGCTCTCCCCCCTTGGGCGGAGCACCTAGTCCCCAGGGCTCTCTCTCCCCCCTTGGGCGGAGCACCTAGTCCCCAGGGCTCGCTCTCCCCCCTTGGGCGGAGCACCTAGTCCCCAGGGCTCTCTCTCCCCCCTTGGGCGGAGCACCTAGTCCCCAGGGCTCGCTCTCCCCCCTTGGGCGGAGCACCTAGTCCCCAGGGCTCTCTCTCCCCCCTTGGGCGGAGCACCTAGTCCCCAGGGCTCGCTCTCCCCCCTTGGGCGGAGCACCTAGTCCCCAGGGCTCTCTCTCCCCCCTTGGGCGGAGCACCTAGTCCCCAGGGCTCGCTCTCCCCCCTTGGGCGGAGCACCTAGTCCCCAGGGCTCTCTCTCCCCCCTTGGGCGGAGCACCTAGTCCCCAGGGCTCGCTCTCCCCCCTTGGGCGGAGCACCTAGTCCCCAGGGCTCTCCCCCCTTGGGCGGAGCACCTAGTCCCCAGGGCTCTCCCCCCTTGGGCGGAGCACCTAGTCCCCAGGGCTCTCCCCCCTTGGGCGGAGCACCTAGTCCCCAGGGCTCTCCCCCCTTGGGCGGAGCACCTAGTCCCCAGGGCTCTCCCCCCTTGGGCGGAGCACCTAGTCCCCAGGGCTCTCCCCCCTTGGGCGGAGCACCTAGTCCCCAGGGCTCTCCCCCCTTGGGCGGAGCACCTAGTCCCCAGGGCTCTCCCCCCTTGGGCGGAGCACCTAGTCCCCAGGGCTCTCCCCCCTTGGGCGGAGCACCTAGTCCCCAGGGCTCTCCCCCCTTGGGCGGAGCACCTAGTCCCCAGGGCTCTCCCCCCTTGGGCGGAGCACCTAGTCCCCAGGGCTCTCCCCCCTTGGGCGGAGCACCTAGTCCCCAGGGCTCTCCCCCCTTGGGCGGAGCACCTAGTCCCCAGGGCTCTCCCCCCTTGGGCGGAGCACCTAGTCCCCAGGGCTCTCCCCCCTTGGGCGGAGCACCTAGTCCCCAGGGCTCTCCCCCCTTGGGCGGAGCACCTAGTCCCCAGGGCTCTCCCCCCTTGGGCGGAGCACCTAGTCCCCAGGGCTCTCCCCCCTTGGGCGGAGCACCTAGTCCCCAGGGCTCTCCCCCCTTGGGCGGAGCACCTAGTCCCCAGGGCTCTCCCCCCTTGGGCGGAGCACCTAGTCCCCAGGGCTCTCCCCCCTTGGGCGGAGCACCTAGTCCCCAGGGCTCTCCCCCCTTGGGCGGAGCACCTAGTCCCCAGGGCTCTCCCCCCTTGGGCGGAGCACCTAGTCCCCAGGGCTCTCCCCCCTTGGGCGGAGCACCTAGTCCCCAGGGCTCTCCCCCCTTGGGCGGAGCACCTAGTCCCCAGGGCTCTCCCCCCTTGGGCGGAGCACCTAGTCCCCAGGGCTCTCCCCCCTTGGGCGGAGCACCTAGTCCCCAGGGCTCTCCCCCCTTGGGCGGAGCACCTAGTCCCCAGGGCTCTCCCCCCTTGGGCGGAGCACCTAGTCCCCAGGGCTCTCCCCCCTTGGGCGGAGCACCTAGTCCCCAGGGCTCTCCCCCCTTGGGCGGAGCACCTAGTCCCCAGGGCTCTCCCCCCTTGGGCGGAGCACCTAGTCCCCAGGGCTCTCCCCCCTTGGGCGGAGCACCTAGTCCCCAGGGCTCTCCCCCCTTGGGCGGAGCACCTAGTCCCCAGGGCTCTCCCCCCTTGGGCGGAGCACCTAGTCCCCAGGGCTCTCCCCCCTTGGGCGGAGCACCTAGTCCCCAGGGCTCTCCCCCCTTGGGCGGAGCACCTAGTCCCCAGGGCTCTCCCCCCTTGGGCGGAGCACCTAGTCCCCAGGGCTCTCCCCCCTTGGGCGGAGCACCTAGTCCCCAGGGCTCTCCCCCCTTGGGCGGAGCACCTAGTCCCCAGGGCTCTCCCCCCTTGGGCGGAGCACCTAGTCCCCAGGGCTCTCCCCCCTTGGGCGGAGCACCTAGTCCCCAGGGCTCTCCCCCCTTGGGCGGAGCACCTAGTCCCCAGGGCTCTCCCCCCTTGGGCGGAGCACCTAGTCCCCAGGGCTCTCCCCCCTTGGGCGGAGCACCTAGTCCCCAGGGCTCTCCCCCCTTGGGCGGAGCACCTAGTCCCCAGGGCTCTCCCCCCTTGGGCGGAGCACCTAGTCCCCAGGGCTCTCCCCCCTTGGGCGGAGCACCTAGTCCCCAGGGCTCTCCCCCCTTGGGCGGAGCACCTAGTCCCCAGGGCTCTCCCCCCTTGGGCGGAGCACCTAGTCCCCAGGGCTCTCCCCCCTTGGGCGGAGCACCTAGTCCCCAGGGCTCTCCCCCCTTGGGCGGAGCACCTAGTCCCCAGGGCTCTCCCCCCTTGGGCGGAGCACCTAGTCCCCAGGGCTCTCCCCCCTTGGGCGGAGCACCTAGTCCCCAGGGCTCTCCCCCCTTGGGCGGAGCACCTAGTCCCCAGGGCTCTCCCCCCTTGGGCGGAGCACCTAGTCCCCAGGGCTCTCCCCCCTTGGGCGGAGCACCTAGTCCCCAGGGCTCTCCCCCCTTGGGCGGAGCACCTAGTCCCCAGGGCTCTCCCCCCTTGGGCGGAGCACCTAGTCCCCAGGGCTCTCCCCCCTTGGGCGGAGCACCTAGTCCCCAGGGCTCTCCCCCCTTGGGCGGAGCACCTAGTCCCCAGGGCTCTCCCCCCTTGGGCGGAGCACCTAGTCCCCAGGGCTCTCCCCCCTTGGGCGGAGCACCTAGTCCCCAGGGCTCTCCCCCCTTGGGCGGAGCACCTAGTCCCCAGGGCTCTCCCCCCTTGGGCGGAGCACCTAGTCCCCAGGGCTCTCCCCCCTTGGGCGGAGCACCTAGTCCCCAGGGCTCTCCCCCCTTGGGCGGAGCACCTAGTCCCCAGGGCTCTCCCCCCTTGGGCGGAGCACCTAGTCCCCAGGGCTCTCCCCCCTTGGGCGGAGCACCTAGTCCCCAGGGCTCTCCCCCCTTGGGCGGAGCACCTAGTCCCCAGGGCTCTCCCCCCTTGGGCGGAGCACCTAGTCCCCAGGGCTCTCCCCCCTTGGGCGGAGCACCTAGTCCCCAGGGCTCTCCCCCCTTGGGCGGAGCACCTAGTCCCCAGGGCTCTCCCCCCTTGGGCGGAGCACCTAGTCCCCAGGGCTCTCCCCCCTTGGGCGGAGCACCTAGTCCCCAGGGCTCTCCCCCCTTGGGCGGAGCACCTAGTCCCCAGGGCTCTCCCCCCTTGGGCGGAGCACCTAGTCCCCAGGGCTCTCCCCCCTTGGGCGGAGCACCTAGTCCCCAGGGCTCTCCCCCCTTGGGCGGAGCACCTAGTCCCCAGGGCTCTCCCCCCTTGGGCGGAGCACCTAGTCCCCAGGGCTCTCCCCCCTTGGGCGGAGCACCTAGTCCCCAGGGCTCTCCCCCCTTGGGCGGAGCACCTAGTCCCCAGGGCTCTCCCCCCTTGGGCGGAGCACCTAGTCCCCAGGGCTCTCCCCCCTTGGGCGGAGCACCTAGTCCCCAGGGCTCTCCCCCCTTGGGCGGAGCACCTAGTCCCCAGGGCTCTCCCCCCTTGGGCGGAGCACCTAGTCCCCAGGGCTCTCCCCCCTTGGGCGGAGCACCTAGTCCCCAGGGCTCTCCCCCCTTGGGCGGAGCACCTAGTCCCCAGGGCTCTCCCCCCTTGGGCGGAGCACCTAGTCCCCAGGGCTCTCCCCCCTTGGGCGGAGCACCTAGTCCCCAGGGCTCTCCCCCCTTGGGCGGAGCACCTAGTCCCCAGGGCTCTCCCCCCTTGGGCGGAGCACCTAGTCCCCAGGGCTCTCCCCCCTTGGGCGGAGCACCTAGTCCCCAGGGCTCTCCCCCCTTGGGCGGAGCACCTAGTCCCCAGGGCTCTCCCCCCTTGGGCGGAGCACCTAGTCCCCAGGGCTCTCCCCCCTTGGGCGGAGCACCTAGTCCCCAGGGCTCTCCCCCCTTGGGCGGAGCACCTAGTCCCCAGGGCTCTCCCCCCTTGGGCGGAGCACCTAGTCCCCAGGGCTCTCCCCCCTTGGGCGGAGCACCTAGTCCCCAGGGCTCTCCCCCCTTGGGCGGAGCACCTAGTCCCCAGGGCTCTCCCCCCTTGGGCGGAGCACCTAGTCCCCAGGGCTCTCCCCCCTTGGGCGGAGCACCTAGTCCCCAGGGCTCTCCCCCCTTGGGCGGAGCACCTAGTCCCCAGGGCTCTCCCCCCTTGGGCGGAGCACCTAGTCCCCAGGGCTCTCCCCCCTTGGGCGGAGCACCTAGTCCCCAGGGCTCTCCCCCCTTGGGCGGAGCACCTAGTCCCCAGGGCTCTCCCCCCTTGGGCGGAGCACCTAGTCCCCAGGGCTCTCCCCCCTTGGGCGGAGCACCTAGTCCCCAGGGCTCTCCCCCCTTGGGCGGAGCACCTAGTCCCCAGGGCTCTCCCCCCTTGGGCGGAGCACCTAGTCCCCAGGGCTCTCCCCCCTTGGGCGGAGCACCTAGTCCCCAGGGCTCTCCCCCCTTGGGCGGAGCACCTAGTCCCCAGGGCTCTCCCCCCTTGGGCGGAGCACCTAGTCCCCAGGGCTCTCCCCCCTTGGGCGGAGCACCTAGTCCCCAGGGCTCTCCCCCCTTGGGCGGAGCACCTAGTCCCCAGGGCTCTCCCCCCTTGGGCGGAGCACCTAGTCCCCAGGGCTCTCCCCCCTTGGGCGGAGCACCTAGTCCCCAGGGCTCTCCCCCCTTGGGCGGAGCACCTAGTCCCCAGGGCTCTCCCCCCTTGGGCGGAGCACCTAGTCCCCAGGGCTCTCCCCCCTTGGGCGGAGCACCTAGTCCCCAGGGCTCTCCCCCCTTGGGCGGAGCACCTAGTCCCCAGGGCTCTCCCCCCTTGGGCGGAGCACCTAGTCCCCAGGGCTCTCCCCCCTTGGGCGGAGCACCTAGTCCCCAGGGCTCTCCCCCCTTGGGCGGAGCACCTAGTCCCCAGGGCTCTCCCCCCTTGGGCGGAGCACCTAGTCCCCAGGGCTCTCCCCCCTTGGGCGGAGCACCTAGTCCCCAGGGCTCTCCCCCCTTGGGCGGAGCACCTAGTCCCCAGGGCTCTCCCCCCTTGGGCGGAGCACCTAGTCCCCAGGGCTCTCCCCCCTTGGGCGGAGCACCTAGTCCCCAGGGCTCTCCCCCCTTGGGCGGAGCACCTAGTCCCCAGGGCTCTCCCCCCTTGGGCGGAGCACCTAGTCCCCAGGGCTCTCCCCCCTTGGGCGGAGCACCTAGTCCCCAGGGCTCTCCCCCCTTGGGCGGAGCACCTAGTCCCCAGGGCTCTCCCCCCTTGGGCGGAGCACCTAGTCCCCAGGGCTCTCCCCCCTTGGGCGGAGCACCTAGTCCCCAGGGCTCTCCCCCCTTGGGCGGAGCACCTAGTCCCCAGGGCTCTCCCCCCTTGGGCGGAGCACCTAGTCCCCAGGGCTCTCCCCCCTTGGGCGGAGCACCTAGTCCCCAGGGCTCTCCCCCCTTGGGCGGAGCACCTAGTCCCCAGGGCTCTCCCCCCTTGGGCGGAGCACCTAGTCCCCAGGGCTCTCCCCCCTTGGGCGGAGCACCTAGTCCCCAGGGCTCTCCCCCCTTGGGCGGAGCACCTAGTCCCCAGGGCTCTCCCCCCTTGGGCGGAGCACCTAGTCCCCAGGGCTCTCCCCCCTTGGGCGGAGCACCTAGTCCCCAGGGCTCTCCCCCCTTGGGCGGAGCACCTAGTCCCCAGGGCTCTCCCCCCTTGGGCGGAGCACCTAGTCCCCAGGGCTCTCCCCCCTTGGGCGGAGCACCTAGTCCCCAGGGCTCTCCCCCCTTGGGCGGAGCACCTAGTCCCCAGGGCTCTCCCCCCTTGGGCGGAGCACCTAGTCCCCAGGGCTCTCCCCCCTTGGGCGGAGCACCTAGTCCCCAGGGCTCTCCCCCCTTGGGCGGAGCACCTAGTCCCCAGGGCTCTCCCCCCTTGGGCGGAGCACCTAGTCCCCAGGGCTCTCCCCCCTTGGGCGGAGCACCTAGTCCCCAGGGCTCTCCCCCCTTGGGCGGAGCACCTAGTCCCCAGGGCTCTCCCCCCTTGGGCGGAGCACCTAGTCCCCAGGGCTCTCCCCCCTTGGGCGGAGCACCTAGTCCCCAGGGCTCTCCCCCCTTGGGCGGAGCACCTAGTCCCCAGGGCTCTCCCCCCTTGGGCGGAGCACCTAGTCCCCAGGGCTCTCCCCCCTTGGGCGGAGCACCTAGTCCCCAGGGCTCTCCCCCCTTGGGCGGAGCACCTAGTCCCCAGGGCTCTCCCCCCTTGGGCGGAGCACCTAGTCCCCAGGGCTCTCCCCCCTTGGGCGGAGCACCTAGTCCCCAGGGCTCTCCCCCCTTGGGCGGAGCACCTAGTCCCCAGGGCTCTCCCCCCTTGGGCGGAGCACCTAGTCCCCAGGGCTCTCCCCCCTTGGGCGGAGCACCTAGTCCCCAGGGCTCTCCCCCCTTGGGCGGAGCACCTAGTCCCCAGGGCTCTCCCCCCTTGGGCGGAGCACCTAGTCCCCAGGGCTCTCCCCCCTTGGGCGGAGCACCTAGTCCCCAGGGCTCTCCCCCCTTGGGCGGAGCACCTAGTCCCCAGGGCTCTCCCCCCTTGGGCGGAGCACCTAGTCCCCAGGGCTCTCCCCCCTTGGGCGGAGCACCTAGTCCCCAGGGCTCTCCCCCCTTGGGCGGAGCACCTAGTCCCCAGGGCTCTCCCCCCTTGGGCGGAGCACCTAGTCCCCAGGGCTCTCCCCCCTTGGGCGGAGCACCTAGTCCCCAGGGCTCTCCCCCCTTGGGCGGAGCACCTAGTCCCCAGGGCTCTCCCCCCTTGGGCGGAGCACCTAGTCCCCAGGGCTCTCCCCCCTTGGGCGGAGCACCTAGTCCCCAGGGCTCTCCCCCCTTGGGCGGAGCACCTAGTCCCCAGGGCTCTCCCCCCTTGGGCGGAGCACCTAGTCCCCAGGGCTCTCCCCCCTTGGGCGGAGCACTTAGTCCCCAGGGCTCTCCCCCCTTGGGCGGAGCACTTAGTCCCCAGGGCTCTCCCCCCTTGGGCGGAGCACTTAGTCCCCAGGGCTCTCCCCCCTTGGGCGGAGCACTTAGTCCCCAGGGCTCTCCCCCCTTGGGCGGAGCACTTAGTCCCCAGGGCTCTCCCCCCTTGGGCGGAGCACTTAGTCCCCAGGGCTCTCCCCCCTTGGGCGGAGCACTTAGTCCCCAGGGCTCTCCCCCCTTGGGCGGAGCACTTAGTCCCCAGGGCTCTCCCCCCTTGGGCGGAGCACTTAGTCCCCAGGGCTCTCCCCCCTTGGGCGGAGCACTTAGTCCCCAGGGCTCTCCCCCCTTGGGCGGAGCACTTAGTCCCCAGGGCTCTCCCCCCTTGGGCGGAGCACTTAGTCCCCAGGGCTCTCCCCCCTTGGGCGGAGCACTTAGTCCCCAGGGCTCTCCCCCCTTGGGCGGAGCACTTAGTCCCCAGGGCTCTCCCCCCTTGGGCGGAGCACTTAGTCCCCAGGGCTCTCCCCCCTTGGGCGGAGCACTTAGTCCCCAGGGCTCTCCCCCCTTGGGCGGAGCACTTAGTCCCCAGGGCTCTCCCCCCTTGGGCGGAGCACTTAGTCCCCAGGGCTCTCCCCCCTTGGGCGGAGCACTTAGTCCCCAGGGCTCTCCCCCCTTGGGCGGAGCACTTAGTCCCCAGGGCTCTCCCCCCTTGGGCGGAGCACTTAGTCCCCAGGGCTCTCCCCCCTTGGGCGGAGCACTTAGTCCCCAGGGCTCTCCCCCCTTGGGCGGAGCACTTAGTCCCCAGGGCTCTCCCCCCTTGGGCGGAGCACTTAGTCCCCAGGGCTCTCCCCCCTTGGGCGGAGCACTTAGTCCCCAGGGCTCTCCCCCCTTGGGCGGAGCACTTAGTCCCCAGGGCTCTCCAGAACAAACCCTATATGAATAAACTTACCTTGTCACTTACCTTTTTTACCTACCTTTACTGCTTTGTTTTGTTCGTTTGGATAGTTGGTCTTTTGCGGTCTTTTGACTAATTCTCTTGGTGTATTTTTTGATATTGTTTTTTGTCTTTATTTTACTTCTGTTTTGTTGGTTTACGCTGAGGAATTTAGCTCAGGGTAAGGTTTCGTTTTGTCTACGAAACCGAACTTTTCTTACTGAATTCAAAAGCGTAAACTTCTTTTTTTTCATCCAGGCCTTAAGAGGTTTAAATTAAAAATAAATACAACATGCAGTTGTCTTGGTGTATATACCAAACCAGAACAGTCAAAGAGACGAAAATACTCACATCACAATTATTGGAAGTAAAGATTTCACGAGAAAACAATGAAAAATTGCACGAAGATCCGACTAACCGACTGTGTTGTGCAAAAAATGAACTTACCAAACGTTTGGTATATACTGAATAAATGAGAGACACAAATTAGTTTGCTGCATATCCTTGGTAAGGACCGTGGCAGTACTTTTATTGTTATTTTGAAGACTTTATTTCTTGCAAGGCAAATTGTTCTGCTTTCCTTTATGGTCAGATCGTACCTGTTAAAAATGGAGAGTGTTATTTGTTGTTGTAAATATTACCGTACAAAACGTGTAAGAATTGCACTACGAAATAACCTTATTTTCTTGTTTAACTGGTTTATCGTTATCTTCAGTTTTATTCACACCTGTCTTGCCCCTCTGTTGACTATTATCATATGTCAGCCTGAACCGTCCAGGGAAGTATTACGGCAATTTTCTCCCGGTGCAAGCTAAGCACTCTACGCCAAAATTGCCAGCAGTTGGTTTGTTTCATAATTTCAATTCAACTGGTACATTGATAAGGTCGCGGTTAATCAGCCTGAGTCAGAGTAATAAACTGTCCAACGTTTGAGGTTTATTTTGTCAAGTGTAGCCACAGAAGTGAACACGTGTTTAATCAAAGCGAAAAATTCTAACTACATAGACATCAACAAAATAGGCCTATGGTTGACTACACGTATTATAAACCCTTATTACGGCATTTTTGTCCCTCCAGTTCAACATTTATCGAGCCAACATAACAAGAGACCATGCATGTTTACAGATAACTTCGGGCGACAATAACACACAGAGGAAAGAACTACCACAGAAAATCAGTTATGTAAAGTCTCAAAGAATAATTTCTTTCTGCAGCAAAATAACCAGTACGAACCGTCAAAGCAATTTGGACGCTCATCACCGTTTCTTTAAATTGAATTATAATGTCTTTCAGCAAAAAATCAAAACTATAACGTAACCAAAGTTAAAGAGTTAAACTAAGAACAAACCTGCTATTTTCGAGGAGGCAAAAGCGAATCTTCTCTTTCATTCCAGACCAGAGATAGACTAGAGGTCTTCACTGCGCTGCAGGCAATTAAAGGTACGGAGGTTTTTGGCTTGATAAACACAGTTAAATAAACTTGCAACTGGTGTCTCCATTTATACGGTCGCTCGATTAAAATTCAAACCACCGTGAGAAATGTTTTTGATAAATTAAATCGTTTATTGAAACTGTATGTGAGAAAAGCACGCACTCTATGTTCAACAATGGGCAATCAAAGCATAGATTGGTCACATTCAAAGAGAAAAGTTTGCCGACTCGCACAATTACATAACGTAGCTCTTGGTTGAAAACAGTACTGGTGGATAAGCATGGGACTTGACAATACATTGAGTAAAACAGCACTCAGTTCATCAATGAACAATTAGACTAACGTTTGAATAAGACGCATTCAGAAAAAAATGCCGATTTGATTAAAACTTGACAAATCGATGACAAAACTGGCTGGCGAATGAGTAGACAATCGGCCTTCGCTCCAAGAGAAATTAAAAATAATGCTAATGCAAAATTTTGGAGGGACAACAAAGAGTATGGTATTTTTGGAAAAGGCCTATTGCCTTGTGAATTACCACAAGCTAGCCCTGAATAAAGTTAAAATTACCGGGAAAGGAACATACAAACTTTCCAAACTTCTCGGTAGACAATAAAAGCGAAGACAGTTCAGCAAAACTAGTGTTAAAGAATTGCTAGCACAAGAACCATTTTGACTCCTAACATTTGATTGCTCAGTGATGATGATCACCACTATCAATTTGACAAAACTAATGAATATGCGAAGACTACAATAGCCTGTTTTGCACCCGCTCTTCACGACTAAAGCTAAAAGTGCGAAAACGCGAGAATACAAACTTTAAAAACTTTTAGGTAGACAAAAATCATCATTCATTCGAAAAGCGCAGCAAGTTAAAGAAAAGTTTTAATTAAAATTGTCAGTTAAAAAAATCACTTCAGATCTATCACACTGACACATAAACAGCTCGCGTTCAAGGAAAGTGCCGCGAAAACATAATATTGAGGAGGTCGTTGATCATAGCATGGGGTTATTAGTTACTGGGGTCACAAGAATAGTGGAGCGGATTTATGTTATCACATGCATCACGCCCGGCTGGTACAAACTCTTCCCTCAGCTGGTCATGTCATTTTCGTTTATAACTTCGCTTGATTTTGCTCGATCGATCGGGAGACCACCCTTCAAAGGAACTGGGACCCTCTCCCTTGTCTCTTTTTTCCTCCCTCCCCCTCCTCCTTTTGTGCCTACAAGCAGGCTAATTAATACCTAATAATGTGAATAAAGAGTTCATAATGAAGAATAAGCAATTCAGGCAAAGGAGCGGGGGAATACTCCGGTATTTATGCTATGTAAGTATATGACACCCCCAAGGGAGGGGGGAATACTCCGGTATTTATGCTATGTAAGTATATGACACCCCCAAGGGAGGGGGGAATACTTCGGTATTTATGCTATATAGGTATATGACACCCCAAGGGAGGAGGGGAATACTCCAGTATTTATGCTATGTGGGTATATGACACCCCAAGGGATCCAAACGGTATGGTTTTGAGCCGTTTTGGTCTGAGAACGGGTGTAGATTTTGCCCTTAATTTATTTATTTATTTATTTTATCTATTTGCCACATAATAGTTACAAAAAATATAGGAAACGAAGAAAAGAAAAAGAAGTGGCGAGGAGACCTAACAGAAACTAAAGGAGCTTATGAGAGGTTAGGCCTCCTCGAACTATGAGCTAGAGCTGTTTCACATCAATTGAAGAAAGGAAGGCGAAAAGTCGAAGATGGAAAGATTTATAAACTGTTTTCATACTTACTCAATAATTTAATCTTCAGTTTTTTCTTAAAAGAGGAGAGGGATTGAGAGTTGATGACCTTGTTGTCAAGTGAATTTAAAAACTTAGGCCCTTGAAAAAAGAGTTCACAAATCGGTTATGAACTTCAAGGGAGTCACAAGAGTGTATCAACATATTCAGTTTCTACTGAAACAATGTTCAGTGTCAAATAATACTGAGTGATGTTAACAAAATGGTTAAACAATGGGTCCATTTATACGAGGAAACATAAGACGAGTCCTATTAAAATAAGACGCAGACTGTCCCGTATAAACGGCACATTTCGCTTGAGATAAGACGCGGCTTAGCTAAGATGTGTCTTGTACATCTACAACTTTAATCTCCAACAGTTTCCCGTTACAAAGATATGGTCAGCCAGAGCTCACAGCATTGACAGATCAGGAATGCTGGAGCTCTAAAAAGTGCCGCCCTATTGGTAGATGGATCTAAGAATAGGTGTTAAAGGCTGTTTATCAGTTCTCTCTTCATCAGGTCTATTTATAGTTACAGACTTTGTTTTTCTCCATCAAAATTATATCACTGACTCTAGTGCTCTAAGCTGAATGACAAGATGAAACGTCGCGAAAAGCTATTTGGTCATTTACAGGTAATCAAAAACAAAACATAAAAAAAGATCTGACTTAGAAATTTGTCCATAGCGTGAGGAGATACTAAATACTTTTTACAATGTTATCGTTACTCCGTATTGTTGGTTTTCACATGACGTCACTAAAATTCACACTAAAAAACTATCGATCCTACCGAGATTTTACTTTCGCGATGCATTAGAGCAGCTGAAAACTAATTTTCATACAAATTTTCGCTTCTAAAGGGTCATTGGTTTTTTGATAGAGTACGCTTGAATTTCTAAGCTTTTGCGTGACGCGGCATTTACATGACGGCCAAGAGGGCTGTCATGTAGGTTAAAAAAAATGACTTATTTCAGGAAATTTTGCTATCTAAACAGTTCATGTCTTAAAAAAAGTATTACTTTAATGTTTATGAGTTTCTCGAAGAATACCGTCGATTGCATCTACCCGTGAACGCACGCGCTCAAAACATGTTTTCACGTGACGTCAAACTTCTGAGTTTCAGGCATCAAACTTTGAAGTTTTCCCGCCCAAGAGAACAGAGTGAACCACGAGAACACCGACTCTGCCGACTTTACCGTGGGAACTTCACATTTGGGCGGGAAAACTTCAAAGTTTGACGCCTGAAACTCAGAAGTTTGACGTCACGTGAAAACATGTTTTGAGCGCGTGCGTTCACGGGTAGATGCAATCGGCGGTAAATTCACGCTTTTGTAGCAAAACTTGGTAACAGATGTTTCTGTTGGTTTCCGTCCGCAATGTTGGAGCTCATCCGGGTGAGCACCAGCATGGCGTCTCCATACAAATCTCTATGAGTTTGGGTAAGACATTTCTTCGGATATCTCGTATACGAAATATTCCTCTGACCTGAATCTTGGCGAGGGTCTTTGCATATGTACCTCCTTTCATTTCCCAGATTCTGGACTTAATCTATTGAACGGTTTTGATTTTATTTTGATCTAGTTTTGAATGGCGTGACACTGAAAACCAGCAATACCGGCACTTGATCTTATACTTTCTGTGACTGACATCAGTCAATTTTCAGAGTCAATGGAAACGATTTCTAATATATATATTTTTCATCCAAGCGATTGCTAGCTTGCATAACAGGCGTTATTTTTCGCATTTTTCAAGAGAGCGATACCCTGCTAGCAGCAGAGTCGCTTGAGACTCTGTTCGCAGGGTAAGTGAGCGAAGGTAAGGACAAAGAAAGCAGAAAGCGCCTCCGTAGCGCGTGTATGGCGACCCTGCTCGTTTAGCGCTTGTCTTCAGCTACGCCCAGTAAAGATAGTGGATACGATTTGATTGTCGAAAATCGATTCTTTGTGATGAATTTTTGACGTCTTCCAACGCTATTTCTAATTTCGACAATTAACCTCTTTAAATAAGGCTACTAAATAAATCATTAAATCGAGTTAGAAAGAAAAATTATATACAATATACAACTGTTGTTGCTATGAATTATATAGAGCGATTTTCGTATGACCTTGAAATGAAACGCACGAACAAAACAGAAACAACAAACTAACGGAAATGGAGCGATTTGATTGGTTTATCGAACGGATACAAACCCGCGTGGCTTTTGATTGGTTAAGCGAACGGTCAGGTGAAAAAACGTCCTGCCCGAGAACTTTCTAGAAATCAATCAATACTTCGCTTTGACGTCATACTGCAGTCACTGGAACACTATTGGCCAATTGAACAATGTCTTCGCCATATTAGGGTTTTCTTTGGCGGAAAAACGAAGACTCCATGTTTTGATCTTTTCACTCATTGGCTGATGAAACAAATAACGAACACTGTACCGAAACCATTTTTCAAGGTCATACGAAAATCTCTCTCTATATATATATTATCGGAGGTCTTGTAAATTAATTGTGCTTTCTGGATAAGTGTCTCCGTTCCCTTCGTCTTGCTCTGAAGAGCTTTGATTGTCCATATATGGAGATAAGCCTCCTTTTTCCATAACTTCACTTTGCGCAGACGCATCGGGTAGCGTTGAACTAGATTCTAAAGGAATCTCAATGGTGTTACCATGCTTACCACATGTATTGACATCCACATGTTCCACTTCCGGTACATGAGCTGTTGTTGAATCAGTTACTGGTCCGTGGGGTACACTGATTTGAAACGAATCCCTGGGAATATGAACCGTGGCAATTCCCTCAGGGGACTGCTGGATTTGAGCCACTAAGACTTCAGCCTCATTTTCAGTGTCCGAGGACTTGATTTCATCCTGCAAACCAACAGATGTCAAATTACAATCGCATTTTTTTTTGGGCATAATAATTATGTAACCTCAGGAGCTCAAAACGAAGGTTTATGCGATGTCTTACGTCAAAGAGCCAAGGATCCAGATGCAGCTCAGGTATGCGCAGAAAGCAAAATTTCTCTCCTCCACTCTTCTTTTGCTTTTCTTCCTCCACTTTTTTTCCTTTTACTAGGCACTTTAGAAGGCTTCATTTTAGGAGAACATTTAGGATCTTGCGATTAGATGAAAGGAAAGGTCGGTGGGTAGTGGAAAAAGAGAAATTTTCGGGTTAACGTTACATGGTTTTTGCCTTTTTCTCCGGCCTCTTTGACTGAATCTTGCTCATTCTGGTATGGTTTGAAGATCTCTTCACCCTGCACAAGTTAGACGACAAAGTTGTCTTGATGGCGTCACAAGCGGTAGAAGGGATGTGGATACACACGGGTAGCCTGCGTAGCAGGCCCAAGCCAGAACAGGCGCGCGAGAGGGAGACACGCAAGTCTCCCTCTCGCGCGCTCGTTCTTTTCTTTCGCCCACTACGGGCGTTTCAGGGGCCAATGGGTTAACATACGAGACTTACAAACACACCTGAAATATAACAGCTGGCGGCGCAAACTGATCCTCAGGGTGAACATCTCGAAAGTCAAGAGTTCTGGATCTTTTACGAGATCGACCTGATGACACAACACTTTTAACAGCGGCAGAGTGTCCTCCAGTTCCATCTTGTCCCGCTTCACTTGTTATGTGACTCATCATGCTGGTTATACACAAATCAAAGTTTCCAGAGAGCTTGGTTCCGTCTACTCCAACCACCTCTGTCCTTCCCTGAGCGGCAGGTGAAATTGTGTCATCACTAGTACTTCTCACAATGAACTCTGTTACGTCAAGTTTGGTATTATTTTCTAGGTCCTCGGTAACAAATTGCTCTTGTTGAACTGAGATCGGCACTTGAATTCCTGATATACTTGCTTCCTTCATGTCTCCATCTTCTGACTGTTTCTTTTCTGTTTCCAATGCAAGTTCAGTCGGGGGAGACACAAGTGGGATGCCTGTGGAAAGTGGGTTGCCTGTGGAAGTTACCAGGGCACACAATGTGTTTGGCTGCAATGAAGGGGGTATATGAATACCAACTGCTGAAAGACGTGCAGCATCATCTAGGTTAAAATTGCTTGGGTGGAAAGAACCAATGGTGGTGTACATGACTTCGGGTTCTGTTTCACTGACATTGCTCCCACAGCTAACTACACCAAGCTCTGCAGGCATGTCACCTTGGGAAGCATCACTGAAATCAACTGTAGGAAAAAGAAAAGGAAGGAGAGGGTGCAAAGAAAGTCATTTTTAAAGCTTGCCATTCGGGCAAGCTGAAGCTAACATATACTAGCCCAAACGTCATTTCAACTAGCCCCAAAAACATTTTGATGAACAGAATTGATTTCACAGTTCTTCTGTAACTTGAATTACTCAAAAAACTTCACTTGCCCGTCGGGGAAGTTAAGAACAGAATTCACTAGCCCGATAACAAAATCCCCTAGCCTTGGGCTATCAGACACCACTTTCTTTGCACGCTGAAGATAGAAAATGTAACCACAGTATAATAAAGAACATTCAGAGCAAGAAGGAAAGGTAGGGGGGCAAAGACAGAACAATGACAAACTTAAGGGAGGTCATGTGGTACGTTACAGCTGTCAAATGGAATGTCGCTTAACCATTTGTTTTACATTTTCCTATAAGCTTTTTATTCATGCCTTTGTTAAGTTCAAAGTGTAACAGAAAAGGTATTTCTGCAGGGAGCAGGGAAAGTGTATACCATCATGCACTAGTACAGGTAATTGAATGTCCAAATGTTGATTTCATTCTTTACAGGCGAAAGTATTAACCTTCCTTCCGCTTGACCCCTTCTTGGCTGTATTCTTTTGTAATTATAGTTTGTAGATATTCATTGTAAGGATACTTTATAATTGTAATATAGTTTTTTACTCTTCTAAGTCTTAACCATACATATATTTATAGTTTTCTTCGTTAACGATATGCATGTATTTTGTCACTTGATTTTCGTTTTATAATTTTAGTTTGAGGGCCACTAGTTATTCAGTTGAAGCACTGTCCCGTGTTACCCTATAAAGTTGATTATTATTATTATTATTATTATTATGGGCAGAAGTTCATGTAGAAGTTCTTACCCACTACGGCCTTCATTCCATGTCGCTTCTGATGAGCCCTTAAATTAGCAGCAGTGGTGTAGGTCTTTGCACAACCGTCAATATCACACTTGAATGGTTTCTCACCAGTGTGTTTACACATGTGTACATTAAGACTACTTCCTGCAGTAAATGCCTTGTTGCACCCTTAAAAAAAATAATAATAAACTGGCACATTAAACTTCTCTATCTTAGGGGCTGTTTATATGATACCAAATGACTTTCATTCAGGAATGAGTTTCATTCCAGAATGAAGTTCGTACTGCATTCACATCATAAAATTCACTGGTTTGGCTTATTCTTGCTTGCATGGTTTTCGCACCAGATCAGATACACATGTGCCACTTGCAGCAGACTACACAATTTGCGATTTACACACTGTTTACAATCCAGAATGAAGTTTGTTTTCAGTTTACATGATACCAGAATGAAGTTTTTTTACCAGAACAAGAATTTCATTCAGTTGGATTGAAAACTGGAATGACTTGTGTGGCAACCAAAAGGTTGTTTCGGGATTGTGTAAACAAAATTAATACAGAAAAATTATCTTAAGATGGGGTGAACTCATTCCAGAATGAAAGTCATTCTGGTATCATGTGTATAGTCCCTTGCTAACTATCCAGACTGTTCACAGTCCCCTGTTTTTCTGTAAGATTGCCAGGTTCAAGGTTCAAATGAGCCATTACAAATCTACTTTGGGAGCAGGGGATGGTTGAGAAAAGGCAAGAAAAATAATTAATAAATGCCATTAATAACATAATAAAACATTTCTATTTTTCTCACCTCCCTCCCTAGTACTACTATAAATCCCGACGACCACCCCAACGCTACATGAGACCAAGCTAGCCACCCGTAAGTGGCAAAGTGCTAAGTGCTCAATAACAGCTATCTTTATGGAAAATAGGGGATCATGAACAGTCTAAAAGCTATCCAGTTTTGGTGGGTGACTTTAAATTTGCAAGAATGGGAAAGTCAAATTTTGCAAGACTTGAATTTCAGTCTCTGGCAAAAAAAATCAAGTTATTGCGATGTCTCAGAGTACGGTACATGGCTATAAATGAGTGAATGGCATCAATTCTAAATGAAAATTAAAATTTTGTCTCCAGTGCTTGAGTAGAGAATTGTGTCTCATTCAATTTCCAAGAGAAGGTTTTTGCCAACTTTTTTATTATAAAGTGATAATTGGCAAAAAAGATATGCATAATAAAGTTCATTTGGGAAATCAACCTTACCATCCACAGGGCAAACATAAGGTTTTTCTCCTGTATGGACAAGCATGTGGGTCTTTAAATGACTTGATCTTGTGAATGATTTAAGGCAGCCTTCATGGAGGCACATAAATGGTCTCTCTCCCGTGTGTTTCCGCATATGCCGCTTAAGTTTATAAGCACTTGTGAAAGACCAGCCACATCCCTGAACAAAAAAGACACTCACTGTGAAATGAATCAAATATCTACAACAATCACTGTCAGACCGGAAAGAGAGACATTTAGGGGAGTAGGGTATCTAAAATACATGGTTAAAATGGTTAAAGTGCACCTTGGGCCAAAGAGGCCCATAAGGCCAGAGAGTATAACAGAGGAACATAGGGGTATTACCACTCCCCACTGGATAGAAAGCTAGTCTATCGCAGGGTTATACCCACCAGTTTGCAATCACCACTCACTTATGCGGTGAAGTGAGACATACAGTAGAGAGAGGTTTGACTGTAAACATACGATAGTTATACCTGTACTTCACAGTGAAATGGCCTTTCACCTGTATGTGACCTCAAATGCAGCTTTAACTTCGATGCCTTTGTAAACCTTTTCTCACATCCATCTACAGGGCATGCATGTGGTCTCTCTCCACTGTGAATCTTCATGTGGGCTGTTAAAGTCCCATTGGCAGAGAATACCTTACCACACCCCTCCATTTCACATTTATATGGCTTGTTCTCCGTTTGATGTCTTCTTTCGTGAACTTTAAGCTTGTGTGCTGTAGGAAATGTCTTGTCGCAGCCTTCGTACCTGCACATGTGGGTGTCTGTTCTGTAGTGGGCTCTGACATGCGTCTTCAAGTTGTAAGCGGTGGTGAAACACTTGCCACATCCTTCATGGGTGCACTGTTATATAAAAAAGTTCACCAGTCATCCAATTTGCAACATTTTTATATCCTACACATAAAATCCAGGCTTTTAAAAGATAATCAACTCTCTTGACTCCTCAGGTTTCAGGAAGCCTATTCCAGGCTCCAAGATAGTAATGTGAGGTTTTGCAGCAGTAAAAATTGCGTATGGGTTGGGGAAAGAGAGGGCCACTACCCCCTTCCTCAGATTGCGCAAGTCATATTTTTGCTTGGCTTGTTATATTTTTGCAACATCCCAACTATCTGAGAGCCTGGCACAGGTTAGGCTTTGCCTAGACTAAATCCCTCCCTTCTTTTCCTTGGTTCCCAACTATCTGTCCACACCAAGAGAAGCAGAGGTCAAGTATGTACTACAGTTACCCTCAGTACTTGAAAATTGAACATGGCATGTCTGTTAAACACGAATAAGGCTGTGTCAAAAACCTACCAGAAAAGGCTTCTCTCCAGTGTGGCCTCGAACATGCCTCTTTAGTTTGTATGACGTTGTGAATGCCCATTCACACCCTTCTTGAGGACACTGAAATCAATAAAAAAAGGCATTAATCTGATGATGAAATCCAACTGGGAGACCATTCATTGTGATGTGCAACATGGCTTGAACCTTTAATTTTGAAGGTGAAATCCTATGAAGTGGTGGCAGATCTGGGGGAGGACCCAACCCCCCTTACATTGTGTATATGTTCAACATGACAAGGCCCACAGGGTGGGGAAAAAATGGAGACGGCCCTCCCCATCATGACATGGTCTTGATGAGTGCAGCCCTCCTCTCCACCTTCCCCCCCCTCCGGGGGGTTACTTGGGCTATTTTTGCTGAGTATGTGCCGCTGGCCTCTCAGAACCCCTACCCAATTACAGTCTATTTTGTGGCCATATTATAGACTCCATCTTATAGTCACTTTGGGAAAAAAGTAATTTTAGCAATTCCATTTTGGTCACCCTAAAATGAACCGACACATTTGTTAAACTTAATATGTTGAAAATCTTTCTATTTTAAATCCCTACATACCTGAATTTTCTGACCCCCAAAATCCTGAAAATGTATGACCCCATTGTAGTAACACTTATAAAATGCAACCCCATAATAGTCAATCCAGTCGTGAAAATGCGACCCCATCCAGCAGCACACACCCATTAGTCTACTACTTGGAAGTACCCCCCTCCTCCCGAGCTATCCCCAAGGGCTGGATCTCTGATTATTAAAATATGTCGCCATTCAAAAAAAAGTTACCATTCTTTCCAGGGCAGTTCTTTCTAGCTGTACTGTTTTCTGATGCTAGAAAGATGGCTTGACTTCAAGTCACGGTAGAGGCCACTTAATTCCAAGGAACTAGTCAGTGCTTATCCTATAGTTAACTGCTTAATTATTTGCAAGAGCTTTGATGAAAAAGACACAAACGATGACAAAACCATTCAGGAGGAAGCTGTTGTATAACAAAATACATACAGTGTGTGTATTCATTACTGAACTTTGAGACAATTCACATAAAAGGTCTTCAGAAGCACTTTTCTAAGTTATAATTTGCTTTTCATTGACTTTCACAAATGAAAATTTTACAAATCTCACAATAGAAGACTCTTTTTTAATTTTTTTAAATTTCTTAGATACCTTGAAGGGTCTTTCCCCTGTATGCACTAGCATATGAAGCTTCAATTTAGATGCTTTGGAACACACAACATTACAGTCAGGGTGTGGGCACACATGACGTTTGCCATCACTACACTGTTCCTCGTCCTCCTGTTGATGCAAATTACCACAATAATATTATCTTTCATTAGTGACTGTGCAATACTGCACCATACTGCATGTAAAACACTGTATCTGATTTTGTCTGCAGAGAACTTTGTTTATGACTTACAATGAAGAAAATACAAAACTTGGACTAGCCTGTGAATACAGCCTGACTCGTCACCTGCTCTCTGCCATTGGGGACATTTTACAATAGGGAGACATTTGCATTTTGGTCCCATAAATTCCATACCAATGACATAATTCTGTCCAGGGTCTGGCCAGCGACTCTAATGAGGCCTTTCCAGGGTAAAATTCCCACAAGCAACATGGCCTTGAAATGGCGACATAAGACAAATGAAATGGCGACAAACAACACAATGATGGGTTGAAATTGCAACGGTGATGAAAACAATTTAAGTGCAAAAACAACAAAAATTGTACAATGCCAACAGGGACATGGCTTCCTTCTCAATGCATGAAACAACTGGTTTTGAAAATGAAACTAGGGACAAGCATACCCACCCTAAGACACAACAGACACATACAAAACACAACAGGTCATAAAGATCAAACGTACAATGCACTGGTCTACAAAGAAAATCTCAATTCTTTGTAACAAGAAGATTTCGAGTTTCACCAGCACCAAATTAGCAGCAGAACTCAACATTTTACAATAATCAACAAAGATAAACAGAAACTCAACATACTTATTTCTAAAACCCCATGACATTCAGATTAATATGTTAACACCTTGATTCAAGTCACCATGTAATTTTTAAAGAAAAATTTTACTACAGACAAAATAAATTTTCACCAGTGAGCTAGAGGGTGGATTAGTTGAAAATTAAGCATGCCTCAGAGATACAGCATACTGACTGAACAACCTAATGTTGCGGAAACATCGCTTACTGTCTTCAAGATTCTTGCATGCATCTGGAAAATTGTATTTGACCTACTTATGACAAGACAGAGTTCAAATACCTGTTCATCTTGTGATGTTTCATCCACCTCCATGCCACTACTTCCATCATGTGTCATGTTGATGTGAATCGCCTGGTTTCCTGTCACTCCTGGTACCAGCATTCCACTCAGCAACACCTGTTGCTGATCTGTCAAAATCACATTTCTGGTGAGATCTGCTGAGGAGGTAAGTACATCCAGAGCTGCAGTACTACCATCGCCATGATTTAGCATCGAGCTTGTTGTAACAACTTGATAATGTGTTTCACTCACTTCAGCATCTCCCTCTGTTAAAAATGTAGGAACTTGAGTTGGAAAGGAAGTTACATCAGCAGAAAGAATGCTAGTCGTTACCAAGGAAATAGCTTGGCTGTTGGGATATACTTGAATTGTGATTTCCTGTGTAGGTTTATTCTGCTCTTGAAGTAATGTGTTATTCTCCACATGTTGTCCCTGGTTTGTGGCTTCATGACTGAGAGACTCTTTGTTGATACTGGAATCTTCTACTATGTGAAACAAACAAAAAATAAAATAATTATTAAAAACTCAAATTATAAAAGAGGTATGAAAACGTCAGGCCAGGTTAAATCACAGAACTGGTGATTTCACATGATTAATAAATTGAACAGAATAGCTGCATACTTCTGAAGTCAGGCACAGTTAAATTCTCAAGAAACTCTCATTTTACTGTTAGTTATTAAGGAACTTAAGATGGAGACGTTTTCGGGGAGACGGCAACTTCAACCGGAGGTGACGCCATGATTTGTGCAAAACTGCGCATGCTCTTACTCACCATATTGCCGTCGTGCTCCCGTCGGCGACGTGAAACTGGTCTGTTTGGCGTTGTGGCGAGAACGTGAGTATTTAACTCTCATTTCAATCAGGTTTGCTGCATTTAACAACCAGAATTTTGCAGATTATCGTCCTTAAATTGTCCTTGTTTTCTTTGAGTCACATTTCAAGCTCGATTTCCAAGCTCTGTCATCTAAACTTACATCTTTATAATGTTTCTATGTTTCATGTCACAGAGTCAAGATGCAATCTGATCCAATATGGCAAACAGCAAACCGTAGGTGAGCTTTACATGGACAAAATTGTCCTACGAGCCAAATGAAAGTATCCGGACAAAAAATATGAACTCCGATATTTTAATTGTGTGTTTTTAGCTCACTTTTATCGTTAGAGTATCGTGTAAATGAAATGTATGTATTGAAAATTGTTTAGAATATAGTTGGTAATACCACGTACTAACGTGGGAATACTGAAATAAAGTTGTTGTTGTTGCATGCAAGCAATTAAGCATTAATTCTCTTAGTTCTTTATGTGAAGCTATATTTTCCTCTTCGGTAGTCTTCCACGGCGCCGTCCTCCTGAGTTCACTGCGATCTTAATGTTCGAATTTTGGAGGGAAGCAACAGCTACCTCTGTTCCAGGATTGCTCTGCCAGTCCGGTCGCCGTCGCCCCGAAAACATCTCTATCTTAAGTTCCCTATTATCAATGGTGTGACTTCCTTTCAGGGATTACTTGGTGTAACTGTATTTCATGGAGGTTCTTACACCCAACCTTTTTATAAGAAAATAACTTAAAGATTTATGTGCCCTTTTCAAAAAGTTCCAGGAAAAAAATTGTGAAAATTATGGACTCCTAAGGTGAGGTATCTAGCTTGGTTTTAGGACAAGAAAAACTATGAGAAACCATATGAAGTGTTCATGGCTCTAAAAAAAAAAACCCTGTTTGAGGACTGGGAACTCCAAAACTGCAGAGACCGGTTCCCCAAAAGATGGTTAAGTTTAACCCAGGATTAAGCCAAATTTCAAGCAAGGTTTTCTTGTCTAAGAACATGTCACTCAAGCTTACAAAATACTGTTGGGTCTTCACTCTGAGATTCAGAGATGATAAAATAAAATTCTGAAAATAAGCCCCTCCATGTATAAGCCCCTCCAAATGTAAGCCACCCAAACCGGTAATGCAAAAAAAACCCCATTAAATCGCCCCTCCAAATATAAGCCTCCCGGGGGCTTGTACTTGGAAAATTGCCCTCAAATACAAAGTAAAACAAAGCAAAAATGGTAAATTTACTTCCAACAAAAAGCTAGCCCAATTGATTTTGAAATGCAAAATTTCCTCTGTAGATAAGCCCTTCCAAATATAAGCCCCTCAAAAAGGGCCTTTGAAACATATAAGCCCCAGGGCTTGCTTTCGGAATTTTATGGCAAAATGTTACTCTAAGCAATGCAAAGGAAGGTGAATACAAAAGGTGGAACAAAAATTATTAATCCGGGATTAGCGCGAATCAACCTTTCAGAAACGGGGCGCAGATGCAATACCCCACTCCATGCAGCATACCTAATAGTATACAGTTTAGATCATACTACACGTAAACATATGGGAGTACCCTTAAGCCCCAGTATCCACATACAAATTCTCCAAACTGATCTCCATACATTTCCTTAAATAATTAGTTGAGAGAATTTGTTCAAAGATCAAAGTATTTTCTCTTGGCTGATCATTTTATTGATTCTCATAACTTATCTCTTTACAGTGTATGGATAATTATTGTAAGCAGAAAATTGATCTTGGACACTATTGGGATTTAAAGGGTTAAGGTCTGCAAGTAAGGCATGGCTTTGCACTTGACTTACTTAAAGACGGCGCTCTCTGTTCTTCATTAGAATGTTGGCCATTCTGTAACTGTGTAGATGAGCAAGGGTCAACCAGATGCGTCACACTAGGGGATCCTAAAGGATCAATGCTTCTTATGTACTCTGGAACAACCCTGCCATCAACGCTGATCAGGTTAAAGTCAGGCTTGATTCCTCCTCTTTCCAGATGATTTACTTCACCTTTAAGGAAAGTACTAAAATATCATTAAAAGAGACAACACTGACAGCCACCATGATCAAAGGAACCTTTCATTCCAGACAGTGCTGCAGAGATTTTTTAATGGCTAGCCAGCAATGATTAAAAACTGTACAAATTTTCAATGGAAAGCAAAAGTTCACTTAAGAAACAAAAGCATCTGCAAGACTAATGTGACAAAATCAATTATTAATCAACTTTTTCCTACCCCTTGCCAGCCCCCCACCCCACCCCAAACCCTGGTAGGAATTCTGCTAAAGGTTCATACTTCTCCTTACAAACTGTGACTCCTAGACCTGAATCCCCCTTGGAATTGCCAGTGACAGTAATCTATGGGCTGGGTATAGAAATTTCTTGGGACCACCCAATTTTCAACATCAATGTTGGTAGGGACAGAGGACTTCAAAGATTTATGGAGATTAAAGTACCTTCAGGGTGAAATGAGCTCATGTCTTTATCTCCAATCCCACCATATACAGAGCGCGGGAATGTCATATCCAAATCTTCTTCATGGTTCACTGTGCTTCCATGTTCAAATGGTGATGATAACTGGTCCTCTAAGTTGCCATGGAGATTAAAGCAGTCTTGCTCAGAGCTAGGCTGGTCAGACTCACAACATGCTGTTGAGACACTGGGCAGTGAAAACTGCTTTGAATTTGTTGTAATGGTACTCGTTGTTGTGATAATGAGTTCACTATCAAGCAAGGTCGATGACGATTCTTCCAATTCATTTTGAGGGTGAGATTGGGTGTCTTTGCCATCCTCAATAATTTCATTGTTTTTGCCAAACGCATAGTTGTCATCTTCTGTTAGGGAGCAATGCAAAGAACATGTGAAAGCATGCCCAGACCAAGTTCTTACAGAGCTTTAAAATTCTCTCTACAAATTGCCTTGTTTTTGCTTATGACTCTAAAGGGAGAATGTGACATTAGAGTGACAATCATTCAGTTCCTTTATAATTTATAGAACTAAATGAATTGATAATTAATTATGTTTATGGTAACATTTTAGCGAGCTTGAACAACCACAGCAACAATGGAAACAAAAAAATCAAGAATGCAATTTGGGTTTTACAGTAACTGTAATAAGCAATACAAAACATCTGGGCCCAGTTGTTTGAAAAGTACATTTCAAGTGCACTTAAAACAAATAAGACGAATTATCATTCGATGCAAATGTTTCTTCCTTTTCATTGGCTGAGAGCCCACCACGCGACCTGCAAATAACTGCCTACAAATAATGGTGTGCTCATGCGCAATGTTGTTCAACTGTTTATGGCTGCAAATACTATTCTGCTCATGGGTAAATGAAACCAGGTTTTCTCCTTGGAAAGCAGCCCACGCTAACCACTTTCCGAAGATATCATTTATTAGAAAACAAACTCAGTGATCGAATGATAAAACAATTATTGAACTCGGTTATCGCAAAATATCGTGACTTGTCAGTGTCTCGCAGATCAATTATTTGCCTCAGCCTTCGGCTTCGGCAAACAATTGATCTGCTCGCCACTGACAAATCACGATATTTTGCTCAACCTCGTCCAACAATTTATAATTGTTATTACTCTCCAAATGTTGGACATCATACGTTAAAAATAACAAGATGAGAACTTCCAAAAATATGTTAGTTTTGGGTTAAGCTTGAGCTCGGCGTAAGGTTGGCAAAATTTTACGTAAGGTAACCTTAATGTAAGTTCTATTTGTAAAATCTGTAAACTAAGCTTTTTACAACTCATATTGACATCAAATCCCGATATAGCTACTGCATACGACTACAGACATTCTTTTCCGCAAGACAATAGCTGACTCCCAAAACAACAATTCATTTTGAAGTTTTGCTTTCCTTGAACTGAACAGTTTTGGAGTTCAACTGAGGTCCAATTTATGAATGCAGAATAATCGTTTTCCGCGCACTTCAAGTATTTCTGAGAGCAGTCAATGCTCTATGATCACAACACAACGAGCTTCCGTAAAACGTTCAAAACACGTCGTAAACGGGTAATTAACGGATGCAGAAGCTTATAATTCACGAACAAAACACTTCCTTACCGTTGGAACAGTTTTGCAGATCGCTGGCCCCTGTGTGTTGTTCAGGGAACCCCTTGGAAAGCGATGGCCCCTGCGAATCCATCATGGCGCTCCCCACAGCCGAGAAGAAAGCAAAATGGTGGATGCAGCATGCAAGCGATAGCAAAAAAAGGCGAACCACTTCCATGGCGGGGGGGGGGTGAGGGTCAGACTTTAATTATCCCCAGTGGGTCTAAAATTCCAAAGAATAGGGCAGGTGTACGTTCTAGTCAATTTCTGGTTATAATAATAAAAATTGTTGAAATTATTACTCAGGCTCTTGACACCGTTACAACTCAAATTGATCAATACCATAGTCAAAACTGTCCATACCCCAGTCCGCACAGGTATTTTGCGCGCGATGGACACGCGGAAAGCACGCAAAGAAAAGGAGAGGTTACGTAGCAAATTGTTATTTGCTTTGTGATGAACGAGGAAGAGTTTAATATACGCGAAGTTGCCAGAAAGTTTGTTTATGTTCTATGAGTAGAGGCCATGTCTAACACCACAGACGATGGGAAAGGTGACAATGATCCCTGTCCTCTCGGTTACTTTGATTTCAAAATGGTGGACCACAAGGCGATGTGTCCTTTCTTCACATCGTTGTTGACGCGTTCAGCCGAACAAGGGATCGCACCAGAGGATCTCCACCTGCTTCAAAGCGACCTTGAAACTCTTCTTGCAGGTGCCAATCGCCGAATAAGACAGATCGACTCCGAAATGAAACTGTTGATTGACTGGGTAGAGAAAAAAGACAAGAAAAGCGTTAGACAAAGGGAGATAGAGATTCTGAATTCGCTGTCTTCATTTAAACGTAGCAGGCCAGCAGCAGAGGAGAAAGGAGCCAAACGCCAAAAATTTGAAGAGTCTCGTAGCGCCAGTCCAGCACTGGTGGGAAGACCAAAAAGCAAACATTCGGCTTCTTCTGAAGGAAGCCAGGAAGAGGAATCATTTTCCCCCAGTGTGAAAGCAAAAAGCGATGCCCCCAATCGCTTTTGGACAGCAGTTGAGCCATACTGTGCAGACATCACCTTAGAGGACCAAAAGTTTCTTGAAGAGTCATTAAAGGTTCCAGATGACGAACAAGAGTATTACAAGATCCCACCTTTGGGAAGACACTATGCAGAAAAGTGGGCACAGGAAGATCTTCTTGTTGAACAAGAGGAAGGGGCTAGGATGCAAGACAAGAAACTGCGTGGAACATTAACTAACACCACAAGTGAAAACACAAACAAAACAAGTGAAGAAAAATCAACGTTAAAAAAAGGCGATCCTGTTGCACTTCCAGAGGAGGATCTGTGTCCATTTGGACCTCTTACCCAAAGACTGGTCTCTGCTTTAATTGAAGAAAATATAATAGCACCAATTTCTGAGCAGAGTTCCTCCGTATCAGGGAATTCAGACAATGTTACCACTACAAGGAGTGGTAACAACCCCCCTCGCACCCCTACAAAGGCGCCCCATGTACCTCATACTCGTACTTTAGAGGCACGCATAAGGGAAGAATTAGTGTTCCAGGGTTTGGTAGATGTTGATGATCAGACTGATGAGGATAATGATGATGAAGTTTTATCTGAGCTAAAACGGCATCAAAATGAGTTACGTGCTTTGATTGCAAAGAACAGACAGCAAAAAATGGAATTATTGAAACTAACTCAGGAGGAGATGAAGAGACAGGAACTCAAGCACAGAGCTCAAGTAGCCGATGCAGAAGTCATGGAATGTTTCAGAAAAATGATGGCTTGTAAACAAAAACGAAAGTCACCTACCAAGAAAGAGAAGGAAGCTGCCTGGAAGGCTTTAAGGGAAAGGGAAGCAATACAAAGGGTTCTTGGAAACACATAAATGATTCATAAAATAATATGTGTAAGGTACTTTTCACTAGGTGTTCCAATAATTTTGTGGCATGTAACTGCTGAAATTATGAAGAACACTCAGAATGCCGAGTATTAAAACCATGAACACATGGTGCATGCATCTGTGACCTTATTTAGGAAAAGGGGTATTAAGGTGAATAACAAACAAACGTGTTTTCTATCGTTTTTAACATAAACGTGTTAAAACACCGTTAAAACGTATTTAAACAACGTTTAAACACATTTAAACAACGTTTAAACACACAAAAAACGCGTGCGGAAGATTTTTATGTCGAAGGAGCTTTACACAAACGACGCGTTTAAACGCTGTTAATTTACCTCAAATGAACGCATAATTACATGGACACTTGCTTCATTATTGGGTGTCATCCGGGGTTACTCTGATTTATTTGAAGCAATGCAGCTCGACAAACCATCGAAAACTTAATTCAAGGACTCGGAACGAAGAAGAAATGCGGGATCGAAAGTCCAACCAAATATGGCGGAGTTCTTTGAGGAAGAAAACAAAACACTAAATACTCGGTGACTCAGTACGTAAATCATGAGCATAAACTTCAACTGAAGTGAGGAATGTACGAATGAATATCAGATGATGGAGCGATAAACAGCGCTGTTGCAGCGGTGCAGAAAATTCCCGAATCACGATCTGGGCTGCAAAGTGGCTTCGAAAAGACAAAATGTTGTTACCCGTAATGGCCTACCACTCGTCAGTACAAAAGAAAAAAAGAAATGCAGACTTCAATAATACAATAATCATGAGACATGGTAGGGGAGTTGATAAGGCCTTAGTAGCGGTTTAAAAACCACCAGAAAGTCAAAATGCAACTGATACTTTTAATGCACGAGTACACGTTACAAAAGCACGTGACATAACAAATCTGCAACAGTCTCGCTTTGTAAATATTCAGCAATCACGGTCACTCGTCTAAATGTAAGAACATGCAGACAATGAAGTTTATCTTTTTTAAAAATAAAGAGGATAAGAGTGATTTTGCTACTTAACGTTTGCACGGACACAAGCCAAATGATTTTTGATTCGTTGCAACAGCGTAAGCCTGACATCGCTCACCTTGACGTTTTGTCCATGATCCACGATCTGCTACACTTTTTTCATGAAAGAAATCAACCCAATTTTACTTTGGTCGTCGTTAAATTTTACAATGGACTAAGGAACGTACATTATCGTGAACGTTTTAATCTTGTAAGTGCATGCGTACGTACCCCAGCTGAAGGGGTGTTTACATGAGAAAACTCGCACCGGCGCGAGTTTCATACCGACATGACTTTTTGATTTCGTATCGCGTTTACATGATGACTGGGTTATTTCACATATGATCTCGTTATTTGAAGGTATACACCTCATGTTGATAAAATGCACGTATGATTCAAAATCGCGAACATTAGACCGATTTCACACCGAAACGGGTGGTCGTTTCGTGTTTACATGATACCGTTGCGAGATTTCGTACTGGAGTGAAATTCTCGCCCCGGTGCGACAACCGGAGTGAACTCACGCCGGGGCGACTCGCGCCGGCATGACTTTTTGTGGTGGTATCATGTAAACAAATGTAGAGCCATGAGAGGGAACCGGAGTGAACTCGTCGCGGCGCGAAAGTCGCCCCGGTGTCATGTAAACACCCCCTAAGATTCTTGTATCTGTGTTGCTTGTTCTGGTTCGATTCGTCGATACTTATATAGCGTAGAATTCACTGTACAGTGCCGTTGTTTACAAATACCTTCGAGCTGTTCCATCCAAAAAAATCAACAGAACTTCCATCTCGAAACAGAACTAGATGCAAAAAACTTATAATGTATGAATGTTTGCGCCCTTCATTCAACGGTCTCAAATAATGTTATCTCGAGGTGTACATGTAATGGGATCTCATGCAAAGGTGCCGACCAATTAGATTACAGTCAAGGATGTCTCAAGGGAATTAGCGATAACATTCCCACACTCGCCAGTCACGGAATGAAATTTATTGAAATCTTGATTCAGAACACATAGAAATTGGAGGTTTATTCAATAAATGATCTTCCCTGCGCACAAGCTTACTTTCATTTCTTAGAGGTACAGTCAAAGTTTTCTCGTTATACAAGCGGGCAAGAAGCTGATGTTACGTGGCGGGCGTCACGACATCGTGACCAGTGACCCTGAATGCGAAAATATTCATGTTATTCGAACGATAACATGAGACATGACGAAGGCTTGCGGCATCATTTCTTCGATAGATAAGGCCACATAGCCTGGGAAAATCCCAGACTAATTTGGGATTCTGCTTCGCTTCTGGCGACGTGCTTTTGTCGCCAAAAACTCCGAAGAGGAAAAACGAAGGAGTCGAATGTGAAGGTTTTAAAGATCATAAAAAGATTAAAAAAAGCTCGAGAAAAAGGATTGACCGGCCTGTTGGTGAAGCCCGATATGCTGATAGAAACATTTTGAAGCGTCTTTGGGTAGTTTGCGTTTCTTTGAGCAATATTGTTGGCTATTGTATTCAACATGAAAACTACAGAATCCGTAGGTTCAAATTCGACAGCTTGCTCCATTCTTACGAAGAAGACTCGAAAACCGCATCTTTCTTTCCTGCGTGTGCTAATTGTTTGGTTGCTGTTGTTGATAGAACGACATTCTTGCACTGCAAGTGGGTTAAAGTCGGTGTGCATGAGGCGCTCACAGAAAAAAACGATATTATAGACGGAATGTGATTATTACTGCAAGACAATTTTTTGGCCACCTGCTATGTAGAAAGAAAAGGCAAAACGTAAGTTGCTAGTAAATTGATCATTTTGACACAGTGAGTTGGAAGACATGCACCCTTCGCATTTCATTTTATAGAACACTGGTAATTTATTCATTCAAATACAACTAAATTAGCTTACTTTCCAGCATACGAAATGCAATATTGAAGCGCAACAGAGCCGGTTGTTTAAACGCATTAAAATTCTGTTTAAACGTATTAAAATTCTGTTTAAACACATACAAAACGCGTTTCCACGCTTTTCGACGAAGCCGATTAAACGCGTGAGAACGTTGTTTTCTAAATTCACCTTAATACCCCTTTTCCCAAATAGGGTCACATCTGTTGTCTGGCCTTCAGTGATTTGGAACTGTGAGGAATGGGTGGGGAGGTGGCAGGGAATTGGGAAGGACAGGTTGGTTTCAGGTTCTGCTTTCTTAAAGCTACCTCTGGAGACTGGTAGGGGGGCAGTGGGGGGGGGGGGGGGGGGGGCTAGTCAAGACAGGGGACTGGTAGAATCAGTTAGTTCAAAAGTTTACAGTGACCAAGAGAGTTATCTAGTCCATGTTACGAGTTTTATTTTTACCTAATTCTATATTTTCTGGTAAGCCTGTGAAAGCCTGTGATAACTTTGTTTATGCTTGGGCAAACTTATCCTTGTTGGCAGACTTGGTGTCACTGTCATTTTTGGTATATTTTTACAATAAATCAACAATGTGGAACAGTGATGTGGGCAAATATTCAGTTAAGGGAGGTTTTAAAGCAAGAATTAATACACCATCTGAAATAATACAGTATATCACTTTTGTAAATAAATATTTTATGTTTATTTGCCACAAATTCTTGACTGTGTATTTACATTTTTGTCAATACAAAATACTGCTTTTTAAAATATGATCCATTTAATATCTATGAAAATAGACATTAATTTTTCATCCTTGCTGCTAATAAATTTTATTTCCTTGCTATAGAGTTCAAAAACAGTGAAGTAACAGAGAAAATACGTACATATTTCATACCGGTACATTGTTTACAGGTAGCCATTACGACACCTGAAGGAAAATTATCAGGTTAACCCTATATCCAAGGGGGTACTCCAGATTTCAAGTGACAGGGATAATCAAATGGGGGCAAAAATAAAAACCCCAAAAAATCCTGGACCAAAATTTAACCCCCAAAACATCCCATGCCGAATTTCTGAGTCATAAAAATTTCCAGAAGAACCACACAGGCAGGATACGCCAGAACTATCACAAATCTTCAGATTGTTTTGAATACCCCCAAAAATCCCTACTTAAATCAAGCTACCCAAAAAAATACTTGCCAAAATTTTCCTACCACCCAAAATACTGAAATTGAAAGTTTCAAACCCCAAAAAATCTTTCGATCATCCCTGTTACTTGAAATCTGGAGTACCCCCCCCCCCCCCGGACTTCATTCTTGATTCATCAATTCATCATTGATCATCAATTCAGTATCCATTTACAATGAAATAGTCCGCTAACTTCTCTATAACAGAGCCACAACAGCCTGCTTGCATTCCCTCTGAATATCCACCAATCAGGAGACACTTGTTGGTCTTGACTGCTACAGCACCTTCATTGCCCTTGCGACAATAAATGGCATGTCCAGGTTCTGACCTCACAAATACATACTTTGTTCTATTGATAGCAATTCCTTTTGAATAGAAAGGTGAGGGATCTTTGGTGATTCCATTGATTAATGCTTGGGCTTCGCTTGGAAGGACCTGAAAAAAAATTATAAAATAAATAAACTTTCTGACATAATTTGCACTCCTGTGAACTCAATGTATTGTCAGTTAACCATTGGTAGCCATCCTTATCTCCTTGTTCTCTTGTTTGATTATATTCTAACCGTTCATACCCATGCTAACTGGCTAGAGAGGCACCAAAAGTACTCTAGAATAGGCCATTTCCAAGTAGCCTCAAGCCACTTTACAATAGCCTGAGAAAACAGCCGTTTTTTTCATGATGGTACCAATAGATTCCCCATGAAAAGATGAGGTACAAGTACACGAATGTCACTAGCCGGATCTGGGTAGAAGCTTCAACCAATCAGAATAACTACCCAGATCTGGGTAAGTGACACGCCGTCAGTATGAAATTGTGGCATTAGTTCCTCAGATGCCATTTTGAGGGGAAACCATTGGTGGGATTGTGAAATGTCAGCTGTTTTTTTCAATGAGAGTAAGTAAGAAATCGTTGATAAGAAAATAGCTCCTCATTCTCATTCAAATCCTGACTCATTTTCATATGAATAGCTCTTAAGTTGCCCTTGGCCTTATAACGAAATGAGTGTTTTTAAAGCTTGAAAATGGCTTGTTAAAGCCAATGAGTTTCCTTTAGTAATAGGTCCAACAATTTAGTCTAGGAGCCACTGGTGAACTATATTTTTAAGCCACACTGAAGCCTGTAGGGCTGAGAAAAATTCCTTGAACCTGGGCCCCTCTCTTATCTGGGGCTGCATGTGCAGGCTCCTCTCCTACTTGATGATCTGAATCTGCAAATTGTGAGGTCTGGTTAACAAAAGTATGATGGGTAAGGTAAGGTATAGTGTGTTACCAGGGTGCAAAGAAAGTCAGTTTCACAGCCTGCCATTCGGGCAAGCTGTAGCTAGCATGTACTAGCCCACAAGTCATTTCAACTAGCCCCAAAACCCTATTTGATTAGCAGAATTGATTACAATCCTTCTGTAATTTGAATTAACCAAAAAGACAGCACTTGCCCGTCAGACAAGTCAAGAACAAAAATCACTAGCCCGATAGCAAAATCCACTAGCCCCGGGCTATCGGACACGACTTTCTTTGCAAGCTGGCTACTTTAAAAAGCAGCTGCTTAAGGTCAGTTTATGAGTGTGTAGCCTGCGCCACAAACAAAACTGAACTCTGGTGTAATGGCCATCTGCAAACTACCACCAAACTCCTTTTTCTTTTCCCTCACCTGTGTACCACTAGGATTTGAGTATTCGCCATGATTGGCCTGTCAAAAAAGCCGGCATTATCGATTTGCTATTCAGGTTGAAAGAAAATTCGAAACGCCTGTAATTTGTTGAGTCTGTAAGGGACCCAGGACAAGGATCTTTGCTGAGCTAAACAGACGTTACTAACTGGGGTTAGTTTACATCTGTGACGCAGGTTAATGAGTGTGAAGCAAGGAAGCTAATGTGTTGAATCTCTAGATGATAGTCTTAAGACTTGGTCATGCCATAATGTTGTTAGTCTTCAAATAGAACGTTTGCTTCACACTGTGCAGGTGCATATTGTGAAATGTCACAGTGAAAAACATCTCCACTGACTGTGCCTCATTGACTTTATATGCACCATTATTAGAAAAACAAGGAAGGTAATTTTCAGTCATGAAGCATACTGGCTGAAAGGCCAATATTTTATTCTTGCAGGGAGTACAGTAAAGTAGATGTTAGCTTCTCTGATTAAACATCCCTTGTTCGTTTCATCAGAGTTACTGAATAGGCTCACATTTCACAGACAGTCAGGACAATCAGACACATCATGTCAAGACCATCAAATATTCGAGAATATAAGCTCAGACACAGATGTCAATGTACGCACAGTACATTTGCTCCAAAAATTGATGTCTTATAAAATGTCTATATCTAAACTTGGATAACTGTGATTTCAACGAGACACCCGTTTGTAGCTATATATTTTACATGTCCATCTTTTTTACTATGGACAATTAAAATCAATTTAAGGTGTCAGTCAGTTTGGTTGGGTGCCCATTATAAGATTCAAAAGAGTCTCAGAGGCGGATCAGCGATAGCAAGGAGCACGCACGGCCGGGTTACATGAGCATGCATGTGCAACGTAGAACAACACCGATCCCGATTGGGTGTGGACAAAACCTGGGCTTAGCCCATGGGCAACCCTATGGGCCACCCCCAGGTTTTGTCCACACCCGTCTAATTTATGGTTTATTGATGTTTATTATTCTGGTGGCATTTCTGTTGTTTTACGCCACACTGGTTTTTTGTTTGTGAGATCCAAAACAACACTTATAGCAGTCTCCTCACGCAGCCATTAGTTTTGTCGTCACAAAACGATCCTCCACAAAATACTAACCTCTTTCTTTCTTAGGGCTAGAAGCATACTTACGTCCAGTTTAGGGTGGGGGGTTTCTGTGTTTTTACGAACCACGCACAATTGTTTTTTTTGTCTGTGAGATCCCAAACAACATGAGCTCATGCTGTGTGTTCTATGTATATGCCGTGAAACACCACTTCGGCAGTGATCATGTTGTGTCATTTTATTATTATTAATATTATTATTATTATTGTTGTTGTTGTTTATTGTTGGCAAGAAGTTTTTCTATTTTTATTGCTGTGTTTCATTGCTTCTCCTAGTTAATGACTGTGACCGGTTGACCACATATGGTGCTTTTACGTGTCCAGTCACAGGTAGCCCAAGCTTGAAATATGAGCATCGGCGAACATCGGCATTGTTGCGTAACATTTGAAATATAAGGATTTGTATGGGAAAAGGTAAACCTTTATATGGAGAGACAACTGTTTACCTAAAAACCCATAAAACGGACATAAATCGGCCCGTGGACTACAAAGGAGAGACGTAACACACATTTTAAGTAAGGTAAGCTGTTTTTTATTGAAATCCTTTCATTTTCGTAGGTTACAGAAACGATAGGTTTTCCTCCTCTACAAATCCTTATATTTCAAATGTTACACAACAATGCCGATGTTCGCCGACGCTCATTATTCGAGCTTGAGCTACCTGTGGTCCAGTCTGTGTTAATCAATCCTTGAATTCTGCTCTTTATCGAAAATACCATGCATGGATGACAGACATTGCAACACTGCACACACATGTAATAGTTCTTATTGTTGAAAGGTCCACAAAAACATACTTGTTTTTGTTGTTTTCTTGTTGTCCCTGGGAACTCAAAGCCATAATCAAGTAAAAAAAGAATTTACCAGTGCGGTGCTTTTAGACATAATACCACATTGGGCACTTTACGTACTCAAATTTGCTGTGATCTGGTTTTTGTCGATGGTACCAATAAGTGACAAATAAATCTGACAGAGCCCATGTAGTAATAACCCTAACCCTAACTCAACTATACCTCATCCCACATTAATTATTACTAATAAATTAAATAAATTACAATAATAATTTTTTTTCTTATTTTTATTTTGATATTTTCGTTTTTCTGGGGGTAGCCCATAGGGTGGCCCATAGGGTGGCCCATGGGCTAGGCCATGGGCCTAAGGCCCAGGTTTTGTCCAACGTAAACAATTCAAAGAAAATGCCTCTGTATACCGTTTTGCTGCTTTCGTGAGTTTATATTTTGGTGGTACTGAACTTGTTAGAATCAAATTACAAAGAAAGAAAAAAATTTCAACAATACCTGGGTGCCAGAGGGTTTTTTTTCCCGTTGTTTGCGGCGAAAATTGAGCGGCGAAGCCGCGATCGTGGCGAGCGATCGTTTTTCGCCGCAAACGACAGGAAAAAAAACCCTCTGGCATCCAGGGTAGAATGAAACTAGACCGAATGTGATTTTTCTTTTACCTCACAGAATTCAGATTTTGTCCTTTTTTTTTCAAACGGATTCTTACTTTTATTCAGATTGTTCCATTTATATTATGATTACAAAGGACTCTATAAACAAAGTTCAGCACACGACACACAAAGCGCTATACCAATACCTTACTACATAGCGCGGGCGAGAAACGACAAATTAATTGATTTGGATATAATCGATTGTGATGTTTTATTAGTTTTCTAAAAAGGGAATCATCATATTTCCGCAAATAAAAGTAATAGGAACTTCACTTCCAATATAACTTAGGAACACAAGAATGTTTACGAAACCTAGAATAAACATCTAAGCATATACTAACCACAAATCCCGCACTCGATGCATATCTTTTGCCGTCTAAACCGTGAATCGAAGCTCTTGCCACCTGGCTTGTCCCTAATAAACTCTCGTCGATAAAATTTTGCCAGCTCATCCGATAAAACAACAATAAAGACAGTCAGTTAGTTTACCTTTTTGAATAAACGCCTTTATATTTGGCATATTCCTTTCAGATGCAAATCCTTTGCTCCCAAGTCACAAACGGACAAATTGGTCACGCAAAGTCACACAACAGTTCAGTTCCAGTTCTCTCGCTCTGTCAAATCAGTTGGCGGGAAAGTCGTGTTCGCCATGTTGTGCGAAGATTGAAACACAAACTTCTCCATAATTTGGTCGCTTATTTTCTCAAAGGCCTAACATTTATAATTGAAATGGATGCCTTTCTACGTGGACAAACTTCTTCTAGCAGTTCATCGAAGCTCAAGCAGGCAGCAAGCGAAGAGAGCGCTGGTCCTTCGAGCAAGCGGGTGGTTGTTCCATGGGTTGAAAAATAGTGAGTATAGACTAGCTTATAAATGTTCGCACATCTACTTTTACTCGTTTTTCTTTAAAAATTTAAAAACTTAAAGATAAACCGTCAATGGAAAAGCTAACTAAACTTCAGAATAACGGCCACTTCATTTAAATCTCGTTCAATAAGAAAATCTCCTTTGTGTTATATGTTCTGGTATTAAAATTTAAAAATTACAAAATTATGCAGTTGAGTTCTCTTTTAGTGCAGAAACATTGCTGTAAAGATTTTTTCCTTAGTTTGTACAGAAATCACCGGTTTTTGTGCAAAACACATCCACTTCACAATCAGCAACAACAGACCCACTCCTCTTTCTTAAGTGTTCTTTCGGTTCTTTCTTGATTAAGGTGAAATAATAAACAACTATACGCTCTTCTCACGTATGGTAATATGCCCGTCCAACCTCGTTTACGAGTAAAAATTCTTTTGAAATTTAAATACGAAAACATCGTCTGATTAGCATTTCAAAAGAACTTGTACTCAAAAACGAGGTTGGACGGGCATATTACCATATGTGAGAAGAGAGTATTGGATAAGGATTTTGTGATATCCGGAATAATCAATGTCAAGGTAAGTGTTATCAGCCGAGCCGAAGACCAAGGATGATAACACTTACCGAGACCCTGATTATTTAGGATATCACAAAAACCGAATCTAATAATAATTGTTTTATTATACATTGTTTTGAAGAAAATAACGGCAAACACACTGTTACATGGAACCTGTGTGACAGAGTCACTAGACCTATTATTACACTAATTGTAATTAATCAAGAAATGCTTTACTTTTTCATTATTTTGCTTCTAATATTTTTGCGCTTAGGAATTTCCCGGTTGGATTTAGCAACCTTGTGTATCGCTTAAGAATGATTGTATGTGTGCCTGCAAACCCTCATATGTATTGCCTAAATGCCACAGCGGATACGAGCCTTTTGCGTTTTTCTTTTCGGTAGATTGTTTTAATCAGTTAATGGACCTTATCTTATTGAGTTAGTGGGATTAACCTAAGGAAATCCTGGCGTTCTGTTTTACTGTGGTTTGGCAACACACCTTTTCCTATTTTGCTGCGTGTTTGGACATCAATGAAGATACAGCAGCAGTTCTAAGTTAACAAGCAGACTTGCTTCTAGCAAGGTTTATTCTTTTAGTAGTTCCCGTTTATTTTTTTATTTTTCTTGGTTGGTTTTATTTTATTGTTGCTGTATTTGCTGATGGAATTGAGTTTCAAATAAATTGCTTTGGAAAATCCTTGAATCCTTTTTCGTTCCTGCTGCTGACCACCCAGTCCCGTTACACCTGTATTAATATTGTTATTGGAAATCATGCATTGTGCGTGCAACCTGCAAATTAGACAGTTATCTGCTAGCAGATAACTAACTAATCTGTAGATTGCATTGATTTCCAAAATTAGCTGTAGGCTCTTAGCCAATGAGAAAACAGTTAGTGAGTACAATGTATCATAATACTGGTTAGTGCACACTGTATATTAAAGCTATAACTTGGCTTCATTTGCATTATCAAACAAGGTGACTTTAGCTTGACTTAAGCTTCACTTCAGAAAGCAACATGTATTATTGCTGGTTTGCACATGAAGTCACGGTGGCCATGTTGGTGGTCAAGAACAAAAGCACTTCTCTCCTCTGGGAACTAAACTTTATTGTCATTTGAATTCTTTAAAATCTATCGTATTGTCCCCCAACATAGCTGCCTTGTCATATGGTTGCAAACCAAGAATAAAAACATTGAACGAGGGAGGAATGAAGGGGTTACTGCTGCAATACATTGAGCAAGATATCACAAAAAAGGGGATGCATAACTTGGTAACATTGAAGTGGAGATTTGGGAATGACTGTCCTTATTATTATTATTATTACTATTATAATAAATGTACGTAAATGTAAGCTAATGCCCTCTTGTTCAAGTAGTTAAAACATTTTTACTTTTATTTTCAGTCGTCCTAGATCTGTTGATGATGTTGCCTACCAAGATGAAGTTGTGTCTGTGTTAAAAAAGTCACTTGAGGGAGCAGATCTTCCTAACTTGCTGTTCTATGGTCCTCCTGGTACCGGAAAAACATCCACTATACTTGCTGTAGCAAGGCAACTGTTTGGGTATGCAATGATCTTGGTTCTGCCTGTCTTGTAACAGTGTGCTACAACCAGTTGCAAAGATGTTGAGATACTTTGACAAAAAACCAGCCTTTCTTGCTTCAAATCGCTGCTAGTCTCACGCCTTTGAGATATTGTACTCACCTCCCCCTCCCCTCCATTCAAAGTCGTTCCACTAAGTTGTATTGCTGGCAACTTTGATAAGGGGAGGAGGGAGGAGGGGGATCACAAGCATGAGGTACCGTCTCTCAAATATTTTTGTAACTGGTTGTAGCTTAATTAGTTAGAACGCAGCACCAATATCGTAGACGTCAGGGTTCAAATCCTGGGAAGCCTAAATTTTTGAAGGCTTTCATTTTACGACTGTTCAAGTTCTGTCTTTTACTACAATAATCTTTGCATTAACAACTGCGTTGCTTAGTGGATGTGGGTGCCGGGGATGTCCAGGGGCTTCCACCTTTGGCATAGCCAGCCCCTAGACAGAGTTGCGCCCCCATGGCTGGCAAACCCGCACCCTCCAGCCATGAGCCCCCACGCCAATGGAACCAGGCACCTGTCACACTGATTCAACAGTGGAAGAATAAAGGGGGGGAGGGATGGGGGTAAAAGAATGATCCAAAGGCTGAATGAAGAGAATGGCCACTGGGAAAACACTGTACCAAGCACATGGAGGTGATGCAAGCAAGGCTGGCCACGCTTGAGCCAAACGACTGACCGCTGACCACGCCCGCGCTCCTTGTTGTAAACTGTGTTAAATAGTCATTTAACCTCATTTTATTTCTTGATTCCTCAGATCCAATATAGAAAATTCATATGTTCATCAGTGTCATATTCATTGGTTACCACTGTATCTAGTCTCCCTCCCAGCCATTTTAGTTTGGCAGTGATTTTTTTACCTCTACGTCCTGCATCCTGCATCCCTGACACTTAAAGACTTCCAAAGATGTAAAATGACTCATGGCATGTGTTCCGTAGGACGCAAAGGTCGATCAATTGACCTGAACATGTGTATTTGTAGAAATATCCCCTTCGTGTAATTTCTGTGGCAGTTATTATGGCTGTTGCTTAACGATGCATATTTCTTTTAGCCTTTGTTGTGATTTAAAATAGAATGTATTTTAATTTCAGTAAACTGTAATACACAGTTTTGGAGTCTGTCTTCAGATTGTAGTAAAGATAAAGAATTCATGACACTTGTACAATGAATGTGATCAGGACTTGAGTGTGTACAAGTCTGTTAGAGTACTGATAGCCCGAAACGAAACCGGCCAGGTCTAGAGATACTCAAGCAGTCGACGCTTATCTGTTGGCCACGAAATCAACTCTCGTTTACAACAAGATTAACTGTGTGGTCACGTAAAGGCCCAAGCATTTTCAATTTTGGACTCATCTTTTTTTTTACTAGGACCCATTGGTTCTGGACTTGGGACTCATGAATTTTCACAAGATGAGTCTTAGGACTCACCATAACTATTTGTAACAAAGTCACTGGTCTAGTCCTGCAAAACTCCTCTTAAAACACAAGTGCAGTTTCCAAACAAGAGCAAGGAGATATGAATAAGTGAATTTGGGAGATTTGTGGGAGTTCCTTGTGGCATGTTGTTAGTGAAACTTTCATTCAGTGAAACACAACTGTTTCATGTTCAGTCACGTGGTTATTCTCATTAAAATTTTACAAATAAGTAAGTTTTTTAGGCATGCAGAGTAACAAACTTCAGATAAGTTTATTTGAGGGGGAGGGGAAGTGATATTACCTGTTATATCATTTTTCATTGGCCAGAAATCTTTAAGGAGTCTACATACCCCATCTGCATCAAGCGATGTTTATAGGACAACATCCATAATCTTCTACTCCTGCAAAACCACTGTCTCCTACATTGGTTAATTTTGTTTTAACCACTATGTCTGTTTTTGCTTCTTAGATCTGAGATGATGAAAGCGCGAGTTCTTGAACTAAATGCTTCTGATGAGCGTGGAATACAGGTTTGTTAAAAGTTTAGTAATAAAGTTGTTAATTAATTCAGGGGTTTTAATAAAAGTAGGCAGCTGGTTTGTGTCAAGTAACCAACTGTATCAACAAGCTTTCCCTAGTCTAGACTAAAATCTTCAATCAATGATACCCATTCTAGTCTTAGACTTGCTGATTTCGATGCTTGAAACCCCAGAGTAAGAGAAAAATTTTCTTATCCACCTGTCCCTCGGACAAGCGCAATATTAAATTTGGTTGTCTAAGATCCAAGAGTTCTTGTCCAAAACATTTTGCCAGGTTCCTAAGCCAAATGGAGCTTGTAAAAACAAATAAAATGGCGGCGGCATGGCAAAGTTAAAAGGAATATTTAACCTTCTTTTGTCAAGTATGAAGTTTGCTTTATTTATGACTATAAGGTAAATTTGAAGTCTACAGTAATTTGAAGTCAATTTTTAACTGTTTCTGTATTTTTTTTTCTAATTAAAAATGTGCTTGTCCCACAGACAAGTCATGTCAAAGGTTAACAAGTCCGAACTGGTCAGCACTCGTTAACATCCGTCGAAAGGCCCTTGGACACCTTATGAAGTTTACACAAGGTAGATTAAAGTACACATAGCATCAACCCCAACCCAAAAAAGGAACCTAACCAGTTGCGAAACAGTGCTTAACCCTAATCAGTAAACGAAGTGCTTAACCCTAATCAGTAAAGACAGTGTTTAACCGTAATCAGTAAAGGCAGTGCTTTACTGTAATCAGTAAAGGTAGTGCTTAACCCTAACCTGTAAAACGCAGTGTTTAACCGGCTAATCCAAAACAATAAGGAATACTACGTTGTGTAAACTTCATAAGGTGTCCAAGGCCTTTCGACAGATGTTAAAAAGTACTGACCGTCCGAACTAAATTTCTACCTGTCCTGCACAATCGAACATAGGTTTTGGCACACCCTGAACCATACCTATATAACCCATACTTGAAATTACCCCCACCCCCTGGAAAAACATATATCATTTGATAGGAATGCCAATAAGGAATCTTAAAATATTATTACCGTAAATCATATGTTATGTTAAAGGTGGTGAGAGACAAAGTGAAGAAGTTTGCACAGCTGGCAGCCTCTGGTTTACGAGCAGAGTAAGCATTGCTTTTTTTTTATAAATCTACTAGTTTTTTTGTTTGTGTTTCTGTAACAAGTGCCTGGAAAACATTAAACAAACAAACAAATGACTGTGTTTTAAATTAACAGTTACCGGTACATGTAAAAGTATTGCCTTTCCACCTTTCCTATATAATTTACTTATAAAACAAAAGTAGAAATTGAGAAGTTATTCTTTTGTATTTCTTAATTGAAGTTATAACCATTTTCCCTATTCTTTAAACCATTTATAAGCCCCTGATAAGGACCTGTTTTTGAGACTTGGAATTGATAAAACATAACTGACTTACTGTGTTTAATTTTTTCTCACACTAGTGGTAAACCATGTCCACCTTTTAAGTTGGTCATTTTAGACGAGGCAGATTCCATGACAACTAGTGCACAGGTTTGATATGAGTGTTAATTTGGTTTGTTGTCAAGTTTTATCTAAAAGGCATTAACCCAAAAATCGTAGCCAACAGTTACCAGCGCCGTACAAACGACTTATTGACGGGATGAAGCGAAACTAACTACGAGAGATCGACTGGAGAACTGACAATTTGACTAACAATAGATGACTGCTTAACTGTGACAATAGACGGATCGAAACGCGCCAATTACTGATTACGAGTCTTCATAGCCAATGACATCGCGGCTTCACTGACAGACGACCAATAACATCTTGACTTTATTGACCAATCAGATCAATAACCAGAGTATATAATACCATCTACTGACGTGATACAACTCACTTTGACTCTGAAGATGACTACCGCACAGGTTGTCGAAACGTCAGTCACTGTCAACGACAACAGTCCCATTCAGGACTACGTTAACCCGGACGATCAAACTCAACCTACTTTTGAAATGACTCCTGGGTTCAAACCTTTCACAGTAGAAATAAATAATCAGGGTTTTCAGGGTGCAAAGAAAATCATTTTTACAGCTTGCCATTTGGGCAAGCTGAAGCTAATGTTTACTAGCCCAGACATCATTTCAACTAGCCCCAAAAGCTTTTTGAAGAGCAGAATTGATCTCACAGTTATTCTATTATTTGAATTCCTCATTTAAAAAGATCACTTGCCCGATAGCAAAATCCACTAGCCCTAGGCTATCGGACACTACTTTCTTGCACGCTGGTTTTCATTAAGAATTCTAGTAGCAGGAGAGAGGTATAATGTTACACGAGAATATTCTGAAAGAGACTCCATGTCTAAATAAAGAAATAAACAAGTGTTAGCTGGAGAAATCTGTGTAGTAAACAGAGAATTCTCTGATCTCCAATGCCCAGTGAACACCCAAATAATAGATAAATGTTGTATTCTCACCTTAAAATGGACATTTAAAAATCAATGAAGCATTATGAGAAGCAATTTTAGTACCTGTAGCCAATTTGTTACTATCCTTGCTTATTTAGTATTAATTCAAGGACTGGTTGCTTCCTTATTTCTTACATTAATTTATATTTGATTGTTGTATTAGGCAGCCTTGAGAAGAACTATGGAGAAACAGACAAAGTCAACAAGATTTTGCCTCATTTGTAACTATGTTAGCAGGTATGCGCACAGGCTTTCATTTGTTGATTTAGTACAGACAACAGAACCTTATTTTCGGGCCATTTCTGTCTTTAAAAAAAAAACAAATGTAAATATTGCCCACAAAGCACTTACGAGTTCTTAAACACTTGTTTCAACATGTCCAGGCATTTTTTTCTGATTGCACTGGAATTCTGAAGTGAGGAAAGAGGAAAACCCAAATACCTGAAGAAGAACCTCTTGGAGCAATGAAGAAAACCAATACAAACTCCATCCACATATAGAGTCAATGCTAGGATTTGATCCCAGGCCAATTCAGTGAGAGGCAAATTCTCTCATCACTGCCCCACCTGAGTATTAATTATTCCAAATGTGTATTGATATTTAGTTGAGGCATGGGAATTCTTAGGGTGCTTTCCATTAGAAAAATTTCCAGTTCAACCAGTTTAAATGCAAATGGAATGCCCACTTCAACTAAAAATTTTCCAGAACAAAAGGACGATCTTCCAAGGTATTCCACTTCTTCCTTTCCAACCAGTTAAACAGAAATTCCAGTCCCATTTGTGCAATTCTGTTCCTGCCCGGGGCTGGCACCTAGAATGTTCCCTACCATTGCTAATGTTTGCCAGTGAATGTTGTTCACAAGCAGTCGCAGTTTTTCTTTTCATTTCTTATTGCGTTGTTGAAAATGAGATCTGCATTAATTTTGTAGACTCAAAAATGAATAGTTTTGAACTCTGTTCAAATTTCTTCTAACAAAACAACAACAAACTGCTGCTATTGCTACAATGTCGAAATTATTTTCACTTTTGGTCAAAGTTTCAATTTCTTTGTTGAAATTATCGCAAAGTACCAGCAGTATTACAACATCCATTTTGTTGGATGTTTGGTTCATGCGAACAATGAGATTGCAAATGAAGCTCTATGGCTGGAAAGCCTTTCCATTTGATCCAGAATGTTTCTGGAATCTCCAAACCAGAAATTTTTCCTAAATGGAAAGCACCATTGGTGCCAGGTTTGAGAATTGCCACAGAAAGCATCTAGCAGTCTTTTGGTTTTCAAAATGGAAGTACATTGACAAAATTGGAGTTGTTGATCATCTCATCAGGCAAACTGAACATTTTGTGGTCCAGTTTTACCCTTGGTTCAAACATGTATTCTTTTTTTTTGCTCAATGCTCGTCATACATTACCATGACCCAAAACAAATGAAGCTCAAATTTGGAACTGATTTTGTTACTGAGCCAAAACATACACACCTGCCAGTATCCTTCTATCGGCTTTGCTCTTGTGTTGATTCCCCTCTTCCCTCAGCCAACCCACTTGATACCTCTCTCAACCTTAACTACCGGTAATCCAATTTTTATATTTCATTTAAAAATCTCATCCTACAATCCCATTTTTTCCTATTTCACAGAATTATTGAACCCTTGACTTCCCGTTGTTCTAAGTTTCGTTTTAAGCCTCTGTCTACAGAAACACTGGAGAAAAGGCTTAACATGATCTGTAAAGAAGAAAATGTGAATTGTGATAACAAGGTAAGGAAAGGGAGAGGGTCTGTTCTGAAAAAATTAGAAGGTTACATTTTGATTTGATTTCATGTAGTTTTGTTTTATTTGTTATACAGGCAATTCATGAACTAATTAAAATTTCAGAAGGAGACATGCGAAAGGTATGTAAGACAAGAGGTTGTGGTTTAGTTAGGATCAGTTTTTTTAAATGGATAATATTATTGTTGCTGAAACTTTCATTTTCTTGTACCCTACGAGCAGAGGCTACATTTCCACTGTGTGAGCTGGCGTGTGAAAAGTAGCCTCTGCCGACAACCGTTCAAATCCGTCCAGAAATCTGGACGAAAAAATTAAAAAGACAGGTTTTTTCCTGTTCTTGACTGGTTTAGAGCATTGCATGAGTCTTGCCTGAGTCTTGCATGGCAGATCAGAGTTGCAAGTATTTTTATTCCCGTGAAACTCGCAGGATTTGTTGACAGACCTGACAATTAATTTTGCTTGCGAATCGTGTGACGAATTTCATGCATGCACGATAGAAAATTGAACGGTTGTCAGCAGAGACTACTTTTCGCATGACAGCTCACACAGCGAAAATGCAGCCTCTGCTCGCAGTGTAATTTTCTTGAGAAGCAGATAAATAACCCATTGTAAAAAATTACCTACCACCTTGTCCTTAGGACCAGTATCATATTATTCATGCCCCTGCTTTGTTCAAATGTACACATGTTTAGTTGGGATTAAAATTTTCTAGGGGAATTGTTTGAGGGGCTTAATTTTTTTTATATAAGGGGGTATATTTTGCATTTCAGTTTTGCCTTTGGAGGTAACTTTGTGTCAGCGCAAATGTTTTCACTGTCACAGTCATTGTTTATGTTGTAGATCATACCCATGTTCTAGTTGAAGAAAATGGGGGGGGGGGGACTTGTTTTGCAGTACTGATTCTGGTGACAAAAATAATTTCTTGCCCTCATTTAGATTGGATCTGCTACCTTAACCTCAACCATCATCTAATCCTATCGATTGGATGTACTGTACCAGTTGCAGCCTCTACATATTTGTTTCTGGCTTCTTGTCATTATACTTTTTTTTAATATCATGATTTCATATTTTTTTGAAGGCCATAACATACCTACAGAGTGCTTACAGACTGAAAGGAGAGGATATTATTGAGGCTCAGGACATCACTGAAATAGCTGGGGTATGATACTACAGTTGTCAATATTATTGAGACCCTCTTACTGACTTAGGCTGGTATGTATGTCCCTATCTGAATTTCATATTGGTTGTTTCGCATTTTGAGGAGTAGGCCATGTCCCTGTCGGTATTTAACCCATCGTTATGTTGTTTGTTGCCATTTCGTTTATTCTTTTGTCACAGTTTTAAGGCCATGTCCCTTGTTGGAATTTTACCCTAACAGGGCCACATTATTACATTTAGAACTATGCAACCCACAGTTCAGTTATTTTTTAAGCTGCCCCTGGGCACCCAAGGGAAGTTTAGGTAAGAGGTGTGCAGCTGAGGCCTTTACAGCCTGACCCTCCTTAAGATAAAACAATTATTAAATGAGGCTGAGTATCATCTGAAGAATTGTGGAGATTGAGGAGGGTGTTATCAGCCAAGGTGGATAACACCCTCGGAGATAATAATTAATCTGCAACTTTGCTGCACTTTTGACGTCATCGGTTCAGTATGGCAAAATTCTTCCTAATTTGGTCAACAGCAGCTGGTTATAATGAATTATTGGTGGGGTTTTAGCCAATCAGAAATGGAGAAATATTTCGAATGAATGATGACAAGCCCTATTTTATGACCCTGATTTATTTTGTTTTGCACTCAGAATTAAGTAATTTTTCAAAAGGAAAACATGGATTTAGTTTTTTGGTGGAAAAATTGTT
>JBBMOI010000010.1:18615000-18655000 GCA_038088405.1 Porites divaricata | reverse complement strand
GCAGCTCAAATAATAAACCAGGTATAGCGCAGCCTAGAATAAATTATTATTTGAACTGTGTATATTTCATTGAGTATGAAAATAATTAACAATTGTAGTTATTAAATTATTCTTTTTTGCGTGACGCTGACCCAGAGTTTTTTCTCGGCCCAAATAATGCCCTTGTTACTACAAATATACATAAGTAAGACACGGATTTGATGGAATCTATACCAATATTTATGCACATATTTTAGGCATCCTACTAATGAACAGTTCCATTCAGATTTCCCAACAACAACAAATTAATAATTTGTGACCTCAGTGTCCCCTTCAAATTTATTGAGTCTTTTTGTGGTAATTGTCTTGAGAATTTCTTATTTCCTCGGTTCAAAACAGACAAGTATCTTAGTGTTTGTTTGTTTGTTTTTGTTTTTAGGTTCATGACAGAATTGTTGAAATGAGCGAATTGAATGACCATCAAAAATCTGCGATATTGGAGAAATTAGCTGTAAGATATTGACTTGTACTTTGCTTAAATCTCTTTTCTACTTAACTAGCCCATTTAACCTCTTGTACATGGATCTGTTTGTATGTGGAAGTTACATTTATCCAATGATCCAGGAACATTCTGGAGAATATTGTTATCTTTCTTTATATGGGGAGTTCTTGTTATTGCACTTACGGTGGATGGGTGAGCAACTACTGAATTACTTGCCTACTCCCTACAGCCAATATTTAGCCCTTAAATTCACCATATTTGTCAACATTTGCTATTTTGAATTTCTAAGGGGCCCTTTTGCCACTTCATTTGAATTTTCCCCTAATTTTTTTGGAAACTTGGCCATCTCATTTGATTTTTTGCCATGACTTTAGAATTTGCGAAAACTTTGGCAAATTTTTTTTCCAGATTCCCCAGTTTCGTCAAAATTGCCCCTTTGCCACTGCATTTGAATATTCACCAAAGTTTCACGAATTTTTGCCAAATGTGCCATTTTCGCACACAATGTGCATTTCTGGACATATCTTTTAGCCAGGCAAACACAGAACATAATCATGCTGTTTGGGAACTGTTGCTTCAAGAATTAACTAGCAGGTTGATGTCTGTTCTTTTTTTTTTTTTTTAGATTGTCGACAAATGTCTGTGCGATGGTGCGGATGAGTACTTGCAAGTGCTTAGCCTGTGCTCAGTTATGATGCAACAATTCTGTCATGCCGGACAAATATAAACAGTTTGGTATCAAGAGACTGAATATGGAGCAAGACAGCATCACACGCACAATAAAAAATAAAAATTACTTTTTTACTTATTTGCATAGCGTATTCTTGTTAATAAACGGAACATACACGAACAGCTTCGATTTTATGATTTTGCCTAGGCTACCCAGAGATGTTTTCGACATGTCCCCTAACAGAAGTTGACAGAAACTGACAGAAACTATTACAATTTATTGACAGAAACTGTTTCCGTTGTGCGGTCAAGGATGCAACGTCCTCTGGGGATAAGCATTTAAAGTACTGTTTACCCAGAAATACACCCCCCGCCCCCCCCCCCCCCCCCAAGGGTAGATACAGGGCATACAGGGTCCTGTAGGTCAGCAAGGGCCTCAAATGCCAATTTAATGCAAAAGTGCAATCAACAAATCAGTGCACTCCTAACCAGGTGATCTGTGACGTCACTGCGGGGGCCTGGGGAAAGAAATTTTAAACCAAAGCTGACGGGAACAGATTGAATTGAATGAATTGGTGCGCGCGTTGGTTTATGGGATACGGCATTAAAATTTCTTTCCCCAGGCCCCCGCATTGACGCCACAAATCACCTGGAAAGGGGCTGTGTTAGCCTGCAAAGCAGGCGTATTTTGCTGTGCGATGAATATGGACTTTCGACTGACCGAGAGTTCGGGCGAGTCAAAAATTGATTCCAAGGGAGAGGTTGACGGGTCAAAATAGGAGAGAGGGAGAGGAGGGAAGGAGTCTTTCATTTTTCTCCTCACCCCACCCCCCTGCCCGCCCCTCCTCCATGTACCTTTGGGTCGTGCTTTTGAAAAATGCTACCCTCTCTACAGCTTTCTAGGGCTTTGTCAGTGTCATGGCTGCCTGGTTCATTTTTTCAAATTGCCAATTGTACGTCCTTCTTAGTTCGCTATGCAACGTAACGGTAGTGAAGAAACTGGTAAATAACAAGATCACAGCTTCGTGTCAAACAAAATTTGTCTCCCAAATATTATATCAAAATGTTACAAAGAACAAATATGAACTTTGAAAAACTGTTGGGCTAGCAAGTTTTCAAAAACCACTTGCAATACATTTCAATTTTCTTTGAATTTTTCCATCCGTCCCGCCTCCTTTTATATTTCCTATATTATTTAAACTTTCCTTTCATGTTTTCAGCTGTTATTTTTAAGTTTCACTCAGTTTGGTGGCAGTTCATGACATACCTCTTTAATTATAAAACTCGCTATCACCAAAAGAAAAACAACAAACAAACAAAGCTTGTAAAGAAATTGAGTGCGACACTGCCGGATTCGAAAACCCCCAAAAACGTCCACTTAGTAGACAAAAAAGAAAGTATACCCCCACCTGGTAAAACAGCTTCGGTGCCAAAAAAGAAAAAAATGTGGTTTTTTTAGGTCTCCTCGCCATTCTTTCTTTTTTCAAACTACATGAATTTTTATATCGTGTGCTGTATTGTTACTTCTTTTTCGTTGCAGATAAATAAATAAACAGCTTCTTATGGTTACGTATGAATTGTTAAGGCCTTCCGCTGAACAGAAGCACCAACAGAACTGCCCCACGAGCAAGCTCTCCCAGGACGTTCTCAGGCGACCCCATTAAATGGCTACGTAGACAGGCCTTTTTTGGAAATCACGCGATATTGGCTGTGGGGCAAACGTGAACAAAATTACATACAGTAATTATATGCCACATCCGTCATTCATTTTAAAATTTACACTGTCCCATCGTGTTCGTGTAAATGTGATAAAACTAGGTGAAGAATTCGATACGATCAGCAAGCCATTCAAGTTTCTTTGCAAAGGACCAGGACAGCCTGTTTGCGAATCCTCTTAAGTCGATTTAAGAGCGTATTACAAAGGTTCTTGTAAATTTTATGCTCTTTCCTCGATTAAGAATAAAAAACCAACAAATTAAAGAGGGAGACTGCAAAGCGTTATTAAAAATTGAGGAAAATCCTATGGGTACACTCACTGTTATTTTGTGTTGCATTTGCCCCCAACTAATACGGTGTCACCGAGAACCTACGAAAAGGTCTATTATCTGATGTCATTTGAAATTCTGGCCAAATTAGACAGCTACATCTTTTCTCTACTTAGTTTTCATTTACGCGCTAATGGCAAATTCAAGCTGAACTTGTTATTGTTTTTCCCACAGTTTGAAGCTAATAACTGCGGCGGGAAGCCTGTGACTGTTTTGCTTGTAGCAATTCAGGTGGTTAAGGTAATAAATTGTGGACATGATGTAGCCTTACGTTTTGGGTTAGCACGTTCATTTTTTACCTTCCTACTTTTGAAAACAGGCAAATGAATCTTTGGCCATAAGTTTTTTCACGATCCTCTTTCGACTTTACGGGCCAATATTTTTTATCTTGTGGAGGTTTGATACAACTATAGATAACAATGAGTCGAAGAACTGCAAAATATTTTCGTTTGCGGCATTATAAATTTTAATTTGTATTGTGAGGAGTATTCCCATGGAAGTCGAGAATGTCACATGTTTTCAAACCAAGAAACAACACTTTTTGTCTGTGAAAAATTCTTTAGAATGACAAGACTTAATTTTCCAGCGAATATTGTATCTTTTGTGCCGGTCACAGCTCCGGTCACAGCTCGCATGAAGCTGAATGGTTTTCCCTTGGATTTTCATTAAAACGATTTCTGAATTAGTTCAGGCGGGTGGTCCATTTTTTCTCCAAACCGAAGTGTTCATTAGGAGACAACCGACCAACGTGATGTGAAATTCGGACGTTGTATCTGTATAGAGAAGAGTCCGTGAAGTTGTTTTTATCTAAGAAAGACTCAATGTTCTTAAGCACTGAAAAATTGGAAGATATTTCCATGTTCAATTTGCTTTTGCTTTTATATTTATTCAACCTGGTATTTTTGGCCAAAGCGGTTAACGTGACAAGGTAAGTTACGCTTCCCAGCGATGTGAGTTAACTGTTAAGGTTAGCTGAGTCACACTCACCGGTCCGCGTTCAGTTTTTCGGAGCCATAGCCGAAACTCGTGCTTTTGCGGCTGTTAGCGGCTGTCCACTCTGAAGACTTCAAGTTTTGCATGTAGACAGACGCCGTGACGCGTACACTATGCGATTAATTAGGTTTTACCGAAGTCGCATGGACAGAAATGATTTAGATTTATTGTACTCCTTCCGCATTTGCCATATCCGCGGTGTTTACCAGCAGAGTATAAAGCACCTCTTTATAACAAAGTCACTGGAGCAAGGAACTATAATCATGGATAGTTGTGGTTCAGGACCCCGGCATAAAACATTATCCCAGACTCACTGAATTTGCACTTGATTGTATCGCGTTTTAATTAGTACAATTCCAAATGCTTCGCTGAGTAAACTTTCCTGTAGCACCAGTCTTTATAACAAGATTCACACCCTGACGAAGGACTACAATATTAGCGTTCGCAACCTCAATTTATAAAACCCCATTACCGTGGCAAATTTACTCCATGAACGCTAAAGTTTTGTAACCCAGGAAGCCGAGGCCATATAACGTGGAGTCGTGTAATGCGCGGTTGAGTAGATCGATTAGGTGTAGTCTATCATTCATCTTGATGGGTCTACGGGGATCTTTGCTGGTGAGGATAAGGGCTACCGTGGTCTCCGCATTTCTGAGTTGATTAGTTTAGAGTAAGGAACGTGACTGCTGTATATTCCATAAGGGCTCCTGTGTACTATAAATTTGGATTCCTATTTTCTCTGTCCAAGCAGACTACATAAGTAAAAATTAGACTCTGTTTTCATCGTAACCGTTTCTCACAAGTACTGATGCAAACTGGATTCACTAGAGTAACAAAAATGGAATTCCATTAATTGTTTATGCTACATGCGAATAGCCCAAAGAAAATAAACAGAAAAGCCGGGTCGAGTAAAATAGAATAGTTTGTAGCAAATCAAGTGCGAAAAATAGTTAAGACTTGGTATTTGTTCATAAGGACAGCTAACTAAAAAGGTTTGTCTTTCGATGGATCTATTAAAAAGGAAAATAAACACTGAACTTGAATTTATCATTTTTCTTTATTTGAACACTCTAAAGGCAATAAACAATTGTTTTGATAAGTTTAATTTCTTAGTATTACGTGATAATTCACTGCTAAGAAAAATCAATGCACTATGCAAAGATTATTTTCGCTTTAAAAACAACCTTAAGATAAACAAATGAGAGTTTTTACCGTTGAAAATTCTTAGTGGAGCCACGATATTTAGTAATTATTGATTGTTTGTATTAGAAAGGTTAAATTTGTTAGGCTTCAATGGGAGGCCACACAAATAATTCAAAGCCATATTCTTTCTGTGTGAAAATACTCAGCAAATGCCGATCTCTTTTTTTTTAACTCAATCCATAACAGGTGAAATAGCGGTGGTTGCATGGTTTTCATTAAAAAGGACTCCTTTATAGGGAATAGTTCCTTAAAGTTCTAAAATCATCTTGTAGTTCCAAACTCCAAATATTGGCAGTGATTGGGCTGGAGATCGTAGAACACTTATTCATTTTTGTCCCCTTGAAAACATCGAAGTGCAATCAAAGATTTTGCTTATCTTAATAATTGTGAACAAATTTTCTTTAAGTGGTCTAATTGTTTGCTTTAGCGCACACCAAGTAGTGAGGGAGTAATTACCGACATCTGCTGGGACGTTCAATTTAAAATGGTATAGTTCGTGCTTCAATAAGAAGGTCCTCCGACCCTGACACGCGATTTGGAAAAGCTAATGGTGTATTTGCAGTATAGTTTTTGGAACTGGCAAAAAAAAGGGTTTAACATGATTTTCTATCTTAGTTTTCGAATCATAATATCTATCTCTGACTGCCGGTCGTTTTTTACGAGTCATAAGAAAACCACTACACATCAGAAAAAAGTTAAGAAACTGCCGATACTGCGGGCGTCAATTAATTCAGTATTACGCACAAAGGATCAGTTTCCTTTCCGCGTTGAAAAAAAATAAGACCGGTCAAACAAAGCACTAATCAAAGACAATAAACCACAAACCCTAAAAGAAAATCTTGTTGTTCCTTTCAGGATAAGTTAAATTACCTCATCTCTATTCACGTAGGGCTTCGGAGTTTGCTTGCAACGAGTCCCCTTTCACTCCTTTCCATGGTATTCGACCCTACATTCATAAGCTCCCTAAAAACTTGAGAAATTACCTATTACACCTCGATGACTCTATTCTTATGGATGTTTCATGCCAGTATACTGTTTATATTGTAGCTTCCGAGAGAAATCTATGAGCAAAATCTTGCGACCATTAAATTTAAGAACCCATTTTCAAGTGGAAGGTTTAAGCTATTGTTACTACTTTGTTGTTATCTTCTCAGGTTATAAACAAACTGAATACTTTACAGCCTATCTACTGTAAATATAATCTTACAACTTGTTAGGCGCGTCAAGTATACTCCTGGATGTCTTAAGTCTGCACTGCGCCACGTAAAAGCCTGAATGTATAAATGACAGAATGTATTTTTTTGAGTCATGTATAAAAAAAAAAACAGTTTAAATTGGTCAGGTTACTGCCCTTATGAGCACTGGGGCACGATATGCCTTGTGTTGAAGATAAAGCGTGAAGACACGAACCCGCAAGAACAATACTAAACATATTATAAAAACTTGTTATGTTGATCAATTGATTTTAACAAATTCGTCTGCATTCCTTCCATGTTAAATGATTTTTTGATGTCAATCTTGAGGCGGCAGTAAAGGAACAACGACTTATCTTGCTTTTGTACACATGTCCCTGCAAAAGAGGAGTCAAATTAAGGATTTATCTATGAGGAAGCAGTCCATCTCAGACTATAAAGTGAAATTGTGCAAGGTGTTGCATAACTGTTTTTCCTTATTTTGTGACGTGTGTTAAAAAAAAAAAGACCCATTTAGACCTTGCCTTCCTCCGCAAATTGTGAAGATCAAAGGGAGACCTAATCATATGGGAGGCCAGCTATCTATAATTGCTGTAAAATTACTAATTAAGTTCAGTAGTTGAGGGCCTCATGCTAAGCTTTTTGTCTTTCGGCTAAAGATTTACTGAGTGTAGATTTGTATCTTTCTACCTTCTCAGTTTTCAAAATAGTTTCCCAGTTTCTACTTAGGAGAGAAGTTACCTCTTCCTCACTTATGTAAACCTAGGAGAACACAGGCCGGGTTGTGCTTTAGTTAACCTCCAACAACTATACCTAATTTTTGACCAAAAGCCTAAGCATTTTTCACCTATTTATCATAATCTTCGTATGCAATCGAGCCTTGGCCCTGACATTACCAGATCAACTCCGCACTTTAGAGGGATCATGCAAAAACTTTTTCCGCTACAAATCAACAACCCTTTTTTCAGATGATAACTCGCACAACTGTAGCTTTTATTGAAATCCTGTAAATCTTGAATTTTTTATGTTTTTAATCACTGTTTAATGCCTTTTGGGGAGGAAAGTTAACAGTTATGGCTAAGTTTGTGACTGACAAGTACTTTCGAGTCATGCTTCTTGATTTGCAACGATTTTGCGGTTGTGGCTCTGGTGTAGTGCTTCCGCCGGAGTGTGTGCCTGAAAGCAACTTAATTTAAACCTGTCGAACTAGACGGCTTGCAGGTTTCAGAGTTTTTTTGTTGTTCTTTCTTCGGTTACATTTCAGTTAACCTTGCTGGCATGAACTTAAATAGTGTTTTCAGGCGTTTTTCATCACACCCGTGGCACTTCTCGTCAGTCCCAACAGGGGCACCCAACGAGAATATAGTTCAAAACCACTTTAACATAGCACTGTTAAACGTATTTTAGTATTTAAACGGTTGATACAGGCATATTTTTATCCGGCCTAAGAATTTTTCATCTGTTCGGATTTCCTTGCTGAAAGTCTGGTGATCCGAAAAATAAAGGGATCAAAACTTACCTTTTTGAAAATTTCAGCCAGAAAAAAGGCTTCCGAAAATTCTAATTGCCGTATATCCACGATATTTTTTAAAGATCATGTCATGAACATAAAATTGTATAAACCATCTTTGCAATTTAAGTCCACTTAACGGGTTTAATAGTGATCTAAGGAATTCTAAACAAATGGAGATGTCGAAAAATATTAAAAATGGACTTTTTGGTCAGGAACGATGTAAACAAGACTTTTTCGGAAGCCAGTACCCTTACTTCAACGATGCTGGAACAGATGCTTAATGGTTACGACAAGAGACTGAGGCCAAACTTTGCAGGTAAATATCAGTAAAATAGAGCGTTTTCACTCACGTGGCCAGCATCTATGCAAATTTATTAGAACAAAAAAAGTGTTTGCATAAGAAAAGAGTTCAACTCCAACAGGATTGGTTTGGGACACCAACATGGCCGCCGTTTCATTGTTTTGGGACACCAATATGGACGCCGTGACGTAATGTGAAAACACTCTATTGCGTGTATTCAGGAGTGGATCCTGGTGTATTCAAAACTGGCCTACTGACGTAACTTCGTCACCAAGACTTTTCCAATTATCTAAAGGAGGACGAGGGACGAGGCTATAAATAGTCATTGGAAGGTTACCTCGTGTAACTGGCAACATGTTGGAATGATTCATGCGAATCGTGTCAACCGTGATCTTAAGTGAGAGACAGCCGGGCTACAGTAAGCCCACGCATCTTTATAGAGCCAAAGGTCATTGTAAAACCCAAGTTCTTTAGTGGATCACAAAGCACAGTAATCAAGTTCGCATGTTAGCCCAAGATCGCAGTAAACGTATGTTGGTCTGGACCTCAGGTCACAGTTAGCCCATGTTTGTCAGTGACTAACAGTAGATCCACCCGCTTTAGTGGACTACAAGTCACGATACAGCCATGTTTGTATTAAAGTTGACCACTGATCGAAATACGCCTCTGCAAGTGAATAAACTTATTCATTTGCTTCATTCACAGGTTTTCCAAGTGAAATAAAAATTTCCATGCACGTGCTTTCACTGGTTCCAATAAGAGAGATCGACATGGTAATGAATCATATACACCAACTTTAAACGTTACACTTCCTTCTTCATGGCAGCTTCCAATGAAATATGGTACTTTGTGATGTACGGCAACCATAGTGTTATTACTGATTATAGATATTCCTTACCAAGAGAACGTTTTTTGGCTTGACCTGACCCATAGACCTATTCTGCTAAGATTCTTTGTGCATTGTATTTGCATTATAATGTAGCATTCACATTTAAATGATATGGACATTCCTGAAACAAAACGGTTTATTCCCAAAGGGTTTGAATTGGGTACAACATTGAGTTAGCCAAATAGGTCTATTAGTTTTAAGAATTGACATTTATTTGTCACTGAGGATTTCTGGGTTTTTCAAGATCAAAACGGATTGTAATTGGCGAGTCATCACCATCAGATGGTAGAATCTCATTTGTCCCGTTTCTTTTCCCATAAAAGGAAGCGAGGGCCGTCATATTCTTCCGTCAACATTGGACTGATCCTCGTCTAGCATATGGCCCTTCACTGAGAATTCCAAAGATGAAGCTCCTCGGGAACATCGTTGATCAAGTTTGGCTACCAGACACATATTTTGTGAACGATTTGAGCGACACGAAGTCGAATGAAGACTTCTTGTTTGAACTCACTGAGGAAGGACGAATAACGTACAGTTACAGGTCTTGTAAAATAATTCTCCTTTATGCTTTTTACATATAAAACCTAATTCAACGGAGAACGATGGCTTTTGACATAAGTCATCCATCTACTTAGCCCATGTCGCATTATGGTATTGTCGTAACAGGAATTTCTTTCTCTCTACTACCGTCACTACGGTCAAAGGAAAACATCATTTGTTAAATCAGTTTTCCCTTTAACAGAAAGTTGTTTTTTCGTTTTTTGCGATAAGAAGGGCGTCCATTGTCAATTGTACTTCGCCATTCCCCTCTTTAATTTTTGGCTTAAGGCCGTAGTTCAAGATCCCTGTCAGCTAAATTTTCACTTGTTTCACTGGCAACAGGCACAAACGTCAGACCTGCACTTCACGTCTTTAGGATTTTCACAGCTGGTGAAAGCGTCAACACTCATAATTAATCGTGAAGATCTTTTTAACTTGATGTTTTTGCCTTACCGTATTCAGGAGAACGCTTCGTTTGTACTGTCCCATGAATTTGCGAAGATTCCCAATGGATGAACAAATTTGTGAAATAGCATTTGAAAGTTGTAAGTATGTTTACACGGTATTTATACTTCAACCATCCCTATGAAGCAAATTTCAAACAATTTGGCAAAAGGTGGAGTCACGATCTCCCGAGAAACACTAGAAAGACGTGTACGACTGTTGCGAGTCTTCTTCAATGGAACATTAAACCCATAAAGCACACTTCACTCTAACTTGGTTCTCGATTATTACAGGTGGAATGGTTCTATTAATACCTACCGTCACCATGGTTACACCTGCCGCTTATAAGCCCCGGGCGTATACATCCTCGTAAGGGGTTTACGGAGGGCTTTCAAACGGAGGGGCTGATATCCGAGGGGGCTTATAAACGGGAGGAGCTTATAAACGAGAGGGGCTGATATCTGAGGGGGCTTATAAACGAGAGGGGCTTATATCCGAGGGGGCTTATAAACGAAGGGGCTTATATCCGTGGGGACTTATAAACGGGAGGGGCTAATATCCGGGGGGCAAATAAACGGTAGGGGCTAATATCCGAGGGGGCTTATAAACGAAGGGGCTTATATCCGTGGTGACTTATTACCGGAATAGAAAAGTTTCTCAAAATATGCTATTATAATTGAAGTGCTGATCAAAATGCGTTTTGCGTTTTCTTCAATACATTTGGAGAGGGACTTATATCGGAAGGAAGGGGGGGGGGGAGGGGCGGAATATAATCGGATGTACTTTTTCGCTTTTGGGTAGATGTGATTATCACTGTGGGGGGTCTTTACAAGTGGCAGTTGACTGTATACGTTTTTATTTCGATTGCCGTAGATTCATACGCCGTTGAAGATATTATTCTCACCTGGCTTAATCCAGACGCCTTACAAATAGATGGAAAGTTGCAGATCCCTCAGTACACTCTGGTTGCCTGGCAACAAAAACAGGATCTTAGCAAATATAGTACAGGTAATTACTACAACCCGAAAGGCAATGAGGCATTTTTTTACTTCTTTTCGTTTTTTTATTCTGTTATGCCGTGTGCCCATGATTGTAGTTTTTTGTTTTCATTCCATTAGTCATACTTCCTAGGAGTTACAATAGTTACGTGACACAATTATTTGATTTATTACGTAACGGGCGAAATTACAACCTCGTTCCCAGGGTTCTCTCCTACCCGTCCCTACGGCCTCATGGACTATTGACTCAGAGCCCATTCGGGCTGGAAGAATAATTGTTAATAACACGATTTTACATTTTCGTGGAGTAAACTATAAATATTAAAGAGAGAGTGTCTTTTAGCCCTGGCTAAGTCTATATATTGAGCCTTTGATAGCCGTAGATACATGGATCATTATACGTTACATTTACCGATTTTTTGTTATTATTCTTAGGGAATTTCTCTTCATTAGCAGCAGTTTTGCATTTCAAAAGGCAACTCGCTGCTTACTTCCTTCAAGAGTTCATTCCGACAATCTTGATCGTGGCAATCAGCTGGGTTAGTTTCTGGATCGATGAACGATCGGTGCCCGCTCGGGTGTCCCTCGGAATCACGACAGTCCTCGCGTTAACAACGCTTATGTTTGGAATCCAAGCCTCTATGCCGAGAGTTGGTCACGTGAAAGCCATCGACGTCTTTCTATTATGTAGTTTTTTCTTTGTATTTTCCGCCCTGGTAGAATACGCCATCATCTGCACATTATCGAACGCATATTCGTCAAGGACCGATGGTAGCTTAAAGCAACATTCACATGGGAAAGTGATCCCGTCTGAACTACTTGATGAGAAGAAGAACGTGAAAATAGCTGGCGATAAAAACGAAATGCCAAATCACGATTTGGCGAGAAAAAAGGATGAAATTCAGGTAAATGTTTCTTTTAAATGTTAGCAGCACGCTTCTGGAAGATAAGTTTTATCCGCTACAGGTCAAGCATTTGCCTTGTTCTCTTGCTGTGTCTTTAAGAACAGCGGTATTTGTTTTTACTGGCGACAAGAGAAACCCGTAATCCTAATCTCCAGGTTGTTATTACGCATGCGTCGCATTTATGTAGCCTGCTAGCCAGCGTTCGTTTGGACTTCCACTAAGAATGCGCAGAACTCCATTTGATCACGCGCGTTTCGAACTTCCACCCCTCGTAATCTGATCACGCGTGTTTTGACCATCTGTCAAGTGAAAACAAACGAAAAGCACCAGTGTTGGAGCAGAAGCGTTTTGCCTCTTCGATCGTTGTCGCCCACACTCAGTAACCTTTGGTTATTACTAGTTTAAGTCTGTCATAAAAATTAATGAGAATGAAACTGTTTTGTTACATATCGTTAAAACTACAGGCTAACCCACTAGGGCGAGGGGGGGGGGGGGGGGTGGTGGAGGGTGGGGGATATACTCCTTCATATAAGCTATGTACGTATGTGCTTTCCCAAACGTTGTCGTTTCGTTCTGGATACGGGTATAGACTTTGCTCATTTTGGTGTGGAATCGCGTATGGTGGAGTGTATGAAGATATTTGTCCCTTCAATTCCAGATGAATAAGAAAGAACATTAATATGGAAATTAGAAATGGAGTGTAAGAAATCTTTTTGTTGGCGTCCTTTTGTAAGTAATAATGAGATAATTTCTTAATAGAGGCGAGCTCTAAAAACGAGGGTGGACAGGAGACCAAGGGCTCCCGATCCGGGCTGGTGTGGAAAATAACATTCTTTTGGTCAGGAGTATCCCCCGGGCATTCGGTCAACGGAGCTTAAAGTGACAAAAAGAATCTTAATCGCCAGGCATGAGATGCAAATTCTTTTAGCTCATTTCAACTCGTATTTTCCTATGCTAATCTAAAGCACTTCATTTTTATTTAGTATTGGTTCGCATAAAACTTGGCTTTTCTCTATCCACGATCGACTACAACGTTTCGATATCGGTTTGAAGTCGAATCTCCCCAGGGGGAGGTACTTCCCTATAAGAGGCTAATGGGGAGGTGCCGCTGGATGGGGTCGCGTTTCCAATAGAGTTACTAGAAATGGGGTCGCATTTTCTTTATTTTGGGTAAGATAGTTCCTCATATTTACGACTAGCAAACGTACCAGAATGTTTGTATTGTAGGTGAAAAGTAAGGTGTTCTAAATTCAATTAGATAGATTGGTAAGTAGATACATAAACAGAAAGTGACAAAGTTGGGATCGCGAAAATTATATATTTACCCTAAAGTGACTAAAATGGAGTCTATAATTGGCCAAACAATAGACTATAATAGAGTAGGGTCTCTGACAGGCCAGCGGCATAAACACACTGCAGGAACAATTAACCCAATTATCCCCCCGGGGCAAAACTCCCGTACGCGAGCACCCAATCTCAGACCTAAAATGCCAAGATTTAGTTGTCAACATTGATAATTGTAAAACCGTTAACCCGTTAACGGTAGTCACAGTTTACGAAAGGTGGTCGTTTACCAGAGCTTCCGAATTCAAGTAAAGTGATTCGGTTGGGAATATTCCTATGTTTTAAATAGGAAGAAGAAGAAAAAGCGTGCTTTTAATCAAATTGGCCGATAAGAGTCCACTTTTGCTATTCTTTCCTATTCATGTTGGTGTGTTCCAATTCAAAGAAAGAAAAGAATGATAGTGAATTTCTTTATTCGAATCCCTTGTTTACATAGCACTTTTAAGTCGGCTTTAAGATTAAAAAAATACGAAACTTGGTGTAGTTTCTTAAGTAATTTTTTTTGCTGTACCGTGTGCACGATATAAAAGGCTGCATAGCAGTTCTCACCTATTACTCCCCTTTATTTTTCAGAGAAGAGACCACAGCGAAAATCATGATTCTTCGCACTATTTCCCCCCTTGGTTTTCCAGAAAGCGCCGTTCCGGCGTTACAAGAGGAGACTCATGGCTGTCATTGAATCAGCGACAGCCGTGTGACATTGACCGGCACTGTCGAAAGTTGTTTCCAATGACCTACGCCTTGTTTCTGTCAATATACTTTGTGGTCTACTACTTTGCAGACATTTGAGATGGCAATTTATGCTATGGCTATAATATCACACTAGTATTTTTTGGTTTAGTTTGCATGTTCCTTTTGATAACATCCAGTAACACGATCGAAATGCAGCTAATAAAATGCAAGCGAATGTTGATTTTGGTTTTTACTGACTTCTTGCATTTCATATTTTACATTTTAAGAGTAATTGGTCACAGCTGCACTTTGCCATACTGAAAGCCTTTCACACTTTCTGTTTTCTGTGACGTACGTATAAAATGCAATTCGTTGTATATGAAGGTTTTTCTTAAAAGCCAGTTGACTCGACTTTCGTGCTCTCATAAAATGATGACAAAACTGCTACACTACTTCGCTTGCTTGAACGATATTAAAAATGGCTACAAGCCTCTCAGCTTATGACCATTTTAATTTTCCAAAAACATTCGTGATTCCTGACTTATGTGAGAAAGGCTTTTGCGGGGGAGACAGCTGTGTAATATAGCCAAGATTAGGGCTTATTCCGAAGTGTTTCCGTTTAACTGCTTGAGATGTTTTGCTGTTAATGTCCTTTTAAACTAACTTGCCGACTCTTGATAAATGCCTTGAAGCTCACGCTTAGGTAACTTGATTTCTCTTAGCAGTTGCTAAGGATGGTGCAAGTAATGCACAACATATCGCAGACTGTGTATCTCAGTGGTCCTTCGATAACAGGGTTCAACTGAACAGCGAAAAGTGTAAAGAATCTCTTTCACTAAAAAGCAGTCTGAGTTCCATCCTCTTCTTGTAAATGGTAACCAGCTAGAAGTATCTAGAAACGAAAAGCTGCTGGGTGTGATAATTACAAGCGATTTATCATGGAATGAGCACGTTAACGAAACTGTAAAGAAGGGGTCTAAACGTTTGTATTTCTTAGTTCAGTTTAAATAATAATAATAATAATAATAATAATAATAATAATAATAATCGATGTTTAAACAGGGTGACCCCTTCAGTCACAGGACTTGTATCAACGGGGGCCCTGTATAACGTAAAAATAAGAGTATGTAAAAATAACATATATCAATACTGTTCAAAATTAAAAGCTTAGAAAAAGGTAATAACGTTCTCATAAAAATTGGATGTAGATTGGAAATGTTCTAAGAAATGACCTAAGAATAAAAATCGGAGATAACCTTGAAACGCTCCTTAGGTGGCAAAATCTTTATGTTCGTTGGAAAGCTATTAAATATGCATGCACCATGATAATAAAAAGACTTTTTAGCGACATCTAAATGCATCTAAATGAAATTTGGGAAGTATAATGTCAGTGATTGACGATCTAGTACATCTATTAAAAACATGATAGTTGTCGCTCTGGCAGCGTAACATGAAATAGTCTTAAACGGGCAAAGCTTTCATTTAGGAATTTAGTCCTCTTTTATGCCACATGTATAAAATCAATCCTAGTTTGTGCAGCGCCTGTTTTCTTTTATGCTCTGTATTTACAGTGTGAGCCGGAGCGGGTCCATAAAAGGGCATTATCAATCATTTGCCTCAGTCTGTCTTATGACGAGGCACTTAATCCTGACGCTGGTATTCCAACCATTATTTCATACTGCGAGGACATATATATGTGACAAGGTTTTTAACGCTGCCCTTGGCAACAAGGATAACAAACTTAACAAGTTATTCGACTGAAGTTAATAATTTATTACACAGGTAAAATTCTGAAAATTTTATGTGTAAGACGTAATTTTGTGATATTTGACATTCATTTTTTCGGGCTCTTATAAGAATCCTTTTTTGGTGTTACTACAGATGATTTATGATATCTTTAGCCCTTGAAAAATGTGAGGAAGAATGCAATATGCTTTAAATTTTTCTGGTAAAAGATTTTTGTCCACTGAAAATTAAAATTACTCAATGTCCTGGTGGATTCCGTCTTAACCTGTGTTTAATTGAGGAGAAATTACGCATGTGCAAAATCTAGACAGGTGCAATGTGAGCGATGCAATCGCAAAAAGTTAAGCTTCCACAAAATAACGACAGTGTAGCGTCAATATCTCGAAATAGGACTGGGGGAAAGTTGGTTATTTTTAAAAGTCAAACCTTTTCAGTTATCAAATACAATATAGGTCTGGAGGCGCTTGCTTTAAGAATTCAATCGGAAACTAAAACCCCCGTAGCATGGTAGACACGATAATATGTTTTCCCCGCCTACTCACAGCTTGTCATGTCTTTTCCATATTTGAGTGCAACGGTGGACCCCAAACGGTACGAAGCAAGGTAAATGATTATTTTCTCCTTATTAATCAATGTCTATCCTTAAAACTAGTTTAGTTGGCGTTTAAGTTCTATCGAGTAGTGATTTCTCTCTAGCAGAAGCGGGTCATTTTTCAAGGTACGACTTTTCAACTTTTATTTAGTTTTCGTAAATATTTTAAATAATTTATCATTACAAGTGTTTTTTCCCGTACAGGTTTTCGATATCGAGTCGATTTATTTCCTTAACGTCCTGTTCCACCTTGCAAATAGCCATATAGTTAATTCGAAGAGCTCAGTGCTGAACTGCATACTTAGGTTACTTCAATTTCCTTCGGAGAAAACTTGTGCTATTGTTTGCGATTGGCAGATTGACTACCTAGTAAATATATCCAAATAGCTGTTAGTATTTGAAAACATGTGGCAAAAAGTTCTTTACCCTGCTAGCAGAGGCTTTTCCCTTGTGTTTCTCAGCGTTGTACTGCCATTCTCTTCGCTGTTTTGGCTGCTCGCGTTTTGTTTTGGTTGTTTCTGTGCCGAGGAAAAACTTCTGCAGACAGCCGTTTGGGATTCCTGTTGAGCATGCGCGAGATGAAAATGCGGTTACCATGGAATTTCTGTGTCACGTGTCGGTAATACGATGCCGCCGCCGGAGTTTGCTCATGTATTCATGAGTCAATTTTCCCACGGGAATGACTCGCACTCGCCATGTTGATATAGCGGGCTCACTTTTGCACAGCAAACTAGTACATAAAAGATGCGCGAGTTGATAAAACCGGTTCCACAACCGGTTTAGTCATGTGATTACCTCCTAGATCTTGGAGGTATCTAGTGCGCATGCTCAACAGGAATCCCAAACGGCTGTCTGCAGAGGTCTTTTCCTCGGCACAGAAACAACTAAAACAAAACGCGAGCAGCCAAAACCGCGAAGAGAATGGCAGTACAACGCTGAGAAACACAAGGGAAAAGCCTCTGCTAGCAGGGTAAAAGTTCTTCAAATAGTTCCAGAATCAGATTGATGGCTACTGGCATGGTCACACTCTCGTTTCAGTGCAAACAAAGAAATCTGTTTGTTAATGTTTCGTGGTAGATATCCGCCAATAAAGAGATCTAGAGTTACGTTTACGGCAAACGGCAAACGGCAAACGGAAAACAGCAAACGGCAAACAGCAAACGTTAATTTGTAGCACGTGACCGAGTTTCCCTTAACTTGTGCTTTACTGTTCATTACTTCTACCCAAAAATTTGTAGTTTCAGGTTAGTTTTGCCCTTAAAAATTGATTTAAACTGTTTTCAGCCGCACGTTTTCTGTTTTGAGAATTCTCAACTTGAATCTGACGTTTGCCGTTTGCCGCAAAAGTCAATCTAACTGAACTAAAAGGTTAAACGTATGCAATCTCGACCCAGAGCTCTTCTGCGCATGTAGAGGAGAGAGATCAAGAGCTCTGGGGAACCCTGGAGCAAGATTGTCTCTAACTGGTTTCGGCAAAAAACAATAAAAGTGTTTCTGATTGGTCTATTCAAGTTTGAACGAGAGCGGTTGAACGTGCGGCGTGTCTGGCGTGTGAGCGGGTTTTTCCCTAGACATGTTGAAGTAAACAAGGCCGGCCGATTCTTGATATCAGCGATTCCAAAACAACATTTGAACGACTAATTAGGCAGAATTACTGGATTTTCCAATTTTCAAATAAAATAGCTTAGCTACGTATCGAAAATTGAACCGTGAACCAGAAAAAGGTTTGAATGCGAAAAAATAAAATAAAAATATGATGCGACTAGATATTCATAGTTCTCTTCTTTTCCCACGATATCACATTTCAAAGCAGCTTCGCTGAAGTGTTAATGTTCATGAACAAACATAAATAAAAGGACGCTAAATTCATATTTTGGAAAGTTTTATTGGAATTTCGATACGTTTTTTTTAACAAGCCATTCGGTTTTCACTTACCGCCCTGTGAAGTAGTCCACAGAAATATTAATCAACTGCCAAGCATACGCAAACTTCAAGTCTCAAATCTGTGATTGGGAACGTTTAACGGTATTTTCTCAGCAGCTACCACAAGAGCCTTGGATACCTGAAAATTCTTCACGGCCGTTAACTGATTTTCTTCAGTTCTAATACCGAAGCAACAAAACACTTAGCGATGAAGCAGATATAAAAGATGCAAAAAGTTTGGGTTGGATCAAAGAGCATGCGCTGTGAGGCCCAAATAGCCAGATTTTGGCTACTCCGGCGCAGAGTTTCCCAGAGCTTACGGGCGCATTCCCAAACCCGTAAGCACTGGGGTCGAAAATGAAACGTATGTTACTCATCCGTGCACTGATAATAGTGATGTATTTGTAGGAATCATGTGCCGTGTCCTCCACCTTACTGTTGAAAACACAGCAGACTACGACATTGACGATTAATTATAGGCAAATTTTTTCACATGAAATCTTTAACAGCTGTTCCAATTTGCTGTCAAGGCACATGGTTTAATAGCGTTATACTCAACCGATTTAGCCACATTTAGCCACAAGGAACTGTTCACAAGATTGAGTAAAATATTTAAATTACACAGTAAATCGAAACGTTGTCACGGATAGGCAGAGTACGAAGATTTAAACGAAATGATTGATCATGGCGAACAATTTCGTACATCATGGCGGCCGCGCATGCGAAACGCGATACTTTTTGGACTTAGCTTTCAAAACGCTGTGAATAAAATTACAAAGAAATGTATGAGAATTTGCCTCACCGTGTTAAAAATTGTCCTCTAACTCCTCAAGGGCAAGTTTAATCTCGGGTCCACAACTCCAGTTCTTAAAATCCATGTATACTTTTGCCTTTGAGCGGTGTAGTTTTCAAATACAAAGTGAACAGAAGGTTCCTAACGTGGTGTAAAATGTTTGTTCTATACGAGGGAATCCGCCATATGTCTTTTCAAAACCGGGCAGAGGTGCTCCCGCAGAACGGCAAAACCAAAACACAAGTTGCTTCTGTTTGAAGTCCACAACTCCAGTTCGATTGAGCAGATAACAAAGATCCTTTTGAGCCTATAAATAAGGTCTGTAAGCCTTTCTTCGCTGTTCCCAGCTAATGTAAAATACGAGAAAAATGGGTTGCAAGAAGTCTTCTTGTGACATGTGGAGATGCCGAGAAAATGAAAGGTTTATATATCTTTTTCCCGAAGTAAACATCGGCTGCCATTTTGAAAGTGCTCCGTTTATGTTACTCTTACATAAACAGTTTGAATTTCAGTATAGAGTCCGCTGTACGGCTTGAGAAGAAGCTTGGAACGACAGGGCTTAAAAACGGCTGGGCATGCGCATTAAAACTCTGGCGTTCTTCCCGCCATTCGATTTTCAAAATGGCGGACGACGAATGAAAATTCTACACGTCATTAGGACGGCTATTTGCGACATCTTGCTCGCCCAGGGCCTTCAAATTCTGCGTTACTGAACGCAACGAGGACTGTTGCTTGGATTTGAGCCACGATGGCAGACATCGGAACGGTGTAGTGATTTTAATGAAGCGATCAACGCAACGTCCTCAAAAGCAATATTTCACCTTTTCAGAATTCAGTCAAGGTACAGTTTTGCCGTAATATAAGGTGGTCTCAGCTTGTATAAGGTTTTAAAGTGCATTTTCTTGTAGCTTATTTATTATTGTACAAAATATCAAATATGACTTTTTTTTCGTTCTGATGAAAATTTTTTATCGCTTCTTGTTTGTGGACGTCGTTGACATTGCATATGGAAGGAAAGAAGGCGCACGTCGTGAGTAGAGAACATTGTATTTTTCTGTTTTTTATGTCTTTAGCGTCTCCTCTTACGGCTGAATAGTAAGCGAAACGGAAATAGGAGTCCGCCGACAGTTGAAAGATTAGTTCATCTTTACTGTATATTTAAAGTGGGCGTAAAAAGTCTTGTACACACGGCTGTTAAGCATAATTTTGTTTTGTAAGTGATGGCGTTCGGAAAACTTGAAATTAATAAACTTCATGCGACTTCAATGTGTACCTTGTTGTTTTAATTTTGTCACCGTGAGCTACACTCTGCGGCTGGCCGCGTGCGTCTCCCTCCAGTGTTAAAGTTATGACGTTATTTGAGTTTATAACCAGCCTGTCATCGGCCTATTTTTACTCTTTTTCGTGATGTTTTGTTTTCATGAGAAAAGGCTAGCTTCCGGCCTTTTGGGGACGTGTTTGTATATAAGGGTGTAGAGGGACGATTTTGTGGTTTTGTTTGCAAAAGTACCATTTGGAGAAAACTAAAGACGTCACTAAAGAAAACAAACGAAACTGCTGCCCATGAACGTCCACAGAGCAGAGCTCAAAGTATGAAGAACTGAGGCGGAGAAAGGATTGGAATCCTGGAGAAGGAAAGGGACCTTGAAAGAGAAAGAAAAATGATTTAAATAACACTTAATAAAGGTGGCCACTTTAGTTTTCGTACACTATAGCAAACAAAACACATGCATGTGCAGTTTGTACCAAGAATGATCAATAATAAATGTAAAATTTACACCACTACTGATGTATACAAAAAGGCATCCAATCACTGTATCGAGACTGTTATGTGTAAGTTCACATGCAACAGGCATTTCTCAGCAAAATTGGTCAAATCCAGAGGAAAAATGAGGACCTTCTGGACAAAATTATATTCTAAAAGAGAAAATTGAAAGGTAAACACTTCTAAAAGTCCTTTTAACAGTCCCGAGCAAATGTACCAATTGACTGTAAGTTTATCTCTGTAGTACATAGGGAATAGTCACAAGTAAAATGAAAATGCCAACAGTTATTGTAAAATTCTCTTCCACAAGAGGACACATTATTTAGCACACTGTTTCTACAATTCCACAAGGCTCTGATCAGACACTACAACAATGGAGGAGAAACTCCATGACCCATTTACGGTGGAACATTTTTGTAACAAGCATGTACCTGCAACTTAACAAGTCATTTCTGATGCAAGATTCATTGATGAAAACCACACCCTTTCAGAGAAAAGAAGAAAGCCACAAAAATCAAGGGTTGCAGCAGTCTTGAATAGTTTGAGTTTCTTCCAAAACCAGGTAGTTTACTACAAGAAATGGCCAAATATTTCAATAGAGCCAAGAGGTTTTTCTAAAATAGGGCTATATGTAAAAAATGCAAACTGTACATGAAGTAGAAAACTACAGCAATTATGTCTTTACTGAGTAGTCAGGGCTAAAATAATTTTTTGACTGTTGTTGGTCATGCTGACTGGCCAAAGAAATTTCAGCTCAGTTAAGTCTATTGTTTGACAGGTCATGTCCAAAATATTAAAAACAAACAATAATATTTTAATTAAAACCAGGAGCATAATTTTAACATAATAGCTAAACAAGCAAAAATATAACTAAATTCAAATGCAAATACATTCAAATCCATTTACAATGTAAATGTACTGTTAAAATGACTGGCAAACCAAAAGTTAATCCAGACAAAATGGTCATCTTGGCCAGTGATTGTTTATTTACCGGTGGCTATTTTGAGCCTTGGTGGTAACCATTGAAACTAAATAAGACATTAAACAAGCAGTCATTGAAGCCAAGAGAGTGGTTGGCCAACTAAAAGTAATGGCTGGGCAGCTAGACCACTTGGCCGACCAACTCTTAAGACAAGCCAGAAAATAATTTTTTAATGTGAAAATAACAATAATTCAATTTAATGAGCAGTACTAATGATCTACCAAAAGACCGAAAAGGACAGTAGTGTACATTTAGGTGAAAACTGCAAGACAAGGTACATTGTGTATTACAGAATAATTTTTTTCTTTGGTATTTTGGATCATTGCGTTCTACTTCTCCTGTTTTGCCTCTCTTTTCGTTATCAACTGCTCCTCTTTATTATGCACAAAGGGACATCTCTTCTCCACTACTGTGTCTTTATTGAACTATGCAAGAGAAAAATTCCCTATATCTGCTGCTCTTCAAAGCCGTGTACTCTTGGACTTTCCTTCTATCTTCTTCATAACTTTCTGTCAAAGCATAAATGAATGTTAATCAGCCATAATAATTTTTAAACAGCTATGCAAATAAAGACCACTGCCTCCATGCCCCATCCCCTCCACATCCTTCCCAAAAGAATTAAATAGATGATTTAAATTCCTTGAATTATTGCCTGTAGCACTGGGCTGCTGTATGGTTTGTGAACTATTGTGATTATTGAACTGGTATGTGGTTATTGGACTATTATTTTTCCAGGACTTATCAAGGATAAATGCCATATACAAGACTATAGATGGCCATTCACCTAGAATGGAATGTCATTAGCTTGTGTATGACTGAACTTGTGATGTTGTTGCTGAACTACTTGTCTTCGTTGAACTACAACAAAAGTAAGGAATGTTCCTGTGTAGGCACTGCCCAACTGAAATAAGAACAACAGTCCATGCACTCAGTGGTAGAACAATCAACAATACATTTATTGAATGGTCCCTGATCAGTACACAAGTGCAAGAGGAAGGAAAAATTTGGCTGCACTGGTATTTTTGGCAGCAGAATTTTTTACAAACATCTTCAGTGACGTATGGACAAAGCAGATTGAAAACATAAAACATTCCCAAAGTAAGAAAAAAGTATCAGGTATTGAAAAGATAGATTATAACATTTATGCTGGTATTATTTAAAACCTACAGTCGCTGTATCTGTCCCTCAAGAAATTTCTTGTCAAGTAAACAAAGAACTTAAGTCAAAATTGATTCTGTCTAAATAACCTGGCCAAGCCTTGCAGATAATTTTTTCATTTTCATTACTTTTTCAGCCCTAGGCTACCATTTTCCAGTTTTTCATGCCAATTTAGACCAACATTGCCTTCCCCTTGGCTATGCTTTTCCTGGCCATGAGCCTAATCTTTGCCTGAAATGTGACATGCCAACCTGTGTGCACAACAGGAGCTTTGAAAACATAATTCGATTGTGCATAACACAAACCAACAATCCACAGACAACAGTTATTTCCGGATTGAGGAAGTAAACTGCCGCACATGTTACCCTTTGTTGGTACAACGGATGAAAGAACTGGCTCAGTCATTAATAAAAAGAAATGTGTTATTGAACAGTGTTTCCCAACTATCTGATCTTGAGACTGATTGTTGTAACAATGAAAATAAAAAAATCGTTACATAAATTTTGTATAAACTTACTATTCATGGACAATTTGAGTTTTTTAACTTGTAAAAGAGAAAGCAATAACTTGAACAACTTCAATCGGAGCGTGATTATTGGCACAAACATTTAACATAACCTAAGCAAAAAAAATATTTCCAGATACCTTGCATAACAATGACGATCATGCCGATGAAGATGATGACGAAGGGGATTTGTTCAACCAGAAAGCAGACGATGATACAGAAAACTTCGACGAGGACTGTTTAATATCCCACTTCGCGCACCTTTAACCGTATAGTACGAAAATCAAACGTGAAGCTTGAGGGGCCGTCATCAATCCATGGAAAAGGCCTCTGCGACACAAAATGGCTCTTCTAGAAGCCACTCAATTCAAAAAAGGCAATGACCAACAGTCGCAGACCACTTGTGTTGAACGTTAAGTTGTTGACAGTTTATTCCCTTCAAGACGTCTGCTTGCATCAAAACATGTTTCTCTTTTATCTATTGATTAAGTAGCCGAAGCACTATGTTTTGGGTATCAAAAATTACAAACTGAAAAATATCATTTAACAACACGTCCTGATATAGTAAGAACTTTGAAAAATGCGCCGAAATACAGCTCCGAATCGGCCACCGATAGTCCGCCATATTGACAAGATCATTCATTCTTCGCGTGACAAAGTGATGTGACATCACGGCTGTTGATTGTCCAAAACTGTAATAACAAGAAAACTTTGGTTTTTGTCTTCTTTCGAATTTGTTTTTGTTTGAGTATGTGTAAAATAATATTTTTTAGTTGCTTTGTGGTAGTTTCTAATGTTTTTACTAGATTTATTAATGATAGTGTGAGCCTACGTATTAAACCGCTGACTGTACGAAATTGTTCGCCATGTTTTGTGTTTTCTGTACTAAAAAGTAATTTTTTCTTTACTGTTATTCCTATAAATTGATCAACTGTCAAAACCAGACAAAATTACAGAAATGCTATGAAGCAGCCCCTTTCCATTGGTGCGTTTATAGTGACTCCGGCAAGTACATAAAGCGTTTGAGGCTGCAGAGTGCGGAAATGGTACCAAGTTCTTCATTGCGGGATTAAGATATTAAATACGAGCCGTTTTAATTTAGCGTTAAATTTGAATCAAATCTGATTTGGGAAAGCCCCAAATGCTGGGTATAACTTTTAGTCCACAACTTAGTTCCTGAATGCCCCTCTAAAATGATAAGTTTAAAACAAACAATGAAAAAAACGTTTCAAAGAACGAAAAACAAAATCAGAGGGCCAGTACTCGGCACAGATCAATATATCTGACGATTAAGGGACGCGCCGTCATGTTTAATCCTCAAATATTTAATTTTGATGGAAAACTGAGTATGTTCTACTGGCACGTTACTTTGATTGACATCTTAAAGAACTGAATTCACTAATTCTAAAAGAAAAAAAAAATCGCTATACGTAAGGAGCATGAAATGGACCCAATGGTAATAATGTTCTTTACATTTGCTCCTTTTAAACAAATATGTGAATAGCGAAATACACTGGTTTTGTAGAAGCCACAATAGAAAGTGACCTGGAAAGCAAAATATTAGCCACGTAGAAACAAACTATTCGCCAGCTATCGGGGAGGCTAAATTATCACTGCTGGGTAGCCTGAATTAAAACACTGGTTCGGGCTTCACTGGGTCTGTTACAGAGGGGTGTCTTTAAATGTATTCTCTGACTAGACAACCAAACGCCATTGTTCCATGTAAACTTGTCTCCGCTTGAGCCACTAACGGTCAAGCCAGAAAGTATAAAATTTGATCAAACAAACAACTAAACTGCAAGGACTGATCAAACAACGTGAAGTAGTGTGACGCTAGTAACAATATTTTGACAGGCGTACCCCCTAAGATTCTATTAATGAAATGATCATTTGAAAGTTGAATCTGGTAATAGTTGTACATTTCAGATTCATCTTTGCATTCCAGCATGCAATATTTTTGAGAAAAGTTAGGATAGTTTTAATTTTTGTAGAGAAGTTTCGGATGAATAACATCCATCGTCAGTACAGAACCCTCTAGTAGGTGTGATAGTCGGGGTACGCTTGACCTTGCTCAACTGTAATAGTAGTGTTTTTCTGTTTGTTTCCTTTTCCGCAAATATATGCGAGAAGTATGCATGGTTGATTATGCTAACAATCTCTCTTCGCAAACAAGGTGACTTCGTTGTTATTACAGGCGCATTATAAATGCATTGGTAGCTGTAGATTAAAGATTCGTCTATGCAGTTACCCTTGAACCCCTATATAATTAATTGGTAAAATAGTTTTTTGAGTAACAGACAACAGCGACAACAGCGGTCGGCGGCCATGATGGCGGTGTTTTTTCAAGCTCTATTCGAAAAAATATCATAGCCAAGTGGCCTTGCTCCTATTCAATTTTTTTCTTCTTATTACTTCTTATATGTTTGTCTTGTCGTTTTTGTCATGTCCGCTGTTACTCGTGAGCAGCTAGTGAAGAGTTTGGAGGAGAAATTGGAGCAAAAGTTGGCTCCATTCCAGACAACGTTCAATGAGTTAAAGAAATCTGTTGAGGAGGCCAAAGAGCTGTTATCATTCACTAGCAAACAATATGATGCTCTACTTAAAAGACTCTCAGTGTGCGAGGAGGAGAACAAGAAGCTACGAAATGAGAACAAGACACTGCAGAAAACTCTGGATAAACTGGATACATCGTTCAGGTCTGTGACCAAGGCAAATAATGACTTGGAACAATATACTCGAAGGGAGTGTGTGGAGATACGAGGCGTTCCGCAGAAACTGGAAGAATCGACGAATTCAATTGTGAAAGATTTGGGAAAAGCTATTGGTGTCGATATTACTGATACAGATATATCAGTCAGCCACCGCCTTCCCCCAAACCTGGCCCGTCGCCCAAAATTGTCAAGTTTGCGGTGTACGACATAGGGACTTTAAGATCCAACGACGCGGACGGCAACGCGAACGTCATAAAAACAATAGGTTTAATTAGCAAAACAACAACTTTGCACGTGCATCACACTTTTTTTGTACATTTCTTTCACGTTTTTGCACGACTACGACGTGAAAATGCCTAATTTGGCGTTTAATGGAGAACGTAAACAAGCAACGACGAATTTTATTTCTCTTTCTGAGCTTAAATATGGTCCCTTGAAATTCAGCTTTAGGAGGGTTCGCCTACAATTGACAAAGTAAGTGGGTAGGAATAATCGCTATGAAGACTGAAAGAACGCAAATTCAGTTTTTAAGCGATGTTCTTGTTGCCGTCGCGTCGTTGAATCTTAAAGTCCCTATTTGCAGACTGCAGACCGCAGACTGCAGACCGCAGACCGCAGACCGCAGACTGCAGACCACAGATTGCAGATTGTAAATTAATAGACACCAAAAATCTTCCTAATAAAGGTTACACCATCAAAAATATAGCATCGTGTGAAAGTGAGAAAGTAGCCTGGGAACAAGGTTGATGTTTTTGCGCAAAGTTACATTGACCTCATTTCCAAGATGCTGTTGGCTATTCTTCACCGACCCGACTCTTTATTGACTCACCCGGCATATCACTAATTGAGTTGATTCTTTATTCTTCTTTGATTATTGTGAATTGATAATGACAAGTAGCAATGCCCATTAATGCCTGTCTAAATAGTAGTCTTCTGTAAAAAAAAGTGTTTAGATTGCGAGCACTTCGTGCTCACTACAGTTACGTCTACAAAAACAACTAGGATAGATCACGGACATTTAACACCTTTTAAATGACGTATTTCATCTTAGTAGCTAGTGTTTAAGGATATGCCAGACAATCTAAACCGAACAGATCCTACCTGGACTCGACGAATTACCGGAAGTGCATTTTGAATTTCTAAATAGGCAAATGGCTTTTTTAACAGGCCAATCATTGCTCATGCTCAAAACCTAGTACACAGTTGGGGCTTCACCGGCGAAAAATGTCTGATTGGTCGACGCGCGACCACGTGACATTGCCAAATTCAAAATGGCGGCAATACCTCCATCGATCGGATATTTTTAGAATAGCCCAGACTTTTTATTATCCTTTTTCACCTATTCCTATGGGATTCGTTTCCTGTGATGCTCGCGATTTGGACGGTTTTCGGGATTCAACTTTGGATCACGAAGGACAACAATGTTTCTGCAAAAAGCAGGGTCACTAGAAAGAACGGCCTTTGTTCACAGCTCAACGCAGCAGATAAATACGACACTTTGGGTCCTTTGAAGTTGCTTAGACACCGGGTAGTTATTTTATTATTTTTTTTCCCAAAAAGGTAAAGCAAAAATATTTGTTCTCCAGCAACACTTTCCAAGCTACAAAAAAGCTTGAACATGAGCTAAATGAACTTTAGTGTCTGCATTCAGTCTTTACATTGAGAACGGGTGCAATTTTAATATCAAAACTTTAAAGCTGTCTTTGACCAAGCAAAGTTTTTTTTTTTCTTTTCAATGGTTATTGTGCGTGATCTGAATAAGAAAATGAAATTTTTAAAATTAGGGCGATACTACATACTATACTTGAAAAGAAGAGAACCTTGATTCAAGTGTTAGTTGGAAAAAATACTGACTATATTTTTTTAGTATATAAAGGTTAAAAAAGTGATGCATATAGTCTAAAGTGCTACAATGGAGTAAAAACCCAGATCTTTCCATAAGTAAATTTTATTGACACTGTTAGGGACATGTGCTTTCCTTGAGTACACATTTATTCTTTAAAAAATCTTGTTTGTGAGGCTGCACTTTGTTTGATGCAGGATCAATCAATCTTTTCTGAAGAGAAATTAAAAGTAAAGTATATTAACATGTAAGATATTTCAACACTGCCTTAGCCAACAACTAAGAAGAAACTGAACTTCAAATCAAAAAACAAAGTGAAAACTACTTCACTGTGAAACAACAACCACTTCAAATACATATCACATTAAATTCATGCAAATGTAGACCTGATGAGAAGTTTATAGGAATAGAAACAGACAATAATTACAATGAAACCATAATTTTTGAATGAGATCTGTGAGTGTCCTCTCATAATTCTGACAGAAGATCAAAATTGGAAACTGCACATCCTACACAACTGCATTCATCAACATGATGCAACTAAAATTTCATTAAGGTCATTCCTCTGAATTGCATTGCGCATCTCTACTGCGCATAACATTGCAACACTAGTCACGCAATCTTTTCAAGATGGCTACCGTCGGCGTCGGCAACCAAGTCGAGAGATAAAAGAGGTTTTTTTGTAAGTTCAAAAGAAAAGGGAAGACGAGAGAGGTTAAAAAATGTTTGGAAAAGGAAGTGTTGTAATGTGGAAGGTGATGGAGGCGTTAGCACAAAAAAGAAATGCATCGAAGCCGGCAGCTGCAACTTTCGAGGCAGACGAGTGATCGAGTTAGAAGTGCTGGCCAAAGCCCTAGATAGTGGTTGCAGTGCATGTGAAAAAGCTCTTCAGCTATCAAACTGACTATCTCCGGGTTGGGTAGTTTTTTGTATATCATGTGCGGCGATCTGGAATGTGGAGAGGTAAATGTGTGCACCACAAACAAATCGCATCGTGCCGCCGGTGCTGGTCGCGGCCGACCAATTTTTGATGTAAACACCAAACTTGTCTCAGGTACAGTAGGTATATTTATTTGATTAGCAGCTTTTATCTGAACATTTTTCCGAGCTTCATCATAATTTAACAATCATAATACCGAGTAATAACTAACTTTAATTACATCTGTACGAATAAGTGCAGTTAAATTTACGATGTTTTTTTCCTGGAAAGAGAAATGGGCCTGCCCGCCTGGGGACAGAAAATGATGGCATAGCTTCTAAGCGAATACCGGCACCCTGTTACACGGGTAATCTTTTAGAGGACGAGTAGCTTGCAAACTAAACTGAACGCAGGGTTGTCGGAACAGCAACAAGAAGATTTATTCCAAAAGTGAACGTAGTTTCCACGAAGTAAAACTCCACAACAGCACTTAACTCGGTAAACTTACACGGCCTCCGCCAACTTCAATAAATTCACACGGCCTCTGCCAACTTGATAAACACTGCTTCAGTCACACTTCACTACACACGGCTGATCGTCAAAACTCTCTTCGCTTGTGGTAAACTAGTTGAAACTCCAGTCAGACTCGCTTACTTATATACATTTACAATAATAATCTAGAGGTTTCTAAATAGTCTAATTATAGAAAGATTACAAAAAGATTACAAAATATCCCACTTTAGAAACACTTACACAATATCCTAAAATAAACAAATTACGAACTCTCGCGAAGCTTCTAGAAAGTCACGCTAGTCACGCAACAGAGTTTTTCGTAACACACCCCCCTCTTTTTTTCGGTTATTTGACTCTAAAAACAATAGGCTGCTTACACAAAAAAAATGGACAATTTTCTATGTTCAGAAAAAAAGATATAAAGGAAAGTATAAAGCCAATACTCATTTTTTCATTTAAATTATTGTAACCATGGTAACGAATTTAGGGTAGTGCTTCCTCGACATATGCGTTTTTGTACCAAAAGCCTTTTGAAAGTGTTACTCTTGTCCAACTCTAAATATGTATAGCCTCATTTCGCACCATCAATAAAATTCTGAGTGTTATTAGGCCTAATGATTAATATAGTCCATTGTGCAAGGCAGCAAACCGGAAGTGTTGAAAATTACCTCAAAGGGGGTATGTTTGAGCCCTCGCAGCTCGTAAACGAATACCGGCACCCCCCTTTTTTATTTTTATTTCGAAGTCCCAGTATGATGAATAGTTAATAGACAAAATTTGAAAAAAAATCTATGTTAAGTTCTATTTCAGGGGAATGACCTTAAGACTCAAAGTTTACTCCAAACTTTAAACTCCTGTAAGTTTAATTTGTGATGATTTTTTTTATTGGAAAGAACTTTTGAATACTTAGTAGCATGTTAACTCTGTCATTCATTTTATAACTTGGCTCCCAAAGAAGTTAAGACAAAAACGATGCACATAAAAACAAAAGCATTCACAGAAAAATTACCCTGTTCGCCTCCTACCAGGATCAAATTTTAAAGCAAAGAAGCACCCCCCACCGAAAGCCTTGTGTGCAAAAATTTAGTGCTAAAAATTTGTACGCGGGGGAAATCATGTCCGTAAGTGCAGTTCTTAACACGGAAAGTAACAGGGACCTCGTTGGGGATAATCCCAAGCCAAATTTATGGGCAAAATAATCCAAATTTCGACTCTTCAATTATAAATTGAAAGCCTAAATGTACAGCAGCTGTACACATTGTAAACAGAATATTTTTTACAAATCAAATGTTGCTGGACCTATCGAACTGTAGCTCCAAGACGGTCTTAGCGTCTTAATGAAAACACTCTCACAATTTCTCATTCGACAGTTCGGATAAAACTCAAATTTCTGTAACATATAAAGCGGTAATAATGTACAACAACAATGAGATGTAAATCGATGGACAAAATCACGTTTCGAACTACGCACTTTAGAAAACTGCCGAAGCCCGGCCGCTTTCGATCCACTAGCTACAAGACAATTTACACACCGAGACAATGGCTAAGAATAATTCTTGACCTTCTTTATAATTTCCCTTTGTACCGAGAGACGCGAGATTAAGTTGAGCCAAGCGTGAGCTTATTTTTCTGCCATAAACAGTGTAAACATATATGAGGAGATTAAGCATCTAAATATAGTTTTTCCAGCCACAAAGTACACACTAATAAGTCATATTAACAAAACAAAGTCCAAGATTGTCTGTCCCTCTACTTTTTTTGTTGAACCCGCGCCAGTACCGGTCAGCGGTACGCTAGTTATAGGCTTGCGTAGTTGTGTCCTTCTCGCTTGATCCTCGTGCTCTCGTGCATGTAAGCTCGCTCTGTGACTTAGGCTTATTAAAGGTTCCTGTTGTGTAACGAATCGTGTCATCGGTTTACCTTTGCTCTATTTACTGGCGTGGTGGCAGCGTCTTCGAACTTACGCCAAGAAATCGGCGCATTAGACGATAATATCAAGGCAAAGCTACTCGTTTCCCACAGGTACGTCGATACTTCGAACATTCTCGTCGTTCAAGCACGATTTCATCGTACAACCAATACACAACAACAGTCATGGGAACCACTACACGGGCTCCGAAACAATGGAGCCTCTCGAAGAACGAGACGATTAACAGCTTCGAGAATTGGAGGCAAAATCTGGTTTATACTCTGTCACTCGACACTAACTTCGCTCCATTTCTCGCCGATGGCGCTACTTGGGCAAAGAAAACTAAGGCCCAGCCCCTACGCGGCTTCACTGATGACGGAGAAACAGTACCGCTCTCCAGACGTAAAACAGCCCGTCAGAAAGTTAATTTTTTGGATCTAATGCTCGGGCAAATAGCCAACTATTGCCCGGTTATATCGAGGAACACCTTATTAAAGAATTCGACTTCCATCCAGTCTGTTTGGAACATGATACGGGAACATTTTGGCTTCCAAATCACCGGAGCTCACTTCCTGGATTTTGCAAACTTACATCTGGAAGCTGACGAACGCCCTGAAGACCTCTTCCAGAGACTAATGGCCTTTGTGGAGGACTCTTTACTCCATGCTAACAGCCTTTCCCACCATGGCGATGTTACCACAGAAGACGAGGAACTCACTTCTACTCTAGAAAATTTCATCGTACTGACCTGGCTCAGATTAATACACCCTGAGTTGCCAAAACTCGTGAAACAGAGATATGGAACCGAATTACGATCACGAACTCTAGCATCCATAAAGCCAGAAATATCTCAAGCCCTCACCTCCTTACTCGACGAGATACGCACCGCCCATGATGCTAAAATCATGCGCACCGCTGTTAGTGGTTATCGCAAACCCATTGGCAATAGATCTCAGTACAAGGTGAGCACACGACCCAACCGTCCGTCCAGGTCCTGCCCGCTATGTAAACAAGCTAATCGACCCGAGCATGGCCATTTCCTTAGCGAATGCAGTTTCCTCCCGGAACAAGATCGTAGGTACATCACTAAGGCCAGACAAATCGCTGACATCTTCGACGACCCTGCTGATCCTGACACCAGACCCTATGCAGACGAGCCAGACAGCGACACCGATGACTCCGGTCCTAGTCTTAGCACTCATGTCTTCCGCATACAGACTCGCCAGTCACCGTACCTTGATATGTTCCACGCACACCACCCTGTGCGTATAACCATTGACAGTGGCGCCACAGGAAACATGATTCGCCACACCGTTGCCCAACGTCTTGGCTGCCGCGTGACGCCCAGTTCTCAATCCGTCCACCAAGCAGATGGCTCATCTCCCCTGCATGTGGTTGGGGAAACACGCTTATCATTCACCCGTGAAGACCGCATATTTACCTTCGAAGGCCTTGTCGTCGAAACCCTCGACGTAGATGTACTGGCCGGGACCCCCTTCATGGAAACTAACGATATAGCAGTACGCCCTGCAGCCAAGCGCCAAGTAATCCTTGGAGACGGGTCCATCCACAACTATGGGTCGCACCAACCTGCAGCAGTCAGCTCTGCGGCATGTCGTGCCATAGTGCTACGTTCGCCTTCCTCGTCCACCACCATCTGGCCCAGAGAGTTCCTTGAAGTAGATTTACCAAGTGATGCACCTCGCGACTCTGTCTATGCACTACAACCGCGGACCGATGCGCCCAGCATAAGGCTGCTAACCACCTCCCAACTGTGGCCAACCCCAGCCATCATCTCGAGCGTCGCGGGAAAGATACGCATCCCCAACCTCTCTCCTCAACCACGTTTTCTCAAGAGAAATGGGCACTTTTGTCAGGTACGCGCTGTGTATACACCAGAAGCCAGCAACGCCAACTCGCAGCTGCAAGCGACGCTGCGACCCAGACCACCTCCACTTCAGGCCAGCACAAAACACTCCGCAAAGGTGTGTCTTGACCCAGCAAACTTGCTTCCCCGCGATGTTAGAGCCAAGTTCTCTTCACTCCTTGACGAGTACGACCACGTCTTTGACCCAAAAATCAAGGGTTACAATGGCTCAGTAGGTCCTTTCGAAGCCAGAGTAAACATGGGTCCTGTGGAACCCCCTCAACGGAAAGGCCGGCTGCCGCAGTATGCCCGTAACCAGCTACTGGAGCTACAACATAAATTTGATGAACTCGAAGCCTTGGGTGTCTTTCGCCGTCCCGAAGACATTAACATTGCAGTAGAGTACCTCAACCCGTCTTTCCTCATCAAAAAAGCCAACGGTGATTACCGCCTAGTCACCGCCTTTGCTGACGTTGGTCGCTACAGCAAGCCTCAGCCCTCTCTCATGCCAGACGTAGACTCCACCCTACGTCTTATTGGCCAGTGGAAACACATAGTCGCGACAGACCTGACCAGCGCATTCTACCAGATTCCACTCTCGCGCGACTCGATGAAATATTGTGGCGTCGCTACACCATTCCGGGGAGTGCGTGTGTATGCACGGTCTGCCATGGGCATGCCAGGCTCAGAGACGGCCCTTGAAGAGCTCATGAGCCGAGTGCTCGGTGACCTGTTGGAGGAAGGCATTGTTGCTAAAATCGCAGACGATCTGTATTGCGGAGGTAACTCCCCGGAAGAACTCCTGCAGAACTGGTCGAAAGTTTTACGAGCCCTCCACAAATGTGATCTCCACCTTTCCGCATCAAAGACCATCATCAACCCACAATCCACCACAATACTAGGCTGGAATTGGAACTGTGGCACCTTAAGTGCCAGCCCACACCGCATTGCGGCCCTTGCCTCCTGCCCTGCACCTGACACCGTAGCCCGAATGCGATCCTTTATTGGAGCTTTTAAGGTGCTCTCCCGTGTCATTCCTGGATGCTCTACACTCCTTGCAAAACTCGATGACACTGTCGCTGGCCGCGAATCTAACGAACCGATTCAGTGGACAGATGACCTCAGAACATCATTCCGCAACGCCCAAGCCGCCCTGTCCACTACCCACACCATCTCGCTCCCCAGACCTGGCGATCAACTGTGGATTGTGACAGATGGAGCTGTCCGAAAACCTGGAATAGGTGCCACCCTATATGTCACCCGTGATGGCAAGCTACGCCTGGCAGGATTTTTCAGTGCCAAACTACGCGGCTCTCAGACAGCGTGGCTACCATGTGAGGTGGAAGCTTTAGCTATCACCGTTGCCACCAAGCACTTTAGCCCTTACCTAATACAGTCCCATCATAAGGCCTGCATACTGACGGACAGCAAACCATGCGTACAGGCATATGAAAAACTTTGCCGAGGAGAGTTCTCAGCAAGCCCTCGTGTGTCTACCTTCCTGTCTACTGTGAGCCGATATCAGGACTCTGTCAGACACGTATCCGGCTCCGCAATACTGCCTTCAGATTTCTCCAGCCGGAATGCTGCCCCCTGTGAAGATGAAGCTTGCCAAGTCTGCACGTTTACAAAGCTTACTCAAGAATCTCTTGTCAGACACACATCCACCCAAGACATACTTAGTGGTACCAAGCACCTCCCGTTCACCAGCCGCACCGCCTGGTTGACCACACAGGCCGAATGCCCCGATTTACGCCGCACTCGAGCGCACCTACAACAGGGAACACGTCCCTCCAAAAAGCTAACAAACTTGAGGGATGTTAAGAGGTACCTCAATGTAGCAACCATTGCGAAGGATGGCTTGCTTGTTGTCAGGCGTGACGAGCCTCTCGCACCAACCCGTGAATGCATTATCGTCCCCCGACAAGTACTAGAGGGACTCTTGACTGCCCTACACATCCAACTCGGTCACCCATCCAGCCATCAACTCAAAGCTGTAACCAAGCGCTACCTGTATGCCCTGGACATAGACAAGGCCATCGACCGTGTGACTCAAGCTTGCCATCAATGTGCTGCCTTGCGCCAAACCCCGAAAATGCGAGAGGAGCAGTCATCTTCCCCTCCACCTGATGCCGTTGGCGTATCATTTGCTGCAGACGTTATCAAGCGCTCGAGACAGCTCATTCTCGTGGTACGTGAGTGCGTGACCTCCTTCACAGCCACAACTCTACTGGAGGATGAGCGGCACAACACTCTACGTGATGCCCTAATTCGCCTTTGTGTCCAGATCCGTCCACTTGATGGGCCGTCAGCCGTCATACGCACCGACCCCGCCTCAGGCTTCAAGGCACTAACGGAAGACCTACTACTAAAACACCACAGAATTACCATAGAGATTGGAAATGCCAAGAATCGCAACAAGAACCCCGTAGCCGAGAGGGCGGTTCAAGAAGTCGCAAACGAGTTACTCCGACATGACCCACTAGGCGGTCCTGTGTCCCCTGTGACCCTGTCAGTAGCAACCGCTACCCTCAACTCACGCATTCGCTCTCGTGGCCTTTCTGCTCGGGAGATGTGGACACAGTGAGACCAGTTCTCAAACCAGCAAATACCACTGCACGACCAGAGCCTCATCGTCCAACAACACGAACAACGTATTGCCAACCACCATCACAGCGAGAAGGCTAAGGCCCCCATCGCCAAGGACCGCCCAGCTGAGCACATCACCGTTGGTGACTTAGTTTACCTGTACTCTGACCGCAACAAGACTAGAGCGCGCGATCGCTACTTAGTTGTAGAAGTGACCGGTCCCTTCTGCAACATCAGAAAATTTGTCGGCTCTCAGCTTCGCAGCACATCTTATCGTGTGAAAACCTCAGATTGCTACCGGGTTCCATCTGAAGTAGCAGACTACCGACCATCGGCAATCAACGATGATGCAGACTCATCATCCGATGAAGCCCCACCAGCACAGCCAGTGTGTTTGCCACCACCTCCACCTGTCATACCGAGTGCAATCTCGACCTCTGCTTCTCAACAAGTTCCTGAAAACGACCCCCCCGCTGGCGGACACGTACTTCGTGAGGACACCCACACCGATCCAGTAATAGACTCCCCCGCCAGTGACTCTGATACCAGTGACCCACCCCGCAGATCCACACGTGTGCGACGTCGTCCAGCACGTTACAATGACTTTGTTCTAGACTCTAACTAACTAACCATAAACAATGACACTAAGAACATTGATAGTTTTCGTTGCAAGTTTTATGTCCGTTCCTGTTTGTAGTTTTACATATTATTCCAAGGATAGCTCGCTCCACATTTATAAAACTCGAGGGAAGAAGAAAAGGAAGTCACGCCAGTACCGGTCAGCGGTACGCTAGTTATAGGCTTGCGTAGTTGTGTCCTTCTCGCTTGATCCTCGTGCTCTCGTGCATGTACGCTCGCTCTGTGACTTAGGCTTATTAAAGGTTCCTGTTGTGTAACGAATCGTGTCATCGGTTTACCTTTGCTCTATTTACTGGCGCCGCGATAAGACTGATTTGAACTAAACAACAAAACCATTTTGGATAGCATTGCAAGACGCCCTTCGATCAGCAGTCGAATGTTATCGAATGTTCGATTCACAATCAAGGACGAATTTTAACACAAAAACGGGTTACACAATTAACAAAACTGTCGCTTCCGTGCCACACGGTACAAGTTAATTTATATACCAAAACAAAGCCCAATAATTTTTCTTCCACTACTTTATAATTTCTTTTTGTACCGAGTGGCACGGAACATGCTGTAAACAAAGAGAGTAAAAATTACTCACCTCTTCGGCATGTCTTCCAGACGTAAACCAGCGATCTCAACGTCAATAACACTGAATCAGACCATGCCAATGCGATTTTTCGCCAGTTTCAGGACGCTATATTCTCTAGAGAACACACTCCCGTCAAAACTTTGACCAAAATAATTTTTGATCTCTTACAGTGGCAAGAAATTGCAACGCTGTCACTGCCAAAAAAAGCTGCCATCGCTTCTTTCATCTGAACAACATTTCGCGGGCATTTTCTCCTCGGAGCCAATGACATTACCCGAAATCGATCACGTGTCATTTTTTGCAGAGCATGCGTAGACATTTTTCGCCGGTGAACAGTTGGGGCCCCCGTAGAATAAGGATTCAGGCACTGTTCCACAGACAGACTTATATAACCAGAGTTTAGTTTCGTCTGTGGTGCAGGTTAAATTGCTAGCCTGTTGTTATTGATGCATGAGCGAGTTTGTAACATCGGCAGACATTATTCTGCTCTAATTCAATACGAGACGAACAGCCAACAACTCCTTCAGGAATCAGGTCGGTGTAATTTCCGTGAAAAAACTTCGCTTCTAGGCCTTACATGTACTTCCCGGAACAAGGTAATGTTGATGATGACGCCACCTTGATTACGATACTTTTGGTTTCATTCAATTTACAGTCTTGCTGCCTCATGCAGTCTGCAGTCTGCGGTCTGCAGTCTGCAGTCTGTGGTCTGCAATCTGCGGTCTGCAGTCTGCAGTCTGCAAATGTCATACACCGTCAAGTTTGTCAGGCGTGACACAAAAGATGCATTCTATCGGGCAAGATTGAAACTTAATGAAATGACATCCAACGACCTGGGTTTTCCGGATGAGCATAGAATGTACATCTCTGAAAGCCTTTCTCCTACGAATCGTGAGCTCTTTAATGAAGCTTATAAATTGAAGAAAGATCTGGATTACAAATTTCTTTGGACTTCAAATGGAAAGGTGTTCTTGAGAGCCACTGAGGTATCTCCAGTCATCTTCATTAACAGCCTGGATCTTGTGAAAAAAATCAGGAATCAGAACAGAAGATCAGGACCATCAAGACCAGAAGCTCAAGACGCTTAAGGGCAAAATCTACAAGTTGGAATTTCTGATTGACTTTTGACATAAACTCAATGGAAACTGAGCTTACAAATGTGCCTACGGGTAACTGTCCTATATGTCCCAATGGCACTGTTAATGCTTCTGATGGAGAAATACTCAGTGAGTACTCTACTTTACCATCGCTAACCATTAGCTATGTTGATAATGTGTCCCATCTGACTAATTTAGATGCTGACCGGAACATGCCAGTAGATACTAACTTTAGCTACTATACCCTTCATGATTTTCATAGCAATCCTGATATCTTTGATTGTCTTTCAAGTAATTATGCATTTTCTATATTAAATTCTAATATTAGAAGCTTGTCAAGCAATTTTGAGGATTTGACTACTATGTTATCAGAGCTATATTTTCCCTTTTCAGTTATTGGGCTAACTGAAACTAAAATTAAGGTTAATCAACAACCCTTGTTAAATATTGATTTACCTGGGTACTCTTTTGTTTCTCAACCAACTCTCTCAAATGCTGGAGGTGTTGGTTTTTACATTAAAAATGAATTGAATTTTACCGTCATATCAGAGCTATCAACCTCTACTGCTGATTATGAAGCTCTCTGGATTGAAATATATAATAGCTATAGCTTAAATGTCCTCTGTGGCATTATATATAGACATCCCAATGGTAACCTAGACAGCTTTTTTGAGTATTTGAATTCCACTGCTGAGAAGATTGATCGAGGAAGCAAATATTGTGCAATACTACGTGATTTTAATCTTGATCTTCTCAAATTTGAAAATCATAATCCAACTAATGAATTTATAAAATTAATATTCTTAGCTCATGTTGTTTTCAGCCTCATATTCTGCAGCCCACAAGAATAACAGATCACTCTAAAACACTAATAGATAATTTTTTTTTAACTCACTAGAGCATTTCACAATCAGTGGAAATATAATTTATGACATCACAGACCATTGGCCTAATTTTCTCATTTTTGATAAATTTTCATCTCTTCATAACAATGTTAAACTATATAAAAGAGATTATTCAAATTTTAATCCACAGGACATGATAAATGAATTTCAGTCTATCAATTGGCAAAATGTTTTTTCCCAAGAAAAGATTCTTCAAGTATGTTGAGCTCCTTTTATAATGTGATGTCTACTATTGTTGATAATCATATTCCTGTTAAGCAACTCCCAGGTGATCTGTGACGTCACTGCGGGGGCCTGGGGAAAGAAATTTTAATGCCGTATCCCATAAACCAAAGCTGACGGGAACAGATTGAATTGAATTGAATTGGTGCGCGCGTTGGTTTATGGGATACGGCATTAAAATGTCTTTCCCCAGGCCCCCGCAATGACGTCACAGATCACCTGGTCTCCAAGAGGGAACGCAAATCCCTCTCAAAACCCTGGATTACTTCTGCATTGAGAAAATCAATATATGTCAAGAATAATTTATATAAGCAATTTATTAAGACCAGATCTACTTATATTCATACAAAATTTAAATTATATGGGAATAAATTAAACCATCTTCTCAAAATATCCAAGAAGGAATACTATAACAGTTATTTCTTTGATAATATTCATGATAGTAAGAAAATATGGAAAGGAGTTAAACAAATAGTAAATTTCAAACCTCCAACTAGTGCAAAACATATTGAGCTTAGAGTAAATGACCGGAAAATTGCTAGCCCAATTGAG
>JBBMOI010000010.1:18595000-18610000 GCA_038088405.1 Porites divaricata | reverse complement strand
ATAAGCTTATTATTAGTCCAACAAAGGTAAGTTGAAAGAGTCCTTTTTCTCACAGGGCTACTTTTACACAATCTAGTCGCAACGTACCTTCGAAAATCAATCGACAGAAAGCTTCTCATTGCAGAAGAATGCGGTGTATTATACTACATCTTCTACATGACTTACTTTTCTTGAACATCTTGATAACTTTCTTACATTGCAACCTTGATGGTTCTCTGTCACGGCGGGTAACTCCATATTTAGAAGTTAAGTTTGATTTAGTTCTTGATCGTTCCGATTTACCTGATTCATTGAAGCTTAACTCCTCCAACCGTTGTTTCTCGTCTTGGTTAGACACGCAAGTTCTTCGGTTAAGCATCTTCAAAGCGTACATCGTACTTTCAGTCGTCAGGTTGTTCAATAACAAAATCTGTTTTCGCTGATATAAGGATAAACGCTCAACAAACTGCTCATTTGGTTCATACAGGTTCTCAAAGAATAGCATAGCATGACATTTTCTCTCTCTAAGATCACTCTCCAGCAAGCTGGAATTTGCATACCCCCCGTGATCTTGGGGAGTCGACGAGTAAATGCTCATCTTCTCGTCAAGTTTAACGCCTGGACGAGTCAAAGGCTCTTGAAATCCAATCCCCGAGTGAACCATCGTATTGACTTGAAAGACTCACGCGTGTTTTAAACTTAGTAAGACGCCTAACCGTGCTGTGGAAAATTCGCAACGAAGAAAACTCTGAGCAGCCCACGCGGCGATCGAAGTGCGTGTTTCTTCGGAAACGATAGGTCTTCGCACTCTCGAGTTCGGACCCCTTAATTACGATTAATTACGAAACCGTCTACTACGAGTGAGCGAGTGACTCATTTGCATATCCTTGTCCCTGCAATAACTCGTGGCATGGCGAATTGGAGTCGCTTAGTCAGAGGAACTTGAATGCTGCCAAATTAGCTCGCTCGAACGAGTAGAGCCGTTCTACTAAAGACTTGATATAGTCACTGTATATTAAAACGATAATAAAGGCGGATCTTGAGCAGTGTACCACGTTACTTTGATTGACATCTTAAAAAGTTATTTCTCGTACCCCCCGAGATTCTATTAATGAATATGAATGCTTAGTTGTTCCCGAAACTAGTGTCAAATTCCAATCGGCATTCCTGCACGCGTGATCAGCAGTGAATATTTTACGAGAACGTCTCTGTATCTGGTCAGATTGAAAACTTTGAATGGATGATATTTCTTAGAAGACATTTTCATCAAATTCAGGGAAACTGAGCTGGTAGAATTTTTGTAACTGAATCGCGTGTGAATCTCACGGCTCATTGCGCATGCAAGAATGCATAGACTACGGAGCCCATTTAGTGCCACCCAATTTTTATCATCAAGTTTCTTTTTCACGATGTTAGTTTTATCTGGCACGACACATTTTTCTGCACGACTGTTCTATTGGCACGACTTTTCTTTTTTGGCACGACTTTTTTTTTTTTGGCACGACTTTCTTTTTTTGGCACGACTTTTTCTTTTTTGGCACGACTTTCTTTTTTTGGCACGACTTTTTCTTTTTTTTGGCACAACTTCTCTTTTTTGGCACGACTTCTCTTTTTTGGCACGACTTCTCTTTTCGGCACGACTTCTCTTTTTCGGCACGACTTCTCTTTTTTGGCACGACTTCTCTTTTTTTGGCACGACTTCTCTTTTTTGGCACGAGTTTCTTTTTTTGGCACGACTTTTTTTGCGGGGGGTGGGGGGGCACGACTGTTTTTTACTCAACAGTACAGGTCACCGCTGACTTATCGCAGTTTCATTTGATCAGAAAATTCAACATGGTGGCCACAGGGTGTTTGAAGTGTCGTTTTTTGTTATTTCTGCTTTTAATATCATTCTCCACGTGCACGGGGGTTTTGCCTACCTACACGCCACCTTTGAACGTTGAACGTGTGGATCTTATTGAACGCTTCTTTCAGTTGGGCCTTGGCTATAGTGAGATCTTGCTGTTCTTGGGATCATTGCGTGGCTGTTTTTTAAGTCTCCGACAACTAAAGAGGATACTAAAACAGCAAGGACTTGGCAGGCGAAGGAACCGTTCCAATCCTCGAGAAGTTTGCCAGGCTATTGAGCAAGAGTTACGTGGCAGCGGAAGTACGATTGGGTATAGACAGATGACTCAGAGGTTGCTACACGCACATTGTATAACAACAGACAAGGAGACTGTTCGAGAAATGTTAAAGATATTAGATTCTGAAGGAGTTCAGCTGAGGTCGAGACGTCGATTACAAAGAAGAAAATATAAAAACAGCAGGCCCAAACCATGTATGGCACATCGATGGTTATGACAAACTGAAGCCATTTGGCTTTTGTATTCATGGGGCTATTGATGGATACAGCAGGCGGATAATGTGGATAGAAGTTGGCTCTACAAACAATGATCCGTTTGTGATAGCTCAGTACTACTTAGACTCTGTGAGACAAGTAGGAGGGATTCTGAAAATAATAAGAGCGGATTGTGGGACAGAAAATATGAACGTGGCTGTTTTACAACGATTTTTTCATAATCAGGATCAAAGCTTTTTATATGGAAAATCGTCATCTAATCAACGCATCGAGGCCTGGTGGGGTATGCTTAAGCGAGGAGGTATGGCTTGGTGGATTAATTTTTTCAAAGATTTAAGAGACTGCGGGCTTTATTTAGAAGACAATGTCATAGAGGCCGAATGTCTCAACTTTTGCTTCATGCCAGTTATACGTGAAGAGCTTCACAAGTTTGTCATCCAGTGGAATTTGCACAAGATAAGACCATCAAGGAACGTAGAATCTCCAAGTGGGCGGCCTGATTTACTTTACCATGTTCCTGACCTGACGGGTGCAAGAGATTTAATGATACCAGTTTCAAATGAAGATGTGGACATGGCAGAGCAACTCTGTGGCGTCAGATCTCCAGAACACGGTTGTTCGGAGGAGTTTGTGGAATTGGCATCCCTAATAATGCAGGAAAAAGGTCATGCAATGCCTACATCGCCAGATAATGCTTTGGTTCTATTCTGTACCTTAATAGATGACATAGCGGATATCTAAACACGTTCGATTTTTGTTCCCTTTACATACTTGACATTCTGTCGATATTCACTGTGAAAATTCTGTTCTTTGTTGCAAAGTCGTCAAATTGTAAGTAATCATAAAATTGAAGTAGTGCCCCATTTTCTTCAGGAGCCGACCCTTTGACTTTTGACGGGGTAGTGGGTAATGGGCAAGAACATTTTTCGAGTCTTCTTTTGTGATAAAATGTACTTTTCCCCCGATTTTTTGGGTTTAAATAATAAGACTATTGACTCCATGCAATATATTTTTTTTCCTTCCGGGTCTGTTTGCAGGACATTTTTTCTAACTCGAAAATCACCCAAACCCTCCCCCCATCCCCCTCAAAAGTCAAATGATTGAGCTAGCGAAACACGCAAGCACATGTAAAATTGCCACTGCCGAGGAAGCAAGGGAAAGAAAAAAAAATCTCTTAAACTGTGGTGACCTGGACATGGGTCGTACACGATTTTTTCGTTCTGCCAGTACTCTTTTTATATTTGTTAAGAAAATTATGAACGCTAAATATTGTACCTAAAGATATGTCAAACTACACTTTCACGAATTAGAAAATTCACGTTCTAAATCAAACTGGAAAAGCTTTAATAACATTTTACTGTCTACATGTTCAACAACCTCAACTGAGAAAGTGGTTGAAACAAAAAAGCTTCACTTTCAATTTCCACAACCTCCTTAATCAAACCAAACCCGGGGTTAGCTTCAACTGTATTAACAAGAAGTGTATTACGTTAATACTGTTATACACGAACTGGAACAATATTTCCTTTTTCATGGAAATATGCACATGTCGGACTGTAAAAAAGAATCCTCCCGCTCAAATATCAAAGAGGAAAGAGTCCTCAGTCAATTTATTCTGACAAACTTAAACAATTTTCAACAAATAAAGCGGATTAAAACTGAGCGCCCGAGGAAAAACTGCTTTTCTTTAAAAATTTTAAATCATTGGCCATAAAATGTTGTCAAGATACACAAACAGCCACAAGATAAAATATGCCCAAAGGACCTCACGAACATACCCACAACGATACGATTCCGGTAGAACTCATTAATTTTTCACGTTTTAAAGAAAAAAAGCCAAATTTAGGAAAGAAAGGGAGTTAGCGATAGAGTCTTGAGCCCGGGTTACTACACTTATCTGTTATTGGGCAAACGAAACTGAAAGTAACGGTGAAAACAGAGCAACGTCTATGGGGACTCGTGGCGAGTATATTTATGAGGTCTTACCCAACAACATTTGGGTGTACGGTTAGGTAAACGACATTCCTTTAAACATAACAGAACAATGACCATCTCTCTATAGGCCATTAAGAAAGTCTTTTCTACGTTAAAATAGACAAGAAAAGCAACGAAAACACGAAACGGTCATTAATTCCTCGTAAACAGAAGATCGGAAATCTACCAATGAGGTCATGATGCTGTTGTTAAGAATTGAGCATGGTGCGACGTGTTCAGTAAAAACAAACAGGGTAATCTAGTGCCAAGAATCCGCACTACCGTTGCCCTTCCGTAGGACAAACGGAACGAGGACTCTGGGAACGAGATTACTTGCATAGCAGGGATGCAACTGACAGAATGTGGTTTAAATGGAAAAGGCGCAAAGCGTTTCACCACCAACACTCGACTGACTATCGCCAATTACTTGTACGTGACTTGCACAAGAGATTTGTTATTAAGCGCCAAGTATAACTCGAATAGCGTACACCACACAAGAGAATATTGCTCCTTGTTGGCTACTCCGGAGCGCAACAACGAGCACAAGAAAATGATGTGCAGCGCAGCAACGTGCGAGATTTTGCCCGTTTGTCTGACAATAACGGAACGATTCGGGCTGCCCGTGATCACCTTGCGATTGTGTGGTACCTACCAAAACAGTTCTTCAGACCGGTGAATTACTGCTGAATACCTGGAGCAGCCAGTACACGGTATACCATCCGTACTTACAGCTGATAAAATAATTGACAAAAGACTGAGCGTCTCAAGGGATTTGGACCTTACAGTAAATACGTTTGCATGTGTTCTCAAGGCTCGTTCACACGTGTACAAGGTGAAAGGTAAAAAATATTCATCCCTACCTTTACGGATGAAATTTCCCTCCCAACTGTGAACCAGCCGGTTTTGGTCCCCGAATAGGTAGATTAACAAAGACAACGTAATGACAGTGACGATGGCGCGCGCAAGTCTAAAACCGAGCCAACCAATGCCAAAACAATAAACTGAGCATCAAAACAGGCGTCCAATCCTTTCCGCGCACATTCACAATCTCATTTGACGTAGCGCTGTCTTTGCTAAATCTGCCAAATGTTCTTAAAGGAAATGTTTCTCGGTTCGAAGCATGTGCAAGCTACCAAAAGAGGTCATTCAATTTTATTGTCTATGAACTTTCTCAAGCGATTAATAGAACTCTTGCGGGAAATTTCCCTTTGAAAGCAGTCTGTCAGGAAATATTTATTACTAGACTTCCATTTCTGGAGTAGCCGAATTATGTATGTATGTACCTTTCGTGCGTACAAATTTCAGTGAATAAAGCCCGACACACGTCCTTCCACACACACAAAAAAAAACAGGCTGTAACTGGTGCAAACAGAACGACGGATCGGCCACTGAAGAGGCCAGTAATTTATTTTGGACACATACTGACAAGAGATTTTAAGATATGCAAGTTAATGAGCTTACGTCATACCTTGCACATGTCTCGAACTTAGTGCTATTTCTTTAAGCAGAGCCGAAACCCCTCCCATTCTGAATTCCAAATGACATGTCAACTTTAAAGGCTTCGTAACTTTCATGTATCACAGGTAGGCGCAGGGTGGCAGAACACGTGTTCGCTTTGGGGAACCTGGATTGCCCAAATGTTCCTGGCTCGTGTAAGAATTCGATGGTAGGGGATATCTTACGCGGTGGTAAGGTTCTGCACCCCGTAGCAAAGAACAAGATGTCGCTTAGATGAATGGAATCTTCGCCGTCTTCTATATCTTGCAAATAGTCACTCCAACGCGAGAGCACAAGGCTTTCAGTAACTGCTTTGGTTGACCCAACAGGACTTGTCTTAACTGTGAACAACTCTTCCAAACTTTCTGCAGTAGTAACAACTTCAAGAGTATGGCAAAACAACGGATGAAAGGTATCTGGAAATTCTTTCATGGCTGCCAACACTCCAAGCACCGACAGTCCCTCCTGAAACCTCTCCATGGCTAAATGGGCTCGTCCTAGCACAAACCAATGAGAGGTTGAAGCAACAATCTTACTAATGTCATCCAGTGATCTCACTGGTTGCAGAGTTCCAGCAAGGTCAAGAATTGTTGGTAGGTTACCTTCGTTCAAGAGTCGCAGAGCCTCTTCTAAAGTACCAGCATTCAGAAGCGCAAGAAGGGACGACTGCAGCTCAGCATCGTACACTTCTTGTACAGAAACAACAACTTTGGACATGTCATTAACAAGAGCGTCAAACATCAAGGGCGAAAGAAACTGTGGAGCTGGCCCCCCATGTACAATAGACATTGCCATGATCGTTCCTGCAATGAAGTATTCATCTTCCTGTATGCATTTAGACTGATAAGACAGGAGCCTGTAGTTCTCAAGTCCACAAAACAACTGTGAACTGTGCAAGTGATCCAGAATCAAAGTAAAAAATTCTCTCATAGGTCCGCCTAGATCAACCGCTCCTTCGCTGATACCATTATCATCTGTGAATTTTACAGACACTTTATTTGTGGGCGAAAAAGACTTACGGGACAACGCCCGCCTTGTCCCTTCACACAAGAAAGTCCGTGAAATGTTGAACTTCGATATACATGTTTCATTGATTTCTTTTGCTAAGTCTGTGACTATCTCTTCGATGTCTTTTTCCTCGGCACTAGCTAAAGAGGGTTGATTCTGGATGTCATCAACTCCTTCCCCGTGTCCTTCACTATCAGAAAACGAGACATCATTCCATTTGCTTGAGGTGGCACCAAGGAGGGAAGCATAATATGTGTCTAACTGTAAATTGTCCTCTACAATTAAACATCTAGAGAAAAAAAGAAAACATATTAAGCGATGAACATTCGTCATTCCACTGTGAACAAAGTTCCTCTTGGTTCCCCCATGCCCCAAAGTTTGGTCAGTACTGTACTTTACTTGAACCCTGCGAAAAGCCGTGAAGATACGCTATTTAACCGCATCTGACTTATTCTAACAGAAAACTAATAATAGGTCAAAAGGCCTATGACTTTGTTCACTGTCACTGGAAAACCTTCTACACAGTTCTTGTAAATACAATTTAAAATTGCAGTCTGCATGTGTATCAAACACTTGACAAGTGTACCATTAATTATTGGCATCAGTAGTCCATAAAGGATCTCTCAATCAGTAATGACTGAAAGGCAATTGTAAAGGTGGTCTACAAATATCCATAGACACTGTTAAAAAGATCATTTAAGATAGCAATTAATGAAATTGGACGTTGGGAAAGGGGGGAACTGTGTGAGTAATACAGCCAGTGTATTGAGGGAAGGTAAGCAATAATTTGATAATAAACGACACTGGATTTCTCCCTTTTTAGAAGTACAAAAATGCTTACTCAGAAGTGTCCCTCTCTTTTATATTAACGTCTTTGCCGGCTTCCACGTCAGGTTCTGTTCCTGTGCTGCATCTGCTTGTATCCCCGAAACCTTTGAAGTGAACCTCGCTGTCTGAGTCTGACATAGGAGGGGTCTCTGAAGATGTTATCATGGAAATAGTACACCTGTCAGAGAGTTCACTGCTTGATGCGAGACGAACACCAAAAGGATCACAAAGTGTGAAATTCTCAGTGTGTGGGCTCAAAGATCCTGCCCAATCATAAACAGCAGACATTTTTGCACTTGATGGAAATCGTCGTGAGCACACACCCATTGAAAGATGTCTGACTTTAACTATTACAAAATTGTCATCAGGCTCTGGGGGTACTCTTGCACTCCTAGCTCTCTGAATTGTCATCCTTCGTTCAACTTCTGCGGCCTCATTTTCTTGATGGATCTTTTTCTGCCTGTCAGCATTTAAGGACTCTTGGTATGCTTTGTCCTGTTCATGCCTCAATGCCTTTCTTTCCTCAGTAGAGCCAATTAATGCTGTTTCACTATCAACACTCTTAATGTCTATCACTGGTAAAGACTTTGATGCCTTTCTTTCCTCAGTTGAGCCAATTACTGCTGTTCCGCTGTCAACACTCTTAATGTCCATCAGTGGTAAAGGATCTTCTTCGCTATCGTAGTCAAAGAGTTTTTGGGACAATAGATATATTCTCACATTCTTTACTTTATGAGCATCAATGTAGTTCCTGATATTGAAAGGGAGCTCATTTCCATCAACACTGACAGTGACTTCAATTTTCTCATTTTTGAAATTGGCTAGATCAAAAGTCATTTCTTCTTCTTTCCCAAAAATGGATTTCCCATCCGGGAAATAAAGACCTTTACAAGTTTTCATTAACTCATACTTGTTCGTTGAGAGTGGTAGTTCTACTTGACGGCATCCCCCTCCCTTAACCAGTGGCACCAGGAAATAGTCTTCTGCCTCTTCTTTAAAGTGTTTCCATCCCAGCTGCACCTTTTTAGTTTTCTCTTTTTCTGATCTTCCTATATTGGAAGTGTGGATTCCTCCAGTGAATTTTTGAGAAGGGTCTGCTTTTTTTCCTTTCTTTTTTTCAAAAAAGGCTTCAAGAAGTCTTCTTTTCTTGCTTTGATTATCTTGAAGTTCTTTTTTCTCTGATTTACTATGAGAACGGCAGAAACCTCTAAGACTCAATCTGTCTCCAGCTTTTAACAGGCCCATATCCTTCAGTAACTCATCATCTGCATTCATAATAGCACACACATCCATCTGAAAAGGGAGCAGTAACATTACAATTTAAGAGAACGTAATCTTTTGTAGAATAAGAGACAGACTATTTTTAGTTTTTCTGCATGGGGGGAAGAGAAAACACTGAAAAAATGTTTGCACTGGTCTGAAAAGAGAAAATAAATTGTTTGCAAGCATGATGCAGGTAAAAAACATGTTTGCATAGAAGTCAGATAAGCTATTAACAAAAATATTAGTTCCAAAGGTGAAATAAAAAAAATTGAAAGTAACAAATTGAAACAAGTAAAAAAATATATGCAGCCGGGTATTTCAAAAGTATAACAAAAAAAAAACAAAATGAGAAAAAAGTTGATTCTTTTACCAAAAGTAGGAATTTACTGTGGAAATTTTTAACATTTTATCCTATTAAACTTCATGGATTTTTCAAAACTGTATTAAACAAATTCTTCAAAGTGAGCTATATTCATCACTACTATTCTTATATATCAGAAGCCAGTCACTTAATGTGTACATGTTTCTAACACATTCAGTGTGGCATTCATGAAATAATGCTGTATAACTAGACTAATAAAATATAAAAAATTACAGACAAAATGATTTAAGCAGAAAGGCCTTGACATTTATTACATAGCAGAGAAATGAACTGAAATGTGTTAATTTTGTAACATAAACAAGACCTCTATTTATTCAATAGGAATTACAGAAACGTCAGTCACTGTCAACAACAACAGTCCTATTCAGGGCTACGTTCACCCAGATGATCAAACTCAACCTACTTTTGAAATGACTCCTGGGTTCAAACCTTTCACAATAATTGTATTGCTGAATAATTGCACAACTGTAATGATTCCTTTGTAAATGTCAGGGCTTTCGATATTTCGCGGAAAAAAAATCAAAATTTCGCGGGATTTTCAGGGGCAAATTCACAGAAAAATCGGCCGATTTCGCGGGATTTTCGTGGGAAAAAAGACAAAATTCGTGGGGAAATCGGCCGATTTCGCGGGAAAAAAGTCAAAATTCGCGGAAAAATCGGCGAATTTCGCGGGATTTTAGCAGAGTAAATTCAAATTTCGAAGGATTTTCAGGGGCAAATTCTTACAAAAATCGGCCGATTTCACGGGAAATTTCGGGGGGAAACTTCGCCAAGAAACAATCAGTAAAAAACAGCCGATTTCGCTGGACTTTTTTGGCAAATTTCGCTAAAGTCGACTCAATTTTCGCGTCGATATGACCAGCGTTGTTTAACGTTTTTTTAACAAGGATAATAATTTGCTCTTTCAACAACAGTTCGCTCGAAAAGAAGCGAATGCTAAAGCTATAGATTATGGTTAGTGCCCAGTTTTCGCAACTTCATCTAAAAACGCCTTGCAGTTCTGGGACGTTGTTTGTTCGTTGCAGTGGCGAAGTTTCAAGATAAATTTGGACGTTTGGGGGTGAATAAAACAGGTGTAATAGCCAAGATAAGTATGAAATATGTTTTGCCGACATGTATTTGGAAATATTTCTGGCGGATTTTGCGGGATTTCGCGGAAAAACCTGAATTTCGCGGGTCCGCGACCGCGCGAAATATCAGAAGCCCTGAAATGTGTATCTTTAAAATACTATTGTATTATTATTGTATCAGTCTCGCGCCTTTTGTGGCTCAAATGTTTAATCAGTATGTAAAGGCATTTACAAAATAGAAACACCAGTACTTAAAGGTTTGCCGTGTATTGATCATATTATTACAGAAATACCACATGTAGCTGGGGAAAGCTCCCAAATCAAAACAATAATAACATTACCATTGGTCCAACTAACATGTCTGACCACTTTACTGAGCCGAGTAGCTGCATTTTAAATTATGTATGATAAAATTGACTGGAAAAGGTTATATTCAGACCCCACAATCTCATTTATGATCTAAAGAACATTCAATTGACAAAAAAGCCCAAAACAACTCTACTGGTAGCATGTGCTCTACTTGCAGCACTCCACTTTCCAATGGAAACTGCTGCTATAAACATAAATTAAACATAAATTGATAAACTTCATTATCAGTATGAAATTTTGGGGCTGACATGTCACCAACATCATAGCCTGCAGAGCAGGCGTTTTTTAACGAAAACTCGGAGGTACATTGATCGTGGCTGCCGTCTTGAAAAGCAACAAAAAAGACTAAGGGGGAGGGGCGGGGAGGCGAGAGGAGAAAACGCCTGCCAGCAAAGCCTATGAAATTACCGAACGCCCCCTAATTAGTCGCGCCTGACTACTTTTCCGGAAATGCAAACAGCCAATAAAAATCGATTTCACTTCTTTTCCAGTAGCCTCAAATTACTTCCGATAATAACATTGGCACGTGTTTGGAACGGTACTTTACCGGGCATTGACAACTCTAGGGAAATCTAGCGAGCGATGTACGTGTAAAAGTTATGTCCGAAACGCGTCCTAGCGACAGTTGTAGGATCTGTAAATTCTCTTTTAGAGTGAAGTTTTGGAACGTCAGCGGTAAACAATTTTACTCATCGTCACAAAATCTGTTCAAATCGTCACAGCGCAAAGATTCCTTTGGAATTGTACTTGCGGACGTTTGCAAACAAGTGGGATTGGTTTTGCTGCAAGATCCACAAGAATATTCTGATCGTGTATGCAACTCCTGTGCGCGAAAAATTCTAACTCTGGGTAATTTGTTTGAGATCGTAAAAACCGCAACTCTTCCAACAAAATCTGGTACTAAACGTTCGCTTGCAACCCCTGTGAAAGCGAGTCCATCATGGAGAAAAGCGAAGCAAGTGCGAGTTAATTCCCCTGAAGTCGAAACGCATCTCGGATGAGACAACCCAAGAAATCGCGCAAGTCGCTGGCATTTACTGGAGAAAGTAGTTCAATGTCGACGCTGGCTGAAAACGAAGAGGAAATGTTGAGAAGACTTAACGTAGATGACTTGCCGCAGACAGGACTTCAGGTAAAAGTTAATTTGTTTACCTAAATCCTTCAGGGAATGTTATTGTAAGAATTCCGCGAGACGATCAAACCAAAACACTGGTGAAAAACCTGGCATGTGAAAACTGGCGTGAAGTGTCTAATGCGATATTACAGCACGCTGAACTTGCACCCGAATTAAGAAACAGCATCCGCAAAGTTTTATCCAAGGAATTCTGTGAATATCTGAAGTCTGAAAAATGAGGCTTTTTCTAAAGCCTGTTGGAAGAACTGTTAATAAATCTTGCCTCGACAACAGCGTCATAACCGCTTCCTTTTGTTCCGATCGTAATTTAAGCGATATTCCCAATCCAGCGAGCGCAGAAAGAGCTTTCTCCAGGGCAGAATCGAAGTCTTCCAAATCCGCCATGTTTTAAAATTTCGGATGAATCAGACTAAAAATACTCCTCTCGTAATATCCTCTCGTAGGGCCCGTGAAAAAAAGGTCCCCTTGATTGGCAGCTCGCAATCAAACATCCGAAACCGCACCAATCAGAGTCCCCGTCAATCTGGTGTACGTGTTCGCGAAACGAACAATGGCTGCGGGCAGGCGTATTTTTTTCCTTCCCTCCCCCTCCCCCTCTCCTATTTTAAACCCATCAACCTCTCCCTTAAAATCAGTTTGACTCGTCCCAACTCTCTGGTAGTATTAACGTCCAAGATGGCGGGACAACGTTATTCCTGAAAACAATTCATGGATCGCGCTCCAAAATACGCCTGCTTTGCAGGCTACCAACATCAAAGAGAGAAATGAGGCGGCTGCATTTGCATAACTTTATAGGCAACGACAATCACCCTTTGTCATTTATAGGCATCCTGCTGATGAAAAGCACACTGTCTTCAGATATTCCCTTCAGCAACAATCATTCCTGGTCTGTAACCTCACAACTAGTCTGCCTCCCCACCACTTGGGTAATGCAAATGCACCATGAAACAAGAGAAAATTCAAAGAAGGCACTTGCAAGATACATGACATGCTAAAATAGACATAGAGACATACCTTTTCCTGTTGAAATTTCAGAATCACTTCTTCTGCCACTTCTCTTCCTCTAAGGAACTTACACACCTGAATAATGGCAAACTTTGTTGTTAAGTTGATTCAAAACAGCTGTAGTTTCTCAGTGGAACTTGTTCTTTCCAGTACCAAATTATGTATCGGTCAAATCGAAGCTTCAACATCCACCCCCCCGGGCATACCCCGGGCATTTGACATCTTTGCCGTCCCGGAGATGAGGGTATTCGATTATCAGAGTCTTCAAGGGGGTGGGGAATTTGATTCCCATGTGTTAGGAGTGGGAAATTTGAGCTGCACCCTCAATTTCATGTGAAATCTCTGGTGTGGTGAGCTATCATGGGGGACGCGGTGTTAGAGGATTTTCGTGGAAACGATTGTGCCTTTGAGGCTAATTGGTTATGAGGAAAGGGCTTAAACAAGCTTTGTGCCGTATTTGTAGGTATTTAAATTTTAATATTTTTAATATTGGATTCAGGCTTTGAATATGTGTTTACAATGAACTACAATAACTCTATACTGGCAATTCAATACTACAATAAAAAGCTCAACAGAGGTCAATTACTTTGACCTGCCGCATTTATGTTAATTAATAAGGTGAGCAATGATGCATGTCAGTGAAATGGTCATGAAATAGTTATCTCAACAGGTGGGCTTTTTTTCATATAGAACGCTTTGTATGTTGCATGACACACGAAGAAACGCTGAGCATTCAGTGACCTTGTAGCAGCAATTTCGGCCGCTTTTCAAGAGCCTTTTGGTTGTAGTAAATAAACTAACAGTGTTTCCCAGTTTTTGGTATATTGAACGCGAATTATTTGCTGTATTTATAAAGATTTTGTTCGACAACTGAAGGCGTTTCTACCGTCCTTCTGTCATTTATGTGCCTGTGAAATGTCCCCGGGGTGGGGGCATTTGATCACCTGAATGGACCCTAGTGTGGGGCATTTTAACGGCATTTTGGCCCGGGTAGGGGGGAATTTGAACAATAATTTCCAAAAAAGTCAAATGCCCGGGGGGTTGCCGGGGGGGGCATGTTGAACCTTCGATTTGACCGATACATTAAAGAAAAAAAATGAGCTTGATCTCTTGAAATAAACCTTGCAAAACCTTTTTATGCCGACTACGATCTTACCAAAAAAAATCTCTTGGACACCTCGACAGGTACGTGAAATATTGAAAGTATATTGTTTATCGGATATTATCTAAAAACAATTATCTGATATATAAGCTTTTTCAAATGTGCTGTTTAATTTAAAAATTCTTTTGTTACTTAAGTTTCTAAGATGCAAATGAGTCTGAGGCATTTAATTGCTGCAATCCAGGGAAAATATCACAGAGATTTCGACCTTCGTTCGAAGGCTTCAGTGTTTAAAATTCCACACAGCACCATATTTAAGCTTTAGTTTTGTGCACGGATTTTTCGACTCTTGATCTGTTTCACATATTTGTGTAAAATACAGTGAGATTACTGCATGCACAATAAATGTATGGGACTTAAGTTCCTTGTATTCCGTAGATAAATTACCCACCTCCTCCATCGTATACGTATCCGTCACCGACTCCACCATCTTGTTTGATGAGTGACGATGACCATGTGCTCCATGCCACTACAATAATATTGGTCAGCGGTGACCTGTCCTTGTTGTGGTCGTGCCGAAAAAGAGAAGTCGTGCCGAAAAAGAGAAGTCGTGCCAAAAAAAAGAAAAAGTCGTGCCGAAAAAAAAAGTCGTGCCAAAAAAGAAAAGTCGTGCCAATAGAACAGTCGTGCAGAAAAATAAGTCGAGCCAGAGAAAACTAACATCGTGAAAAAGAAACTTGATGATAAAAATTGGGTGGCACTAAATGGGCTCCGTAGTACGTAGACGAATCTTTAATCTAATAACAACGGAGTCACCTTGTTTGCGACGAGAGATTGTTAGCATAATCAACCATGCATACCTCCCGCATATATTTGCGGAAAAGGAAACAAAAAGATAAACAATACTATTACAATAGTAAAACCGGAAAAGACGAACAATATACGAAAGTGATAATGGGCAAAATTTGACAGGCTTCACTTCTTGGACACTCGTAGCTTGACTACAAAGGCGGTATACACACTAAAGATCCATTTTTTTCAGTGAAC
>JBBMOI010000010.1:18245000-18587500 GCA_038088405.1 Porites divaricata | reverse complement strand
GCCCATTTCTATTGAATGCAAGTATCTCACATCATATCCAGCGTTGCTCAGACGACCCCGCCTTTGTTGAAAGATTCCTGTCATCCTTGTACGTAGACGACTTCAGTGGTGGTGCCAATACGACCCCGGAAGCTTATCAGTTGTTTTTGAATTCGCGAGCGCGGATGGCGGAAGGAGGATTCAACCTTCGCAAATGGCAGTCGAATGACGTAGAGCTGATGCGACTCATTAACAGTCATGTAGAGCAGAATTCACTGGAACAGAAACAGCCACTTCAGGCACAAGAAGTTGAACCTTGCACGGTAGTTGAAGACGAGAGCACTTATGCCAAGTTAACCTGCGGATCAACAGATGTCCTCCAGGATTCCAAGCAGCAAAGACTTCTGGGCACAAATTGGAACCTTGCTGAAGATGAACTCTTCTTAGATCTAACTTACTACGCTTCGTTTGCCTGTTCAGTCTCTCTAACCAAGAGAGCAGTCCTAAGAATGACGGCAAAGATTTATGATCCCGTCGGGCTGATTGCACCGATAGTTCTTCCTATGAAACAGATTTTTCAGAAACTGTGTAATGACAAGGCAGATTGGAACGCGCCATTAGATGACGATCTGAAGGGTGCGGTGCAAAAGTGGATAGTGCAGCTGAAGGAAGAAGAGCGCGTGGTTATCCCCCGCTGTTATCTGCCGGCCGCGGTTGGTGAGATTACATCAGTTGAGTTGCACGGCTTTGGAGACGCTAGTAGAGGTGCGTTTGGTGCGGTTGTGTACATCCGTATAGCAGCTGATGGGAACTGTTATTCAAGTTTGGTTTGCTCCAAGTCTAGAGTCGCACCATTAGAGAATTAGAGCATCCCTAGACTGGAATTCTTGGCAGGTCTTACACTCGCCAGACTTGTTTCCACCGTCGAGAGAGCATTACAGCCCATTACCAGAATAGACAAAGTTTATTGTTGGCTGGATTCCCTGACGGCAATTTACTGGATTCTGCAGGAGAGGAAAGAGTGGAAGCCTTTTGTTCAGAATAGACTGACCGAGATACGACGTCTGATTCCACCGCAGAAATGGTTTCATTGCCTTACGGAAGAGAATGTTGCCGACATTGCCTCAAGGGCACCACGCCCAGGGAATTAATTAGCGAAATAAGATGGTGGAAAGGTCCAAGCTGGTTATTACTCCCAAAGGAAGACTGGCCAAGCTTTAAGACTCCTTCTAGTCTGACCGAAGAAGCGATGAGTGAGATGAAGGCTTCAGAGAAGCGAAATATGAATGCAGTATTGACAGCCTTCTCAGCTACTGCGCCTACCGTTGATGTGACGAAGGTCATCTTTTGTGGGAATTATAGCTGCGTAAATCGATTACTTCGAGTGACGGCACTTGTGCGAAGATTTATTGTGCTCCTTAAGAAGCCCAAGGGTGAAAGGAAGACTCTGAAAGCCGTCACTACAGAGGATATTAATGAAGCAGAGGCTTTGTGGTTGAAATCCTTGCAGCGATCCTTGCTTGCAGACCATAGGTACCCGCAGTGGCAGGAAAAATTAGGATTGTTCGTTGACGAAAGTGGTCTTATCCGCTGCAAGGGAAGAATCGAGCACGCAGACGTGCCCTATTCAAGCAGGAACCCGGTACTCTTACCCAACTCCCACCCCTTCACCGATCTTCTAATATTGGTGTGTCGTCGGCGAGCAGCTCACAATGGAGTGAAGGAAACCTTATCGGAGTTACGCTCACGTTTCTGGGTTATCAGGGGAAGACAAGTGGTTAGACGAGTTCTGTTCCGATGCAGTAAGTGTCGACGCTTTGAGGGAAACTTTTATCCGACTGCGCCCCCAGCCCCCCTCCCTGAGTTCAGAGTCAACGACGGTCCTGCATTCACGTCGGTCGGGGTAGACTTTGCCGGTCTGTTTTTCATCTACGGCCTATCGTCGAGACAGAATCAAGCCTCCAAGGTCTACCTTGCACTGTACACCTGTGCGAGTTCAAGAGCAGTGCACCTTGACATCACGCCAGATTTATCTGCAGACGCCTTTCTGAGATCATTTCGAAGATTCATTAGCCGGCGAGGCATACCGAAACAAGTGAGAAGTGACAACGCCAAGAATTTCAAGTCAGCGTCCAAGAGATTGTCACGACTTTTTGATATACCCGGAGTTCAGCAATTTCTTGCCGAAAAGAGAGTTATGTGGAGTTTTCAACTTCCTCGAGCGCCTTGGTGGGGCGGGTTCTTTGAGAGATTGATCAAGTGCGCCAAGAGATGCTTAAAGAAGATACTCGGTGTCTCGAGGGTTACTTACGATGAGCTTTCCACCTTGATCGTTGAAGTAGAAGCAATCCTCAATTCTCGTCCCCTCACTTATGTGCATCCCGATGACGTCGAGGAACCTCTTACTCCTTCTCACCTCATGGCCGGCCGCAGATTGTTGTCAATACCAGATGATAAGATTGCACTAGAGGACGAAGAGGGCGGAAGCGTTGGAGGAAGGAATACTTGCTGGAGCTGAGAGAGCATCATAACATGTCAGTTCGCAGAAACAATCTCCCACAGATTTCACTATGTGACATAGTAACTGTGATGGATGACGAAGGAAAGCTACCCAGATCACAGTGGAAACTTGGAAAGATCGAAGAGCTTATCAAGAGCGACGATGGCGCCATTCGGGGAGCCAAACTTAGAGTCAGCTCTAAGGGAAGGCGACCAGTGCAAATTAGCCGCCCCCTGCAGAAGCTATTTCCCCTTGAAGTCAGACAAATGGAACCTGTGCCGGAGAATGCTGTAGTCACACAACCCGCCGGCGATGTGCACAGGCCAAAGAGAAAGGCAGCTGTTACTGGAGAATTGAGAAGACGACTTGTTGACCAGCGTTTGGACGATGACGATGACCTCTAAGAAGTGAACACTGGTCAAGGGGGGAGTGTGACAGAATTAGTGCGTGACATTACGGAACCTTTTGAAATTGAACTAGTTTTTTTGTAGGACCTTGAACTCTGAAGTGAACCTCGAATCTATTTAGCGTCGATCGTCTTACTACTTGAACTGATAAGTCGCTTAAGCACCTGAGAACTAACATCTTTGAGTGACACGCGTGTATAAGACAATAGAGCCTTAAAATACCCTTATCGCTTTGATAACAAGGAGAAGAGTGTATGTAGTTTTTCGATAGAGTTTGTTTTTCGGAGTTAAAGGGTCCGTGTGGGAATTTCTTAAATGATATCGTTTTACAATTTGCCGCTCCGGTTGTATCAAGTAATTGTGATTTTTAGACAGTTGTTTAGTCGCTGATAAAGATGATGTGTGATGTATTCACTTCCTCCATGTCCTCTGTTTCTTTTGTTCTCTCTTTTTTAATGATAATTGCAGGGCCTTCCGAACAATGTCCCTCACACCACCAAGCTACTCAGTCCATATAATTTATTTTGCTTTACATTTTTAATTTTATTCCAAAACAAATAATACTTAAGGAAAAAGATATAAATTTCAAAAGATCGGAGGCATCCCATTACGCAATCATAGAAGGAAGCATGCGTACGTTTGACTGTTGCCTGTTCTTGTTGCCAGTCCAGCAATAGCTATAGATAAACATCAAACAGCAAAAAAAAAGAAGCAAAGTCGCCACGCCAGTAGCCAAAAACTATAGGGAAAATAAGCGCCATGCGTAAACTGTTTTGATCAAATGTGTAGGTCTTAACGAGGTCTGCGTTTTCGAGTTCTGCGGTCTGTGGTCTGTATTTTGGAGGTCTGTGTTTTCTAGACACACGGTTGGTAGCAATAGGAATATAATGACCATTGCAGGTACTTTTTAGGTGTCCGCGTCCGCTTAATAGAGGTGTCCGCTCCCTTATTTACTTTAAATGAAACCTTTACTCAGGGAGAAGCTAACTAAAATAAAATTATTAAAATAGTAAATAAATTTGGGGACTTTCATACCGGGAAGTCTGGGTACTAGTTTCGCGGCTTGTAGGGACAAAATTTTCGCGGGAAAAATTGTAAATATAGCGGTCCTTCGTGAAGTGTCATAGTTTTATCAAACTTTTCATCAGAAATTTGGCCTTGGAGGTAGAAAACCCTATATAAAAGTTAGGAAAATACAAATACTCGCTGTCAAGTTGTTGGCCAGAGAGAAATTCGAGAAATATGGAGAAAGTTGCAGAGTTTCACAAGGAAAATTGCGTGAAGTGGTTGGCAGGTATCGGAGCCTCTACGTCTGGTTCAAAACAAGAACTAGCGATGAGGAAAAATCGATTATTAATGTATCCAGGACTGGTCCAGAAACTCAAGGCAAAGTCAGAAAAAGCTTACGTATTTCCCTGTAGTCTTGATTCAGTGGATATTCCACCGGCCACAGCCAAGTGGAGGATAGCTAACGACGATTTGCCCATGGTCGACAATAAACTGTTTACTCAGTATGTTTCATTGAAACGCGAAGGTAGTGCTGGTCAGCAAAAGAAAGCGTTACAAATGTTTACAAGTAGAAAAATTGTCAATATGAAAACTTTTGTTAACGAACAATTAGCTAACGTGAAGGCTATGATTGCAGCGCCCCGCAGTTATTATGTTTGAAAATGGAATACCAACCAAAGCTCATTGTAGTTGTCCAGTAGGACTAAGCGGAATTTATTGTCATGTATTAGCATTGCTTCTCTTTTTGAAACACTATCATAAAACTGGAGAGAGAATACAAGCTTCAACATGTACAGAGCAACTGCAGAAATGGCATAGGTCCTCACACAAGAGTTCTATACCAAGGGTACCACTGAGGGAGTTAAAAGTCAAATCTGCTGTACGAGCTGAAGCTAAAGGAGGTAGCATTCAAGCGGCTGATCCCCAGAGTAGCACAATGAAACGTGATGTTCAAAAAATGAGGGAGGAAATGAAAAGTGGAATCATTAAAATTGAGAAAACCTTTAAGCCCTTTGAACATCATGTGTACACAGTACTTCAAAATTCAACTATTGGACCAACAATATCTCTATATGAACATTTGGAGGCACTCTTTAAGAAGAACTCTAGCATTAGTTGATCATGATTACTGTGAGGAATCTTATTGCCAGGAAAGAGTCAATTGTAATCATGAAACTAAAATGGATCTAATAACAAGCACCATTCAGAGAGCCTTAACTGCTGAATGTGTAGCTGAAGTAAGAGAAGAGACTAATAAGAAACAGGTATCAAACCCAGTAACAGTAGACACAAGTAAAGTTCTGTATGGGGCAAACAGTCAAGAAAATATTACAGACGTCAGTGCCAGAATTGAAGCTCAGCTTCAAGAAAAGAGGCCTTTAGTGACAATAAACATAAGCAATCTGAAGGCCCCTTGCCCTTGTGGACCAAACTACCATGAGAATACTGATGTATGGAAAGACCTGCGTAAATTCAAAATTACTGGAAGTAGACTACCTGCACTCCTGGGTTCACATCGACAAGAGAAGTTCATTAAATACTGGAAAGTGGTTAAACAAGGTTTGAAAGAAAGTGATGTTATTAATACAAACTTTGAGAATTTCAAAAGGGGTCACAAATTTGAGAAAGAAGCAATATCAGTTTTTTGCAATTTGTCTAACAGTGAAACTCAAACCTGTGGGTTCTTTGAGGATCCAAGTGACTCTAATTATGGTGCTAGTCCAGATGCATTGGCTGCATCTTCTATAATTTTGGAAAGTCAAGACAAGAGCAGCAAAAACTGAAGGGCCACTGTCATCAGTAAAACAGCTACCAAGTTACTTCATCCAGCCTCAATTAGAAATGGTGTGTACTGGTGCCTCATACTGCATTTTAGAATCATATCATCCTGAAACCCAACAAGCATCATTTTTTCTCATCAAAAGAGATGATGTCTTGATGTCTGTTATAAAAGACATCACAAACAGTATTTTAAATGAAAAACCTTTATTGGAATGGTCACATTCAGAAAATAGCTATTACAAACGTCTAGGAGAAAATATTGCTGGACGTATTCCAGACTTTCCAAGTATCAAACCCCTAAGATCATACATAAATGCACTGGTAAAGTCAATTCCTAGGGTTGAGTTCTCAAAGTAAAGTGAAGTAAGGGTCACTTTGCTGGCCTTGTTACATACAACACTGACTTTCATATTGTACTTTAATTTGTAAGTTACCATTCATTTTTTTATGGGGTGGGAGGCGGCTGTTGGGATTTGATTAACAGTGCCTGAAAACATAATGCCCCCCCGTCTCCATTAGAAATTTTTACCCTGCCCCCCACAAATCCAGATTTTTTGAATATGACCCTCCATCCCCCCAAAAATGACAATTAAAACATATCAAGCTAAAATATCAGACAAAATTACAGTTTAATGTGAAAATAATCATAATACTGCCAGTGCTTTTGATTTACTGTTTGCAACCAAATAGTAATACTATTGGTAGCAGTGAGGCTGCTTGCTCAGTACATAACAAATTAGTGGCAACTGGGGACATGCTTCCTTGGGAAAATTTTAATTTTCAGAACCTCAAAACCACTATTTTAGACACTCTGGTACACAACAAATTTTTTTGGGTGCCCCCCCCCCCCTTAAAGCCAAATTTTTCGGCCTGGCCCCCCCTCAAATCCCACCAGAGCCCCCCAAAACCCCCACCCCACCCCATAAATAAATGAATGGTCCCCAATCAGCAGTAATAAGTTTAATAAAGACACAACTTGGATTTATTATCCATCTTCTTTCATTTGTTTTCTCTTGGGCCAATAGGAGGCATTGTCAGGTTGACAATATGACACAATGCCTGCTAGGTGGAGGATAGTAAGTCCATTCGTTGCACTGGCCAAACAGCATTCAAAATAGACCATTCTCTAACTCGCCCAATAAACCGTTCAACATGAATTCTTGTTGATGCAATGTCAAAATTGGATGGAACCTCTGCCTGAGTAAACTGGTCTGACATCATCTGAGCAGGGCGATTGAAGTATATTCCTTTCAATGCACCAAGATCTTGAACAGCAAACCCTCTGTCTGCCATTAGTTCATGTTCTGGTTGAATCCACTGGACAACTCCTGACTTTTCAGTAATACCGTTATCTGATATAGACCCTGGGTAGATATCACTGTTAAAAAGACCCATCCCATGTGGTGCAATTCCAATGAGGGCTTTACCTGTTATGGTGTTCTTGTAGTTAAAAAACATGAGAGAATTTAAATTAAGATTTGATACAGGCTGGAATTTGAATTCAGTACAATCAATGATCATGTCTGTGAGTCCATGCCAGTCTTAACGAAAATGTCTGGCATCTTCTTTAGTAAACTGAACCCAGCTTCAGGCTTAAGGTTAATACAAGTGAAGATTGTCTCAAGGAAAACTATCCAACCAACAAATATGCGCTGAATTGTGCTTTCTCCTACTTTAGGCATAAATGCCATCACACCCCTGATGGAGGTAATGTCTACAGATTGAAAGAACTGCAAAGAGTTCTGTTGGTTTATCTAGAGTTCTCTCTCCAGTACCTTTACAATCAGGATAGATGATGACATCACAGTAAGGCTGCACACAATTCCAGAGAATATTGAATTGTTCAAGAGACATTCCACACAAGTACCGTACTTAAATGTATTTTGGCTTGTTAATGACATTGGAGTATTCTTGTTGTAGCCTTTTTATAGCAATCTTCAGTTCCTCATTTTGTTTAGTAGTCTTCTGCTGGGTTTGCTCGATGTTGCGCATTTTAATTTTTAAACTGAGATTCTCAGTCCTCAGTTTTTTCACCATGTCTTGAGCACTGGTCAGCTGCTCGGTCAATCGCTCCTTATCTTCTTCCGACGCATCCAAACGAGTAGATAACTGAAAGTGGAGAATGATCATTGCAGTAAATTTTCCAATTTAAGCAATTGGAAAGAAGAAGCCTGAAAAAAAAATCAGGGCTTCAACGGGATTTGAACCCATGACCTCCGCGTTGCCGGTGCATTGCTCTACCAACTGAGCTATGAAGCCACACATTGGGAACGAGGTCAATTTATTGAGTTCATATCTCCCGTGAGGAGTGAAATGATGTAAAGTATATGAAATAATTCATTGAACTGCGGTTGTAGATGAAAGTGGAGAATGATCATCGCAGTAAATTTTCCAATTTAAGCAATTGGAAAGAAGAAGCCTGAAAAAAAAAAAAAAAATATCAGGGCTTCAACGGGATTCGAACCCGTGACCTCCGCGTTGCCGGTGCGTTGCTCTACCAACTGAGCTATGAAGCCACACATTGGGAGCGAGGTCAGCTGCGAGGTCAGCTGCTCGGGTTCTTTATAGCTCAGTTGGTAGACTACTGTCCGACTACTTTTGTAAACAACATAGTTCAATTCCTGTAACCGGTAATGAAAACGCCGCTCCATTCATCACCTGCATGGGGGTTCTTGATGCTTCTCTTTGTGCTTGAAGGATGAATCAATTTGATGGTAAGTTTTCCATCGCCCATTGGAAACCATAAATTATCCGAGTCAATGGTGGTCACCGACGGCCCGGTTGCCACATTCATGTACTTCGCGTACTGGACACTGCCTATTGCTTCGCTGGTAGAAATCTCGTAATAGCCCCTTTGGAATTTCTCTGAATCTTCGCGTGTAGTGACAAAGGTATAGATCAAAAATTCTTTGGCGTCTTTAACGTTATTGTCTTCAAGTGTAGTGCGCACGTTGAAGCAAGCTCCCGGCTTTGTATCGTCGTGGGTATCTGGAAGGTTTCCCAAAAATATAGGCGTTAACGAGTGATAATTGTACATAGCAAATTGGAGTTGTTTAATCAGAGGAACTTGAATGCTGCCGAATTAGGTTGCTCGAACGAGTAAAGACGCGTTCTGCTTTAAGACTAAATTTACTCACTGAATATTAAACCTTTTTATAGGCGGATCTTGAGCAGTGTACCACGTTACTTTGATTGACATCTTAAAAAGTTATTTCTCGTACCCCCCGAGATTCTATTAATGAATATGAATGCTTAGTTGTTCCCGAAACTAGTGTCAAATTCCAATCGGCATTCCTGCACGCGTGATCAGCAGTGAATATTTTACGAGAATGTCTCTGTATCTGGTCAGATTGAAAACTTTGAATGGATGATATTTCTTAGAAGACATTTTCATCAAATTCAGGGAAACTGAGCTGGTAGAATTTTCGTAATTGAATCGCGTGTGAATCTCACGGCTCATTGCGCATGCAAGAATGCATAGACGAATCTTTAATTTACAACTACCAACGTATTTATAATGCGCCTGTAATAACAACGCAGTCACCTTGTTTGCGACGAGAGATTGTTAGCATAATCAACCATGCATACTTCCCGCATATATCTGCGGAAAAGGAAACAAAAAGAAAAACAATACTATTACAGTTGAGCTAGGTCAAGCCGCGTACCCCGACTATCACACCCACCAGAGGGTTCTGTACTGATGATAAAACAAATAAATAGTTTATTCAAACTCTCCTGCAGTAAAAAAAGACTGAATTATCGAGTTAAATTTACAATAATAAGGCAACATCTAGAGTATAGTAATTTACAGATATAAAGTTAAAATGACAATTGAATCACTTAAAAAATTTAAATGTAAAGAAGTCCTCCACTCTCTTTGTCCTACAGACCTGCATGTTCCGGAAAAGATAATACTTTTGTGTTTTCTGCCTTAAGGTGTAGTTAGGTGCGTCCAGAAGTGGGCTGGGAAGTAGGTGGTGCAGAGGGTGGCTGGGGGACTTAATTTTCGACATATATTTGTCTACAAAAAATTAAAACTGTCCTAACTTTTCTCAAAAATATTGCATGCTGGAATGCAGAGATGAACTGCTCAAATGTACAATTATTTTCAACTTTCAAATGATCATTTCATTAATAGAATCTTAGGGGGTACGCCTGTCAAAATATTGTTACCACCGTCACACTACTTCACGTTGTTTAATCAGTCCTTGCAGTTGTCTGTTTGACAGAAATTTATACTTTCTGGCTTGACTGTTAGTGGCTCACGTGGTGACAAGTTTGCCTGCGTGCAGACGTCTCCTATTTCCTTTATGCGAGCACCCTTCCAAGCAGGAAGTTTGCTTCTCCCTCCAAAGTGGCAATAATCAACTTTCGCAAGTTAGCGAGACCAGTTTAGTCGCCTACCGTAGCGCGGGGCACAAAGTCCATTGATATTCCAGGTTATAATAGATCTAATACAGGGATAATGAGGTCGTTGAAAACAATTAATAATGGCCATGGATAGCGGTTGGACTGCGAGCAGTCTCCTATTTTTCTTTGCAAATTTACTGCACGAGAAACCCAAGCACGCGAGCCTCGATAAACGCCCACGGGGTACTGCCATATATGGGCTATATAGGTATGTGCCGCTGTGAAGGTTTTCAAGCAGTTTTCTCTAGGATAGGGTATATAAATCAGAACATTTGGGTCTGGAATAGGGTATCATTTTTCGGGAAACTGATCAGTTGGTTGAAGATTTTATTTAGACTAGGGAAACAGCTACTCTAGGATAGGGGGGATTTGTTGAGTTTACTCTAGTTCTGGTGTAGGTTAAGGGTTCCAAGGTCCCAGCGGCACATCCCCACCCAGAAATTCCTAAAGAACCCCCCCGGGGATAAACGTCTGGTCCTAATCCCTTATTGTAACATAACGTCGTGGTTTGCAATCGCGCTGGCTGCGATAAGAACTAGACGGATTTTAAGAGAAAAAGCGGACTGCAAGCAGTCTAGATAGCAGTAAACTCAGATCGACTCACCTGACTGTTTCTATTAGGAGGGGGACATTGGGGGGTACCCAATACCGCAATACGGTACGAAAAAATGGCAAATACCAAAATACCGCGTCGAAAATCGACTAAATACCGATACCGCATATTTTGATTAAATCTATATTCGGTTCCGCATACTTATGACTGCTTCCATCTAGCCGCAGAGTTTAATTATCTCAGGCATTTATCCACAAAGATGTCTTATGCTTTTTTTTTTTTGAAAAGTAAACTTCATTCGTTCAACCTTTTGGACCTTTGGGTAGGTGTATACAAAACGAAAAGCATGCAGTGAGGTGTGAGCCCTAATAGAGTCCTAATAGTGAATAGCAATTCTCTTATCTTAAACTGGTTTTTTAAAAGGCCATTTGCATGATGGCGTCATTATTACTACAACCAGCAGTTCCCTTTTTTGCGTGAGACCGTCGAGATGGAAGACTTTGCGTTACCCCCTAAAATCCCCGACTACTGCTCCTTCGGTACATATGAAACCAAGATGGCCGCCAGTAACGCATAGCCTGCGTAGCAAGCAGTCGAGTTATGCCGTAAATCCTCTATTAGCCCCCCCCTCCCCTCCCTAATTTTTCTTCACTAATAAATGATAGACTGTATTAATTAATCCCGACTGTAAAACTTCGTGTGGACTGATCCGGGATGGTTTATTTACCAATTTGATCCTAGTCCCCGGCTGCATGACCTAAAACGTCTTGTACTTGAGCTTTTCCACTTTGTATTCTTGTTCTTTATCTGGTACTGATACCATCGTCGTTTTTAAATTAAATAAGCCCCCCCCCCCCCCCCCCCCTCAAATAGAGGATTTACGGTAAGCTAGTTATAGCGCGAAAGTTAGGGCGCGACCCAAAAAAACTGGAAGGGGGAGGGGGAGGGGGAGGAGAGAAGAGGAAAGTAGAAGTTTCCTTCTCTCCCCTCCCCCCCCCGTAATTTATTTTTGCTTTCGTCCCAACTGTCTCGATGAACTCGCGCGGAAACGCTTGCTACGCAAGCTAGTAACGCAAAGCGCTCGATCTCGACGATCTTACGGAAAAATAGGGGACTGTGAATCGTCTACAACTACTACTACTACTTGAATACATTTAGTTTTCCCTTTTGTATTAAATTTGTTAATTCCAAAGCGTTATATAACAAATTTAACGCTCTAACCTGCATAAAACAGGAAAATCGTAAAGGATTCTGGTGGTAGTCAAAACACGTCATCACGCATATCGCCTATTTTCCGGTCAAGTGTCAGAAGTGTGGGCCAGTCTTACCAATTTACCAAATCCTCTCTTTTGACTTTACAAGCCGTTTTTCTGTACTCGAAACCCGGCATCTAAACTTATTTTTCTTGTGATAATTTCCGCCTCCTTTGCCCTCTTCATAAAAAATTGCCACACAGTCAATGATGACATCGCCGCCTTAAGCCTCAGCGACCTCAGCCATTGTGAGAAAACGGGTAAGACCTCGAATTAGCGGCACACGTACAGATTGAAAAGCCTGGTAACGTAACTTGAGACAACTCATTGTCATTGGATGCAACAACAATCTTATTGTATATTGACCAATATTATCGGCCATTAACTGTCACAAAATGACCCACAAATGGTGTAATCATTTACTATTATGTATAAAGACTTCTAAATATTAACTTTTATTGACCTTTATGTCTTACTGTGTTTTGTTTTGCGTATTGTATCGAAAAGAAAACGCAAACAACTGTACTGCAATACCGTGAACAATCATATTTCCCCGAATACCGTCAGCCAAAATGATGAAATACCGCATACCGCAAGGCTAGATGATACCGCAATACCGCACGTTAAAATCAAAATTACCGAAATACCGCATGAAAAAATGCCCAATACCTCAATACCGTAAACCCCCATGTCCCCCTCTATTAGACCTATTAAGACTTTCAAGGTCTTCACTTGCCTTGAAACAGCAGCTCTAAATTTTTCTTCCCAAAGAAATGCATTCCCACTGGCGCCTTTTTCGTAATACAGAGCCAAACAATTTCTGATGTCTACCACATCGTCGTCATTGTGCACTTCCATCAGTTCTGGTGTGGCCATATCGTGATTAGACTTACCTCAGGGGCACCCAACGAGAATATAGTTCAAAACCACTTAAATATAGCATTATTAAACGTATTTTAGTATTTAAACGGTAGATATAGGCATATTTTTATCCCCTGAAAATTTTTAATCTGTTCGGATTTCCTAGCTGAAAGTCTAATGATCCGAAAATTATAGGGATCAAAAGTTACCTTTTCGGTAAGTTTAGGGTAATAATCCGTTAAAAATTGGCAATTACACCATTTTTTAGATGTTCGAAAATCCTAGGAGAGGCAGGCAAGCAATGAATCTTACAATAAATGCTCCGAAAATTCTAGTTCTCAAATCGTCTTCCGAACAGTTATTTTCCGCCGAAAATTGACGTTGGGTGCCCCTGTTACTTAACAAACGCGCAGGTCCGTCCAGGCAAAAGCAGAAAAGGTCAAATCCGTCAACAGAACAGGAATCAGTGAAGATCAAGTGACAAAAACGACGAAAATAGTAAAACCGGAAAAGACGAACAATATACGAAAGTGATAATGGGCAAAATTTGTCAGGCTTCACTTCTTTGACACTCATAGCTTGACTACAAAGGCGGTATACACACTAAAGATCCATTTTTTTCAGTGAACGCTAATAAATTTTAGTCAAGACAAAACTAAATTCCCGCATCCCGCTATTTTCCCCTTACGATTTCCGCATCTCATCCCCGTAAAAATAGGAAATCCCGCTCCCGCTGGTTATTAAAATTCCCGCACCCCTCTCCTGTTTTCAGCTCGCATCCCGAGTATCACCACGAAAAATAGGCAAATGCCGCATCCCGCCAAACCTATTGTGGACCATCAGTGACTCACAGTAGATCCACCCGCTTTAGTGGACTACAAGTCAAGATACAGCCATGTTTGTATTAAAGTTGACCACTGATCGAAATACGCCTATGCAAGTGGGTAAACTTATTTATTTGCTTCATTCACAGGTTCTCCAAGTGAAATAAAAATTTCCATGCACGTGCTTTCACTGGTTCCAATAAGAGAGATCGACATGGTAATGAATCATATACACCAACCTTAAACGTTACACTTCCTTCTTTATGGCAGCTTCCAATGGAATATTGTACTTTGTGATGTACGGCAACCATAGTGTTCTTACCTGATTATAGATATTCCTTATCAAGAGAACCTTTTTTGGCTTGACCTGAACGTATAGACCTATTCGGCTAACTCAGTGTTGTACCTAATTCGGGGTTAAGATTCTTTGTGCATTGTATTTGCATTATAATGTGGCATTCACATTTAAATGATATGGAAATTCCTGAAACAAAACGGTTTATTCCCAAAGGGTTTGAATTGGGTACAACATTGAGTTAGGTGTCCCAAAACAATGAAACGGCGGCCATGTTGGAGTCCCAAACCAATCCTGTGGGAGTTGAACTCTTTTCTTATGCAAACGCTTTCTTTTGTTCCAATAAATTTGCATTTATTTGTCACTGAGGATTCTGGGTTTTTCAAGATCAAAACAGATTGTAATTGGCGAGTCATCACCAGATGGTAGAATCTCATTTGTCCCGTTTGTTTTCACATAAAAGGAAGCGAGGGCCGTCATATTCTTCCGTCAACATTGGACTGATCCTCGTCTAGCATATGGCCCTTCACTGAGAATTCCAAAGATGAAGCTCCTCGGGAACATCGTTGATCAAGTTTGGCTACCAGACACATATTTTGTGAACGATTTGAGCGACACAAAGTCGAATGAAGACTTCTTGTTTGAACTCACTGAGGAAGGACGAATAACGTACAGTTACAGGTCTTGTAAAATAATTCTCCTTTACACTTTTTACATATAAAACCTAATTCAACGGAGAACGATGGCTTTTGACCGTTTAGTCATCCATCTACTTAGCCCGTGTCGCATTATGCTATTGTCGTAACAGAAATTTCTATCTCTCTACTACCGTCACTACGGACAAAGGAAAACATCATTTGTTAAATCAGTTTTCCCTTTAACAGAAAGTTGTTGTTTTCGTTTTTTGCGATAAGAAGGGCGTCCATTGTCAATTGTACTTCGCCATTGCCTTCTTTATTTTTGGCTTAAGGCCGTAGTTCAAGATCCCTCTCCGTAGATCCCTGTCAGCTAAATTGTCACTTGTTTCAATGGCCACAGGCACAAACGTCAGACCTGCACTTCACGTCTTTAGGATTTTTACAGCTGGTGAAAGCGTCAACACTCATAATTATTCGTGAAGATCTTTTTAACTTGATGTTTTTGCCTTACCGTATTCAGGAGAACGCTTCGTTTGTACTGTCCCATGAATTTGCGAAGATTCCCAATGGATGAACAAATTTGTGAAATGGCATTTGAAAGTTATAAGTATGTTTACACGGTATTTATACTTCAACCATCCCTATGAAGCAAATTTCAAACAATTTGGCAAAAGGTAGAGTCACGATCTCCCGAGAAACACTAGAAAGACGACTGTTGCGAGTCTTCTTCAATGGAACATTAAACCCATAAAGCACACTTCACTCTAACTTGGTTCTCGATTATTACAGGTGGAATGGTTCTGTTAATACCTACCGTCACCATGGTTACACCTGCCGCTTATAAGCCCCGGGCATATACATCCTCGTAAGGGGTTTACGGAGGGCTGTCAAACGGAGGGGCTGATATCCGAGGGGGCTTATAAACGGGAGGGGCTTATATCCGAGAGGGATTATATCCGTGGGGACTTATAAACGGGAGGGGCTAATATCCGAGGGGGCCTATAAACGGGAGGGGCTAATATCCGAGGGGGCTTATAAGCGAAGGGACTTATATCCTTGGTGACTTATTACCGGAATAGAAAAGCTTCTCAAAATACGCTATAGAAGTGCTGATCAAAATGCGTTTTGCCTTTTCTTCAATAAATTTGGAGAGAGACTTATATCGGAAGGAAGTGGGGGGGGGGGGGGGGGGGCGGCGGAATATAATCGGATGTACTTTTTCGCTTTTGGGTAGATGTGATTATCACTGTGGGGGGTCTTTACAAGTGGCAGTTGACTGTATCCGTTTTTATTTCGATTGCCGTAGATTCATGCGCCGTTGAAGATATTATTCTCACCTGGCTTAATCCAGACGCCCTACAAATAGATAGAAAGTTGCAGATCCCTCAGTACACTCTGGTTGCCTGGCAACAAAAACATGATCTTAACAAATATAGTACAGGTAATTACTCCAACCTGAAAGGCAATGAGGCATTTTTGTTTTTACTTCTTTTCGTTTTTTTTATTCTGTTATGCCGTGTGCCCATGATTGTAGTTTTTTGTTTTCATCCCATTAGTCATACTTCCTAGGAGTTACAATAGTTACGTGACACAATTATTTGATTTATTACGTAACGGGCGAAATTACAACCTCGTTCCCAGGGTTCTCTCCTACCCGTCCCTACGGCCTCATGGACTATTGACTCAGAGCCCATTCGGGCTCGAGGAATAATTGTTAATTACACGATTGTACAAGCTTGTCTTTTAGCCCTGGCTAAGTCTATATATTGAGCCTTTGATAGCCGTAGATACATGGATCATTATACGTTACATTTAACGATTTTTTGTTATTATTCTTAGGGAATTTCTCTTCATTAGCAGCAGTTTTGCATTTCAAAAGGCAACTCGCTGCTTACTTCCTTCAAGAGTTCATTCCGACAATCTTGATCGTGGCAATCAGCTGGGTTAGTTTCTGGATCGATGAACGATCGGTGCCCGCTCGGGTGTCCCTCGGAATCACGACAGTCCTCGCGTTAACAACGCTTATGTTTGGAATCCAAGCCTCTATGCCGAGAGTTGGTCACGTGAAAGCCATCGACGTCTTTCTATTATGTAGTTTTTTCTTTGTATTTTCCGCCCTGATAGAATACGCCATCATCTGCACATTATCGAACGCATATTCGTCAAGGGCCGATGGTAGCTTAAAGCAACATTCACATGGGAAAGTGATCCCGTCTGAACTACTTGATTAGAACAAGAACGTGAAAATAGCTGGCGATAAAAACGAAATGCCAAATCTCGATTTGGCGAGAAAAAAGGATGAAATTCAGGTAAATGTTTCTTTTAAATGTTAGCAGCACGCTTCTGGAAGATAAGTTCTATCCGCTACAGGTCAAGCATTTGCCTTGTTCTCTTGCTGTGTCTTTAAGAACAGCGGTATTTGTTTTTACTGACGACAAAAGAAACCCGTAATCCTAATCTCCAGGTTGTTATTACGCATGCGTCGCATTTATGTAGCCTGCTAGCCAGCGTTCGTTTGGACTTCCACTAAGAATGCGCAGAACTCCATTTGATCACGCGCGTTTCGAACTTCTACCCCTCGTAATCTGATCACGCGTGTTTTGACCATCTGTCAAGTGAAAACAAACGAAAAGCACCAGTATTGGAGCAGAAGCGTTTTGCCGCTTCGATCGTTGTCGCCCACACTCAGTAACCTTTGGTTATTACTAGTTTAAGTCTTCTGTCATAAAAATGAATGAGAATGAAACTGTTTTGTTACATATCGTTAAAACTACAGGCTAACCCACTAGGAGGGGGGGGGGGGGGGGGGCGGGGGTGGAGGGTGGGGGATATACTCCTTCATATAAGCTATGTACGTATGTGCTTTCCCAAACGTTGACGTTTCGGTCTGAATACGGGTATAGACTTTGCTCATTTTGGTGTGGAATCGCGTATGGTGGAGTGTATGAAGATATTTGTCCTTTCAATTCCAGATGAATAAAAAAGAAAAGTAATATGGAAATTAGAAATGGAGTGTAAGAAATCTTTTTGTTGGCGTCCTTTTGTAAGTAATAATGAGATAATTTCTTAATAGAGGCGAGCTCTAAAAACGAGGGTGGACAGGAGACCAAGGGCTCCCGATCCGGGCTGGTGTGGAAAATGACATTCTTTTGATCAGGAGTATCCCCCGGGCATTCGGTCAACGGAGCTTAAAGTGACAAAAAGAATCTTAATCGCCAGGCATGAGATGCAAATTCTTTTAGTTCATTTCAACTCGTATTTTCCTATGCCAATCTAAAGCACTTCATTTTTATTTAGTATTGGTTCGCATAAAACTTGGCTTTTCTCTATCCACGATCGACTACAACGTTTCGATATCGGTTTGAAGTCGAATCGCCCCAGGGGGAGGTACTTCCCCATAAGAGGCTAATGGGGATGTGCCGCTGGATGGGGTCGCGTTTCCAATAGAGTTACTAGAAATGGGGTAGCATTTTCTTTATTTTGGGTAAGATAGTTCCTCATATTTACGACTAGCAAACGTACCAGAATGTTTGTATTGTAGGTGAAAAGTAAGGTGTTCTTCATTCAATTAGGGGGTGTTTACATGGGAAAACTCGCACCGGCGCGAGTTTCACACCGACATGACTTTTTGATTTCGTATCGCGTTTACATGATGACGGGTTATTTCACATCTCGTTATTTGAAGGTACACTTCATGTTGATAAAATGCACGTATGATTCAAAATCGCGAACATTACGCATGCGCTACCCGTTCCAGTCTACCGGCAGACCGATTTCACACCGAAACGGGTGGTCGTTTCGTGTTTACATGATACCGTTGCGAGATTTCGTACCGGAGTGAAATTCTCGTCCCGGTGCGACAACCGGAGTGAACTCACGCCAGGGCGACTCGCGCCGGCATGACTTTTTGTGGTGGTATCATGTAAACAAATGTAGAGCCATGAGAGGGAACCGGAGTGAACTCGCCGCGGCGCGAAAGTTGCCCCGGTGTCATGTAAACACCCCCTTAGATAGATTGATAGGTAGATACATAAACAGAAAGTGACAAAGTTGGGATCGCGAAAATTACATATTTGCCCTAAAGTGTCTAAAATGGAGTCTATAATTGGCCAAACAATAGACTATAATAGGGTAGGGTCTCTGACAGGCCAGCGGCATAAACACACTGCAGGAAAAATTAACCCAATTATCCTCCCGGGGCAAATCTCCCGTACGCGAGCACCCAATCTCAGACCTAAAATGCCAAGATTTAGTTGTCAACATTGATAATTGTAGTCGTAGTTTACGAAAGGTGGTCGTTTACGTGAGCTTCCGAATTCAAGTAAAGTGATTCGGTTGGGAATATTCCTATGTTTTAAATAGGAAGAATAAGAAAAAGCGTGCTTTTAGTCAAATTGGCCGATAAGAGTCCACTTTTGCTATTCTTCCCTATTCATGTTGGTGTGTTCCAATTCAAAGAAAGGAAAGAATGATAGATAGTGAATTTCTTTATCCAAATCCCTTGTTTACATAGCACTTTTAAGTCTGCTTTAAGATTAAAAAAATACGAAACTTGGTGTAGTTTCTTAAGTAATTTTTTTTTGCTGTACCGTGTGGACGATATAAAAGGCTGCATAGCAGGAGTCTCATCTATTACTCCCCTATATTTTTCAGAGAAGAGACCATAGCGAAGATCATGATTCTTCGCACTCTTTCCCTCCTTGGTTTTCCAGAAAGCGTCGTTCCGGCGTTACAAGAGGAGACTCATGGCTGTCATTGAATCAGCGACAGCCGTGTGACATTGACCGGCACTGTCGAAAGTTGTTTCCAGTGACCTACGCCTTGTTTCTGTCAATATACTTTGTGGTCTACTACTTTGCAGACATTTGAGATGGCAATTTATGCTATGGCTATAATATCACACTAGTATTTTTTGGTTTAGTTTGCATGTTCCTTTTGATAACATCCAGTAACACGATCGAAATGCAGCTAATAAAATGCAAGCGAATGTTGATTTTGGTTTTTAATGACTTCTTGCATTTCATATTTTACATTTTAAGAGTAATTGGTCACAGCTGCTCTTTGCCATACTGAAAGCCTTTCACATTTTCTGTTTTGTGTGACGCACGTATAAAATGCAATTCGTTGTATATGAAGGTTTTTCTTCAAAGCCAGTTGACTCGACTTTCGTGCTCTCATAAAATGATGACAAAACTGCTACACTACTTCTTTGCTTGAACGATATTAAAAATTGCTACAAGTCTCTCAGCTTATAACCATTTTAATTTTCCAAAAACATTATCAATCATTTGGCTCAGTCTGTCTTATAACGAGGCACTTAATGAAGCTGGTATTCCAACCATTATTTCATACTGCGAGGACATATATATGTCACAAGGTTTTTAACGCTGCCCTTGGCAACAAGGATAACAAACTTAACAAGTTATTCGACTGAAGTCAATAATTTATTACACAGGTAAAATTCTGAAAATTTTATGTGTAAGACGTAATTTTGTGATATTTGACATTCATTTTTTCGGGCTCTTATAAGAATCCTTTTTTGGTGTTACCACAGATGATTTATTATATCTTTAGCCCTTGAAAAATGTGAAGAAGAATGCAATATGCTTTAAATTTTACTGGTAAAAGATTTTTGTCCACTGAAAATTAAAATTACTCAATGTCCTGGTGGATTCCGTCTTAACCTGTGTTTAATTGAGGAGAAATTACGTAAGTGCAAAATCTAGACAGGTGCAATGTGAGCGATGCAATCACAAAAAGTTAAGCTTCCACAAAATAACGACAGTGTAGTGTCAATATCTCTAAATAGGTCTGGGGTTGGTCTGGGGGAAAGTTAGTTATTTTTAAAAGGCAAACCTTTTCAGTTATCAAATACAATATAGGTCTGGAGGCGCTTGCTTTAAGAGTCAATCGGAAACTAAAACCCCCGTAGCATGGTAGACACGATAATATGTTTTCCCCGCCTACTCACAGCTTGTCATGTCTTTTCCATATTTGAGTGCAGCGGTGGGCCCCAAACGGTACGAAGCAAGGTAAATGATTATTTTCTCCTTATTAGTCGATGTCTATCCTTAAAACTAGTTTAGTTGGCGTTTAACTTCTATCGAGTAGTGATTTCTCTCTAGCAGAAGCGGGTCATTTTTCAAGATACGACTTTTCAACTTTATTTAGTTTTCGTGAATATTTTAAATAATTTATCATTAGAAGTGTTTCTTCCCTTACAGGTTTTCAATATCGAGTCGATTTATTTCTTTAACGTCCTGTTCCACCTTGCAAATAGCCATATAGTTAATTCGAAGAGCTACTCAGAACTGCATACTTAGGTTAATTCAATTTCCTTCGGAGAAACCTTGTGCTATTGTTTGCGATTGGCAGATTGACTGCCTAATAAATATATCCAAATAGCTGTTAGTATTTGAAAACATGTGGCAAAAGGTTCTTCAAATAGTTCCAGAATCAGATTGATGGCTACTGGCATGGTCACACTCTCGTTTCAGTGTAAACAAAGAAACCTGTTTGTTAATGTTTCGTGGTAGATATCCGCCAATAAAGAGATCTAGAGTTACGTTTACGGCAAACAGCAAACGGCGAGCGGCAAACAGCAAACGGCAAACAGCAAACGTTAATTTGTAGCACGTGACCGAGTTTCCCCTTAACTTGTGCTTTACTGTTCATTACTTCTACCCAAGAATTTGTTGTTTCAGGTTAGTTTTGCCCTTAAAAATTGATTTAAACTGTTTTCAGCTGCACGTTTTCTGTTTTGAGAAATTCTCAACTTGAATCTGACGTTTGCCGTTTGCCGCAATAGTCAATCTAACTGAACTAAAAGGTTAAACGTATGTTACTCATCCGTGCACTGATAATAGTCATGTATTTGTAGCAATCATGTGCCGTGTCCTCCACCTTACTGTTAAAAACACAGCAGACTACGACATTGACGATTAATTATAGGCAAATTTTTTCACCTGAAATCTTTAACAGCTGTTCCAATTTTCTGTCACGGCACATGGTTTAATGACGTTATACTCAACCGATTTAGCCAAATTTAGCCACAAGGAACTGTTCACAAGATTGAGTAAAACTTTTAAATTACACAGTAAATCGAAACGTTGTCACGGATAGGCAGAGTTCGAAGATTTAAACGAAATGATTGATTTTGTGTTTTCTGTGCTAAGAAGTAATTTCTTCTTTAGTGTTATTCCTATAAATTGATCAACTGTCAAAACCAGACAAAATTACAGAAATGCTATGACGCAGCCCCTTTCCATTGGCGCGTTTATAGTGACTCCGGCAAGTAGATAAAACGTTTGAGGCTGCAGAGTGCAGAAACGGTACCAAGTTCTTCATTGCGGGATTAAGGTATTAAATACGAGCCGTTTTAATTTAGCGTTAAATTTGAATCAAATCTGATTTGGGAAAGCCCCAAATGCTGGGTATAACTTTTAGCCCACAACTTAGTTCCTGGAGTCCCCCTCTAAAATGATAAGTTTAAAACAAACAATGCAAAAAACGTTTCAAAGAACGAAAAACAAAACCGGAGGGCGGGTACTCGGCACAGATAATTAATATATCTGACGATTTAGGGACGCGTCGTCATGTTTAATCCTCAACTATTTCATTTTGATGGAAAACTGAGTATGTTCTCTATAACAACTTAAAAGATTATTACATTTTTGAGCTTTATGAATTAAAAAGTTGACGTAGATAAATAGTGGTCAAACTTCGGACTTTAATTTGTAGTTACCATGTTGTTACTTATTTTATGAGCAAAATGTAAACATATAACTTTATTTTTTCTTGTATACATGCCATTTTCTTTTTTTGTCGTTTTTGTAAATTTGCATTTTGTAGCATTAAAATAGATTGGAAAAAAAAAAAGGAGCCTACACGATACGCGGTAAAAGTTATATTTTAGAAAAGCTGGAAGGTTGTATGTTGAATGCTCAAAGTAGTTAAGCCAGTCCTATAATACAATGTGACAAGTCCAAGTTTTTTGTTTTTGCAGTTCATTTGCTACATGTTTGACACACCGGTGAGAGAAAATAAAATCAAAGTAATACTAAGTTATCAAATACGGCAAATTTCAGAACTTTATTAAACAACTGGTATTCTCTTCAATACACCATGGATAATGGATCCATGAATACACCTTGATCTTAAACAGCGAGTATACCATAATCATTTGATTGGGTTTTAATAACTTCTGTAATTAGCTGATGTTTGTTCAGCTTGGGATTCTTCTGTTTTAAAATTTTGTCAACCATACGAACACGGTTAATCAACGTTTATAAATTTTCAACAGCTTGTGCGTTCACATCTGCTGGCGCGCGCGCAATCAATTCGGTATTTAAACAAAGAAAGAGGACACGTTTTTCTTCTAGGTAAATCGTAAGAGAAGCTTATTTATCAACCTTAAATATCTGCTGAAAGTAACTTTGAGGTCCTTCCTCTCTTTTGTAGTTTTATAACACGCATTTTCAATATTCTTTTGGTGTTCCATATCCCCTCTATAACCAAACGACATTCGGGCTACTCTCAAGCTTTTATAGACTCACAATTTTCAACTTCTTTCGTTGGATAGATGCTTGGCTTTAGTAAGATTTTGTGGCTGTATTTTGTCGACTTGGTCCTTTCGGTAGCAGCAGGGAATTCAAACAGGTAGGTAAAAGTTTATTTCACTGTTTAAAGCTCAGCTTACTTAACACTTACTTAGCCGCTGCCAAGGTAAAAATGATACTGTACCGGTTAAAGGCTATAATGCGTACTTAAGGCGTTGGAATACCAGCTTAAAACTTAAGGTAACGAAGTGTAATTCCATTACACTCATTTCTCCTCCTTGCAAGCCAGGCTGGAAATGCGCCCATGCACAGCTTTCCAGGAGAATGCCTAAAAGTTTAATGAGGCATTAATTCTAATAAATACAGACTCTATTTTTGCCCTCTCCAAATTGAATTTCATGGCTGACACTAAAATGTCATAGTATCCGTGCTGCATTTTAAGAGGCTGTCCGCGTAAGAACCGATAAGGCAAATTTCGGTCTATCACAGATTGCCCTGATTTTTTCAGTGGAAGATGCCTATCCTATCCCATGAAGAAATATCACATTTATTTGGACCAACTCAATTTTTTCTCTATTTTACAGGAAGATTTTCTAGGTCACCTAAAACTAGCCAGTTTGCCATCGGAAGTGGTGCAATTTTGGTGAAACTTTAGGGCTCTGTCAAACCTACCTTAAAAGGCCGAATGAGCTGATTATTTTACACACAAAACTTTTAACTCTGGTTAATAGTTTCAAGGTTTAATGGTTGCATTCTGTGGAAAGTTGGCTGAGATATGATTTTTTTAAAATGACCTTTAATTTGCTAAGCAGGAAAAGTAATTTGCATAACTAGAGCTGAACGGTAATTTCGCAAAAGTGGCACCTGACCCAGACTCAAGTCTATGATAAATCAGAAGTACTAAGGCCAGTCTGCTTCTTAATGCAATAAAATTTGTGGGCACTCTTCTTTGCGTGCTGTACAAAGTTCCGTTAATGTTCCAAAATTCGCCATTTTGACAGCAAAGCTGGAATTGTAACGGTCCGCATCTGATCGACTAATTTCCACAGCTTTAACATTTCTAATTATCGCCAAATGTCATTAGACCCTTTAAATGTTGGACTTTTGAAAACTTGTGGAGAAAACTTGGTAATCGCTTTTTCTAGGGTTTTTCTCTTGTCCGCGATGAACGTGACTTCATTCTCCGTATGCAAATTAGCCTTAGCTGCGTCGTTTCAACAAATTGACAGAAAATATAACCCTTGTATTTCACATTTTTAAGGGAAATATATCTCTTCTTTCCACGGAAAAACACGAAAGATATACGACTTAGAATCTCCTTAGGTCTGTTTCTTTTACGAGGAAGAAGCAGCAAAAGAAGATATGTTTACCCAAATTAAAATAATTTGATTACTGTGGCCCGTCACGCATTCCCCCAGAGGGGCCGTTTATCGATCAGTTCTTATATGTTATTATATCGTTTTTGAAGTCATAGTTATTGATAATCATACAATTTAATCACAGTTTATTCCGATTCTCTACTGGGTGGGAAATACCGTGCTGTTGTATTTGTTCTTTCTACGACCGTTTTAACTGAGTCAGTATCCCCTGGCGCCACTAGAATAGGGTTATGACAGCCCATGGTGTAATACGTGACAAATAGGTAAGACGTAATCACTTGGACACGGCCACTCTTATTCACGAGCAGTAGCATGCACAATATTTTCAATTACAGAATTAACAATTAATATTTTGGAAATAGCTCACAAACAACTTCAGGAATACCAGTGCGACACCACAGGACCACACCGGCAAAGTCCTTTAGGCAGCATACACATTTCCCAGATCCCTAGCTAACTATAGGCTACCCTACAAACTTTAGGGGGGTATTAACAGAGCATTGTGTTTATCGCCAATTAGCAACATTTCTGTAAAAATTAGAAATTTGGCATGTAGAAAAAGGCATAGTTTTTGTTTACGGTAATCCCAAAAGTTTTTGCCGGCTGTTAATCACACTAAATTAAGGATCCCTGTGTTCACTCCTGAGCAGATGTAGAAAAGCACGTGCACTCTCGTATGAAAGACGAAAGTTTGTCAATTAGGTCTCCTTTTCTTTCCCTGGATTTGAAAGGTATTTCAAAGTGACACAAGATGTTTTAGCATTACCACGTTGAACTGACTATGTTGATTTTGACATACACTTAGGTTGAAAGCTTCTGACTGAGGGTCTTGTGGTCTCAATTCTCAGCGATTTGTGTAACAAGCTTTTGCTTTTCGAACTCCTCGTCTTCTTGCAATAGATGTCTATGGTCAAGTTCAATTTATATTCAAGCTCATCACATTGGTTATTTTGGTCCATTACCTTTTGTTTACGCTTAGGACTAGGTTTAGGTATTAACTCAAACGGGCCTAGAGTCCAACGTGGGCTGACAATAGGTGAGCACGGACTTGGCCTGGGGGTGGGGGAACTCCCTATGATGGGGTATCTTTTGCAGGTTTCAGGTATATAAAAGGGTGGGCATTTCAGTATATGAAGAATAGAAAAGGGCGAGTGCGCTTATTGCAGCCTTAGCAGCATCTTTGACGGTTCTTCAGGGTCCCAAAGGGGGGATGGCCGGAGCCCGGGAGCTCTATTTTTTTTTCCGCGGAGCCCGGAGCTCCATCGCTTCGTTGCTTGGAGCCCTAATATTATTTTACTGTAGAGCCTGGAGCCCTCAAAACGTTTGCTGCGGAGCCCGTAGCCCCAAAAATTAAAGTTCGTACATTCTTGCACACAGATAGCGTCATAACGTGCTTTGTTTGTTGTTTGCTGGGAGTCGGAACGAAGATAATAAAAAACCAGTAACCTAGACTGAGGCTAACTAACATTCGAGTTCTTTTCATTGTACTGATGCTATTCTGGGCGTGCGCTGCAATCTACACTTTTTAACTGCATCATTTATACAGGTTTAAACTCTAAAGTACTGAGATCTGTCATTCCACGGTAATCTGTCGTTGCGGAGAAGACGCTTTGGAAACAAAAAATCGATCGTCTGTAAACTACTTAAAGAAGAAGTACACCTTTTATATTTTTTTTTAGATAGATGTGAGCTAAGTGTATCTATAACACAAGAAAAATCTACTCCTGCTCTTTACGGAGAGATACAATCAACGAATGATTTCCCGTTGCGGAGAAGACTCGCAAGAGGCGCGAATTATTATCCTTTCAATTCAAGGTTAGATTCTTTCGAATTCGGGCATCTTTGAAATGACTCTTTCTTTGCAAAGGAAGAGTTCTTTATAATGAATTGTCAAACAAAAAATTATTTCGTTATTCCTTTTTAATGTACTCGAAATTTTGCAATGATTTGATGCGGTCCCGTTGCGGAGAAGACGTTGCGGAGAAGACAAAAGGGCTCGCTGTAAAAAAAACTGATTTTTTGCGAATTTAATGACCTAATCGTTCCTCAAGCTCCGATTTTTGCAGAGCCTGAAGACAATGAGGGTATTAAGGGTAAAACGTGGATCAGATAGTACTAAATGACAGTAGAGGACTGGACGCAGTGTCCAAGGTGGCGGAATGGATATATTGCACCCACAGTGCAACAGTTTACTGCTCATGCTCAATGTTTTCTGTTTGTCCCTGAGGGCAAGACCCATAAATCTGGCAAATAAAAACAAGCCTGCTTTCGTGGCTATCTTCTCCGCAACAAAAATAAAACACTAAATTTCCGTTGAAGTTTTATGTATTTTGATGAATGTTCAATATAGAAAGGTTACACTGACTATGAATCAGAACACTTAAAAAATTTAAACATTTTGGCCAATTTTCCTTATTGCAATCAAAACTCTTAGGAGTGAAATCGTTGCGAAGACATTTTGACTTTGGAAAGCCCTGGGGAAGAGGTTGAATCCTGACTTCGTGTAGAAATTTTTTTCTTTTTTTCCCATTAATTTATAATGCTCTTCAAACAATCATCAGAAAACTATGTTTTACAACACACGGATTAACCTTTATGTATAGTATTTTAAAGGTAAGAATTGATTAGGGCAAGATTCACGGCTGTCAAAAAATAGAAATAAATAAACTATCTTTGCAAGCTCAAATAAACAGGAAACGAACATCAGAAAACATCGCAGGATAAAATGTTGAATAGAGAAATTAGAATATCTCTGTACGTTTAGAAAATTTTTTGCATGAAGAAGAAAAAAGAATGATACTTACGTGATGGGACAAAACTTTGACTTATTTCGATGGCTATCTGGAAATTCACGACATGTCTTCCTGCCACAGTAGTTATTTTGCCAGTATGATCCAGAGTATGACCGGGGTATTGACAAGACCAATCGAGCCTATGAACAAGACCTTGGCGCTCGCAAAAGCCTGCCAAATAGCTGTCTGTGCCTTAGGCAGATTGTCATTTTAGTGTTAGCCTGTGTACACACCACTCGCACCCCCTCGGAGAAGGGGCCCCTTTTTTCCTGAGGGGAGGGGGGTCTGTACACAGGCTATTTAGTGTCTGTGCCTCGGGCAGATTGTCATTTCAGTTCCGAATACCTACAATGCCTCAAATACTTACTCTCGCTAAAATGAGTCCATTTTCATTGACTTTGCTACACTTAGACAACTGACAGCTGGCTAAATGCGACTTAATATCATCCATGCACTCTGCGACCAAGACATTTCCCTCCACACCCCTACTGGGATCAAACTCTGCCTTTACGATCTTGCAGAAAGAACAGCTTGATGAAATAGCTGAATAAGCCATTTTTCACAATTGATCTCTTCGGCGATTCATTGACATAAATATATTTGAAACTGGAACCTGTTGCATTATAATTCAATTAGATTGAAACCAAAACAAGATCATCGTGGGAATTCGATGTCATACCCTAACAAAAACTTAAAAGATAATCCCGTTTGCGTGTATTCACTGAAAAAAAGGAACCATTTTTCCCGTTTCATGCTGTTACCGATAAAAGCTTTACAGATCTTTGAAAACTGAAATTTACAGCTAATTTGCCTTTTGCAAGGCATTAAATGGATTTTCTCTTACAATAAAAATAATAAAACTTTTTAAGATAGAAAAAGTGTGGGGCATTCTTTTTTATCATAGTGCCATGTACAAAGATCTACTGTCTTCTGATAAGCAAATATCATCATTTTAAAAATCTTTCAACGTTGACGCTATTTTTTAAGGCACGCAAAAAAGAGTGCCCACAAATTTTATTGTGCTGACAAGAGGACTTACCTTGCAACTTAACTCTAATTTTTTTCTTATTATCAATAACTATCATTTAAAAAAAGATGATAATATTATAGAATTGGTCACTACAACGCTATTGTTTTCTAATCGACCAACCCTCTTTAAGAATGCGTGACAGGCCACAGTAATTGAATTATTTCAAGCCACGCAAACATACACTGTATATCATGATATATCATTCAGCTGCTTCTTCCTCTTTGAAAAAAAAAAACAGACCTTAAGGGGATTCTAAGTCATGGTTTGTGTATTTCTGTGGAAAGAAGAGTTATTTTTCCCCTTAGAAATGTGAAATGTAACGATTATGTTTCATGTCAATTTGTTGAAACGACGCATCTAAGGCTAATTTGCATACGAAGAATAAAGTCACGTTCATCGTCGACAAGAAAAAAATAACAAGAAAAAGCGATTACTAAGTTTTCTCCACATGTTTTCAAAAGACCAACATTTAAAGGGTCTAATGACATTTGGCGATAATTAGAAACGCTAAAACTGTTGAAATTAGTCGATCAGATGCGGACCGTTACAATTCCAGCTTGCTGTCAAAATTGCGAATTTTGGAACATTAACGGGATTTTGTACAGCACGAGAGTGAGAGTGCCCACAAATTTTATTGCATTAAGAAGTAGACTGGTCTTAGTACTTCTGATTTATCATAGACTTGAGTCTGGGTCAGGTGCCACTTTTGCGAAATTACCGTTCAGCTCTAGTTATGCAAATTACTTTTCCTGCTTAGCAAATTAAAGGTCATTTTAAAAAAATCATATCTCAGCCAACTTTCCACGGAATGCAACCATTAAACCTTGAAACTATTAACCAGAGTTAAAACTTTTGTGTGTAAAATAACCAGCTTATTCGGCCTTGTAAGGTAGGTTTGACAGAGCCCTAAAGTTTCACCAAAATTGCACCACTTCCGATGGCAAACTGGCTAGTTTTAGGTGACCTAGAAAATCTTCCTGTAAAATAGAGAAAAAATTGAGTTGGTCCAAATAAATGTGATATTTCTTCATGGGATAGGATAGGTATCTTCCACTGAAAAAATCAGGGCAATCTGTGATAGACCGAAATTTGCCTTATCGGTTCTTACGCGGACAGCCTCTTAAATACTGCAATGCACAGTATAAGAGGGAGCAGAAACACCGAGATGCTACCCTGGAGTGTTAGTGAAATGCGGGGCGGAGTCGGGGTCTATATCTTTTTTAAGGGAATGCTGTGTTAGGGTTAGGGTTATGTTGGGGTTAGGGTTGACACTAACCCTAACATGAATTTTCTACAAATTGGTGAAATAATTCAATCTTACTGCTTTACGGTAGTTGTTAAGAACTAGAAACTGAGCGCTAGCACGGCTAACAGGCAGTAACTACGACCCTGTTGTTTTCAGTGATTTAGCCAACGCAACGTTGGGAGCTCGCACTTCTATGATGTTAGAAAAGATGTTAAATGGCTATGACAAGAGACTGCGGCCAGATTTTGGAGGTAATTTTCAATTCTTATACTACTACATAATAAATTTCTGCATTTTTTACGGCTTAGAGCAGTCAGTGGTATTTCAGTTTAATTTGAAATACCTACATTTGAAAATTACAAACCTTATGTGGGTAGTAGTATAAACAAATAATAGGATGATTTGTACGTGATATTTGGCCTAAATACCATTTGTGAAATTGCAAAATTGTTTCAAATTTCACTCCCCTAACGGCTCGTGAAATTACGTATAACAATTTCGAAATATCACTCATGGTATTTATACCAAATATCATTACAAATCATGCTATTACCTATACAAACTCGCGGTTAAATCTCATCGTAATTTGAATTGCAGTGAGTCCGAAAGTAGTTTAATAGAAAATAAACGTTTGTAATGAGATTGACGCTGCGCTAGGAAACCGCAGTTGGAACATGCAATAAGAGTGGACTTTTAATTTGGCCTTATTTGCAGGTGCTCCCTGCAAAATAAACATTTCCCTGCACGTATCGTCAATGGTTCCCATAAAGGAAATTGATATGGTAAGGTTATCATCTAGACTACTTTAAATCAAGACACTATAACTATGTATCTTTTCTGTCTTCGTTGCTTGCAACTTTCAATACTCTTCAAATTTTGTTGAAACGCTACATGAAAGCCGAGGTTTTTCGACATGTAACTCCTTCTCAACCAATTTTCTTCTCCTATCGCCAGTGCAGAGACTCGTGTTTTTTAAATTGGTAACAAATACGAAAGTAAATATTTTAGAGTTTTCCGAACAACTTTTAGGACTATTGCGGCTGCAATCATGAAAGTCAACGCTGTATTTAGTAAAACAAACTTAAAACAATTCGTCATGTTTCGGTTACAGGGTTTCGCGCGACTAGTAACCGGTGACTTCTGTCCTGCGCTTGGCGAGTGGCACCCGTAAATTTTCCCGCGCTTAGCAGCCATCACATTTTCCCCAGTCAAGTCATCGCTTCGAGCTTTCATGCGGGCAGTGTTGTTGGATTTCGAAGTAGAACTTGGTGTAAGCCTAGATATGTTGTCCCAGCCCCACTCGGACTTGGTATGGTAGTAATGCTAGAATGTTTACAATAATTTAGTTTTATTAACTAAGTTGATGAAATCAATGAAGAAAAGCATTGAAGAGCTGACGTTGCGACCGCTAGCTTTTCGTCAGAAGCAAATCCTGGAGTCCCAAGGCGTTCTCGGCTCGGTCAATCCTGGGGCCCGTTTCTCGAAAGTCCCGGTAACTTTTCGGGCCCGAAATCAAATATTCAAATCGAAATATAAAGAATAAGAGCGCGGTTCCTCGCTAGCAAACTACTCCATTTTGTTTCATTAACTGATACTTATATCATGTTAAATGCAAAACTATTGAAACCTCGATCTTTAATGAAAACGGAGACAGCTTACCGGGCCCGTTAATTATCGGGACTTTCGAGAAACTAGTCCCAGGACTCTACAGTGATCTGTGACCTCACCAAGAGAGACGCCGACCGTTTTCCAGAAAAGGGGCAAGAGATAACTTCTAGGGGCAGGCTGGATCATCCATTTTAGGCCACTCTGTTACTTAAGTGCATTGAAAACTGGAATCTGCACAGGATCTATGACCATTTACCAAGCGAAGAATGTGTCAAAGCATATGTAACAATAAGGAGGAGTGAAGATCGGTAGCCATAGACAAGTACAGAAGCATAAATATTCTTCTAACAATTTTAAGTATTTAGCGATAGGTTAAACCTTCTCAGATCATCCATTCTAAATATCATTTTTGTCGACTCTTGAATTCGCCCGTGCCCTTCCATGAATGATCCTGGCCTTATTTTAATTCAGGAGGTGACGATCGTTATGTTCTTCCGTCAACATTGGACTGATCCTCGTCTAGCATATGGTCCTTCACTGGGAATTCCAAAGATAAAGCTCCGTGGGAACATTGTCGATCACGTTTGGCTACCAGATACTGTTTTTATAAATGATTTGAGCGGCGCAAAGCTGAGTGAAGATTTCTTGTTTGAACTGACTGAAAAAGGACGTATTACGTACAGTCACAGGTGCTTGGAAAGTCATTTAATTTATTTGTTTTTCGTATGATTTTTAAAAAGTTGACCTTATTTGAAAACAATTCCACTGGCATCGCTTGCCAATAATTTAAATGTTTACTTTTGTCCGGGGTCAAACGCTATAAATGAAAGTGCATTTATTATGTTTTTGTCTATAAATTATCCCCGGTTTAGGAAATCACTTCGTTTGTACTGTCCTATGGATTTGCAAAAATTTCCCATGGACAAGCAAATTTGTGAAATGGAATTTGTAAGCTGTAAGTATTTTAATACATACAAATGTTGCTTTTTCACAAACCACGACAGCGTAGTTAGCTCTTGTGTCCCGATGTTGGATTCAAACTTAACGCCTATAGTGGGCACGCAATTATGCTTTTGGGCACGCGTAAGTCACTTTCTGTCTAATAGATACCATTTACTATTATCATTCGTTCAATTTCTTTTTTTACAATGATGTGAATGCAACGCGCGCTGTGATTGGTCGTTGCCCATGATTTATTAGAATGCAGATAGTAGCCTCCCCCGCAGACATTCTTAGTGGTTCGTCACGCAATCATTCCTCTCCCCACGAACGTCTGCTTCAACCCGTAGCCACTTCCGTTCGCCTTTGTTTCGAGGCAACAAATCAGCCTTCACCTATTGTCTCATCACTAGCCAATGGCAACTTCTGTAAGAAAAGAACTTGTCACCCGCAGGGTAATTTCCGCGAAACCATCTCAGTAAATAAATTATTCAGTTTCAATTCATGCTTCTCTTAAAATTCATGATATTCCATGTTCCCACTGTATGGCATGTGTGGATGAAACCCCCAAAAAGATCGTTAGAAGCAAATTAATTTGTTTCCTTTGTGGATGCACACTGAATAAAGAAAGAGTTCGTATTTTTGGCAAAAGTTCTGTGGACATTCAAAGTCTAATCAAAGCCGCCATCGATGTGGACGTGACTGTTTTTTCGTCGAGTGAAATATTCATTTGCACAGCAAACTGTTACAGACGTTTAGTTCGCTTTGAAAAAATTTCTAATAACCTCTGTAATTTAAAAAAAGAAATCAAGGAAGACTACGAGACAGGCACTTTAAATCGTGTCACCCGCCCGGAGTCAAAAAAGGCTTCGTAAAAGGTGAAGGCCTGAGACTACTAAGAACTAACTCTTCAGAGGAGACTTCCGTAGAAAACATAAGATTATTCAAACTACGCCTTCGAGCGAGGGGCTACCCGCACAACCTTATTGACAAAACACTCTCGGAAGTAAAATTCTCTGACAGAAAGAAAGCTCTCAAGGATAATACAAGAGTGCAAAAAGAAATATATTGCCCTTTGTAACGCAATACAACCCATCTGCGCCTAACCTTAAACACATTTTAATGGAGAAATGCCATCTTATAGAATCACAACCTAAACTTAGGGAAATGTTTAAAGAGCCTCCAATTATTTCTTATAAGAGAGGCATTTCATTAAGAGACGTACTGGTTAGAGCCAAACTGTAGTCAATCTCTTCAACACTACGTGTTGATAAGTAATTACATTCATGCGACAAGCTTGCGGGATCTGTGAATGGCCTGTCACTATTTATTTACCATGTTGATAAATTAACGATTTTCCAAATGCAGTAGATAGATTAATAAACATCCCTCTGCTTCTCCACGAATTGGATCATAGCTTCTTTCTGAAGGGCATTTAACTCCCGAATACAAAATTTCTGGGACACAAGATCGAGGACCGAAGCGACGTTCGCATGTTTACATGTACCCGCGAAATGAATTTGAGGTCAAAGTCCCGTTTTACAAAAAATGGCAAACGGCCGGTGATTGGCCAGTTCGCCTGAACGGAAGTGGCTACGGGTTGAAGCAGACGTTCGTGGGGAGAGGAATGATTGCGCGACGAACCACTAAGAATGTCTGCGGGGGAGGCTAGATACATAGAGGACGTCACGGAAAATTTGTTTTCTTTGTTTTTTTCACAATGGCGCGCGGTTTTGAAAATGTTTGTGACATTACTTTGGATTAAGCAAGTGAAAGCCTCGAAAAAGAGTTCATCAGGCGCTATTTACAAGGAAAAAACATGGTAAAATGGAAGCAACTTGAGAATGTCTAAACTTCAAGATGATCTTTACATCAGTTGCCATCGTGTGTCATCGCTACGAGAGACTCGCTGTCTAGCAAAATGTTTTCTCCATTACTCTGCTTTGAGCAAGATAAGACTTTGAAAAACAACAATTAAAAACAAACAGAAAAAAGACTTTGAAAAACTCTTCGAAAAAGCTGTATACAAGTGAGATAACAAAAAAAGAAGAAGCAGAGACGAAAAGTAGCGTTTGGGAGTAAAAAATGTGCCTAAACTAGTACAAATCCTCGAACAGTTAAGCGGTACGAGGCAGGTATGTGTATCGGTCTTTTTCTCTTCTGATCATTGTATAAAACAAATAGATTCCATGTTGCCGTGGGTCAGTTCAGTAATAGATCACATAAGATGTCAAAATGAGGTAAAAACAACTTTGACCCACTCGCCCACGGCTCGTGTGTCACTTCTTTGTTCTTGTCACATTTTGACGTCATCTGTGATCTATTACTGAACACATGGCACATGGCAACATGGAATCCATTTAGTTCATACAATGATCAGAAAAGAACTCGACGAATCTTGGCCTAGAGCTGCGATCTTTGTGATCAGCGCCAATGTATTGAGAACTCTGGCTAGGACCAGCATAATATTGCGCGCAAGCACAGTAAATTCCCTTTTTTGTAACCAATTTTTTCCCAATTATTCCTCGAGCCCGCCCATGAAAGCAAGAGGAATAATTGTTTTAGCAAAATCCAACTAGTTGGTCAAACATATCGAGACAAAACAACTTTAACTACCGGTAGCAAAACGCCCTTCAGCCGCCGTTTGTTTTGGTTTTCAAAGCCGGCACTTTTCGCTACTAATGGGCTATAACATATAGCCTAGTAGTAGCTCAACCAATCACAACGCAGCATTAATAATCTATGGTGTTGACCAAAAGGATCGTAGCCCTGGGAGATCGCATAAATGGCTTCTTTACTTCTTTAGATTCTTATGATGTTGGGGATGTTTTCTACTCCTGGCTAAATCAAGACTCCGTACAAATAGGCAATAAGGTTCAGATACCTCAGTTCACGCTGATGGATTGGCGACAAAAATTTACTCTTCAAGAGTATGCTACAGGTACTGATTCAGTGTTTGAGAGTGATCCCTGTACGACTAGCACACATCCAGGGACTAGTCACCCAGACTTTTCTTTGTTTTAATTCAAGAGAGTAATGATTGAGGCGTTATAACATAAGGGGGATACAGCAACAGCCACTACAATTGCTTTTTGGCTTATTATAAAAATTTTTTTTGTTGTCTGTGTATAGTGTGAGCGCGTTCGTTAAGAATAATTCAGTTCCAAGAAAATTTGCCAAAATTACAAAACATTTGAGCGCGTTGGAAAAGCCGCGATAAAACCTGACAGAACGGGAAGACATCGGAATTCCCAGGGGGGCCTCTCCAGATTTCAAGTGACAGGGATGATCGAAAGGGGGCAAAAATCAAAACCCAAAAAAATCCCGTGCCGAATTTCCGAGCCATAAAAAATACAGAGGAACTATGCGGCCGGGATAACCAGGAACCGTCTCGAATCTTCAAATCCCTACTTAAATCAAGCTACCCCCAAAAGTCCCAAAATCGAAACTTTCAACCCCCAAAAAATCAAACAGCAAATTCAATACAGTGAGCATGCATTTCCTTAGTCCAACTCTACCGCGAAAATTAAATTATACTAATTTCGTGTTTTTAATTTTTCCTTTGCTCTGCAACATAAGTACATTATTATCTATAATAATCTTGCTCATTTTCTATTGTCTTCCTTTTAGGGAATTTCAGTACACTGGCAGTAGTATTCCGTTTCAATAGACAACTAGGTTTTTACCTTCTTCAAGAATTTATTCCGACCATTTTGATCGTAGCACTAAGCTGGGTTGGCTTCTGGATCGACGAAAGATCGGTACCCGCTCGAGTGTCCCTCGGAATCACGACAGTGCTCGCCTTGACGACGCTTATGTTTGGGATCCAAGCCTCTCTGCCACGAGTTGGTCACGTGAAAGCGATTGATGTGTTTTTGATGGGTAGTTTCATCTTAGTATTTGCCGCTTTAGTCGAGTATGCTATCATCTGTCATTTGCTATCTATTCATCAAATAACTAGTGAAGTAAGCGATACGTTCCATGAAGTCATTGAACGCAAACAAGTAGAATTTCAGGTGAATGTCTTACTATTTCTTGAGTTGCTGCGCGAGTTACTTAGTAAGAGGGTTCCAATAAAGTTCTTCAATCCCGTCATCCCGACCCCAATTTTCGCGCAATCCCGTTATTCCGATAGCTATTTTGGACGTGCAGTCGAACCTCCACTAAATGGACACCAGTCCACAGCGGCCACTTTCCTCTGTCCCTAAGGTGGCCGGTTTGGAGAGGTTCAACTGCACCACCTCGCGTGTTTACTTTCAATCCCGAATCTCACCCCCGTTTTGATTGAAGATCCTGAATCCCGAGCTTCATAAGGGACATCCCGGATTCTAAAAAAACCTATTGCGAAACCTCTAGTAAGACACTGTTGGGAGCTATACTCCGGGCGTTCTTCTTGGAAAGATGTCGGTCCCGGGGGGAAGTCCGGGTCTCCGGATCCCAAGCTTCATAAGGGACATCCCGGATCCCGAAAAACCTTTTGGGAACCCGGCCTCTATGAAAGACACCGTTGGGAGCTGTACTAGGCGTTCTTTTTGAAAAGATGTCGGTCCCAGGGGAGGAGGCCAGAGGGGCAATCAGAGGAAAGTTTGCATGGTAGTTCTTCAAGCCCTGACCCTGTTTAACACAAAAACCATTGACATTCATTTTGTTGCCCTGTTTAAGACAAGTGTCCATTTTCCAAGGGCCTTATCGAAGACCGCACATGAAGACCGCACATCGTCAAAGTTCAACCCCTGCTCAAAACTTTGAACAGTGAAATTGTATACCTTGTTTAAGACAGTTATTCAAAATCCCGAAGACCACTAGCCTGTTCTAGGTTCCGAGATTGTCGGATCGGCGAAATTGAGAAAGCGCGAAACTGGAGGAAACTGGGACGAAGAACGATGACCTCCTTCCTTTTTCCCGCCACCACCAACCACCACCCCCTTCCCCACGACTCACGTGGTCATATTTTCGCGCGCCTTTCACTTACGCGTCATCCCTACTTATCTGGATTATCTGGGAGCCTGGAAAAGGCTAGAAAACTACTCACTGTTCAGCAGCAGAATCCCGTTTAGGCTTTATAAGGGCGTGCCCCGAGGGATGTCCCTCTGTTAGATTGTCTGTGTGTCATCGGGCGTCTCTGTGGTGAAAGTGCAAAAGGGAAGCAAGAAGGTGAGACGTAAAAATCTCCTCTTCCATGAAAATAAGGAGCTAGGCAACAACAACGCCAACAACATAAGCTTTATTTACATGACTATAATTATGTAGTTACAGTATTGCAAAAGCTTTAACATAAAGTTACAATTTATAACAATGATAATGCATTTACATTGATTACTACAGTCAATCAAGTGTCAGTCAGCTTGATTTGATAACAAATTAGTACGTAAATCATTACATAATGAGACAAATTTCAACAAATGTGAATTTACGGAAAAATTCTGTGAATTCATCAATTTATTTATTAATTCTGTGTAAGATAGCTGATTAAAGTCGACAAAATTTTGTTGGATTTGATTTTAGGATTTCTCCCTTGGGATTGAATATTTTGGACAATGGAAGAGAAAATGAAATTCGTCTTCAATTACCAGAGTTACAAATAGGACAGAATCTATCCCTGCGGGAAGTTTGATTATATCTTCCAGTTTCAATCACGAGTTTGTGGTTACTTATACGAATTTTCATCAAGTCTTTCTTATTGACTGAATTTCTAATTAAGTCTAGATAACTTGAAATTTTATAATCATGTTTAAATAAGCTGTAAAATTGCAGTTTCTTAGAATAATGGATTGTATGTTGCCAATATGTAATATTTTTTGTTTTATTATATCTATATAGTGTTTGATCTTAGCTTGTTTGATCTTAGGCATGATATCCAGGTCCCCTGATAGGGGGCTAAAAGTAGCTCCCAGGGGAGCTATATTTGGACCCCCATACAACAGTGACGGGGATGCTCGTCGGAAAATTAAAATTAAGCCCTTAAGGGAAACCAATTTGGGCGTGGCTCAAGTTTAAACTGACCCCTAAAGGGTCGGACATCTAGATAGATTTGTGTAATGCCAGGGATGTCGTGCTCGTTCTTAAACGTTAGATTTCTGTATGGTCAGCGTCACGTCAATTACTTTATGCGCAGCCGTACGCGATACCTGGATGGGCAATTAAGGTGACCCTCCGCCCCAACCCCCTTAGTAAGACCAAAATCCGCAATTTCCACCCCTAAGCGAGACGACAAGCATCCCCGTATCTTTTATATGGGAAATCTCCCCGGGAGACAGTGACTGGCAAGATGGTTTTCATCATTAGCATCATCATAAAACCCTCTCCTTACACTTCTAACCTTTTTGCTGTCATTTGGTTTGTAGAAAAGTCGTCATAACGAAAGACACGACTCTCTCTTGAGTAATTTTCAATCACGATTTTCCGGAAAGCGTCATACCGACGTCAAAACAGGGCAAGCGTCCATGCATCATCAGCGACAGCGGTGTAGCATTGACCAGCATTCCAGGAAGTTGTTTCCAATGGCCTACGCCTTGTTTTTGTCAATATACTTTGTGGTTTACTATTTTGCAGACTTTTAAGGTTTTATATTATGTCCAGTTTGTAAACAGTCTATAGTTTAATGCTTTAGTTGAATTTTAACACTAGCCCAAATTTTCCGGGGCTTGCCTGTCACAATAAAAAACAGCCAAGAAACAGTTTTTTGATACGCCTTTTTTGTATTTCCTCGTATCTAGAGTACTTTCAAATCTAAAACAATAAGTATATTGACTACTCGTCAAAAGTAATGGTATGATAAACTTCTTAATATTTCTGGCATTTCTACTCTTACAAGAGCATAATTTTCGACGATAAAAGTTGTGTTACAATTAGCTTTTAGAGGCGAAACATGACTTTGATATGCCTCAGTGTCCTTATACACTGATACACTGATGTTAGCCCTAACGTGTTCTTCTCGATCGAAAAATCCCTTGACATGTTTTCTAATCATTAACTGTAAGTTCCAAACGATGCAGACCAACCAATCCAAGATGTTTTCAGTCGGAGTTGCGTAATTTGAAAATATTGAAATTGAAGCCCTTCCCGTCTCTACATGCAATTCATCATGGGTCTTGATTGGTTCTGGAGTTTATTGAACTTATAAAAGTTTTCAAGGATTTTTAGAAAAGGTGTCAAAAACTTTGTCAACTGGTTTTGAACAGCAATTATTACCATTAACATTTTTATTTTAGTTTTGTTTTTAAATCTATCAAGCACGTCTGGTTCGACTGTCCAGGGCCATACATCAAACGTAAATTTAAATTTCTAACACTAATCTTTCAAGCTTTCTAGATTTAAACATTTCATATCCTTGAAGGCACTTTTCAGTTCAAGCTTAACTGATCACCAGTGAGGCAAAAGTATCTAAAACTTTCAATTAACGTATCAAACACGCGACATGGTGTTTCATACTTTACCCAACACGGGAAGGTTGCTAAAATGGAGAATAAAAGGAGATGCGTCACGCAGTATTTTCCATTACTCATCGCGAGCTTTATTTGTTTGTTATTGTGATGAAACACCATGTGAAGCGTTTGATATAGTAACTTTTCTAACTAATAAACGGTTTTGCAAAAAAATGAAAGACTTAAGAGAGAGTTTTTCATCAGATATCCAAAACTGACACGGCCCAGTGATGAACTCAGTTCTTCTTCCTCGTTGAGACTCACTTACAATTTCGAGTCACCTTCTTCAATATCCCTTCACTTTTGTCAGTTCAGTTTCCCAGCATTTTAATGCAATTTTAGTAAATACTAAATATTAGATTGGAAACTTTTTAAAAAAAATTAACGACTTAAAAATCCAAATACAAACTAATCTGACATAACTACACCTAACTATAACTTATACCGTCTGACATATGACTAAGATTCAAGTAATTTAAAGTGGTATTCATTGTAGAAAGCAAGTTCGGATGCTTTCCTCCGTTCTGTGAATAACATCACCGTTACGGTCGGCTGTGAAGAAGTTCAGTGATGAAGTAGTATTTACAAAAATTCGCTCAATGCATGTGGTTCAATGAAGGTATCCTCATCAATGGAAATGTCCATATTAATTTCCATGGGGTTAAGAATCAAAGAGAAAATACAATAAGAAAAGGCAATAAACATATAATTTGGAACAAAGTTAACCCACACTATCATATTCGATGTTTTGTTAATTTGAGATATTGAAGTTTCTATATCTGTTGCAGTATATGACCGGTTCAACTTGAGTTTTCTTCGCGGATTCACCGTCCATTTCATATTTACCCATTTGGCGAAGCAAAATCGGAACAATACCTGTCAAAATGGCGGATAGACAGGTCGTACCACCCAAAGTGTAGAAAGCGAGTGCATAGCTTTGAAAGCCATCATAAATCCATCCGGCGATGAGTGGCCCCAAAGTCCGAGGGATAGCGATTACAAAAAAAGTAATGCCCAAGCCATAGGATACTTTTTGGGGGCCTAGAATGTCACACACGATGACTGGGTTTAGAACCAGGTAACAAGCTCCAAACAGACCAAATATAAAGCCTCCTACTGCTAACACATTATACGATTCCGTCAAAGGCACAACAAAGTTGCTCAATCCTGCAACCAGAAAAGCCAACTGGGCAACGTACACACGATTAACGCCTCGGGTGTCTGAGATTCGACCGAAGGTTATACGACCCAGTGCCGAACCGACTGTGACGAACGTAAGCAGAAGGGACGCACGTGTCTTGTCAATTCCAATGTCTTCAGCCAAGCGAACCTTAGAACCAACAAAAAAAGGATCTTTAGGATTGTTTTCACTAGCGAGCTAGGTCTCTGGGGCACTGACTTGCAGCGGGACGAAAAAGGAAAGAGAGCAAGCTCTCTCGGGGGAGCATTACGTCATCGCCTGTTTACAAATCAGCCAATCAGCATTTTGTATTCCTCTCTGGGACGCAGATAAGTGTTCATATTTATGAGACGCGAGTGCAAACTCTCCTTTTCCCCTTCCCCCTCACATCCCCGTACCTCCGGGAGCCCCGAGAGAGCTTGATCGCAGGCTAGGATTGTTTTGGCTAATGGACGGTGTAAGTACTCTATGCTTTTCAGTAATCATTAAAGTTTTGTTTTTATCGACGAACCCTAAAAGTTGACAATTCCTGGCCTTTAAACAAACTGATGCTAGTTTTTTTGACAGATCGGTCAAAAATCAGAAAATTATAGTTGATTGTAGATGAGCCCCCCTGGTAACCTGGGCGCCAGAGGATTTGTTTTCTCTTTGGGGTGACGAAATTGAAAGCGAGCAGCACTTCAGCACTATGAGCGAAATGACGTCTGGCATCCAGTGTACCCCTCGCTGGAGGCCTTGAGCTTGTTCAGCATAGAGAAGTAAGGGAAGAAGATGAGGCATTAAGAATCCCTATAAAAGTTCTGGATGAGAAATGGATCATCCTATTACTTAGTAAATAATGTGTCCCTTAGCATCCCTATCTCAGTAGAGTGTCAATTCAGTTTACTTATATATAGTAGGTGGTGGCCCCTCATAAAGACCTTGTTACAAGAATACTCACCAAATGAACAAAAGGGACCATATATCCGAGCATGAAGATAAAAATGACAGCAATCCACATGATAAACGCTTTATTTTTTAAGATTTCCCAGTCAAACGTGCACTTTTTCTCGCACTCAGTGTCCATAGCGTCACCGTTATGAGGAAAGACGCCGCGCTTTGGCCGATAAACCAGAGAAAACACGGATAAGATCAGAAACACCCCAGAGAGAACACGGAACATGCTTGCAAATCCAAGATGAATAAACATTTGCTGCATAGTGGGATTCAAAATACTTCCACCTACTGCGCCACCGAGGGCCATTATCCCATTGGCAAACGCTAGCCTCGCTTTAAAGTACTTCGTCAGAATCAACAAATCAGCAAAGTACACGAAGGACGCACCCATGCCCCACACCACACTGTAGGTCAAGTACAACATCGGGAGACTGGTGACGAAAGATGAGCTTAGTAAGCCTATGGAACAGGCCAGGGTACCAAGGAGGGCTACTACGCAGCATCCAAAGCGTTCGCTGAGTATGGCGCCCAGTGGAAAAAATAAGTAGTACGTGGATACTGCGAGAGAACTAACCCAAGCTGAAAAGTAAATTTTAAAAAGGCAGGTTGAGTATGATCGTTCCGCCAATGCTCCGCGGCTTGCTTGCAGGCTAGGTAAGTATGAGCAGGTAACTTCTTTTTCTTAAGGTACGGTAAAAGGGGCAGCGAAAACGTGCAACTTGTTTGGCAACATTGCTGCAAAACCTTTAAAATAGCGATGTTGCTGGCCGTTTTACCACCCACGAATCTAACCTGTCTTGCAAAAAATCAGGTTGTTGCAGGTTGCGAAAAATTGTTGCGGAAAGTAGAGAGTAGTTTTACTTTTTGCAACAGAATTTCCACATGTTGCGCGTTTTTCCGACAGTTTTGTTAGAGCTATCTTGGCGACTGGATTGGTCCTCGCACTTAGTCTTTACATTACAAGAGTTGAGGGCCACTAGTTATTCAGTTGAAGTACTGTCCCGTGTTACCCTTGTTAAATAAAGTTGATTATTATTATTATCATCAAGGTAAACTTGTTTGCAACAAGTTACGTAACTTCCGTGAATGGCGTGACTCCCGCTTAATTTTATCCAATCAGAAGCCAGTATTCGTGCAATTTGCAACAACCTAATTTGCTGCAAGACAGGTTTTGCTGCCAGTTTTTAGCAGCAATGTCGCAAAATAAGTTACACGTTTTTGTTGCCCGTTTTACCGCCGTATAGCTTTATAGACCTCATTTTTATAGACCCCTCAGTTTGTATGTTTTGTTTTCCCAATGTAGATTACGTAATAATTCTCAAGAGGACTATTTCTTTCAAATTTCTATAGAGCGATTTTCGTATGACCTTGAAATGAAAACGCGCGAACAAAACAGAAACAACAAACAAACGGAAATAGAGCGATTTGATTGGTGTATGAAACGGATACAAACGCACCTGGGTTTTGGTTGGCTAAGCGAACGCGCGGGTAAACAAACTTCATGCCCGAAGAACTTTCTAGAAATTTCTTTGACGTCATACTACAACACGATTGGCCAATCGAACAATGCCTTCTCCATATTAGGGTTTCTTTGGCGGGAAAACGAAGAGGCCATGTTTTGATCTTTTCATCCATTGGCTGATGAAACAAAGAACGAACACTTACCGAAACCTTTTTTCAAGGTCATACGAAAATCGCTCTAATGTTTTCTTATTCATTGCATATGCATGCATAATTTTTAAAAAGACAAAGCCGGGGGCGATTTTCCCTGAGACCTTCATCGGGAAAACAAACCATGCAAGCTAAAGAGGTCGCTATTTAAGATAAACTGACGATTCTTGAAATGAACGTTTTTTGTTACATACAATTCATGCAAGGTCAACACCAGAATATTTAAATGTTTTCTCACCTGTTTCGGCTCTTGACTTGTTAAACTCGTCGACTAAAGCAGCATATATCACCCCAGAGCTTGTAATAAGTCCTCCCACGAAAAACTCCATCAAGAACGTTGTAGCACAGACCATCCACGCCGATCCCCTGTCAAAATGAGCCTCGGCATCGTGATGAGGTTTGTTTTCAAGACCTGCCTCCAAATCGTGACGAGGCTCGACAGTTTTGTTAGAGGTATCTTGGCGACTGGATTCGTCCTCGCACTTAGTCTTTATATTACAAGATCCTTCATCTGGAACCTCGGGGCGAAGACGAGGCCCATTCACATGGTCGATAGCAGGTTCAGCCTCTTCTTCAAAGTGAGGTTTTGTTGACTTTTCAACTGTGCCTATAGTAGAGTTAGACATCGGTATGAGAGCTAAGGAACAAGTACTTTTCTCGTGCTGGAAACTACTCCCTTTGCATTCACTCATCTGTTAAAAAAAGTGGAAAAGAAATTTCGTGAGAAATTGTTCATCCTTAGAATCCCAGGACCAGATCAGTAAGCGTGCGAAGAAGTCTAATACGGCTGGCAAAGACATCGAAGCTTAAGACTGTATTGAATAAGTGTTATTCATATATTTTGGTTTCAGATCATAAAGAATAAATGCACTTGGTAGTTATTTTTTTCACGGTGGTTTCACGGTGGTGTGTGCCCAATTTTCAATTCTAAATGTTGTTTGTAAAACTCGCCCAATAACTTTTCTTGCCGAAAAACAAATAGTACCATTGGTCATATCAAACGATCTTGCAGTTTACAAACTCGAGAGGGAGAAGTATGTCAGTGATAGTTGCTGGGGTCTCCCAACAGCCTTATCAAGCTTCTTTGTTTACGTCCTTCATAAATTTTCGAGAACGGGCCTCTGGAGCTAGGCCACGGGTTGGCAGTTTGCCGAGATCTCGGGAACAGGCCAGCCCGCCTTTATGAAGCAACAAGGCATGAGCCAAGCTACCCCGGTAAAAGCTGGGCAGCCCAGGTAACCGGGCTGGCTCACCTTCTATAAACAGGCCGTAAAGAAACGGTGGACAGTAAAGTCACGTGCTAAATGCAAGGTTAAAAAGGTTTCAACGGTTATGTAATCACTTGTTTCTATGACCACAAGCATTAAAAACAAAATAGTAGCTTTTAGAGAACACAAATGGTCAATATATTTTTATCCTGTGAGCAATAAAGTCTCATCCATTGGAACAAAACAAAAGAATACACCTGTGACTGATGTGAGCGTGTGAAAAACCAGGCACATATAAAACTGAATCGCTTCTGTTAGCTTCTATTGCAAATAAGTAAAATTATGATCTGCAGTTTTCTTTCCACTTTTCGATTTTATAGAGAAAATCTTTAGTTTAAGTAGAAAGGGGCGGTGCTTCAGACATTCGATGTAGCTCAAACTTCAGTACTTTCACGTGTTGCAATTCATTTTTCATTACTTCATGAGAAATAATTTGCTGTTGTTTAATTTCTGGTTTGAAACACTTCCACACGTGAGAACTTAAGTGGATGACGCAGAACCAGGTCAGGGCCGGGGTGGATTATATTTGTGGTTAAACTTAGCTTGTTGGAAAGGTTGGGTGGTTTCAATGTTCAGGAGATATCTGATTAATAAAGAAAGAGAAACCGATGTACAATAGATCTTCTGTCCGTCGCGTGTTTAACTTATCTTAACTTTTTATAGTTGCGTGAATACGACTGGCTATACTTACTTATTTAATTAGAATTTTTTTTAATTTTCTTTGGTTTTACTTGTTGTAAATAAATAAGAATCGTGTGTACATTATAAATACACGGTATGCAGTGCCTGTACCTTGTTCACGTTAGAGGATTTCAAAGAATGATGTGAGAGCTTTGCATGTCATGTCGAGTATTGAAAATGAAACGTGACCGAACACTATGCATTAATTGAATCAATGCTGTATTAACTTCTAAGTTTGCTTACGTACAACTGTAGTAACTTAGACTTAAACACAATTCACGCTTCATAGCGAAAAGGCTTAGGCATGCCAACGGCTAACTTAGTACAAAAAAGACACTTTGTATTTTCCTATTTATCTCGTTTAAGTGCTTTTGAGGGAAAGTAGTGAAAGTTGATTAAGTTTGTTTTATTTTTTGAACTTTCAACTTTTGAATTTTTGTTGGAATACTTTATCTGCAGAATATTTTTGAGACAAATACAAATAAACTCACTGCAATATATATGCATTTGAAAAGTGCCAACTGACGTTTTTCCGCACCGCAACTGGAATTTCCGAAAGTGTCTCGAATATCCGTCAGTGCTTTAAATGAGGTACTTAAAAAACTCGAAAGTAGTATAACCAATACAAAAGGCCAGGCATGATTAAATCAAACTGGTGAAAAATACATGGCTAATCAACGAGGTGAAAAAGCGAAGCTACAGTCACAGATTGAATACCCCCGGTACTATTATAATTCAGAAACGGTGCGGCCGGGACACTTACCAGCTTTATACATGCATACTATTTATTTTACTGAGCATTCTTTAAAACTAATATAAAATTTTTTCTTTGCCTCGAAAATTAATCAGAATTTGCATAATTTTCTCTCTTACCTCTTTTTCTGTGTAGTCAGCCCAGCAGCATTCAGAACATTACAATCTGTCGAGTTATTGATTAACTTTAAAAGAACTTCTCAGTTGTCCGCGTAGACGTCATTTCATCTCTAATTCCATTTTTTACATGTTTTTTTTTCTGATTATACGCATGAAGATTTTATTAATCGAAATTGTCTTAAAGAATGACGCACTCCCACTCATGCCCACCCAATTTCCACATTGTCTTTTGTGATCATACTCTTCCAAAATAGATATTATCACGAAAAAAACCTGACTCACAAGAATAACAACAACTGAAACGAACGGTAATGAGAGAATCAACTTGGTAAAAATGGGTTGCCAGATAGTGAAAAGTATCCTCGGTAAAGAACGTGAGAGAACTGTTAATTATTTTATTACTGATAAGTGTATAAGTATGTAGATCGTCCGGGGGGGGGGGGGGGGAGGCGGGGAGGGACACTTAAGGAGGCCTCAGCTAGAGGTGTGCCGCCGAGCCCTTCAAACCGGCCGACCTTGTTTAAGACTCAGAGGCCCGTTTCTCGAAAGCCCCGATAAGTAAAGGGCCCGTAATGCTGTTGTTGTTTACATGCAAGATAGAGGTTGTTTTGCATCCAACACGATAAAACTATCAGTTAGTTTGCATGCTAGTCGGACCCGCGCTCTTATTCTTTATATTTCAATTTGAATATTTGATTTCGAGCCCGAAAATTTACCCGGGACTTTCGAGAAACGGGTCCCTGGACCCTAAACACAATAACCAAGAGGCACACACCCTCCTAGGCAAAATAATAGAGTGCATCCCCCCTCCCTTCGCTCGCCACCCGGGAGATCGTACCTTTTTATTCTTAAGATTCACCATATGAACTCATTGAGGGTGAAAAAAAAAAAGAAAACAATATGATAAAACCGAATTTTTTCACTAAGAAAAATGTTTTTGAGTTTAATCCCTTCTTTTGACAGTGTAACAAGCCACGTGGTCTGATTAGACACCATTTGTGACGACTTAAGTACAAAGTAGAGCAGCTCACAGACTTAAGCGCATGAGTGTGGATAATCCAAATGTTGGCAAAATATTGTACTGGAAAAGAAAATTGATGATGAAAAACGGTTGATACTTTCTTAATCAGTTCAAAAACTTCAATTTTTGACTTCACCTTTCAATTTGAGATTCAACACATGCTTCCAATGCACTTATCGACATTGGTCGACATTGGTCATTCGGCAAAACGCCTCGAAATGAATGCTAATAGAAAGTGACCGAATCTTATGTTATTCGACCTACGCTTCTTTCATCTCATTTTTAGCTTTTAAGAGGAATTGGTTGTAAATGCATCGTCAAGCATCAATGAAAACCTTCCACATTTTCTTTCTACTTTCCGCATTTTCTGTTATTTGTGATGCATATATCTTTTTGTCGCACGTGAAAACTTTTTTCAAAACTTGTTGATGTGGTGCTCTCATAAGGCTTTCTCGTTTAAATGGATGATGACAAAACTGCTAAAATACTTCATTTGTTTTAACTATTTTAAAAATTGCTTCATGCCTCGGGCTTAATTATAGCAATCAACTGTACCAATACACTATAGAAAATACGTGCCTCTATGCATTCGACCTGACATATGCGAGAAAAGCTTTTGCGGGGGAGGTAGTTGCCTAACATAACGGACGCTAGCGTCTATTAGGGGTGAGGAATGGTCTTTGCGAGCATTCGCGAGCATGCCGAGCACTGCGATTTTTTTGCGAGCAAGAGCAGAAATAAAAAAATTGCTTTGCGAGCTTGCGAGCAACTCAAAAATTTGGGGAGCACGAGCAAGCGAGCACTCGTTTAAATTTTGCGAGCAGTTAAAAATTTTAATGGACCATTCATCACCCCTTCTATTCTGAAGTGCTTCCGTTCAACTGAGTGAGTGGGTTGTTTTGCTATTGATGTCCTTTTTAATTAACTTGCCGGCTCTTAAAAAATGTCTTGAAGCTCACGCTTAAGTAACTTGATTTCATTTAGAGTCCAATATCTATTCATTTGCCGGCACGGTGACGCATTCTATAACGTCTCCGATTAACTAATAATTAGCTGAATTATCCAACTGTCGAGCGAACAAATGCAACCGTTATGATTAGCTGATTTAAAGCTTCCATTTTCGCAAAAAATTATTACATGACCCATGGCCAGAGCAAATTCCATTGGTGTCGGCATCAGAACTAAACTACCAAATTACGGAACTTTCCATATACGAATGCTATACCTTCGAAACTGCCCCCTCTTACACCCCCCGATCCCCGAAACACAAAAGAATTAAAACGCCGCATGCAACGTTAGCCCTTCCTTATGCATCAAGTTATCTATTACTTAAGCCATTTTAAAAGCGAACAGGAGTGTTTTATCTCTTTGCGCTGTCCCCACGATCTGAATGCCTGGAACAGGCTATCACCCTTATGAAATAAACTGTAAGAAAACCTTTATGTTTCTGTCATTGTCGGATATAAAAGTAACGGCATGGTAATCTTTGTCTAAAACCTTTTAGTAAACTTCGACCCGGATCGATCTACTTTACGTACGGGTACGCCCGTTCAGCATTTTTGAAATACTTTTTTTTAAAAAATCCTCAATCATGCGTAAATTCTAGATATCCTTTCAAATTTTGTTTGCTGGTTAGATAAAATCTTTAAAATTAGATACCATGTCCACCAGCCTTTTCTGCCTGTATATTTTGAAAATTTTCCTTTTCTTTATTGTCTCGATCCTCAAGAAACTCGAACAGTTACAGCGAAAACTATTACCGTTAAAATTTCCTAAACGACGATTTGATGAACTTATTTATAGTTAATCATGAATCATTGTGGTCGATCGCTTACGAGAGCTTTTAAAAATAGCTGAAGACTTGGGATATATTGTTTATTACCACTGACATTTTCAAAATGTTATTATATATATTAGTTTTTTTACCGTTGATCTCATACAAAGTTCCTGTGCGTACAAGTCAAAGGACCGCGCACCATTAGCGCTTCTGTGTTGTCTTACCGTAACTTTGATCAATAAGTGATTTGAAGTCACTACATTTCAAACGGAGTTTTACAATACTGGGGGATCGTTACCAGAGATCAGATGGTCGCTTACAATAACAGCCTCGACTGAACTGAGCAGTAATTACAGACCGGAGTCGGTCAGACATGCAAACGTTAAAGCGAGGTACGAAATAGATTCTGTACCAGTTCACAGCCGAGAAGAGTTTAAAAAGAGGCGCAGTTTGGTAGACTCGATAACCAGCCGTTGCTCAGTAAATGATCCCACGCTCCTACGGCCCGGGAAGGACCGAGAGAGCGGCTAAAATCGAGCCTACAGTTTGCCAGACAATAGATGATTTGTAAGGCTTCTAAAATCATTTTATTGGTGAAAACATGGATTGTTTTTTAGACATATGCTGAAATTTTAGAAACGTCTTCCTTGAAGAACCAGCTGTATTGAGTATTAATTACGGTGCTGTTTGCCTTTGCAAATGCACAATAACAAAGCAACCTCTATGAACTGACGAGCTTTTGCTTTTGTTGCAATAGCTTTTGATTTTTTTTTTCCAAGAATACAAATAATAAAAACAGACTAACCTAATTAAGAACATCGACTTTGTTTGGCTATCTTTGTCTTTCATTAATTCATACGCTAGGTTAAAAAGCCTAAAAAAGACCATCTGGGCAGCTAAATAAACAAATTTTATTTTTCTTGCTGATCAGTTTTTATTTTTTTTTGCTTTATCTATGTTTCTTTATTGAAATAAGGGAACCTTGATATTGAAAAACCTTAAAGCTGGGGATTGCAGATCTTTCATGGATTTGGCATCAGAACGGTGTTCGTTCATATTTGATTAATCAGCCAGCGAGAGATGTCGCAAATACAGGTCAGTATACATTTACGTTTAACTTGCAATCTATTCTCTTTTCAAAATATTTCTCAGAGAAAGCGGTCAGTGAAAACGTGCTTTTCAAAACACCTTGGACTTAACGGGGGAGAGTCGGACAGCACCTCAACTAGGCCAAACTAATGAGTTCTTGGTCGGAATTAAACACAAAACACAAAGAGATTTAAACTGAAGACGATGAAAGGTACTGAAACAGAAGTTCAAAATTTAAGACATGACAGATTTGGAAAGTGAATAGCTGGCAAAAAGCTATAGCTGTTCTAGAGTAGTTCAGCAGGTAAAGTTATAAGCGCTAAAAATCTAACTTGACTTTGGTAAAAATATGTATATTCCCGACTGTAAAATCAGCCTTGCTTCTTTTGTTTGACTTTGGTAAATTTTATCGAGGTTAAGAACTTCGAACCCATCAACACGAGCGAGCAACCCCTTGAACTAGACATATATCAAGGCCAACGTAGTCCCAGACGTTCTTGGCTCGGTCAGTCCTGAACTCCACCGTAAGCTGCGACGTTAAGCTGCGACGTCGCCTAGAGAGTCACTCTTTCCCAGACTTCGCGCGGACAATGGAGCAAGAGAGGACGCCTAGGGACTAGCCTTTATCAAGGCGTTTTCATACACTAGTCTATTTTTAGACTTGCATTGCAGTTTAACTGAAGGGAAAAAAGGCTTCAGTTGTCAGCAAGTAGTCTGTCGGCACACAAATTTCTAGACGCTTCATAATGATAAATTGATGACCTTGTATTACTCCCTTGTATATCCTTTCTTAACGTACTGTAATGTCGCCTGGTCCTCCACCTACTGTTCCAACCTAAACTGTATTTACCTTTTGCAAAAGCGTCTAGTGCGACTCATAACAAAAGCTCACTATCTAGCAAATACCGCCCCTTTATTTAGCCAGCTTAAAGTCCTTGACATATTTAGTATTAATTCATTTTCTGTCGCTACCTTTATGTATTCTTATCACCATAATCTTTTGCCTAATAGCTTTCATGACTTGTTCTTAAGTAGTAATCAAGTCCATCAATACGAAACTCGACTAACCTCTCAGTATAGACCTCATTTTTGTAGAACAAATATAAAGCAATTCAGTATCCTTTACCGTGGACCTAAAATCTGGAATTCGTTGCCTGTTTCACTAATTAGCTCTCCTTCTATATCTGTTTTTTAAAAAAATTTAAAGAATTATCTCACTGATAGCCGATCTGTCGTTTAATTTTCTGATCTTACTCACTCTGCACTCAGCCATGAATTTAGTTCACTAGTAGTTTAAGGAAGCCTATTAATATAAGCTTGAAGCTTCGTTAGGGTTCCTTGTCACATTAATTTTATAATTTAATTAACACCTTTTGTTCTTGTTGTGCAAGTTTTGTGAGTGACTAAATAAATAAATAAATAAATAAATAAGTTTTCATGCATGAATACACCAGTCAAAACTTTGACCAGGAGGGTGTGAGAGAGCTGGAGAGGCTAGGTTGTTCCTTGAGGGTGACCAAAAGCGTACCGTGACCAAGCAGAAAAAAAACAAAGCCTACAAAGGTAGGGTTGGTTGCCCTTAAAATGGTTAATTTTTTGCCAAAACAAAATGCAACGTACATGTCTGGGACTCCCCTCTCTATCTTACTGAGATTTAATTTTACCCCTACCCCCAAGGTCTGTACGTACGTACGTACGGGCGTACGCGACGTCATAACCAAATTTTCTGGCATCGATAGGTTTCCACTTGCTATAGGTATGGGGCTCTGGCGCGCGCGGACGCTCCGCTCGCTTCAGGGTAACGTAGGAAATGGTAATCTCCCTTCCAAAAGTATCTTCATGGACTCGATGGATGAAGTTCCTGTTAAGCAGTTTAGGTTTTTTTTTCCTACAGAACAGATGACGCCCTTGCACCCAAGTCTTACGTTCCACTTTATATTTGTTTCTGTCGCCGCTGGCCTGAATAACTGCATCGCTGTCACTTCCATCAAGGACTACTCACTGACGAACCACATCTACAGGATATCATCTGGGAAATCTCAGATGACGTGTATCATAACATGTGATCAAGATACAAAGTGTTACAGCTTAAATTACAGATTTCCCAGTAAAACTTGCGAGTTGAGTAACTCAACTCGATTCGCGGATCTTCAGGATTTTTTGTTTTCACCAGATGTTGTATATTTCGACCACTTGTCACGTCCCTTGGGTTCATGCGTGGGTGATGCGCCGTGCAAAAACAGAGGAAGGTGTATCAATCTGGCGAAGGCTCCTGGGTTTAAATGCAAGTGTTACAAAGACTACACTGGAGAAAACTGCAATGGTAATTAGCATCATACGGTGAAACGAAAGTTATAGGTTGGGTGGCGACATTCGAAGAGTTGGGGGAGGGTGGGAGAAGAACGTGATGAACTCTCGAGGACCCTACCTTTCCCCTTTCACAACCGCTCTTCGCGTCCTCGTGCGAGTGCCTAAATTTCCCCTTTTCTCCGTTCGCGTTCGAACCGCGTGGCAGGTTGATTAAAATGAATATAAAAAAACATAAAAGTATGAAAAAATGGGTTTAATATCATTTAATATGATTTTTGAAAACCTAAAAAACAAAGAAAAAATTGAGAGTGCAAAACAGTGTGATCTGACCCTAGGCCTAAGACGAAATATACGATAAAGTATTAGCCAAAAACTGAAAATAATTAAATGGAAAAGCCACATTGCAACCGACTGATAAATTTCTTTTGAGACTTAGTCTGACTGTACAGGGCGTTCTGCCTCTGTATCCTAAAGGGTCCACAAAAACTTATGCATACAATTTAAGAATCGTCTATTAAATGATTTGGTCAGAGAGATCTTTCCTAAATTTCCTAAATGGGTGGTTCACAGTATGCTCATAAATGGGCTGATAGCGGGTGCCATTGTATGCTGACGTCCGAGCTTGTAAAGAGGACGCGACTTTTTTTCCTCTAATACACGGCAATATATTTTACTCACTCTAGATCTCTTTATTGTTTAGTTTGTAGCTCTCCTCCACTGGGGCTGCAGGATCGGCGAATTTGTGACCATCAGATAACAGCATCATCAGTGGGAATGTCGTTAAGTCTTAAACATTTTAAGCCGAGGGATGCGCGCTTATGGCTGAAGTCATCTTCCTGGGTCAGTGCTCTTGTGGATTCCAGTCCTTGGCTGCAGATTACTTTCGCACCTGAAATAAAACTAATCACCGGTATTGCTACTCAGGGCAGTCCATCATATAATTGGTTTACTACGCGCTACACCCTAAAATACAGCATGACTGGTAAAGTATGGCAAAATTATGAGCAAGGTGGATTAATCAAGGTATGAAATGCTTGTATTACTGATCGTGTACATTAGTCGTGGCTTAGTTCCTTCCAAACTTGTCCCCAGGGCTTTTCCTCTCCTCCCATTTTCTAACTGAGAGCCCTGGGAACGAGGTTGGTCTCCTTCTATAATTCGAACCAAAACTGATCCCCTTTTCCAGTCATACAATGTAAGTTACTCCTATCTGTTGAACAATTAAGTACGTAATTATAATACACGATAGAGCGATTTTCGTATGACCTTGAAAAAGGTTTCGGTAAGTGTTCGTTCTTTGTTTCATCAGCCAATGGATGAAAAGATCAAAACATGGCCTCTTTGTTTTCCCGCCAAAGAAACCCTAATATGGAGAAGGCATTGTTCGATTGGCCAATCGTGTTGTAGTATGACGTCAAAGCGAAGTATCGGTTGATTTCTAGAAAGTTCTTGGGCATGAAGTTTTTTCACCTGAGCGTTCGCTTAACCAATGAAAAGCCAGACGCGTTTGTCTTTCCGTTCGATAAACCAATCAAATCGCTCTATTTCCTTTCGTTCGTCGTTTCTGTTTTGTTCGCGCGCTTTCATTTCAAGGTCATACGAAAATCGCTCTATGCGTGCCCAGAAAAGAAATTTTATAAACGACACACGTCAATCCAATATATAGCTGTGGACCTCTGGAAAGATCTTCCCGGCCCCATCATTTGAAAGACCCCAAAATTTCTCCTTTCCACGCTCACTGAAACAACATCTACTGATTAGACAATTTGAAGGTTGACCATATTCGTTATTTTCTCCATGTATAGAGTGTTTTCACATGACGTCACGGCGGCCATATTGGTGTCCCAAAACAATGAAACGGCGGCCATATTGGTGTCCCAAAACAATCCTCTGGGAGTTGTACTCTATTCTTATGCAAATGATTTCTTTTGTTTTAATAAATTTGCATAGATGCTGGCCACGTGAGTGAAAACACTCTATAGTGTGTGTGTTATTTATTTACTTATTTTGTTTGATTTCTTTTTCTTTGCTACTATTTTACCTGTCACTACACTATGTTAAAAATATCATTTTATAGCTAGGCGCTAGTACAAAAATGTTTGTTAGTTTAGCTCCTAGGCATCTTTTTTTATCGTAATGCATAATTTTATGTAACAATTTATTCTTTTCTTGCCACTAGCATCGAAAAATGTAAAATTCTCTATTTGGATATAATAATAAAGGTTGTTGTTGTTGTTGAACGTTCGATAACTCAAAGCAATTTTGTTTTCCTCCGGTGGGTTCGAAAAGTCAGGATTCCACCTAGTTTGCTTTAGATTGTGGTTCAATGACTGACTGATAATTCGTGTGTTTCATGATAAAAACGTGAAAGAAGCCGGTTAACAAACGCTTCTGGTAGTACTATTTTAGCGGATTTGATGTATCTGTAACCTTGCGGAAATAGCGCGATTTGACCGGGAAAATTTGCGAACAGACGTCTCGTTATATCATAGTTTTAGGGTCAAAGTTCAGGACGGCACAATATACCTTGAGATAAGACAAATTAAACTTCCTGCAATTGACACACATACCGTTGTAAACCTACGATCATGCAGATAAGCCCTAACAAGGGCTACCACTGCCCGGTTGATATACGCATGCGGTGTTACTTGCTTTAAGTTTTTCCAAGAGAGGATCGTCATTGCTATTGCTACGTAAACAGAACAGGGGTCTTTTTTGCATGAGCATGCGCGACCGCTGAACAAGCGATGTTCATGGAGGCTCACCACAGGGTCTGCCTTCATTAAAATGGCGCGTCCCAAAGCTATATCATCGCGATTATTTTACTCGTTGGTCTTGGCAAATGTGCTCGTGATTTAACAAGATGTGTAGTTTGCTAAAAACTCTAACATGGTCTTAACAAAAGGGGAGTAGACCGGCTTTAACATACACAAGCCTACTATCAAATTTCATCTCCCCACTTGACCTAGACAACAGCGCGCGTATATGTAGTGCCTGTAGGATTCCGCTGACCTTATCAAAGTCTAAACAAAGTGCCGAAACGTTTGTTGATGCAAGTAAGCACTTTCAATTTTCTTTGTTTTGAAATGGGAGAGGAACGGAAATATTAAAAAAAAAAAAAAAATAGCACATTTCAGCCAGCGGGTTCGAAGTGCGAACGTAGATTAGTCACCTGCATGGTGAGTTGTTGGTGGTAGTCACTCTGTATGTCTCAAACAATAAAAAAAAATGAATATCAATGAGACTCAGTCAAAACTGCATTCAAGAGGACCGAAATTAAAGTCGAATCTTGTGACCGATTTTGATGAAACAAACGGTTAGGTTTCCCAAGAAGTACAGTAAATATGTGATGCCGACCAAAAGTTAAAAATTATTAGAGCACTTAGATTCTGGCTAAAAGAAAATTCCTGTAAAAGATGCGTTAGATGTTAGTCCACGCAAAAACAAGAAGTTCTATAATTTTCCGATAAACAAACTTTGTTTCGCTGAAATACTTAAGGGAACAACTTTCTATTCCAACTGATAACTGCGTGGTAGTCGCCCGCTGATCGTTATTAATCCACTCCTGGAATAGGGCTAAATCAGCTAGCAACAGAAATCCTCTGCGGCATCGAGAAACTAATTTACATCCGATTTATAGACAAACACTAAAGCGCCAAACAATAACAAACAACCATGTTCGTGTCAGACATCCTTGAGAAACTTGCTCTTTCACCTCGTTCAGCGCATCAGTCTCCACTTTAAATCACCAGATCTTTACTTATTTTGTACAACGAAGGTCTTTCCTAAGTTCCTGCTACCTTTCAATCTCAAGCAAGCTTTTAAAGTAAACAATTTGGTTCCTATGACTATGCACCACGGTCGCTGTCACTGGTCGCGTGCCCTTTGTCAAGTCAGCGGTCGCGCATGCCCATGCAAAAAAGACCCCTGTCCTGCCCCTGTTCGTTGAGATGTATAAAATGTACCATTTTTTCTAGATGTCTATTGGTCATTTTAGGTTGCGCCTGAGACTGGGTAGGTGTTGTATCGAATTGCACTATGGGATTGTTCTGCGGGTTGACTTATGACCTAGTCCTTCAAACACTCCCATATTGCACTTCGACACAACATCGACCAGGTCTTACGCACAGCACTCGAATAGCCCACCTTCGATGTTTTGAAATTCTAACATGACTTCAAGGCTTTAGGGTCAGAATTGCAAATGTTTTAAGACTTCATTGTCTCGCAGTTCCCAGAAGAAACTTGAGGACAAAGAAAACCAAACCAAATATAGTAAAATGACCAGAAAGCCTTGGAGTCATGTTAGAATTTTATTAAAGTAAATGTAAATTTAAAAATTGTAAAACTGATGCTGTTATTATAAGAATTATAAGAATCTTAACCGACGTTTCGGCAATGCTGCCTCCTTCAGGGTATACAAGACTAATACCGTTAGAAGTTCGTTAAATTTAGCTCATGGGATTGATCGCATACTCGCGCGCGTGCAACATGAAATAGCGCGCTACGGCGCGTGAGTAGTTCACGTGAAACTAAAGTCTTGGTTAAGGCCTCTAGGGCCTACAGTCCCATATTTGAATATCAACCTCATCTCCTGCTTCTTACGATATTCCTGGTTGGCTACGCCTGCCTTCAGTACCGCAACCTTCATGTCCTCCAGTGTATGATTTGGTTGGTTGAAGTGGGCAGGTACAGGAAGGTCATTCCTCCCTTTGATGATATCTCTGCGGTTTTCTCGAAAACGGTCCGCCAACCTGCGTCCAGTCTCCCCAATGTACAAACACAATGTAGAATTTTATTATGTTGAACGTGGGCTATTGGTCAATGCCCTTCTTCACTCTAAACAGCTTGTTGCCATACTCCTTTGCAGCGACATGTAACACTGCCTTGGTTCTATTGTTACTAGTTTTTCTGAATCTTTTGCAGAAATTTTCTGGAAATTCAGACAGAAACACAGTTGTGAGACACGGAATTTCTCCACCCATCAAGGCGTCATTTATCCGCATTCTCCCCCTTGATACAAAGATCATTGAACGCACTGCTCTGCGGCTTGAGCTCTATGGCTGCGACTTCGTCGAAGACCAAACAGTGAACTGACCTGCAGTTACTCCTTAGGTCTATTAACGATGGCCAGAAATGTTTAATTTATCTCCCGTTCGGTTTAAACGGAAAAGAGCTAGTGAACTGTAAGAAATTTGAATTGGTAGCAACATAGTTGTTGTGATAACTTACATATTTTGCTTAAGAGATTATATTGACAATGTTACATCATGTATACGTATGACAAAAAAAAAGTTGGGCTTCTTTTCGCTAAATTCAGCTTCCCTCTGGAGGAAAATCATTTTTGCAGAGAGCCAAGAGTCTCGGGGAAGTTCAATTTTAAAACGCTTTTAGAAATCTTTTAATAATTATAGTGGTGTATTGGTAATGTTTCAAACTTTAAATAGTGAAAAAGACAACTTTGGCTTCCGTAAAATTCAGGATTCAGGCGTACACCTCTGTTTATGGGGTGGGGCAAGGGCTGGGGTATGTTTAAGAAAGACCCATAAATGCAAATTTGACCCAAGATTTTTGTCCATGATTGTAGAAAATAGCTTGTGACGGATAGCGACCATAAACTTTAAACAGACTTAAAAAAATATTCTTAGGATGAGCACAGGTTTTGCCCCCCTCCAATAAAACATTCCTGCCGTCCGCCCGGGGATCCGCCCCTGTGTAATTATAATCGCTGTCAGGAGCCTATGTCGCTGTGAATTTCAAGTAAAGATTAATATATGGAAACCAGGCTTCAATGGCCGTTTATATACTAGAGGACGCATTATCCGTCCAGACGGATAATGTGTCTATGGCCGTTTTTATACTAAGGACGCATTATCCGACTGGACGAACTTGGGCAAAGATTTGAAGTTCGTCTGGTTATGCGTCTCAAGTATAAAGACGGGCACGAGACGCATTATGCGTCTGGACGAACTTTCCTTCGAAATACGTCTTGAAGGACGCACTACGAAAGGTAGTTCGTCTGGACGCATAATGCGTCTCGTGCCCGTCTTTATACTAGAGACGCATAACCCAGACGAACTACAAAATATTTGCCCAAGTTCGTCCAGACGGATAATGCGTCCTTAGTATAAAAACGGCCAATGTCACCGCCACATCCCCTGCCAATTTGTAGAAGTTGATCTTTTATTCCGTGTTTTACAGCTTATAAAATAGGCTATGAAGCTTCATACGATCATCTGCGGTTATACTGACCTTTTTGTTACTAGGTACCTGTATGTTGGTAAATACTAAGTCGCAAGCTACTATTAAGCAATCTTTCCGGGCCAGTCAGCATATAAGGAACCGGCACAATTAATAAATGAGCACAGTAAATACTGACTAGTGCTACGGTTGCTACGGTATGTTTAATGGTCCTACTCAGTTTTTATTGGCCCATTTATAGGGGTGACGAATGGTCTTTGCGAGCATTCGGGAGCATGCCGAGCACTGCGATTTTTTCGCGGGCACGAGCAGAAATAAAAAATTTGCTTTGCGAGCTTGCGAGCAGCGCAAAAATTTGGGGAGCACGAGCAAGCGAGCACTCGTTTAAATTTTGCGAGCAAATCGAGCAAAGGTAAAATTTTGCGAGCAGTTAAAAATTTTAATAGACCATTCATCACCCCTATTTATGGCGGGTCAAGTTAGGCTAGGGGAAAATTCGTACTTCGATATACTCTGAAGGTCTTCAGGATATAGTTCACTGACAAGAATGTATGGGAAAACAGTAAGTGTTAATAATAAATGAATTTAACCTCTGAACTTGTGGCAAATAATATCGAGTTCAGGGAGATAATCATGCTACACTGAAACCACCGCCAGGCAACACTGAGGCAAATTAAAGCTCGGTTTTTGAATTTTGCTGGAACCACGCAGGGGGTTAATGATATACAGTGTATTTCGCAACTGATTCATTGTTGTCATTAAAGATGTGAATATTGTTCATCGTGGTGTCAGATAGGAATGAACGTTTATTCGTTTGTCTCACGATAGAATCGCTTTGAGATATTGATCGCGACGTTTCGACTGCAATACTGCTAGTCTTCATCAGGCGATGAGGTCGATTGCTTACGTGTAGCTATTTATGCACGTTGGTTCACTGTGATTGGTGTATTTCGATCCTCATTATTCCGACTAGCAGATGATGTTCCCTCAGGGGTCCGCTTTGTAGTTGAACGGCTGTTGTGTTTTCTGATCGTAGGCATCCATGCTTCGGGAATTTCGATTCCGTTGTCTCTATTGATGTTATTAGAATGAAGTCTTATTTGGATAGCCTCTTTGACCCTACGTGTGTATCGGTGAGGGTCACGATCGATAAACTTGACTTGATTCCATAAAGGAAGATGCCCCGTTTCGTTTGCGTGCTCCGAAACTGCGGACGTTTGTGTATGAGCAAGCCGTATATCTCTGTCATGTTCTTTTATCCTGTCTTGCATTGCTCTCCCTGTTTCGCCTATATATACTTTGCCGCATTCACATGGAATTCTGTATACAACACCTTCTTGTTTACCTGGTTCTAGGGCGTCTTTCGGTCGTACTAAGTAAGACCGAAGAGTTGTGTCAGATTTAAAGACGGTGCGAACGCCTTGTTGTTGTAGGCAGCGGCGAAGAACCTCTGATACACCTTTAATATAGGGTAAAACCGCGGTAGATTTAAATTCCTGCGTGGGTTCGTTGTTGGCTGTTGGTGTTGTGGTTTTAACAAGTTTTCGTATGAACGAAGAGGGATAACCGTTGGAAACAAGTACCGATGATAAATGTTTCTTTTCTTCAGCGATAACTGATGGTTTTGTTATGAGGTGTTTGGCTCGGTCATATAGACACTTAACAATACCACGCTTCACTGACTGAGGATGGTGTGAGTCATAGGCTAAGTATTGATCAGTGTGTGTGGGCTTTCTGTATACACTGGTAGTAAGAAGGCCGTTTGAGTCCCTTATAACTGACGTATCGAGAAAGGGAATGCTGTCATCTTTCTCGGTTTCCATGGTAAAACGAATAGTGGGCTGTTGGTTATTAAGAAAACCATCAGTTATCGCTGAAGAAAAGAAACATTTATCATCGGTACTTGTTTCCAACGGTTATCCCTCTTCGTTCATACGAAAACTTGTTAAAACCACAACACCAACAGCCAACAACGAACCCACGCAGGAATTTAAATCTACCGCGGTTTTACCCTATATTAAAGGTGTATCAGAGGTTCTTCGCCGCTGCCTACAACAACAAGGCGTTCGCACCGTCTTTAAATCTGACACAACTCTTCGGTCTTACTTAGTACGACCGAAAGACGCCCTAGAACCAGGTAAACAAGAAGGTGTTGTATACAGAATTCCATGTGAATGCGGCAAAGTATATATAGGCGAAACAGGGAGAGCAATGCAAGACAGGATAAAAGAACATGACAGAGATATACGGCTTGCTCATACACAAACGTCCGCAGTTTCGGAGCACGCAAACGAAACGGGGCATCTTCCTTTATGGAATCAAGTCAAGTTTATCGATCGTGACCCTCACCGATACACACGTAGGGTCAAAGAGGCTATCCAAATAAGACTTCATTCTAATAACATCAATAGAGACAACGGAATCGAAATTCCCGAAGCATGGATGCCTACGATCAGAAAACACAACAGCCGTTCAACTACAAAGCGGACCCCTGAGGGAACATCATCTGCTAGTCGGAATAATGAGGATCGAAATACACCAATCACAGTGAACCAACGTGCATAAATAGCTACACGTAAGCAATCGACCTCATCGCCTGATGAAGACTAGCAGTATTGCAGTCGAAACGTCGCGATCAATATCTCAAAGCGATTCTATCGTGAGACAAACGAATAAACGTTCATTCCTATGATTCATTGTTCTTGATGTTGTCAGGAATAACTAAAATGACAACATCGTCAGTTGTTTTATTTTCAAGACGGTGGAGGTTTCAATGGAAAAGTTCGTTTACGCATTCGGCCCGGGCCCCTGTTAATATATTCAGTATTTTGGGACATAATTTTTTTGAAGAGCTTTTAAATCGCAAAATGTTCCAACCTCAATATCATAATCATCTCGGCAACGATATTGCAAGTTTATGAAAAAATGTATAATTTGTATTGGATCATGGAGGAAATATGTGAAAAAGGGCCGAAAAGCGGTTGAAGTTTTACACAGTCTTATGCGGTATATAAATTGCGCAATATTTTTATTGTCCGCAAGGCAAACCCCCGTCATTGTGCATCCATTGTTCTATTTAAAGAAATTTTAAGAATAGTTATAATTTTTTGTTAAAAATTTCTTCGTAGGCGATAACAAAATCACAGCATGAGGTAGCATAAATTTTTTGTTCTATCGTTATCGCGTGTTTTTGCAAGCTGAAAAGATCTTACTTTCAATTGTTACTTCATGGATTAATAGAAGTATGTGTTTCACTTTTTCAAACCTTACGAATATGCCGAAAAATAAAAAAAAAGAAAAATTAAATGAAGAAATAGATGGAATGAACGGGAAAGCGCGGGAAATTTTTTCCTACCGGAAATTAGATCGTTTACTACCGGAACAAGCTACCCAATCAAAATTTGCATTTTGTGGTCATGTGATAATGATGATTTCGACATGGCGGCTGGTGTAAACTTGTGTGATGTTCGGATTGAAGAAACTTTGAAAATACGCATTGGTAAGTTCTTAAAAACTTCAAAATACAGCTCACATTTTCTTGAAATTAACTTGGAAATTTTACAGGGGAGGCAAAAAATCTACAGCCGCGTAAAGAACCAAGATATTCACGCAACTGTTACTGCATTGTGACACTCGACCAAGAGGAGGTGTTTAGGACAGCTACCGTTGAAAAAAGTTTGTGGTTAGTTCACATTTTTAGTTTTCAATGGCCACGTTCCTTTATTTTAATTATTTTTACAGAGGCAAGTGTGAAGATGTAATATTTTAATTTTGGGGCTATGTTTTAAATTTTGTTACGTCTTTCTTCGACGAGTAAGATAAACTATAATCTCAAATCTTGGATTGTTTTGAATCTACAGTTTTTTTTTTTCACCAAACTCTCAAATGTTAAAGTCCCGTCTGTAACGATCCTTTTAGCCCGAAAAAGTACGTTTACTATGCCACCTTGATATTGAGGTCTCGGAAACTTTCCTTGATTAAGCTTACAGATTTTTATCATGTACACGACGGAAGCTTAAAGGGAAGTTTTGTCTTGGTTTGTACAAAGAAATTTGCGAGAAGTTAATTTGAATCAAAATAAATCTTGTAGGCGGCTTTATGTTCTATGATTAACCTCGCATTAGCGGATACCCTAAAGCATGGTGAAACGTGACAGGAATTGAAAAGCGCCGTTTAAAATCCTGTTTGATCTAACCTGAAAATAAATTAATACGCATAATTTTCTTTCATGTCGCGTGCAAAAACACATGTATGACCTACTACAATATTATTGTACTCCCATAATAAGACTTTTTCCTCCTTTTTTTTTGAGCGAAATTGAGTTAATCTATTGAGACAAAATAAACACTTTTTTAACGTGGCTTAATTTATTGGTATTTGCTTTTCAAATCGAAGGAAGAATTGTTTTCTTTTGGGTTTTTAATTGCTAATGAAATTTTCAAGTCTTGGGATATATTTTGATATATTGAACTAATTGACTTTGCTTAATTTCTAAGTTTTCTCCGTATCGGCTTTGAAATCTTGTATAGCATTTTAGAAGAGAAAGTTTTTCCTTGCTTTAAGACCAGATTCTTTGATCAAGCCGGATGTTTGAACACAAGATATTACCAAACAATTTCTTTATTTGTTTATGTACAATTTCTTGGCTCTTAATTTATTAATAAGTGGGCTAAAAGAAGTGTTTCTTGTGGAAAGTTACTGTGTGTTGAGGGCCTGTATGTAATTTTTTACAAATAATTTATTAGATTCTCTTGAAGGATTAGGCAGTGGGTTTGCTGTTTAGATTCCTGTTGTCAGTTTCTCTGGTGATGTGTTCAATGTTGGAGGTGTTACAGTATTAGTTTTAAAAGAGCTTTGTATGTAGAATTTTGTCACTTTTATTGTACATTAGGGAACCGGTTGTGGGAAATCATCGTTTTAACTTGTTAATGTAGGCCTCCATTTTCTAAAAATCTTTTGACTTTCCAGTAAGTTTACGGGACATCAGTGAGGGGCGTAGGCAGCCTATAAGCCTGTAGGCTTGGGCCTACGAATAGTGATCCGAAAGTTATAGGGATCAGAACTTACCTTTTTGAAAATCTCAGCCAGAAAAAAGGTTCAGAAAATTCTAGGTGACCTTTTTAGGGTAAAAATCCGTCAAAAATGGGCAATTATACCATTTTTTAGATGTTCGAAAATCCTAGGAGGGGCAGGAAAGCAAGAAATTTTACAACAAATTTTCCGAAAATTCTAGATCTCAAATTGTCTTTCGAACAGATATTTTCCAAAAATTGATGTTTGGCGCCCCTGACACGTGTATGAGAAACATGATAGGGCTATTGCTTGAGTGTTTTGTGGTGATCTTCACTAAACATTGTTTTCTGGTCTTTTATGAAAAGATCTGTTTGTGGGAAGGTGAAGTTTGGTGGAAAGTTTCTTAAAAAAAATAATTGTCATGCTTGTCACAAAAAGGTTTGCTGTCTTCTCTCCTCCCCTGGTTACATGGTGTTACCCTAGCTATGTGTATTGCTTGATGAGAGTCTAAATTTGGACTGAGGAACAATACTGAGAGTATATTTTAAGTGAAGTGGGCCTTACAAGTGTGTTCTATATCCGGTCCCAGATCACAGTGGAATAATAAATTATGGTCAGTTAAGAGATGCAGTCATGTATATGCTTAATTAAAAGAGTGCTATTCTTCCTGTATGCTTGTTAGATATTACAGCTGTCTATATTGAACCTAACCTGAATTTCAGCTGTCTCCGGGAGACTTGCAAACTCCCAACTCAAGGAGACGGCTGAATTACTGGCTGTATTGAGCCTCTATATTTTTGCTTTCAGATGTAGCACTTATCTGAGACAGCCATCAAGTAGGCGCAGTATTTTTGGAAAATGTATACATTGACGTCTGAGACCTAAAGCCTTGTACTTGTAAATTGTTGTTGGTTTTATGTTTAGGTAGATAAAGAGGCCTCAAAACCAGAGTTGCAGTTTAGCCTGAATGCTCATTATTGTCTTTATACAGTCTTGAGGTTACTTGTACGCTCTGTCCCTTTCTTGTCCATTTTTTGGCAGACTAGTTCACAAGTCAATATAGCTCATTTTGAAACAGTATTTGTATCATTGAATTCCAGTTGAATAGAAATATGTCCATGCAAATTAAACAGTACAAATTAAAGCACTTTGGTTTATAGGTGAAGCATGGTTGGGAAATTAGCCTCATGTCCTGGACATAAAAACATAAGACTGCTGTTTACTCTATTTCTACACATGCGATAGTCAATAAAATAATATCAGAATATTTCATAAATTATGTTGTATTTTATTTCTTTTGACAGCCCATTCTTTGGTGAAGATGTGCATTTTGAAGTTCCAAGAGATTTTCAGACCTTAAGCTTTTACCTTTTTGATACTGATCTTATAGGGAAAGATACAGTACTTGGAAAGGTAGGACAAGAATTGACATTGATTTTGAACTTTCAATCTAAATTTCCTGGACATGCCATTCTCGTTGGCTGCCTTCACTTGAGGACTTCAGGCAATTTTCCTTAAGGATAATCACCTTGAAAAATGATGGGGAATCATTTCTTGCTAATGTTTTTACATGTTGGATTAACAGTATACTATTATGAGTTTTGCCTTACATGTACCTTCACAGATTTTTTAACCGTTTTTTTTCTGTAAGTTTCATACGTGGATTCACTTTCTGTACTTCAAGGTTGCAATCAAGAGAGGGTGTGTTCACAGTTACCATAGCGACACATGGTTTCCTTTAGTTCATGTTGAACCTGATACAGAAGTTCAAGGAAGGATACATTTGGAAATCAAACATTATGAATTTATACCCGATACAGATGATGATGAATTTTCCAATACTCCAAAACTTAGTGTAAGGTGGGTTATACATGTGCTTGTTTGTCAAGACGTAACATAGAAGAACTTAACATGAACCTTGTTTCAACAACAACAAAAAAAAGCCACACTATAGCAAACATATTTTTCTCGTTCCTTTTCCCTAAGTTTCCATTTTTCCACTGTACATGGTAAGGAATTAAAGCTGCACAACATTCTGGAATTTAGTTTGATTTTTCCTTTGGTTTAAAATTTATTGTGTGGACCTTTTCTTAAGACCGTTAATTTGGTCAGTGTACACTTTAATGACTGAGAAAGTTGAGCTGACATGATCAAGATAACAGTACCATCAAAGCTTGCTTTATTGTTGTGCTTATTATGTTTTTTGCTGAAGCAAATTAAATTTACTTTTTCTTTATTATCAGCTTTTAAATTTTGCTAATGCCCCTGAGATGATTATGACAATAATGTATATTTAAGTTACTCTAACTTAGAAGCTGATGACAAATTTAAATGAAGTTAAATAAATATTTGTTTAACACAGTTAACAACAATTAGGAGCGCGGGTGTGGTCAGCGGTCAGTCGTTTGGCTCAAGCGTGGTCAGCATCACCTCCATGTGCTCAGTACAATGTTTTCCTGGCGGCCATTCTCTTCGTTTAGCCTTTGGATCATTCTTTTACCCCCATCCCTCCCCCCCTTTATTCTTTCACTGTTAAATCAGTGTGACAGGTGCCTGGTTCCATTGGTGTGGGGGCTCATGGCTGAAGGGTGCGGGTTTGCTGGCCATGGGAGGGTAACTCTGTCTAGGGGCTGGCTGTGCCAAAGGTGGAAGCCCCTGGACATCCCGGGCACCCACCTCCAATAAGCAACGCATTTGTTAATACATATACATTTCTTTTTTTCTTTATTTTCTTTAGGATTGTACAATGTACTGATTTGCATGGATATAGTGGAAATGGTACATTTTCTGATCCTTATGTCAGTGTAACTATTCAAGGACCATTGTCCAGGTATGTATAATATGCTATTTTTCTCTCTGCAAGCTCAATAGTCCAGGGTAACTACAGCGATCACGTTGATATCACCTATTGATATTAATGTGCCAACCAGATGTGCATTGGCTCTTGTATCAAAAGATTCCTTTGTTTCACTTGTTACAAATTTGAATGGCAAAAACAATGTCTGTAAACAGTGATGTCTCCTCTTGAGGTTTAAGTTACTGTCACTTTTTCGGATTCTGTGTTCATTATTAGCTCGCAAAACAATGTATTTAACAATTATTCCTCAAGCCCGAATGGGCTCTGAGTCAATAGCCCATGAGGCTGAAGGCCGAATGGGCTATTGACTCAGAGGCCATCGACTTCATCGCCTGATAAAGACTAGCAGTATTGCAGTCGAAACGTCGCGATCAATATCTCAAAGCGATTCTATCGTGAGACAAACGAATAAACGTTCATTCCTAAAATCCAATTAGTTGGTAAAAAATATTGAGAATAAAAAAAATTACCTAGTTAAAGCTAGACTTTAATCCTTTTTTCCACCAAAAAGCCTGTGCTTTTTGCTACTAGTGGGCTTTATTATATAGCCTAGTAGTAGCTGACAACTCATCAGAATGCAGCATTGATAATAGACCACTAGTTGGATTTTACTAAATTCAATTATTCCCTCAGGTCTGAGCCCAAAAAGACCAAAGTCAAGAAAAGAACTTTAAGTCCATTGTTTGATGAAACATTTCTTTTTGAGGTAAGAAACTGACTGTTAAGAAGAAATTTTCTGTGGCACACCCAATTGACATAATTAACGCATCTCCTTTGTGTTGAAAAAGGACAACTTAATTGTTGTGGCATCATATATGATTTAAAGTTGTTCTTTATTTCCTCGTTAAAGAAGGTTAGTTACTTAATTGTAGCCAGTTTCACTCAGTTTGTACAGTTGTAATAATTTAGTTAAGGACTAGCTTGTACTGTATGTAAGGAATACACTCCTGTGGTTCAAAACATAAATTTGCAATTGCTCATAGTCACCCTTACTTCTTTGCTGTAAATCCTTGCTAAAAAGATAATCTTGTACAGTTTTTCTCATTATTCAAATAGTTAAAACCAGAATCTGCCTTAGTATTTACTAATAAATAAATAAGAATATTTTATCCCTTCTTAGGTACCTCCTGATGATATTGAAAGTTTAGTGTTGAGGTGTGAAAAGCAGATTTCTTTCTTTTTTTTTCATTTATTAGTTTGTTTCTCAATTAAGTTAAGGTCACTGGAGTATCTGGAGTATATACATATAAAGCTTATAATATTAATTTTCATAAGTCGGTTGAGTATGATTGTCCAGGTGAATGTAGTCCTGAATAGGACTGTAATTGACAGTGACTAATATTTCGACAAATTAATCTGTATAGTCATCTTCGTTGTCAAAGTGAGTTGTGTCATGTCAATTGATGGTAATAAACTCAGATTATTGATCTGATTGGTCAATTAAGTCGCAATGTTATTGGTGGTCTTTCAGTTAAGCTGTGATGTTATTGCAATGGTTATGAAGACTTGTATGTCATTGGTGCATTTTGATCCATTTACTGTCACAGTTAAACAGTCATTTGTTGTTAGTCAAATTGTCGGTTGTCCAGTCCTTCCTTTGTAGTTAGTTCTGTCAATATGTCGTTTGTACAGTTCTGTACAAAATTTTATTTTGGATTACTATAACTAAACTAGTAATATCCAAAGGTTAGGGAGTGCGGGCAACAATGATCAAAGGTCCAAATACTTTTGCTCCAACTCTGTGCTTTGTGTAAGTTTCACGTGATGGAACCTAGATCAAAACATGCACAATCAGATTACGAAGGGTATGAGTAGAAGGTTGAAACCTGTGTGATCAAATTGTCCTTTGTGCATTCCATTCATTCTTAGTCCAAACAAATTCTGGCTACGTACGTCCGACACATACGTAATAACAACCTTGAGATTACGATAGTGGGTGACATGAGGAGCCAGCAATAAACTTAAAAACATTGTTGTGATATAGAGTACTAAAGTGATTACGTCATAAAAATTGAATTTGTGAAATTATGGGATTCGTCAGGATATTCTGAAAGAAAAACATCCAAGAGGCCTTCTTGCCAAAAACTAGCATTGTGGGGCAAATTGTGTTTGAGATACTAGCCCAGTTATGCTCTGATGACTCTGTACAAATCCTTCTAAATTTGACTCTGTTCATAACATTAGGAACCAAGTCATATTTAGAAGGATTTGTATGGAGTCATCAGAGCATAACTGGGCTAATATCTCAGAGACAATTTGCCCCACAATGCTAGTTTTTGGCAAGAAGGCCTCTTGGATGTTTTTCTTTAAGAATATCCTGACGAATCCCATAATTTCACAAACGTCACACTTGAGTACTCTATATGTAACAGCACGCCTAGGTATTTTTAAAAACCTAAGAAGTATAAGTTAAGTAGTGCATTGTGCTATGCAAAAGCTCTGCCACTGTTACCATAACGTTTTTTAGTTGTGAAAGGATTAAGAAAGAGAATGCTTTTTTATTGTCTTATGTTGAAAGGTGTACAGCATGGAGTGCCAGTCTAATTGGGGAAGATATCTTTCTAGGAGAAGTAAGTGATTAATACATAGTATTATGCAAACGTGTGAGCCTTTGTCTGCATCAGACATAGCTGTTATGATCAGTTACCTCTTTGTCATTTTTATGCCACAAGCTTTCTTATCAATTAAGTTTTAAATTCTCTTTTTTCTGGATTTGCAACTTATAGACAGGACCTGAAGGTGTTGGCCGATGACAGCAGTCTTGAAATAAAATACATTTTCCTTCATTGAATTTTAAATTACCTTTGTTATCATTAGCTTTAGTTTCCTTATTATAAATGTATGTATAATATTTTTTCCTACAGGTGAGAGTACCCTTAAGCAAGTGTGACTTGTCTTCTTGCCATGAAGGATGGTAAGTGAGTTGTATTTTGTGTACTTTTTAGCACCTAATTGATATATTATCCCAGTCAGAGAGATGTGCATGCTGCAGGGGCTTGAGGTGAGGGGGTACTCAGTTACTATTGACTAACTAACGCCATCCGTAAAGAAATGCTCAGCAAAGTAGCCGGCTGATACTAACCAAGTAGGTGGTGATTTTCGCTGGCAGCGGGCTACTTTTGACAACCATGCTCCAGAGGCTTTCTGCTACAATGCAATACTTGTATGGTCACAGTGTCAATTTACAAGAGATAAAAATGTGTTTTATTCCTTTCCATGCACTTACAACATTTATGTACACGTAGTTAATTGACTGCCAGCCAATTGAATGCTTGCAGGGTTCTCATTAAGTTTTACAGTTGACGGCTAGGATGTTAAAGTAGACGGCTTGCCAATTGTATTTTTTAGGTAATTCAGGTTTCCACTCCCTCTACTTACCATATTTCCCCCAAAAGTAGACGGCTCAAATATAATCTCCAAGTATCCGGTATTTTGGCCGGCTGCCGGCACTTAATGAGAACCCTGGCTTGGCCTTGCCTCTGCTCTGAAGTATGTGGCTAATTAATGATTGTGCTTTGCTTTTGTGTTTAAGGTATTGGCTTGGCCCACGTGAGGATAAAAGTGACCCTGTTATAAAGCAAGATTTCGGTTCCTTAAGACTCAGAGTTTGCCACAGCCAAGATTATGTCTTCCCTTCCAGTTTCTATGATCCTTTAAGGGAAACAATTTTAGGCATGGGGGATGGTCAGGTATACATGTATTGCTATATATCTGTTGGTGCACGTAAATTGAACAATTAAGCCAGCTTTTATTTGAAGGTATGTTTTAGGTTCATTAGTTATTGTACAGATAATGAAACATCAGGAGTTCTTCTTGACACTTTCAAGTGATCTATATCAAAGCCATACAATCCCCACAAATAGTTCATAATTTCTATCATGTAGTCATAACTTACAGTGTATACAAGGCCCCTTTTGAAACTAGCAAATGGTTGATAGGGCTACACTGCCTAAATAAAGTTTGACTGGATGTGATTGAGTCAGCAGGGCTGTTAAGTTGAGCTTACCGATAATAAAAACCTGCTAGAACAGTCTGCATCATGTACTTTCATTTTGTGTACAAAAACCGTAAAATACTGAATTGTGAAAATCTTACCAACCCTAACAATAGATTCATGCTATAGGTTTTTTTTTGTTGATGTGACTTGTGTTTTCATGAAATAGGAAGCAACATTCTTGATTTCAATCAACTTTTTAAAGTACTTATAAATGACTTGTTCCCTAGGATGTACAGACAACAGCTGCCCATATTTTGGGCGAGTTAGTCAAGGACAAGGCCACAGTAGCACGGTCATTGGTCAGAGTTTTTTCTCACCATAACCAGGTATGTAACTGACCTTATCTGATCACCAATTAGCAATAAATTGGTACCATTATCATATCTTTAATGACTTTAGTAATAATATATTAAAAGTTATTAATCCATCAGTACTTGTTTCTACAATAATATATTTAGCTCCCCTACTTTTATCTACATTTTTAAGAATTCAGTATGGCCCAGAATTTCAGGTCAACATAATAGAGACTCGATAATGTTCCAAAGAGAATTGTGCTGTACAATAATGTAATATTGGTGTATATGTTAATTGTGGTTCAATTTTATCCTTGGTTCAAATTTTATTTTTCTTTGTTTCAAACTCATTATCATATATTACCATACCCCAAAACAAAAGAAAATAAAATTTAAACCAGGGAAAAAATTGAACCACAACATAATTATATATCTCCTGTTTTTATTCCCTGCTAATGAGTCTATTTCGCTTGTCAATCTTAGGTTGTAGATTTCATCAAGCTGGTTGTAGATCATGAAGTACATAGTACCAGGTGAGTTTGCAGTTGACATTCAGCAAATTTCTTCAAGGTTATTGTTCTACCTCCATACTCATGACAAGTGCATTGGCTGACTGCATAAGAGTGTGTCATACATGTCTGCCGTGTGAGAATTTAAGGGTGAACAAAACTTGTTAACCATGTCCATAGGGATCAGCCATACTCACATGTAATCTTGGGGAAACAAAACTCAGTGTGTTTTTCTTTGGGGTCATTTAGTGACTCCTGAAGTGAGTGCTTATAAATCATTTAAGATAGTTCTCTGATCAACTCACTTTTTGGTATCTGTATATTAGCTTGAAAACCACAGGAAAGTATTTACATGTACTGTAACTTAAACTCAGCATTGTACACTATAATTAAAAATTAATGTTTCACATGTTTTTTTGTACTTCAGAGATTCCAATACACTTTTTAGAGGCAATTCAGTGGCAACAAAGTCTGTTGATGAGTTTATGAAACATGCTGGCTTGTATTATCTTCATGACACAATTAAATGCCTAGTTGATGAGGTAACGAATTAAGGCTAAGAAATGTCTGTTTTGATATTCATTCAGTTAATTTGACATTCTCTACTTATTAAACCCATCGACAATAAGATAGGTGTGGGGAGCAGCAAAGGGGCCTAGAAGGTAACCATGACAACCCTGTGAGCGGCTTCCACCAGGCATCATCACACTGAGAACCTCAGTCGAGAAATGCACAGATACTTACCAAGACAAACATCCAAAGGGGAGGGGGGCTGGGTGCAAAAAACAGCTAAAGCTACTGCATGTGAAGACAACATGAGCAAAATGATTCACTTCTGTGAAATTGCTGTAAAATTACTAAAGCCCTGCTAAAGACCAAGACATATGATTAGTGGTGGACACCACTGGCCAGCATTGTCTCACGTTTAACCTGGGCCTAAACTACATTTAGCGTCATTGAACCTCCTTGGTTTACTTTTGCATCAATGTTTAATTATGTACAGTTGTAGCTCGTTAGAAAGTAGTGGTGGCCAAGGGGAGAGGGCGTGTGCGTGTGAGGTGTCTTCTGTAGCAAAATGTAGTTGTACTGGTTTGCATTTAGTCGGTGTACTTTTGGTTCTATTTTTCTTTTGAAACAAGCTGGAGGTGATACTCATAGTAGTTGGGGGAATTAAGTAGTTGAAATTTATGTAAACTAACTAGGTGTTTTTGTGACTTGCTGCAGATATTTGATGACCATAAACGTTGCGAAATTGACCCAGCAAAACTAAGAGAAGGTGAATCGTTAGATGCCAACTTGGTAAGATCATTGGTTAAAATTTTTGGATCATTGCTGTGCAATATTATTACCAGTTATTAAATATTTATCTAGTAATAAATTATTTGATGTTTAAGTCAAAAGAATTCTCACTTCCTTTTTACAGGAAGGAGATTATTTATGAAAATTTATTCCTTAAAGGGTGCACGTGCATGCATGGGAGGTGTAGACCAGTCCTGTTGATGATATGGGAGATGTAACCCTTTATGGGAGGTGGCCCATGAAGGGGCTAATTCTGTTAATAGTTTATTTAAAAACTCTTGTGACGAGTGCCCCCTTAATAATATTTCCATTAACAATGCTATAATATTTTACAATTTAACACTGTCATTTCCTTTTGTTTGTGGGTAATGAATAATATTATTTTGCTTTTGTGTTCATGTTAATTTTCAGGTCAATTTACGAGGCTATGTCAACAGAATATTTGCAGCCATTACTTGTTCGGCTATGGCATGTCCAACGGTTATGTGTCAGGTCTTCCACAACATCAGAGAAGCTGCTACATCAAAATTTCCTGGTAAGAACATTTTTGACACTTCTAAAATGAGGTGACCTCTTTGTTACATCTTGAGCCTGGGCTCAGCTTTTAAAGTATTCTGGGTTCAAGCAATGTCAGAGATACATCTGCATAATGTTAAATGTAGTTGATGTCAATATCCGTTATTGTCATAGATACAATCTTGAACAGTGAAAGGCATTTAATATCTTTATTATTGCAGTCTTTGTCCAACAACAATCATTGCTCGAACATCCTGTAGTTCATTCTAGATGTTTAAGAGAAATGTCTTTTGCAAAATTTATTTGTATGGGGTGTAATTCTTAGGATGCACACACTGTATACTTATATACATAGGCCACTTCCTGCTTCAAGTAATATAGCATAATTAATTATGTATTATCAGGAAAACCATTCTGAAGTTAAACCAAGATTTTCTTTCCCTCCTATGAATTTTTATGGCTAGAAAACAGCTGGGGAAATTCTGAATCAAACTAGGTTAGACAGATTTTCTTAAAGCAAAACAATTTGGACCTGTCCAGAACTTGCTTCATGTTTACTTATTGTTCATTTTCAATAGTCATTTCTTCATGGGTTAAGGCTCTCTGGCTTTCCTAACTGTGCAAAAGTCAGTACTGTTTTTCTGTTTCAGATGACAATGATGTCTGTTATACATCTGTGAGTGGTTTTGTGTTTCTGAGATTCTTTGCTCCAGCCATTTTAAATCCCAAATTATTCCAGATGAGAAATGAACATGCGGTAAGCAACTTTTGACGTTTTCTTAAAGATTGAAAAAAAATAATTAAATACGAATTTTAAGAAAACGTCATCTTCAAACCTGCAGCCCTTGTGGTCCTGATTTCATGCTTCACAATTGCATACTACATGTTAATAAACTCTTCCCATTGGCAGTGTTTTTGCAAAAAGGCTATATGCTGGGTACCACACAGAGAACACACAAAAGGTAATGGCAAAATTCTGGTGGCAGGGAAGCGCTTAAATCTAGGGGTAAGAGGACCAGGAGAGAAGCCCTCCTGGGGGGAGACAAGATCGAGTGGTACGGGGGGTAGCCACCCTGGACAGGAGTCCTGATCAGTCGCTGTTGTGAATGAATGGAAGCCCTAAGAGAACTGACTGGGAAAGGACAGTGTACGGCAAAAAGAGGAGCACATGTACATGATGAACATGTGATAATATGAATGGAACCTTTGTGGAGTTTAGTAGATATCTCATGCTAATTAAGTTACAGTGGACTTTGCCAAAGAGAAGGATACTTTGTAATTGAACAACTAGTTACTGTCCATTGTTCTTTCTTGTACTTTGAACTAGTATCTACCCTTCCTTAGTACAAAGGCTTCTCCAAATGTGGCGCGTTGTGTGATATAAGAACAGAGACATGATTGTTGCTAGTATGTCAATAAGTGTGCTTTCATAGGGCCTATAATTCTCAGGTTTATTAACATCAGTTTATGCTACCATAAACTTGAACTATTATCTGCCTAATAATAGTATATAGAGGTCATAATTAAGGATATCATTAAAATTAACTGGGCCGTTAAAAAAATATGGGTTAATTTAATTTGTTGTTGCATGTTTTGTCTTATTAGAATGCACAGACGGCAAGAACGCTTACACTTATATCAAAAGCAATACAAAGCTTAGGAAATGTTGTTAGTTCTGTTCTGGTAAGTGAGTGTCTATTTGATATATTTATATACTATGAAGTCACAGTTTGATTTTTTTAGTTAACATAACATTGGTTTACACTGTCAGTAAACATCAAGTGCAGTGGTTTGAACCAGTGGGGACCTCGAGTGGGTTGGAGGGTTGGATAGGTCCTTCCTATAAAGGTTCACTATGCTTTCATTATGTTCACTCAGATGCTGGATGATTAGTTATTCTTATTACGGTAAATCCTCTGTTAAGCCCTTCATCTCAAATAAGCCCCCCCCCCTCCTCTCCCCTAATTATTCTTCTCTAACAAATGGTAGACGTACTGTATTACGTAATCAAGCACGACTATAAAACTTTGTGTGGGCTGATCTGGGGTGGTTACTTTACCAACTGGAAGTTGGGATTTGATTCTGATCCTCAGCTGCATTATGTTCAATCTTCTTGTACTTTAATTCCTCTTAAATGTATTCTAGAACTGATACCATCAACTTTTCTAAATTAAATAGGCCCCCCTCTCATGTAAGCTCCCTGCCTCTATTAAGCCCCCCCCTCAAATAGGCTTGAACTAAATAAGCCCCCCCCCAGGAGGGCTTAATGGAGGATTTTATGGTATATTTAAATTAATGAGTGAGGCATTGAGTATCTTAATGAAGAATTATGGAGATTGAGGAGGGTGTTACGGCCTCGACGGATAACACCTCCGAGATCTCCATAATTCTTCATATGATACAAAAGTGGATTGTTTTATTATTCATTCAAAGTAATAATTCTTAGTTTAAAAACATAGCTGTTAAACATGCTTACCTCCATCGATGTTAAGTTCATCTTTAATACAGTATAACTGCACATGTAGGGTTGTTCAGCTCTGCAAATATTCTCCAAATAGCAGATGTTGCCCTTCAAGTTGTCTTCTTGCTGTTCTTGCCATGCTTTAGCTATGTTTTCACCTAGTTCTTACTCTTGAAATGAGTGAAATGTCTGCCATTTTTGTCTTCACATCCAAAACAACTCAACCTCGTTCCCAGGTCTTCTCAGGTAAAGGTACATTAACCTGCAAGGAAGCTGCACCTTTGATGTCATCAGTTGATTAATCGCAAAATTCTTCCAAATTTGGTCATCAGTAGCTGGTTATAGTGAATTATGCATGTGATTTTTGCCAATCAGAATCGGGGAAATATTCTGAATGAATAATAAAAAGATTTATAGTGCATTTTTTGTAGAGTGTTGTAGTACAGTACAGGTATTGAGGTCAACAAGAAGTCATTATTCCGCATAGGAAAACAAGATGGTTAGGATATTAAATGGCAAATGTACGGTTGTACATGTATGTCATTCGCTACCTCCCCTACCTGCGTGGCTCGGTCACATATAGGCACCGAAAACGACATCATGATGTTGAACTCACTTTTTTTTTTTACTGGCTATAGTGTGGACAGGTTAAGGAACCTTACATGGAGACATTAAAGTCAGTGATTCTTGACCAGGAACACATTACTGCAGTGAAACGGGCAAGTGCATTGCTGTGGTTATTACATTAATAATAAATGGCCAGTTTCCAGAGTTTTGGGCTTCACAAAACTCTCTTTAAGAATAATCTGAACAGAATTACTGCTACATGTATTAAGCAGCCATTTGTCCCTTCTCTGAGCCGGTTAAAGAGAAACGACACTTGACAAAGGCACATGTAGTAGATGTAAATGTAAAGTGTACCTGAAGTACAATGTATTATGCGACCCAACAAAAAACAAAAAAGAAAACAAAAAAAACAAACAAAAAGTTGTACTCAGCTGACGTTGCCAGAGTAAATATTAGCCATCATGGATCTTTTGTATCCTGTAAAATTTGCTAAGTCTCATCTTTTGTGTTTATTTATTTTTTCATGTTTCAGTTCTTAGAGATAATTTCATCACCGAGCAGCGCACAAGGGCTTCCTGTTGATTCCACCATTGTTCTGAAGGAAGGGTGAGTATCTCATGAGGCCACACATTGAATAAACTTTCTAGAAAACGGGTAGCAGTGTATGAATTTTCACTTGTAAGATTGAAAAAGTTCGCTAAGTCTATTTGTCTTACCCACTTTCATCACCAGTGATTCAGTGATCTTATCTGTAATGGGTGTTAAAGGGTATATCCCTTAATAACATTCCTGTTTTTCAAAGTGTTAAGACATTCACACATCAACAGATTTTGTTACTATAAGCCAATTCATTCTAGTTTCTAGCATACTTGTACTTTTTTTAGCCACATTTAAAAATGGGTTTCATCTTTGCTAGTTAGTTTGGACATTGTTTCTATACTGTGAGGTAAACAGAATGTACTTACCGGTATCATCAATTCCATGGTTAAAACTCTCATCGACCAATCAGCATGTGAAATATCCCTCCATTATTGTAAAAACATATTTTGTATAAAGTATCCTTGCTTTTTCCTGTAGGATATTGGTAAAGAGAGCACAAGGAAGAAGTAGACTGGGCTTCAAAAATTTCAAAAAGAGATTCTTTGTTTTGACAAACAAGGGCCTTACATATTCTAAAGACAAGACCAAGCCTCCTCTTGGTAGTATACCTGTGTGCGATATTTTAGGTGCAGAGCGTCTAGGTGAAGACTCCTTTCATTCAAAACTGGTAAGCTTTACTGTCAGGCCGGTGCAAAGAAAGTCAGTTTTACAGTTTGCCATGGCAAGCTGTGAGCAAGCATGTTCTATAACCCAAGAGTCATTTTGTGAGCAGGATTGATTACAGTTCTTCTATAATTTGAATTCCCCCCAAAACTTCACTTGCCCAGCGCATTAAGCAAAATCCACTCACCCATGGTCATTGGACAGGGTTTTCGTTGCTTACTGACTGTCTGAATTTATGCTCCAATTTGATGGATCAGGATGTATCACAGTTGTAGGTGATTCCCTTCAATTCTTTGTTCATACATGCTGGATTTTTATTTTTACCACATATTCTTAGGAGATTTTAAGTGTGACACTCAAGCAATGCAATGATAGTGTGCATATTAATTTTGTAGAATCTATATATAGTTATATAGCTGGAAATTTCTTCCCAACAGCATGCACTGTCATTGGTTACTTCGAGGTCACATGACATATATATCTAACAATGAAACCATTTCCCGCCAAAATCTCTGAGCGGGCAACATTGCAAAATCTGTGGTGTCTCTGAGGATAACAGTACATTGTCACGCTGAGTGTTTCCCTTGGCTTCTCCTTGGGAAACATTGAGATTCTTGGAAAACAAAATTAACTGTTTTCCCTGGGTTCAGTCTTAAATGTTTATTGTCAAGCAACATGAATATACTGTGAATCATGATTTAATCATTACCATGAAAATAGGCCCTTTAATTCTACTAATCACACATGCTGTTGCATGTATAATTTTCACTTTGAATGTACCATCAATGAGCAACAGACCACAGTCAATGAGGTTTTTACGAACTTTTTAAGAAGGTGGCCTTTATATCCAGAATGGTGGACAGTCCTGTTAATGTTACCACAAAGAAGGTTTGTACACAGTTTTTTTTTCTTTGTTCTTCTTTTAGATGGTGCAGATTATTCAACCTGACAGGCAGTTATATATCCAGGCAAGCAATACTGTGGAGGAAAAAGAATGGTAGGTACCTGTAGTTTTAGTTTTTCTAGAAAACTTGATAATATGCTATACAGGGCTGTCACTAAGATTTGAAGGTGCTGGGTATGACTGTGTAAATTGTGAGGAAACATCTCTTAGCAGCTAGCTACTTGTTTATTACTATGTGGTAAATTCAGGGCAGTGAAGTTCTGAACAATACCTTAAGAATGCAAAACAGCCCATATTTTTGCTTGGGTAGGTCATGAACATGGGAGTGGTCAAACAAAAAAACTTTAAGTGAGGCTAGGGGCGTGGGAAGCTCGGGCCCTTAATTCACATGAAAATCTTATGCGGGCACCTGGAAAAAATGATTTTGAAGGGAAAAAATGACTGTTTTGCAGTCTAAACAGTACGCAACAACAGTTTGCACAATCAAGATGGAAATGTCGGTCATATTTTTAGGTGTTAACATTTTCTTAATAATTATTATTCTGTCCTACAGGACACGAGCACTTCACAAGGTTTGTCAGAGCAATCCACACAAAGTACAGAAATACCACCCTGAGGCTTTTATTGGTGGAAAGTGGCTGTGGTAAGAGGATAAACCTAAAGTATCTGTACCAAAATACCTCAACTCTTTAAGCCCCAACATCCGTATAGAAATTCTCCAGACTGACCTCATTCATTTACTTAAAGAATAAGTTAAGAGGATGTGAAAAAATCAAAGCAAGTTCCCTTTGGTGATCATTGATCATTTTATAAACTATCATTATCTTCTCTTTTGAGGATACATGGAGAAATTGCTAGGAGAAAATCGATACTGGTCTCTCATGTGACTTAAACGATTAACCCTTTAAACCCTAAGATCCAAATTTGAATTCTCATTAGTTGCCCCTATTCATTTCCTACAGAGGTAGTGGGGAGAAGTTGATAAAATATCAAGCAAATTCATCTTGTGTAGCCATGTCCGCAATTCTCATGGCCACTCTTTTTTACAAAACATTGATTTTACAAGGAGAAATTTGATCCTGATCACTCTTAGGACTTAAAGGGTTAAATCCTGAAAACAGGAAGCCTAGGGCTCTTATTTTTTGCAAGTGGCCTTTCAAGGGGGCACATTGTAGGAGGGAAACTTCAATTTCAAAATTGGCTGGGGTTGTAATAGTCTGCTACACAGCTGTTTTTAGTGTCATCACGCAACGCTCCTCCCCTCCTGGGAAGGAGCGTTAAGTGACGACACTAAAAACTGCTGTGTAGCAGACTAGGGTTTGAGTTGGAAGAAAATTTAATTTTCAGCCAATATTTGCTACTTCCAGTTTGTTTTCTGTCTTGACCGAGAGGTTTCTCCTGATATTCCAGTTTTCCCTTGGCCTCTCAGTCTCCTTAAAAAACAACACATTTCCAATTTCTAATTCGATCAGGAATTATGTTATTTGTTTATAATTTATTCCATTTCTTTCAGCTGCAAAGAACGTTCAGAAAAAGCAGTTGGCTGTACCCCCATCACTGAGTAAGGACACCACAATTTGTTGGGCATCCAGATTCTCAGGGATGTTCCTTGTAAAAAAATCTTGAGAGTTATACTTACATTTTGTGACTTTATTTATGGTGAATAGGTTTTTTTTTTCAAGGATATTTTTTCAGTGTAATTTAAGGTGTTTATTTCTTTTTTGTTTAGGGTCCCTCAGCCTAAATGTGTAAATGTAGCAATAGATTGTGATAGGGAGATTGAGAGAATACATTCATTGTTCTTAATGAATCTGGAGAAGTTGGATGAATTGCAAAGTAAGTCCTTACTTAACACTTTGTGACTTTAACCCGTTCACATCCAGGTATTGTAAATAACTATCGTATCGAGTCAGGGCCTTAGATCTGAATGGTGATGCCTTGGCTCTCTGTCTTTTTTTGCTTGGTTTAGGTGTGCAAATTTTAATGGTGGCGAAAGAAGAAGCGCTTCTTGTTACCTCTTTTTTTGTAAAGAGGGGATGGTAACTTAGAGACTGTTACTGATTTTTTTCTTATGAGGAAGACGGAAAGGAACATTGTATTAATCCAATTGCAAGTGCCATGCAGTTCGAGCACGAGACATTTTGCCAAGATTTCTCGTAAGCGTTTTTACTGAAGAAAATCTAATGAGTTTTATTTGTCACTTTGCAAAATGTGATTGGCTTTGGTACAGTAGCACCCTAAGCCGTCTCTGTAGGGTATTATGACTTCGGTGATTAATAATGGTTAGCAAGGGTGGGGTGAGGCAGTGGTGTGAGCAGTCGGTTCTCACCAATGTCGCGAATGTGGCCCGGCGTCGACTCCAAATATGGGTTGAGTTTGTTGTGGGTTCTCTGCTTGTGCCGCGAGGTTTCTCTTCATGTACATTGTACTCTGGTTTTCTCCACTCCTCAAAAACCAACTTTTTCAAATTAATGAAAACATAACCAGGTGACCTCAACTTTTAGAAAATAATCTTTACATTTAAATATTCTTTTTTTTTTCTCAGCGGAATGTGAAAGTCAGTGTGAGAAGTGCACAATACAAGGAACTCTCCAGGAGATGTGGCAGCAGAGATTAACGACCATCAACAATATCCAATCACATGTGATCAGTTTAGAACAAGAACATAAGCAACACCGTAAAATTACACATCGACTTACAAGACATGGTAGCAAGTGAGTGCATCTGTTCCATAACTATAACAGGAATTCTTTTATTTCAGTGATTGACGAGAAGGAGACTGGGTCAAGTTAACTTCCGCAAAGACTTTACTAGGGCCAATAGCTGACCGGCACGTCCCCAGTAACAATCCCAGAAACAATTGCGGGACGCATTTCGGCTGCAGTTCCCCTGTCAATCTGTAACCATTTAGAAAGACCTTAGACCTTAGATAACAGTGACCCCAACCAGGTTGGCGTCCAGCGGTTTTAGTGAAAACAAGGGTTTGGGTAGGGTGTTCAGTCTCGCGGGCTCATAAAACCGGGTCTCAGTCATTGCCTTTGTAAGTTGTCTTTGAGTGGAGATAACCTATTTAAAAGCAGATGACGACTCGAGTTGGGATTACAAAAGGTAGTGTTATGATATCGAGAAATCGATGAGGTTCCACTTTAGCAGAACTTTTCCTTGTTTGTTTTGCAGAAAATGTCCATGGGGCCCCACGCAAGAATCTCCGGATCCGTTTAGACGTTTTATTCTGTCGTAACCCGTTCTCTCTCCGTCGTGTATATAAAAGGTGGTATTCTATAGGTGTAAGATTTGTTTATAATATAGAGTAATGTTATTTTTTCAAAGTAGTGTAAGTTATAGTTTTTTGGACACTTATTAATTCAGGTTAGGGCCTTTTTTTGAAAACAGTACGAGATGCCACTTTAACTTGTTTTAAACGAAACAGATGGATAAAAGTTTATTTTAACTATATAGTGTAGGATTACAGTGTTCAAGTTAATCAGAACTAAACGATTATTCCAATTCTCCTAATTGTTCTTCTAAGGAACTGTAATAATTTAATTTATTGAGCATAATTATTCGGTATTTAATTGTAAAACTAATTGGGGCAGTAATTCTCCCTTCATAGCAGATCCTCTGTTCTAGCTAGCCATGCAAAATTTAAAAAGGGGTACAAAGTTGCCTAAATAGACCTTTTCAGCTTGTGTGTTTTGTTTTACGATGACTCCACATGAAATACCGTCATATGCATCGAACTTGCAGAAATTTGCGTATTGTAGACTTTTTCTCTCATTCCTCTTCAGTGAGCATACACACACACTCACACACAAAAACGAGATCGAGGATTTTGTGGACAGTTTTCCAAATCAACCCAAGCCTCGGTCTAACACTGTTAGTAAAGTAGACTTGTTCCAGGCGTTAAGGTAGTGGAGTGCGGCGCGAAGTCAGAGAGCGGGAAAAAAATAAGGAGGAAGAGAGGGAGAAGAGGGAGAGGGAGAGGGAGAGGGAGAGGGAGAGGGAGAGGGAGAGGGAGAGGGAGAGAACCCCCTACCCCCACCCCCTCGCTGTTTTCCCTGCTCAAATCTCTTTGCTCCGTCCCCACAATCTGAACGCTCAGAACAGAACTCGGGACGACCGAGAACAAATCCAGCTAGCGGCCAGAGCGGGACTCGAACTCGGGACCGCTGGATTGCGAGTCCGACGCGCTGACCACTCAGCCACGATGCCGCCTTGTCCTACGTGGCTTTGCGGTCATTGCTTCCCCACATCTCCGGGCGCGACTTGACCGAGCCAGAATGGCCTAAGATACTTCCAGAGTATACCAGAGTATACGGCTTCCATTTCAAGGCTGTTTATAATGCTGTTTTTTATTTATTTCAAGGCTGTCTATAGGGCTGTTTTTTTTTTTTAATTTTAAAGTATTTATTACTTATTACTTTTTATGGTGACTAATTCGCGTCTCTTAGCTTTTTAGCGGGTGAGCTTAGATTTTTTTCGTAAATTTTAGACAAAACGATAAATCGACAATAAGCGTTATATTGCTTTCAGATAGACACAAGTAAGCTTTTAATTCGACAACGATGCAATTGTAGATAGTATCCTGTGGTTAGCTTGTTTGTTCAAAGAGGGTATTATTTTAAATTAAGGGAAATATGCACAGTTGAATATAATGATATTTTATGACATTGACTCACAAGGCACTACTTGCCATTATTTTCAGATTTCTACATTGAAGTTGTTAAGTATAAGCTAAAATATTGCAGCATATTTTTGAGGTGTCTATTTTGCTTTTTTTGTAGATTATCCTCTTGATAAAGAACGCGTATTGCATACAGTTTTTAAAACTAGATATAGATATTGTCTTTCATAAATGGCTGGTCCGTTAAGTAAGATCCAATTCTGATAAAATAACTGTTTGTTTTAGGCCCCGACCGCACGTATCCGATTTTATTTGAAAGCGGAATTTTTCCTCAGGATTGTTCTTTTATCCACACGTATCGAGTGATAACGATAACTGAAAACTGAACTTTTTAAAGATGCTCTTCAGTGTGAAAATGTTTTGAGTCTGTCATCGTTTTCCTGTCCGCGTGTGGGTGGATGAAAACGGAGATTCTAGAAGAACGTTGACGTAACAGTATCTGATCCCACGCCGACAAAATTGTTTCACTGGTGCATGCTAACAGTTGAAGTCAAATTTTTCTTTCAGGTTAAACGGTTAAGTTATTATGTCAGGAAGCGACTTATCACCACCAATCGAAGTGCTTAACGATTTAGCAGAGACCTCGACCTTCTGTGCGGGGAAATCGTTCTCAGACAGAAAAGAAAACGTTCGTTCCCGAATAAAAGCGGCTGCTTGTGGAAGGGGTCTTACGTCGGAGGAAATACCACTTTTCATGATAGTGTAACATTTATTTTGTCCACTAGTTTAACGCCGAGCCATATCGATTTTAAGAGCACTTCAAGCAATTTTTAGTTGAGTGTAGAAAGTAACACAGTCGCTTTTTAATTAGGCGATGCATGATTGGTCAAAAAAATCTCACGTGCCTTTCTCAAGCAATCAGGAGTTGAACCAAGTTTGTTGCATGCCTTTTTCCCGCGCTTTGTTTTTAAATTAAGGCGATGCATGATTAGTTAAAAAATTCCACGTGCCTTTCTCAACCAATGAAGAGTTAGACCAAGTCCCTTGCATAGACTTTTCCCGCGCTTTTCGCCTGTTACTTATTTCGTTTGGGTAGTGTCAATCCGTTGTAATTGGTCGAAGTGGTTACTAATACACTCAAGCTGAAAACCGTGTTATGGTTATGTTGTAGATTTACTCGTATTTATTGTGGTCAGCTGGTCAGACCAGATGAAGAAGTTATTTTATTTAATTGCATGATGTAATTTTGTGCTGTTCATTTAATGACTATAAAGTCAAATATTCAAATACAAGTAGAATTTTACACTGAAACGGTGTCGGTGCTATTTTTTTGTGTCTTCCTCTGCGATCACTGAACTTACCCCTCAGGTTTAGGCGATGTGTGTTGTTCTTTATTACAAAAATTTCAAGGGCATTAATTATTATCTCTGAGCTCACCAAAGAATGGAAAAAAAACCCTGCATTTTTCGAGTAAGATTGGGTCGGTGTTGCACCGCATTATGGGACTGTCTTTGGGACGCTTATCATCTTCTTCCTCGTCAGGCGCTTCTTATTTGGAGATCCCTTTCAAAGCTTATTAATTTCTGTTTAAATTTCCGAACCTAAATACTTCTATGTAAACGAGGATTTGCTTTGCCAACCCGACTTAACGTTCTTCTGAAAGATTGTGAATGTGATTATGTGAATATTTGGTTCGGTTTAAAGGACGGATGCAACAACAAACGAGTCGCATTTTCCCTAAAGTAATAAAAAAGGTAGATAGCAAAACAGTCTGTTTTAGCATATTCAGGTATGCGCGAGCAGTCAAACAAAGGTCTGGATCGAGACTGGGAAGAGACGCTAAAGTTTTTTTCTCTCTGTGCGTGAGACTCAATCTTCGCTTAACCGATTTTGAGAAATAAACCGACTGTTTTGCAGTCCTTAAAAAAGGCAGCACGTTAGTGGAAATGACGTCACGCATTATCCAGCACGGCAGTTCACGGAGGAGAGTAATTTTCCTTGTCCTTTTTGGGGAAAAGCTCTAGAAAATTACCCCTGCATGTTCCAGAAACATTTCAGAAGCCAAACACCCTGGGTACCAGAGGTTTTGTTCTCGCGTGCAAGGAGGAGCTTCGTGATCGACACGTCTTCGGCCGAGACACGAGCGGCGAAACTCCACCGAAAGCGGAAACCACGCATAAGAGGCCTCTGGCACCCAGGGTAGAAACCCAAGGTCCCTTCCAAGGAATGTCAAACAGCTATCATCCTGTACACAAAATGTCGTTTAATTTGAGAGTTTGATGAAATCACACAGAAATTAAAGTTAGGATAAAAGAAGACATAAATACATGTACAGTAGTTTCACATGAGCTTAACGCATCTTCAAATTGAAGTAAAATTATTTCTTCTTAACGAAGGAATCGAATCATTTAAGTTCTCCCAAACGCCTTCATTTTTTTCGGAAGCACAAGCGTGCGGCCGCTGGACACAGTTCTTGCTATTTAATTCTTGTATTAGCGGCCATCCCGGGGAAAGAAACACGTGACGCTGACGTGGAAGATCTCCTTACTAGTTAGATTATTGAAAACTCGGTTTCCAAAATGAAAAAAAGGAGTAAGTTTATCTTGTTGCAGGTGAAAGAGTATAGCAGCATAAACTGTTAGGACTTCGTGATAGAATATAAAGCTTGTCCTAAATAAAAGTCGCTCGCTCCGAAAGGCCACCAGTCAAGGTACTAGGTAGCTACTTTCTGCAACAGAGTTATTAAAGTAAGTTTTTACAAATACATACTTGAACGTTCGGTACTACGACTAAGATAAAAATCATAAAAGTGTCGAGACGCGCTAATCCGTTAAAATCTACCGTAAATGCTCGAACTAGCGTTTGGTTAAATTACTGAAGCAAGGAGAGGGGCGCTCATTGGGTTATTTAAACTTCAGCCATGTGATATGACATAAAACTGTTTCAAGGGTGGCCCTACAATAACTGTTATATCAAAATGGAGCATATGCAAAACATAACATCAGCACAAATTTGAGTGCGTGGTACACATACTTTCGCTTAGCTTAGTAACGCGGTATAACGTACATTCAGTAACAAAGTTTGTTCATTCTTGGGATGGAAAGCGTTAATAAGAGGAGGGGCGCCTATTTTGTAGTTTTTATGATCTGGGTGGAAGGGTTTAATGTCTTGTCCAATCTTTCGTATCATCGTGTGTCAACTGTTGTTGCCCTCTTCAGTTTCATGTTCTCTTGCCTCTCCCTTTGTTTCATTGACACGTGCCTCGAGTCCCTTCTCCGTAGAGTGACCGTTAGCGAGGCCTGGACAGGGTTCTTTGATGTCATAGTCGTCGAAGCGTAGTCTTTTCTGTGGCACCTTGGTCTGACTGTGCACCGCTGCTCGCATGGACGCATTGATTCTCGACAGGCTTCCGCGGTCTCCAGACTAGAAAATACAAAAGCATCAGTTGGTTGAGCGACAAGTATTAAGGAACTGCGGGAATATTCGCGGAGCTTTTTCTTGATGCCACACCAATCCTTTTGGACAGAGTAACGTGAACACTTTGACACCATTACTTTTTTGACAGTAAACTTACTATAGCAGGATACAACATGCTAAATGAGCCAACATAGTTTGCCAGTAATGGTTGCCATCCCGTTCCCTTGTACGCAAGACAGGTCTGACATCACTTAACTCAGCTAACAGTTTACTACAAGAGCCTTGCTCTACACTGTTGCTATTTCAAGCTAAATTTTGTTAATGTTATGATTTATTGGTAACAGAACTTCGTGTCGTCCAAATCGGTCTGTAATCATACTCGTGATTAAACAAATCGGACTCCCGCTACGTGGTCGTCCGATTTTGTTAATCACTCGTATGATTACAGACCGAATTGGACTCCACTCAGTCCTGTTACCATTACTAACTTACCCCAGGTGAATCCCCAAAGCTGTATAATGATCTAATGAAGAAACAAACAAAAATGAATAATCAATAAAAATGGAGAACGATATACTCATTCAGCGCGCCAGGATGACCATCGACAATAGTGTATAAGCTGAAGTTAACTTTTTATTTCAGTTAATTTTATTTTTCCATTGTTTTTGGGTGTGATAATGTATGCTAATGAACTTGAAACAGAGGGAAAACAAAAATTAACTGAAATAAAAAAAAAATAACTGCAACATCCCGTTTATGGAGAAACCTTGTTCCGCGTAGAAGGGTCACTCGCCTACCCGAGGTACCCCAAGCAAGCCAACTTTTCCTGCATTTCCTTACGAACCAAACAACAAAACGTTGGTTCGGCTAGAACGCCTAGCCGGGTCACTCTTTTTCGATGGTTGGGTCGCCATCCTAGCCAGGCAAACTATAGGGAGCTTTAGCAACGACGACTTCGACAGCAAATAGGACGTCAGAAAAGCAATAGCTTTATTACGCAACACAACAACTTTGCACGTGCATCACGCTTTTTTGTACGTTTCTTTACCGTCCCTGCAAGTTTTATGGAGGACGTAAACAAGCGACGACGAATCTCTTTTTCTTTCTCTAAACTTGAGTGCGGTTCTCAAGAAATCAACTCCAGGGAAATTCGCCTACACTTGCCATTTTCAGCTAATTGGAATAAACGCGACAAAGATTGAAAAAACGGGAATTCATTTTAGAACTGACGTTTTCGCTGCAGTTGCCGTCGTCGATGTTAAAGCTCCCTTGTACTTCGAGAAAGGTTGTTTTGAGTTAACTGTTTTTCAAAGAAATTAGAAACAACGGCACGAGAGGCCATGGACGTATGTTTGCGAGCGCTAAAGGAAAGCAAGAAAAGTAGGTTTGGCAGCTAGTGTCAGGAAAGTGTATTGATCATATCCCATGTTACCTTTCGGGATTGTCGAGTGCACATTTTTTCCGACAACTTTTCTCGAAATAGCTGTAAACACAAATCTATCAAGGCGAGACAATCAGAGTATCCGTGAGCGCTGTTATCAGCTCTTGGCTTGGGCAAAGGGGTCCACTTTTTTTTTTCATATAAACGCTCGTTAAGGTTGAATCGGCTGGTAGGATGACTCTTTTCCGGAACGACAACTGGTGCGTGTTTTATAATACTCTTGGAAGTCCTGCCAGTCCAACATATTTACAATGTTTTTAAAACATCCTCTGTCCGTGAATAGCTAAGCTAGTCAAGGTACTCAGTTACTAGGTTTGTATTCAATTACTGTGAGGTGAAGTACATTACAAGCGGCCCGGCCTCCAGTTGAAGTGTTAAGAACACCTGGCACAGCCCCTCGCACTCATGCATCAAAAGGTAGCATTCTAAATACCTTCACTGGCTCAGAACGAGTAGGGTGGAGTACGTTTAGATTATTAAAAGCCGGTGAGAAGACTCTAAAACCTCTTGAATTAAAGAAACCTTTTATCACAATACGGGAACAAAAGGAAAGTCTGGCATTGGAGGCTGTAAAACAATAAACTCAACATCGTCAAAGCCACCAGTCTCTCACCTTGATTTGGGTGTCAAAGTATTGCTTGGTGAGTTTCTCAAAGGAGACAAGTAAAAATTTTTCTTTCCAGGAATCCTTAAATAGAAAAAAACAAAAACAATTGAAAGTGCAACTTTGAGAAGAGAAATGTTTGAAGTAATGCAGTTAAGTAACTGTGCCAAATACAGTTGAACCTCCATTAAGCGGGCAACCTCTATTAAGCGACCAGTAATCAAAGTCCCGAAAAAACTGTAGAAAATAATGGGAAATTAAACCTCTATCAAGCGGCCACGGCCACGACCACCTTTTGTCCGTCTCAACGAGAATTCTCCGATATTTGTCACCTCTATTAAGCGGCCATTAAGACGCGACATGTGTTAGGGGCTGTTCTTAGATAAGACGCGCCTTAGCTAAATTTCAAACGAAATGTGCCGTTTATACGAGATAGTTTGAGTCTTATTTATGACGTGTCCTATTTAAGACGCGTCTTACTTTTCCTCGTTTAAACGGCCCTAATGACTCTGGCGTCCAGTGGAGTGGTTTAACATTTAACATTGTTTTCAAAAAACAAACCTCAAGGAGCTCTTGGGGGCAGGAGAAACTGGAGGAACCTAAAAAGAAAGTCAGTGCTACAGTTAATAAATACATTCTTGCATTCATTTGTAAATTTATGATCTGGATACTGCTCACTGGCAGTCAACAATTCCAACACTTAAATGAACCATACTGTCAATTCAATAATAACATTTAGTTACATTTAGGAAGTTCCATGGTAACCAGTCGCATGAAAGAAAAATACCATAATCTGCCGCTTATAAGTCTTGGGCTTATATATCTTCGTAAGGGTTTTTTTTCCAAGGAGGGCTTATAAACAGAATAGAAAAGGCGCTTCGAAACAAGCTATAACAGTGGTGATAAAAATGTTTTGCATCTACTGGTTTTTAAGCTTCAAAACTTCATAATGAATCAAATTCATTTCAATTTAAGCTAGAGGAGTAGGGGGAGGGAGGCTTATATCCGAGGGGGCTTAGAAACGGAGGGGCTTATATCGGAGGGGGCTTATAAACGGAGGGGCTAATATCCGAGGGGGCTTATAACCAGAATAGAAAAGCCCTTCAAAACAAGCTATAACAGTGGTGATCAAAATATGTTTTGCATCTACTGGTTTTTAAGCTTCAAAACTTCATAATGAATCAAATTCATTCCAATACATACTAAAGGAGTGGGCGGGGGGGAGGCTTATATCCGAGGGGGCTTAGAAACGGAGGGGCTTATATCCAAGGGGTCTTATAAACGGAAAGGCTAATATCCGAGGGGGCTTATAACCAGAATAGAAAAGGCCCTTCAAAAAATGCTATATCAGTGGTGATAAAAATGTTTTGCATCTAGTCGTTTTTGAGCTACAAAACTGAATCAAATTCATTGCAATACATACTAGAGGAGTAGGGGGGGGGAGGAGGCTTGAGGTAGATGGGTGTATAACTAGGCCGGGGGGGGGAAGGGGGCTTATAAGCGGCAGTTTACAGTATCCCAGCTGCTGACCTTATTCGGCGCAAATTGAAGGATAGTCGACTTCATAGCCACCATGTAGACGTTGTTGTAGAATCCTATGATGGATTCTTGCTCCTTTCCAGGCGCACTTATGTATACCTTGGTGAGTACATGAACAGCAGAGCATACGGTTACTTTTCAGGCGTTAAGCACGGAAACCAAACATAACACGCAGGATCTGGAAGGGTATTCCCGGGATTCGGGATTTGACAAAAAATACAGTGCGGGATTCAGAAAAACGTTGACGGGATACTGGATCTGACTGACTGGCCAAAGTTTGGGCACAGAAGCAATATTGGAAAAAAATGATATTCGGGATAACGATAAGAGAAGTTCGGGTTGCGGGATTCTCGTGAAAAAAAGAGCGGGAATGCGGGAGCACGACCCACCCGTCTTACCGGACCCTATTATATAATGGCAAACAAATCGTACTTGAAAATTCTGGCAAATACGGCGAAGGAATGCCGTTAAATAGAGTTTAAAACTGCCAGATAAAATCATTCTTCCTCAGTGAATAAGCACGCTACCTTTAGGATAACCTAAAAGAATAAATTAGATAATCAACTTACTTGTAGAGATGCAAAAGGAAGCCTTTTGTAAGAGATGACAATCTGTTTAAACTGGATTTCTTTACCAGTTACCTTTGAGATGGCATAGATTGCACACAGTATCATCTGTAAAAGACAGACAACAAGTTAAATTTTTCTACTTTGAGTTTACACATCACGTGTAGATATCAGCCGGAGTACGGCCTGAAGCGTGTCTCAGAAAAACAGTTTTAGACTAGTTCACATTAATACCGGATAGCATTTTCGTCGGCACGAAAACCATACTGGGTGGGGTTTCTGTTAACAACCATAAGAACGATGATTTTTGCGCGATTTCTGTAACGGAGCGAAACTGCTCCGTGCCGATTTCTAAAGTGGACAGTCACATATCAGATGGGTATTCACACTATACCGGATAGCTTCTACGCCGGCACTAACACCATACTGGGTGGGGCTTCAGCCGTTCACACACATAAGAACCGTGATTTTGGCGCGATCTGTAACGGAGCGAAACTGCTCCGCGCCGATTTCTAAAGTGGACAGTCACGTGTCAGATAGATGTTCACACTATGCCGGATAGCTCTTGCGCCGGCGCGAAAACCATACTGGGTGGGGCTTCTGTCGTTCACACACATAAGAACCGTGATTTCGGGATGATCTGTAACGGAGCGAAACTGCTCCGTGCCGATTTTTTTTTAAGTGCTACATGTTATCGCTTGAAAGCCTTTCTGGTCCTCCCTACCTGGTCCAAATGGCGATCTCTCATCAACTGCCAGTGTAATCGCAATGATTGTTCCAAGCACGTCCACATGTGATTTCGCTGAAAGATGGGAAAAAATTTTATATATACCAAATCGCACCAACGTTGCAATACAAAAAGCAAAAAGGAAAAAAAAAAGTCAAATGGGAATTAATTGGCTATGCAAAAATCACGTTTAGATAGTATATTGATAATCCTGAGTTGGGAGAAGATACATTGGCCATTGTAAAGACGTTTTCTGCTTCATTCTTTCGTCAGGCCAGATCCCTGACTGCAGTGAGCAAGCCTAAGTTATACCTATTTAGCTTTTTTTAAAATGTCTTTTTTCTATCTCCCATGACAACGTTATATATTAACAAAATTATAGTACATTTTTATGTACGGGTGTACTGTGAAACGTTTTCTGAACAGTCAGTGAATTTTTGCATGAAGGTTTTTTTGTTTGCATACTTCAAGAAATGATTTATTCCACAGAAACAAATTGAAACTTTTACTCCTGTCTTGCGGACAAAATCGTGTTGTCTTGTTCAAGATGACGACTACACTTGTCGCATAACAACGCTGGTCATGTTACATTAATGGCACCTTTTAAAGCGCAACTCGACAGTCCACATGCGCTAAGTTCTAATGCTGCTTTATGGCGTTACTGTGAAATGTAGATATCAATATAACCTAGCCACCAACACTTGACACCAGAAGCGCTAATACCATCTGTATCATAATGGAAAACCGGGTTATTCTGGTGAGAATTCAAAAGGAACGGTTCATGCCGGTGGAAATTTTTCGGAAAAATAGGTCATACCTTCTTTGCCCGCTTTAACCAAAACTAGTGTTCTGGGCCGGGTTGTTCGAAGCTGGGTTAAGATAACCCAGGGTTAGTGAGAAATTTGAACTCAAATATGAGAGCTTAAAAAGCAAATTCAGTTTAATTCTTTTTACCTACAATTTGATGATTGGATACTCTAAAAAGAATGGAGAAAATTATCCGAGAAACTGCTTTTCATAACAAGAAAAAGAAACCCAGGTTAAAATTTAACCCCAGGTTAGCACTAACCAGTACCAGGTTTCCACTCAAGAGGGCGCGAATTATTTTCCGGTATTTTGTAAAATTAATGGTAAAACTTAATCCCATTCTTGTTTTTGGTGCGAAAAAAAAATGCCGGTACCATTTACCGGAAAATCTTCACCTAAATTTCGGTAAAAATTTTTCGTTACCTTCACGGCCAAACAGCTTTGGAACCAACAGCTGAATTTTGATTTGGTCAGCCGGCGTTTTCCCGCGCTAATGCAAGCTTTTTGTACCTTCGAGATCTGATTGGTTAATTTCATCGTCTGTGTGTGCTATGTTTAGCCAAAGTGCTTCTTTGGTTTTGGTACCCGGTATCATTCAGTTTAAAAGAAAAGATTTGCGATCCCTAACAACTGAACATGATGCGTACCATACAAAAACCACAAAGAATAAGATCTTGCATTAAGGATTGCTTCACTGTACTTACCAATGTGTCATCTATATTAAGTTCATTGCAAAGTGACTGTAAGCGTTTATAAGCCAACTGGTTTACTGAAAAAAATATAGAAAATAAACAACAGATTGATTAGACTGCAAAACAGTCAGTTTTTTTTCCTCAAAATCAGTAAAGAAATCGGTAAAGCGTGACGTAAGAGTCTTACGCGCGCGAAGCTCGCGAGCCTCACACTCGCGCGTACTTGAATATGCAAGAATACGGACTGCTTTATAGGCCGCTGACGAAAACATTTGTGTCAAACAAGTCAGTATCTGTTACAGATCAAATTTGATTTCAGGTTATGTTTTAACTTAGGTCGATTCCTGATTCCCTTTGTCTCCATGTCGCAGAAGAGAAAGAAAATTGAAAATCGACCAAGGTTAAAAAAATTTAACTGTAACATATCCACTCTCTTTGCTTTTCATTGACGGAATACACTTTTCTTACCTTTTCTTAAAAAGAGATTTAATGGCTGAGATTTTTTCTGCTGCTGACCAGAACGTCTGCCAACAAAACACACAATGTAATTGCAGAGGAAAATATTTACTTTTACATCTGTAACCTGTAAGTGGATGTTAGGCTGTCCTGAAGTTGACTACGCAAACTCTCCAGTCTACGTACATTTAGCATATAAATTGTAATGAATGATTTTAGCTTAGTTTTTAATGATGCTTGTAACTTAAGGTAATTACTATTCCTTTGTAATTATCTCAGAATAGCCCCTTTGGGAGAGGCTTTTTTTAATGATTCTTTTAACTTAAGGTAATTATTGGTCCTTTGTAAATTAACTCAGAATAACCCCTTCGGGAAAGATAATAAAGTTATATTGTATAGTATTGTACTTTAGTATAATTACATCGATGACTATCGAAAATAGAGCACTGTGATTGGCTAAGAGCTTCGCACTATCCCGCTATAATCACCGCGCGGTGATTATAGCATTGAAGGCTAGCAGTTTTCAAAATGGCAGCCAGATTTTTTGATGTTTCGGTGTCGGAAATTGATCAATAATTTTATTTTCTCGAATAATCATCAATGTAATTATACTAAAACAATTAGTCGCCTCAGGCGACGTGAATATTGGCGAATAGTCACCTCGACTTCGTCTCGGTGACTATTCGCCGATATTCACGTCGCCTTCGGCGACTAATTGTTAAATACTGTACGTAGTCGTACTCTGTACTTGCCATCAAAAGACAAGGCGCTAAATGTACGACTATAGAATGGACTTGTAATGGCATATTAGCCACACACGTTTGTATTCTCTGTATTTTCTGGGTGGAACTAAAATGCTATGAATGGTCTGGCAGTCTCATATAAGTAACAAGACAGCGATTGTTAACTTGCCACCCCTACTGAACAGTACGAGTAGCTCGCCCTCCCCTCCCTGATATTTACACTGATGCAGGGCCAACATGGGGGGCAACAGCCATCTTCGTTGTCAAAAGTGGTGAATTCTGAAATGAGGAAAAATAACAAAAAATGTAAAATCAATGAAGGAAGTAACGTTCTGTAAAAAAAAAAATTTTAACATCCAGTGATTTGGTTACAAATAGTTATGGCGAGTCCTGCGACTTATATTCTGAAAAATTACGAGTCCTTGTCCATATTCAGTGAGTCCCAGTTCGAAACACAAGGAGTCCTAAATTGAAAATGCTTGAGCCTCTATGTAACCAGACAGTTAATCTGGAGAAACACGCCAAAAATCTTTATTACTGACATAATGCCCATCTGCACTATAATAGCTTCATGACAATATCAGATGCACGATACCTACCGCTTTCCAAGCCAAAGACTCTAACACTTGCTCTTCAATGCTATTCAAATGCTGAAAGGTAACAGATTATAATGCTGCGGTTAAAAGCAATTACCAAATTTATAAATGCTGTGTGATTGACTTTTTTATTGATTTCCAACAGAAGTTTGGTGTTTCCACTGAGTTGAAGGCTTGTGTCCATGTGGTATTTTAACGGTAAGCAAAAGAGGGTGTTGTCGAAAAAGATATCCATTTTTGCTGTTACATATCTTGCAAGGTTTAAAGTTTTATCAAGTGCCTGACAAGAAATTGAGAAAACTAACATCTAGTCTACATTGACACATAAAACCTTATGTCCTGTGTAAAAGGTCTTGACTTCAAAATATATGTGCCTGGTGTCTTGTTCTTAAAGACATCTCACGTTTAACTGTAAGTATCATATACAGCACACTGAGTACCATGACATCAAGGTTAGTTAACACCGCTTAATTCTATCAAAGCATACATCACACTTTCTCTTCCTACCTTAATTAATTTACTGCCAAGATGTGGCTCGTGAAGAATAAAACTTTCCGTGACTTTGAAAAAATCAAAGGCCTGAAAAAAAAAAAAAAAATTTCTGTTTGTTTGTACTGTTAACCCTCTTTAATAGGATAACACTGGAAAAGACACTTTTGATTAAACGTTTGTCTTAATGTGGAATCTGCGTTATAGAGAGTCAAAGAAAAAGGCTGAAGAATCTGCTGCCATGGAATTGAAAAAGGAGCCTAGGATATAAAAATATCACCGCTACATTGAACAGGGATGCATTATGTTGTACAAGGGTTAAAGAAGCCTTTAATATTAGCTTTCCAAAGGTCATTATAGGGACAAAAATGTACAGGTGTACCTCTTTCAAACCACAGTTTGTACCTTAAGTTCCAAGACATTGAGAATCCACGGAAATTTAACAGCTGCAGCTGAAAGTGAATAGAAAAAAAGGTTCTCAGACTTAACAATAAATTGTGAAGAGAAATAAAGAAAGCCATTAACCCTTTAGGTCCCAAGAGTGTGCAACATCAATTTTCTCCTAACAAAATCAGCAGATCACCAAGAGTAAAGGTTATGAGAATTACTAAATTGATTACCAAAGGGAGAATACTTTGATCTTTGAACAAATTCTCTCAACTAATTCTTTAAGGAAATGTATGGAGATCAGTTTGGAGAATTTATATGTGGATACTGGGGCTTAAAGGGTTAAGGCATTTAAGTCTTTGCCAACTCATATTTGATTCTCTTATTCATTATGGAAGCAAGGGTGGAGCAGTGGTGAGAGCACTCACCTCCCACCAATGCGGCCGGGGTTTGAATCCCGGTGACAACACCATAATTATGTGAGTTGATTCTGGTTCTCTCCCTTGCTCCAAGAGATTTTTCTCATGGTACTCCAGTTTTTCCATCTCCAGGGATCATACAGATTTTTTGAATTCGGATCCAAAATTCAAGACTTTTTCCAGACTTTTTTCCAAAATAATGATCTATTTTTTCAGACCCAAGGTTACCAAAGAGGTGATCAACATCCTGAGAGCAGAGCCTGCTTTCATCTCCTTCTTTACCGAGTACGCCAAGTGAGAGAACAGTGTTTTCCTTAAATTTCAGCTCAGCAGGTAAGGGACCATTCATGTCTGGTAAGGCAAAAAATAAGTGCCAGAGATGCACTTTCTTGGGGGGAGTGGGGTAGTGGAGTGAAGGACATAGCTTCAACCTCGCTGTGAAATTTAGGAGCTATGTTCACTGAAACGTCATTCCCTAATTTTAAGACCTGTTTTATGCAAATCAGCCGTTGTTATCTTTAGACAACAATAATTTAAAACATTTGATTCCAATAATTTTACTCTGTCTTCAATGCTTCAATGGAAGATTGCTTCGCTTCAGGAAGATACTCACCCCAGCTTTCAATCCCCTTATTTTTTTAAGTGTTTAACAGATAGTAACTGCCAAATGATCATCAGAAACTAACAAAAACATTAAAATAACAAAAACAAGGTTCATAACAGCCAGATTTACAAAATATTAGACATGATTCACATACATGGAAGTCCTCTGTCAGCCATGAGCACCTCCAGTGTGCAAGCCATAAGTGAAATGTGAAATGATGCACTATTCAGCAAGGCACTGAAATGACATTACACAAAAAAATGTTAACAGAGGAAAGATAACAACACTTAACACTTACTAGTATTGCATGTGATGTTTAAAAAGAAATTACCTGAAATCACTGCAGGACAACCTTTTTTCCTCCTGTTGAATAAACAAAACAGACTTGTGTTGGCATACATGAAAACTTGGCTTCGTAAATAACTTTATTACATATTACTGTACATCCTCGGACTATTAAGCCCCCTGGGGGCTTATTTATTTCAAACCCATTTGAGGGGAAGCTTAATAGAGACAGAGGGCTTATTTAATTTAGAAAAGACGATAGTATCAGTTATCCATAAAGAGCTAGAATACAAAGAGGAAATGTTCAAGTACGACAAGTTGGAGGTAATGCAGCCAAGGATCAAAAGCAAATCTGAACTTCCGGTCGGTGAATAAACCATCCTGGATAAGTTCACACAAAGTTTTACAGTCGTGATTGATTAATACAGTCTATCATTTGTTAGTGAAGAATAATTAAGGGAGGGGAGGGGTGGCTTAAAAGAAAGGGGGGGGGGGCTTATTAGAGAGAGGGGGCTTATTTGAGAGGGGGGGGGGGGGCTAAATAAAGGATTTACCAAAATATTGTAAAAAATGATAATTTCAAAATAAAATAATAAACAAATAAAGCATAATGTAACTATTAATAACATAATGCAAGAGCACAGTGAATAGCAGTAACTTACAGCCAGCAGCATGGCTTCCATAACTCTATAATATAGTTTCTTTGCTTGAATAAATATCTGCAGTAATGACAATAAAGAACCTTAATAAATTAGTATTCCTTGAGAACAAGAACGAAGACAGCTAGGCAACAAGTCAAGTTTCAAGAAGTCATCTATATGATTTTTGTTGGAACAGTCCAGGGGTGGTAAATGTTTTATTCAAAGACCACAAACAAACAAACAAACAAACAAAAACAACAACAAGAAACAAGAAACTGTGACATATCTTCCTGACAACCAGAATAAGTATTTACTAGTTGCTTTTGTACCAAGGCTTCTAAGCAATTAAGACTGCGATATTCTAATATTGTCTAACATTATGCAAAACTAATTCAAAGAAAGTTTATTGAAAATGCATACCTGATTTGAAATATTACTATTTTCTTCATTGACAGCTTCAGTGAAGCCTTTCATAAAATTTTCTTGAACATCTGAAAAAGGGTAAAAAAACATTTATCTGAAACTGTATGTGCATGGCTAAATTCAATTCATGGTTAACCTTGGGCAATGCCATCTGCAGTTTTGCCTCAATCTATTAAGTAGACTGTGAGATTTACCAAAGGGACTGCATGTGTATGCAGGAATAAACAAGTTGGGGAGTTCTGACCCTTTTTTGCTTGTACTTAGTTGATCTTTAAAAATCAGATTTGTGATTAACACAATCTCACCTGGTACTTTTATAAGAAAAAAGGTAAGTACATAGGCTCAACTTAATAGGACTTGACTGGCTATCTTCAGTGTAATACCATCATTTGATGACTGAGTGTTGCCTGCTTCCAACGTAGACCTGGATATCTCTCTCAGGTGCTGTATAGTATCAGATTATACCTACCACCAGCCTGCCAAAGCTTATATCTTGGGCATTAAGTTGACAAAGTAATTAAGTCCTCCTTACCTGTCAAATGAGACTGAATTAAAGTTTTAGGATCTCTTTTACAGCACTGCAAAAACAAACAAACAGAAACAATATAAGTAAATATACTGACATGTCAGCCACTAAAAACGACCAAGTAAACATACTCTACTTAAAAAATTATTTTAATTTAAGAAACAATGGAAGACCAAGAAATGAGCTCCTGAAATCTAAGGTCAAAGATGAACATGAGGCCGCATCACAGTCAGAAGCCAGCATTAACTTTGTGTACCACACACAGACAATTTAAAACAAAAGAACAAAAACCATGAAACAATAGCAAACAGCTTTTTCCCTGAACAGAAAACAAAGACAGGAGTGTCATTAAAAGCCAGGGGGTAGGGATTCTACCTGGCTACTGCTATACGAAAATAAAAGAAAAATAGAAGCAAAAGAATTCCCTAGCTGTTTGATTTCACACCTACTTGTTGTAATTACCACGCAACTTGAAATCTTAGAGACAGCCCTGAAAGATTAGTCTTTTGTTTTACATCATCTGTGTTCAATAATAATATGTGAAGTTTTGACTGAAGAGCCTTTTTCATTGTAGTTCACTTTTCCACAAAAGAAACAGTATCGTTTGTCTCAGAAATAGCCACTATAAGTTCAGTTGTTTCCTTTTGGGCTGTGCAATTCCCCAACAACATTTCAGCATGCAACAACTAAGACTAGTGTGCATTGTTGAATTGGCCAATTGCCTTTTCTGGTGACATGGCCAGTTGTAAAGTACAAGGACATCAAGCAACAGATATCATTCAATGCAAAAGATGGCTTGTTTCAGTTGCCATCATTCCATTTTGGGTTGCTTATGACTCCTGTAACATTTAAGCAGTTGATGGAGCAGGTGTTTCCTTGCAAAAATCATCCACTAAGAGCAGAACTGAGGCTACATGAAAAGAAATGCTAACTGTTCAAGTATGTAGCCTTTCTAGGTGACAAGATCTGCTATTACTAATAAAGAAGAAGGAGATCAATCAAAGATAGCATTCAACACAGCAAAATGCCCTCTGGCACCTTTTGGACTGTGAAACTTTTAGATGGCTATGAAGTGGATATTGTCTGTTATTCTATTGGACACATACACATAAAGGCCTCTGAACTGCAAGATATTCAAATATCCTGATTATTGCCTTTCTAGGTGATCTACAAAATTGCAAGTTGACAGGTGCAATACTTTATCCACCAAGGAAGACACCAAACAAAGTCTAACAAATGAAGACATCAATCATTGGCTTGAAATAGATCCCAAAAGAAAGAACTGTCTGTGATGTGATGGGCCTCCTTGCAGCTAGTTAACTAATCAAAACAACTGGAACATCATTGATCTTAGTGAGGTCACCTCTTACTTAAAAAATGAGCACTTGTATCTCATTGCCAACTTAACTTACCATTGTTGTTGGCTGTCACATCAGATGGTTTGGAATGCTAACTGATTGGATAAGGACTGAACCTTTGGGGTTCAGCTGTTTTGAGTGGTTGATACTATGCTATCAAAATTTGATCTCTCCTGTTCTGAATTATGGTGGCACATTATTTGTATGTGTCAATAAAACAGTATACAAGCTGCAAATTTCTCGAGCATTAGTCCTAAACAAGAAAATTGGGCCTTTGAAGCTGAGAACTAACTTAAAGAAACCCTTTAAAAAGAAATTTTAAGGACCTCAGACCCACAAGATTTCCTGTTTTCTAGTGTTAAGAATACTTACATTCCAAAATCTCAACAGCTCTTGACTTGGTGTATCACTAAAGAATAAAAAAAAAGAACAAGGTTACCAAAATTATATTACAGTAAGATGCATTTTGTTTACTTGGGGTACGCATATACTATCACTACAGAATAAAAAGAGAACAAGGTTACCAAAATTATATTACAGTAAGATGCATTTCATTTACTTGGGGTACGTATATATTCGCTATGAGATTTCCATAAAAAGAATGTAACTTCAGTACCTAGACACTTCAAGCACATCTCGCAGATGAATGGCCATCGACAGGTGTACTCTAAAGACAATGTTAAAAGAACATAAAGTAACAGCTGTAAACATCAAAAGGGTACTACTGGTACGTGTATCTTCATTCTTTTCAGAAAATAACCAAATGTAGACATGAACATTTTCAGATTTATTCAATAATTATTTATAGTAAAATACTACAACTGTCCATATTAAAAGTCTTGGGAGTTTATGTGTGCCAACTGTAGCCATCTTCCTGAGCTACCTTTTTATAAAGAACTTTTGTACCTGAGAGGACTGAGAGAATGTTATGAGCATTAAGAATTTCTGTACCTTGATTCTAGGACTTCTGTTGTTGTCATAACATGAGGTTCGTGCACAAAAGTACTGGAAGAATCTCCATCTAAGTTGCATGCAGCAATGCTAAATGTGGTGAAGGAAGGAAATGACAACAATTATTATTATTGTTTCAATAAATAACCACATGTGCATAAAGAAAAGATTTGAAACAGTACACCAACTTTCTTATTTGGAAGAAGGAGAATTATAAGACTAGAAAGCTCAGAAAAAATTCCGAGCTCCAGGTGAGAACTGGTCTCATGACCCTCCAAGTTCTAGTCTGGATGCTTCTAACCACTAAGCTGCTGGAGGCTCTATGGCAAGCAGGGTCGAAATTTAATTATAACCATACACCAGTCATATTACTGTGAAAGGTTTGAACCCAGGAGTCATTTCAAAAGTACGTTTAAACTCAACCTAGTCATATTACTATTAGATTAAGAATAATAATTATCACCTTTCCTCTTCGCTGAAAGGAATCCACAGGTAGCTACCTGCATCAAAGAAATCTCTCTCATCAACATCCCCACAATTGTCATAAATTTCATTGTACATGGTACTTAAATCATCCACCTACAGACAATAAACAAAACTTGTTTCCATGTGGTTGGACAGTTATACAGTTATACTTGCAATGTTCATTCATGATGTGGAACACAACAGCAATCACACAGCAGTGAATGCCTCCCGAGCCAGCGACAACCCCTGGATCAACTCTAACCAATGTGCACTAGAGACATAGACATGTCTGTTGTATAGTAATATTATACAGTATAATGTTACAGAAAGTCCAGTGAGATATGACCTAAACAAACTAATCCCTCAGGTGTGCCTTGAGAGGAATATGATTCCAGGGGTCAGTCTAAACTGAGCTTTCTAAGCTTTTTTGTAATTTGCAATCTTTGGCCAAAACTTCACTGTAACTGAGCCATGAAACCTCTCTCTTGTTAATGCCAAATTTCCTTGATAGTTTGAAAAAGTCATTTCATATTGCAAACTCATGACAGCTATGTAATTTTTCGCAGTCACTTTCAGAAAGCGACATGCAAAATTAAAACATTTCTTTTCAGGAGAGGTTGGGGTGGTGGCCATGATGCTCATAAAAACCAGTGTTTTTTGTAACATTTTTATCCTTTTATTTACGATAATTATAGCCAGGAACACCAAAGTTAAACTCCTAGTGTAAATCACTTACATTCAGCAGGTCTCTTTTGCAACCCTGCAGTAAAGGAAAACAAAAACAATAAAGGGTAGATGAGTCAGTACTTTAATAATGAAGTGATTGCCATTAAAAGAAACATCAGTTAACACAGCAAATTTTGAGGACATAATTTGTGCATAGGACAAAGTAAAAAATTAAAATTTTGTTTTTTGCATTGCAACTTGAAAGAGGTAGGCTCAATAACAATCCATCTTTCTTACCTCACTGTCCAGAAATGGTTGAAAATATTGTGCATGGACTGAATTAACCTAACAACCATGAGAGCAATAACCATAATTATAGATTTTAAGGAACAATGGAAAATAAAGGGGCAAGTCCTGAAGAATTAAAAATGTAAAAGAAAGAGAAATGCTCAAAATGGTCAAAGCCCTAAGGATGGCTTTCAATATAAGGCAAGAATTCATGTTTTGGCTCACAAAGACTATACTGTAGATAACAAACATGTTTATAGAGGGTATTATCATGCTAAGGATGAGAAAATGATCACAAAAACAAACAGAAGCTAATTCAAATTGTGGTTTAAAGTTTAACTTTATATGACTTACCAAGGTGTAAGGCACACTAGACTCTTGACAGAGATAAGGAAGAATTCCTTCTTCCTACAATGTAAAAAAATTCAAGATATAAACATAAACAGGACCAGGATTAGTTTTCAATAATGATGCCAGTACTGAAGGGTACTCTATGTTGTTTCCCACCAACATAATTATGTAACTTAAAAATCAAGATAAAAGTCCTTAAAACTTACCACTGAAATATTTGTCTCTTGAAGATCTGTAAGTAAAAAGGCAACATCATAAGTTCCAGATTTTGCCTTAAGGAAATCGTTAATAGCCTCTTGCTATGGAGGTGACTAGTCATCTCGCAATAACTGACAACCTGTTACAACTGTAATACTGTCAGGCACCTCGACTCATGGGATTGGAACAAAAAAATTAACAATGAAACCTACTCATAAAACAAAAGAGCCATTGCCAAAATAGCAACTCTTCAAGGGGCCACTCCTGCCATCTAACTTGAATCGCCAGCCCTCTGGTGATTTTTTGCCATCTAAATTTGCTATTTTGCAAAATCGCCAAAATCGCCTTTTCGCCAAAATTGCCTCTCTCCAAGGGGCCACTTTTGGCATCCAATTTGAATTGCCAGCCTTCTGGCATTTTTCCCCATTCTAGTCATGGCATGCATTTCTGGAATAACTGGTAACACATTGGGGTCCAACAAAATAAGAAGTTCTAAAGAGGTGCAAGGATACTAATTACTGGGAAAAAATGAAGAACAGCTCCCCCAAGAAATTGTCGGCCAACTGTCGTTTACCGCCTTTTATGAAAATCTTCTGCCAACAGTAGGTCGACTGTTGGCAGCATGTCAGTAATTTGTTGGCCAAGTGTCGATTGAGAACCCCTGTCGAATTCCAGAAAAGTCTCAGCTTGCAGGGAAGAACATTGCATATTGACGCGAAATGAAACTTTCTCACTTGAGTCTGCCATATTGTTTAGGTTTTTTAGGGACCAATCTCCTTGCAATCTCCTATGTTTAGGTTTTTTAGGTACTAAACCCTCACAATCCCATCGCATCATCCTCGCAGTCAAGAAGCAAAAAATTTGTTTACAGCAGCTTCTTGCAGCTTTTTTGGTCAATCGATGTTTCAAATAGGCAACTTTCCCTCATGACAGGATTTTCACTCTGCACTATCCCTTGTATTTCTGCACTTCAATTCTAAACATTAACTTAATATTTGCAGCACTCAATATTTTTTGGATGAGGACTGAGTTCCGGTCTTTTTCTGTTTTAGCACTTATTTCATTTACTGCTAGTTTGCCACAGTGTATGTATGCTGATCATCTGCATACAAGCACAAAACACAAACAAAGAAACAAAAAATCTTGAACATAGATTTTGCACATGCCCACTACAAATATCATTCTAGAAATACGGTTACTCATTAACACATAATTTAGCCTGGGTCATTATGGTAACATCTTTGCTTCTCACCTGTGGGGTGCTGACTGGAAGGTACAAGTCGTCTGTGCACATAATCCACACAGCACAACAACAGGTAAAAAGCTGTCATCAAATCTCCCACCTGATGCATTTGCCAGCCTGTTCAGGAAAAATAATTATAATCAACTCTTTAACCTTGCAGCAGAACCTCATAAACTTGAACTTGGATTCTTGAACTGCTTCCTGCTAAATTCTATAATCTGTTCCTTGCTATTAAATGTAGCCTTATAATAATTAATTTTACCTTATTAATTATTAATAATCTATATAGGATATTTTGAACTTCAATACCAACCCATTAATCTCAACCTTTATTTGCTTTTCTCAGAAGCTTCAGTTAGCAGAGTTCTACTGACTAATGTAAGTTAATTGAGGTAAATTTAATTCAATGCACAAAATAAAAGTTTTTTTCCCCCATTTTTTTTTACAACAAATTGAACAAAATATTACCTTTGCAGACAAGAAACAAGAGCCAGCAAGTCTTGAAGAATGCTTCCTTTGAAGTCTCACTGTAACAAAAATAATGGCCTTTAAAGTTATGCACTCCTGTATAACTTTAAGGTTTGTCCAAACATAATCTGAGCGAGAAGAAGTCGTCCTTACTGATCAGAGTTCATAATCAAAAACTGTAATTTAACCTGAGTGTTCTTATACCTTTTGCTGAATGATTGATAATCCTCCAGTACAACTGGTACCACTCTTAAAACGAAGCACAAAAAATAATTTATGTCCATCTTCATGCAGAACCTTAAAAATAGTCAGTAGATTTTGTGTTTACAGTTTCCACAGAAACTATAACACTATGCAGTAACGTCATCTCTGCAATGTCCGTAAGTAAGAAAAGTGATAATTCTTAAGATCAGATACAAGATGACAGTGTATCATTCAGTTTGCAAACAAGGAGAGTCTATTATGCTCTAGCCATTGCTTGTCATTTTATCAATTCATATTTTTTGCAAAAAAGGTGTAATTGTGGTCATCCACATGTTACATTGTTGCCTCAGAAAAATAAGTGTGTCCTGAAGCGTCAGAAAAATTATTTTTTCTTAATCCATCATCGGTGTGCTATATGACATGAAGGTGAAGCTATCTGGAGAGCTATTTTTACTTTTGAGCAGGGATAAAAGAAGCCACTTAAGGAGGGAAGAGGGAATGAGGTTATACACTGTAATTCAATCTACATAAATAATGTGTTCGGTGGGTTGGAATATACATGCAGGTTAGATTAAAACAGCCAGGGATTTTGCTCATAGTAGAAGGGAGAAATCCCCGTCCCCTTTTGGGCTTTAATTCTTTCTTTCTTTCTTTTTTCTCATCATGTTTGTATATTTCATTCTGTCTTGATCTTGCCCAATAAAGCTTGGAAAAAAAATTCTCTGGTCCATAGGACCGTCCTGTTGAATAACCAATTTTTACCTAAATTTGCTGTACGAAAATTTTACAAGGCAATTTCATCTATTAGGCCCGGTTCAGACGCCGAACTTTTCATGAGCCGAACCTAATTCGAATTAAGGCTGACCCAAATCATTTAGACCGGCTGAATTGATTCAGACGCCGATCTTAATTCCAGCCGAACTAAATTCAAAAGGAGAAAAATGTTCATTTCGGTCAAACTACTTACAAAATACGTTATAATAATTTATGCATTAGGTTCAGTACATGAAAAGTTCGGCATCTGAATGAAAGCCATTCCAAAGTCGCTCCAAACGCGAAATTCTCGGCCGGGCCAGGCGAAAAGAACGCCTGAGCCGTTCCAAATTGAAACAGGCGTTCCTAATTGATTCAGATGCCGAACTTTTCATGTACTTAATTCAATGTATTAGGTTCGGCTCATGAAAAGATTGGTGTCTGAACCGGGTCTTATATAATTTAACCAACACTCTGTTTAGTTTCATTACTTTTCTTACCTCTTAAACTTGAAAAAAATGGCAGAAGATATACAAAATGTTTTCTTCAGTTCATTTAGGTTCTCTGCCACAGAATTTTCCACATTGCAAATCTCTGCGAACTCTTTCATCTTTTGAAAGAACTCTACCATTCTTGCATTAAAGAAAAAAAAAAAATTACTGCTACAGTTGATGTGAAATTTGCATATAAAAAGTAAACAACTTAAGGATGAGACACTCAGTGAAAAGTCTCAGTGACATGACACAGGTGCAGGTTATGCACCTATCAATGTAATGCCGGTGGGGGGGGGGGGGGGGGGAGGCAGGGCATAGGGTGGGGATTTGACTTTTTTCAAAAAATTTCAATCAAATTCCCTGCCCACGGGCAAAGCATTCCAGTCAAATGCAACCAAATTTCCCCACCCCAGGCTGCACATTGCTGTCAATCCCAAGGCTGGACCCAAGAGAGGCAGAATAAAAATATCTCCAAATAAAACTCTGCAATCTTTTTATTATATAAACGTTGCTGCATCACCAAAGATACATGTTCCTGTTACAGCTGCAATTATACGTTTTAACCATAATCCGTGTTACACTGCGTAGAATACATAAAGCTTTAGGAGAAAGCTCACATTTTGTAAGTCTAAATATATTGTTCTTAGTAAAGGGTACAAAGAAAGTCACTTTTATAAGTTTACAGTGATTGTGGCGAATAAGCCATACACTAATCAATTGTAGTTGCAAAAATCGACTTGGTTTCTCTTTACTTCCGTTTACTTTGATACCACAGTATATTAAGAGGTTCAACTGATCAAAAACACGCTAAAACAAACGAAATTTGAAGACAAAACAGTGAAATCCACGCTTACTCTTGTTAATGGCCTCCATGATTTTCCAGATTTTCCAGACCGTGCGCGCATGCGTGAAGCGTGGAAGCGGGAACATATGTTCGGTCTCAGTCTTTTTCGTCCGAGTCAGCAGTCAAATATCCCCTCCCCCGGGAGAACAAGATCAGTTAAATGCCCTACCCCAGGGACAACAAAGACAATCAAATCCCCACCCCATGCCCTGCCCCCTCCCCCCCCCCCCCCCGCCGGCTTAACATTGATAGGTGCATTACAATGACAATAATTTAATTTCTTTGCAATCTCTGTGTAGTCTAATCTAGATGTATAAACACAGAGTGTTTTGTGGCAGACACTTTTCAACTAGTGTGTTGCAACCTTTTCAATAAAATATATAGCATCTAGTAATCAGCTACTGTATTATTTTATTTATTGGTACCTCACTTTAGCTGCTTTCAAAATCTTGCTCAAGGAGCAAATTGTAAAGCTATCCCCAGCATGCAATGAAGTATGCCTACAGGGAAAACATAGTATGCAAAAATATTATATTTGTGACATGCTTTGGTCAGTACACTTTTCCATTAAATAATGGTAAACAGCACAATATGATCTGTCAACACACTGCTTCTGTAATTGTCAGATAATGATTTGGATTAATCTTTTTCATTATCATTATGTAAGATGTGTCTCTGTCGCAAGACAAAATTAAATTCAGGTTAAAAATTGATTCTCAATGTCGTTTGTCTCCTAGCTGGCCCCTATTCGTGAACAATTAGGGATAAGAAAAAAGCAAATTGAGAATCAACCTACATGCAGCTTCAACACATTTTAACCTAAATTTAATTTTGACCTGTAAAATCTCCATGCAACAAAATTATTAAGCTTAACCTTTCCTCAAGAACTTTTGTAATAAAACCTTAAAAATGCTGCCCTAAGTATTAAACAATAATATTAATTACCGGTAGGTGCGCAATTATAAACATGGGCACTTACCTTCTACTACAAATTGTTACATAAGTAGCACAAACAAACCAAGGAATCAAGGCATCCTGTAGGAAAAAGAGATCATGCAAAGCAATCATGTTAACCTCTGGCCTGAAGAGACTGTGGCCAAGGACAGTATTAAACCCAAAAGAAATAATAAATATTATAACCTCTAATACTAATTTTGTAGCACATAAATGGCAGATGTACATGTATGTGCAGTGACTGTTATTTTAATTCTTACTACCAATATCATTATACTTACTTGACAGAAAGCTAGCCTGGAATGACTGGAATTTATTGAACCATTAAGTTCTGTATAATAACGTGGCCTTCATGTCTGTTGAAGGACATACAGCAGTGCACAAAAAAAGTAATGTCCAATAGCCCAGGACTAGTGGATTCTATTCTTAACTTGCCCGACAGGCAAGTGAAGTTTTACAGGGAATTCGCCTGTTGTAATTTTCTAGTTAAGTTTGTATTCGTATTTGTTTACTTAGTACTAGTCTTTTCTCGTTGCATGTAATTAAGATCTTTCAATTGTATTTTCCTTTCTAGTTTTAAGTCAACCTTATCTACTTGTCAGTAAAACAACAGCCGTTTTTTCAGTGTTAGAATTCACCGCGTTTGAGTTGTTGTCTCAATGTGGTCACACATAATGGTTTCGGGCTAGTTGAAATGACTTGTGGGCCAGTACCACCAACTACAGCTTGCCCAAATGACAAGCTTTAAGGCCGTGGGGGACACCTCCCTAAGAATAAATTCATAAGGCAAAATTTTGCTCGTGGTACATCTTTTAAAATGCTTATAATAATATTATCTTGGCTGTTTTAGAAGCAATTTAGATAAAATTTTACAGACACATTGTGGAATGATGGAAGTTTAATTAGGAGGGTTGTTTTTGATTTGGTAGATCGTGCTTTACGGCAATGCTTTAAGCTACAGTTGTCCCCTGAAATTAATGCCTTTATAATATCTCTTTATAAAAGCCCTCTTTTAGAATTCCGCTCAATTACACATAATACACTACAATCTACCAAGTTTACCCCTCTGCACTGCCAGCTCGTGAAGTTGTGTGTCTGCGTTGAATTCTGGGACACAAAATTGTTGGAAAAGTCAAATTTTGAGACTCCTAAAGGTGTCCTAATCAAAGCACGAGTTCCAAACAAGATATGTACAGGCTGCAATTATGGTAATTAAGGTTAATTACATTCCATATGCTTCAATTTTGTTTACAAAGCTGCATTATTTTCAAGGATTTTTGAGGCAAAAAAAGGAAAAAGAGTTCTGGTATCAAATACCTTGTTTTTATTTATTTCAAAATCACTAAAATAAGGGTGAACATATGCTTTAAATAAATGTACAACAGTGAGCCCAAGGTGTCCCCATGCGGCCCTGCACCTGTACACAGTCTTCTCACCAATGTCAAAATCCTTTCTCAGAATTTTACAATATCACCTTGCCCACTTCTTGCAATTGCTAACAGCACCTTACAGGGCTCAAGAAAAAAAAACTAGAATTCCAGCTTGTTTTTTGGACAAAAGCTCTCTGTCATTTTTATTGCGTGGGGGCCATTGGTTGCTTGTCTATAGTAGGTAAAGAGTAAAGAGTTGCCTGGACCCTTGCTTATTGGGTAATCCAGCTTAGGAGATCTACTTGTCAGGATAAGCCTTGGCTTTGTTATGAGAACAACAATTATTCTACACGTACTACACCTTTGGAAATTCTGCTGCTTTTGAAGAAAACGATTCCCACAGATCCCAAGACTTCTTTGCACTTTCCTCCTCCAGACCAACTTGTTGAATAAATGCATCGAAAGACTGTTTGATGTCCATTTGGAGGGTTTCAAATCTTTGCTTTAATAGTTGGTCATCTAAACAAAGTAATTGACAATGTTATCAAACCACAATCAGAAATTTGCCTCCTGTAGGTACAGAATGATTACATAAGCTTGCATGGCAGGTGTTTGGGGCCTGAGGGAGGCTCCTTGCATGAGGGGAGCAAGGACCAATGCAGATGAATTATTGTTATTTACTTGTCATAATTTATCAGCTTTGATACAAAGCACCATCATGCACAAGTCTTAAAAAAACTAATTTTAAATTGAATGGTAAACAGTACTGTACATTGGTATGTGAATTAAGGATGCATTATGGTGCAACTGGAATTTCATGAAATAGAATCTAATATTAAATGATTAAAAATTTAGGAGTAACTGCAGAATACCCGGCCACTTCAAAGCTATACCCCTATAACAGTGGCTACGCAGCTGCACGGCTACATGACTACGTGGCTTGATGTGGCTACACAGCTATGGGGCTACATGGCTACTGGTTTACGTAGCTACGGGTCAGTGTGCCTAGGCGGATCTATGACTTAAAGAACAAGGTATACTACACATGCATGTGGTTGTTTCCGCTCATGGTTTAAAGAACGAGGTATATTCCATGTGTAGTACGCCTGTTTTGGCTCAATGCTTAAAGAATGAGGTATGATACATGTATTTCTTTTTTCCATAAGTTGGAGCATGACACCTTGTGAATAAATTTCTTTCGAATTCATTGTTCTGTTCTGCATGGCCGAGTTTACTAAAACTGGCAGAAAATTTACATTGAATCAAATACAAGTCAAAAGGTGTGGTAGTCACCCACTCATCCTTTGTCTCGAGGAGTGTTGCATGACAAGATAAAGAAGGGCTGGCTGCGTAAGAGACTACGTAGCCATGTAGCCACTGTTATCGCTTCAAAGCAGCTGGATATTCTGCAGTTAAGCCAAAATTTGAAGGTTTTACGTACGAACGTTTGAATAAACATAAGCTTACAATATCTGATTAATGTCACTATTCCACTTAAGATATGCATGAAAAGGTGACACAACTAAATGGTGCACGCAGGCAAATAAGACAATAACTACAAGATGGGGTAATAAGGGGGGGGGGGGGGGGCACAGCCCTGTGGCAGGTTCTAGGGACTTCCGGTTGTGTGCACAACAAAAACACAAGCCTCACTTGTAGGACAAGAGTATTGGCAGAGCCTTTCTTATCTCCCCAGTGCCGCAGGGGGTTGATGGGACAAGATTAAGGCAAATGAATAAGATGGCAAGACACAAGCAATGCCAAAAGCTTGGGGGAAGTCGCAACGCAGTCTTAACCACACCACAAGGAGTAACCCCCCAACTTTATTCACACATAACACAACAACACTCCTTCAAAGGGAGGGAGGGTGGGTAACACAATTACTGTAACTGTTTGCTTTCATGCAAGTTGATGTCCTGCTGAGTTAAAGTTCATGGGATAGCACTTTTATAGCTAGACAGTGTCTCAAATCTCGACCAATTAATACAGTTGTACCATAAGCTACCTAGTCTTATCATTATTTAAAGTCTAGCCATGAATAGGGCCTTGAAAACAGGAACCAATCTGCGCAATGCTAAGAAAAATATGATGACAAACATACAACAAATTAGTCAGGTTCCAACCATGAACAGCTTTTGTTTGTATCTTACAATAAGCGTGCTTTCATTCATACATGTAAATAAGGCTTTTAAGATACAATCAAGCATACACTGGGGCAGGCTACCTTAGCCTACCCACCCCTGGGGCTTCATGTTCCATTAACTGCATTTACCTTCCGGTAAATGTCTTATAATTAGGTATATTATATCCAAATTTTTCCAAAGCATAGAAAAATGTATGGATTATTTTGCTTTAATGTCAGGCTGTTTGTGAATATTATATATATGCTATCTATTTAAGTGTATAGTGTTAAAATAGCTTGACATTAGCTCGTTGTAGCGTCAACAAACATCAGCTGGATATTCCACAATTTCTCTAAGAAGAGATAACTTTTGTTTTTCAGGACGTTTTGTTTTGAGCTCTACTGAAGCACGGCCGAAAAGCCTAAGGCTAAAAAAATTATACAGCCTTTTGAGTCACGTTTTATGCAATGCAAATCGGCGAACGATTGCAAGCTTTAAGACTTCAGCCTTATAACTTCCATGATGAGCATCTACGAGCCGAATTTTCACGGCAATTTTCAACCACCACTAAAAAGCAAACCTTTTGAGCGAAAACATTACGCCACATCAACTAAAGACTTGCTTGTTTTTGCGTATAATTATTGGGAATACTGTATTATAAGGTTCGCTGATTCACAAAGGAAAACAGCTGAACCAGTAAATATTTTGCATTGAATTTTACAACCGGTGGAAAATTGTTTCTCCGCTAGAATTTTGTAAACGAAATCTACCTGGATAATGAGTTTCTCCGTTAAGAAAGCGAAATTTTGTAATTGTTATTTCCTGAAAGCGTATCTTCATCCCTTCCACAAACAAGCCCTCAAGTGGTCTGGTGGCCATGGTTTGTAAATAACACGGCCGACGCAACATGTGAATACACATCTCACTTACCTTACAAAATAGAAGAAAGCAATATTCAGAGAGCTCGAACATTATGATGTCGGAGGTGACTTATCCGAGGTTAAAACACCAAACAGAACAGATATCCGCCATTTCACAACCTTCATTTCGCGCCTTTGCTAGGACAAATTTACTTCCGCTTCTCTTGAATTGACATATATGGAAATCATCGTGCGACAAATATGGAGTAAACCGGAAGTGAGATATTAAATACATTACCTTTGCGCGGGAAATTCATTTCGGGCGGGAAAGTTCCAGGGGCCTAAACGAAGCGGAGATGAGAGTACGACCGGCTTCGACTATAAAACGGGTGATAACTCATGCGTATCAATGGAGGAACTCAGTTACTGAGAAATCATACATTTCTGGCAGTTAAAGCACAAGCAAATCTTCTCTTTCAACTACTTTCGGACTTAATTTAAATGCATGAAAAGAGAAAAATGAACGAAGACAGCAAAGCTTTTCCCTAGTCAGTTTTTATTCCGTCCAATGATCAACGACGAAGCTATAACCATACTGCAATGGCATCACATATGTTGAACTTCCCCGATCCGATTACTTTAGGTTTTCTTAAACTTTAGCTTGATCCCAGTCCGAAACACATAAGGCCTTTAATTTGATAACGCAAAGAATTTTTTTTAGTAAAAATTTGATTGATATATCACTTTATCGAAAGAGAGTAAGCAACAGTTTCGAGGTGAACCAGCAAAGTTGCTTGCGTTCTAAACAAAGCTAAAACTTTTAATAACTGAAGCTTAATACAGAAAATCTTTCTATACATCATGAACTTGGCTGTCAAGCAACAAGCTCATAAGATACTCATGTAAAATTCTGAATAAAATAGAAGAATAATTGTTACCAAATTGAATAATCACTCGGGCGCTGATCCCACAGTTAAGATTTTATACGCACTTTCAAAACAACTTTGCCATGTTTGCGCGCAGCAAAACAGAGGTAAACTGATGATGAGTTTACACGAAGCATTTTATACTTTACCGATTAAAGAGTGGTTTATGAGAAAAGTTCGACACAGGAAAAAAATTTCTTACCAGCCAAGCGATATAAAATTTGGCGCCCTGTTGCTGAAGCCATCTTTCGCAGAGATACAGAATAGACAATCCAGATCATTTCAACCTATTAAAGAGTAAATAAATAAAACAAAGAGGTATATGCTGGCCGGCGGCGATGCAAGTGTTACCACAAATGTATGTCTGTGCGCGAGACGAGGTGCAAACTGCAAACAACGAGGTGTTGTGGGTAATTTTTTAAAGTCTTGAGATCAGCAGCCTATACAATAACTGTTTTGAGTTATAAATCATAATTAACTGGCGTCAGGCGCGAAAGAAATGGCGCCGATACAGACGGAAGTGGGGCGGAACGTGTTCACTTGCTATCTGTCTTCTTTAGACAAAGAGGGAACAATGGCCTGTGTAGGAATCACAAATCTTTTTTTTTTTTTCACTTCAAGATTAAGAACATTTTTGTTAACGACTGAAAAAAGGTTTTGAAAAAATTAAAAAGAAAATACAACTGGTAAAAGTATTAAAAAAATGAGCTTCGTGGAACTCAAGCGCCGGAGAATGCAGCATGATAAGTAACAGTTGCAGCAGTAGCAGTTGCATAAATATATTGGGCGCTAAATAAATAGACTGCTTTATAATACAAACTCTCAAGGCAAATTATGAGGCACGCGACAAATACATGTAGCGAGCACGAAGCATTAGGGGTAGTAGCGCACGATTCTTGTTTGCACGTTCAAGATCATATCATGAAAATATGGATGGCTTTGAACAGTCCATGAGATAAGCGATAAGCGATGTCGTTTCGTTGCTGAACTAACTAGATGTCGCGCTGAAAAATCAATGATTGCAAGAAAGAAAAAAAACGCACACGCGCATAAAAACAGATAATTAAAAAAAAAAAATGGAAGGAAAAAAACACACACCGAAGCAAACAACCCTCTCCCCACCGGAGAACAAAAGCCAGTTGTGTAATTACACTTACAATGATACTGTTTATTTGAAGTCCAGTAAATTGTTAGGATTTCGCACGTAAACTTGCCAAGTCGTTAGAATCACCTTTTCGTTGTACACTAGCTCAACAGGGAGTTAATGCCCAGTCTTTTTACTGACAGAGAATATAACTCATACACAGATTTATGTTGAAAACACCTCAATAAACACTAAAGCTCCACAGGGGGGAGCTTGCCACCAACATTCACTTCCAAAGGTTCAAAAAGTAGGATCAAAAGTTAAAGAACAACTAAAAAAGATAACGCAGGGAATTTACTGACATCAAAAATTTATAGAGAGACATCAAAATTATGAAAACAATATAGTCAGCTTCATCAACTGCAGAAAGAGTGTTGATTGTTAGGCTTCATTTACATTGATGTTCAGGCGTGCCGGTAAGCGAGATATTTTGCCATGGCAGACTTCTCTAGAAAGTTTTAAACCCTACACTCCCACGTTGAGCTAAGTTCTTTCCAGTTCTTATAGTTATATCTTTAGTATGTATTCCAGCTGATGCTTATCGCTTATCACGACGTTTATAAGTGCTTGTGTGATAAACATGATAGTCGAGAAGCACTGTACCTGCATGAATATAATAAGGAGCATTTAGAACACATCAAGAACTTGCGAGAAAATTTGAGACTACTTATCCCTGTCAGAGTTGCCTTAGTGTTAGTTTGCCTCACAGAAAGTAGTCCTTTTTGATATAGACTAAAGAGAAAGGGGGCTTAAGCATCATTACCCTGACGAACTGGTACCGAACCTTTCCAACCTACGGTGAGAAGTGGCCTTTCGAAAATTTGTCATATCGATTAACCATAAATGCCGTACACTCTCTTACACCTGATCAATACTGAATACGTGCTTTTGCTACTCAAATATCCAACGATTGCTTAAACTATAAAGAGTCAGTGGAGAGATGTAATTGAGTGTTGAACCGTACGTGAGCTTGAGCTAAGAAAAAAGAGTAAACGAAGATGGTTTGGAGAAACTGATAAAATTCACTGACTGACCATACTTCTTTAGCCGGGAAACCAAAAGGTGCTTGTTGTTAGGACGAGAAAATACATTTACTTTAGCGATACGAAGGAAAGTTACCAGTGCACAGAACCATAGTAGCCTACACAATCAACAAGAATGGCATTGCATTCTCTCAGTACACTTTTGTTGTTGAAATGCTTTGATCCCAGTCGATCATTTAAAAACGAAATTATATTATTGTTGGTTTTCACATAATGTGCTCAGAAGCTACTCAGACAATTTATAATGTAAAACACTGAGTAAAACCCATTTATAAGTTTTTTCTTTGTCATTCAATATAATACCTTTTTGATGAGCGCTCTTTAGGTCAATAATTAACTCTCGCAGTGGAGATGTTTGCTGTGGAACTGTTGACATGGTCAGAAGATTGAATCAGCTGTGAAGAGCTTGTGGCTACGGAAGTTCGAACTTGGCATCCGTTGTTACTCAGCCGAAGCGTGTTGAGTGTCTTTGCTTTTTTTTTTTTTGTTAAATAAGTGTCCTTGCTATTAAGAAAATGTATTTAATTAATGAGTTAGAAAACGTGACTGTGCGCAAAAGCAATGACGTCAAGAAGTACTGCAGGGCTTAAACTTTGCCTATACTTATTTAATGGTAAATCGCGCAAGATAATGATCTATCTTGTCCTTACCAGATAGGCATTCCGAGTAATGGTGGACCGTGCTGTAATATAGAATTTTCAAATTTTTGAGGTTTGATTAGAACACTGACTACGTTGTTGTCTATCTTAATTTCTATTGGAACTCCACTTGCTTCAGGAATAACAACTTAGCTCTCCAATTGAAATTTTCATCTTGTTCATAATAGCGTTTAATAAGAGGGGATATCAAGTTCATCCCGAAGTTTAAGAGTAAAACAAGGCTCACATCGCCTATACAAGCTGACAATTCAAAATCTGCGCAAAGCTGACAATTCACGAGTTGCGAAAGAACTTTAGCGATGTCAAGCGGAAATGGAAGTACCGTCTATTATGAAGACAAATAATATTACGTTGCGTTTACCTCCAAAGAGCTGCGCTGAAGAAGCTAAACTACACTCGTTAGATAAGATCGTGCTATGCAACAGGGCAATTAACACATACACTGTCGCTGTATAAGCTACTTACCTTAGCGCTAAGTCACCCAATTCCTCCTTATTTATCCTCAAATATGCGTGGATTGCGCTGAAACAGAAATCAAACATAGCTATTCAATCGCTAGCCGCCGGCATTCTGTGAGTATTAACTGTGCTTTGGAATCATTTCTTGAAGCGCGGGTCATTATTACTGGGGTTCAACTGACCAATCATATTAATTTGTTGGTAAAACATTTCTCACAAAAATGTTTTCCGAGAGAGTTGGTGCGATCTGATAACCTCTAGGTTTCACTGAAAGTGTTGTAGGATAATTTATGATAATAGTTTTCTAGAAAGCGATAGAACAATCAAATTTCGTGGTAATTATGTTAATTTAATTACTTTTACTTTTTCGCGCTCTGACAAGGTATTGGGACGCTTTCAAATGTATGTCGCAACAACCATAAGTTATCCTTTAACGGCTGAAAGTGTGGCAATGAAGCTTCGAGATAAGTATTAAAACAAATTCACACTTAACTCCCTTGCGTGTCTTGTCAAAACGTCATTAAAACATATAGTAAAGATAAGCACGGAAATTTTTAAGTTGCAGAGATAGAAGAACAATAAGAAGGTCACAGATAGATGGATTTATTTATAATTTTGTGAGAAAACGTCAACTAATGTTCCTCCCTTGTTCAAGAATAGGACAAAGAAAACTCTTACAAAAGCCGGAAAATTCGCTATATCATGAATAGTGTATGATAAAGAATGAATTCGGGCCACGTTGTTTGGTCAAATTAACCTCCTTAAATGCGAGTCCTAGAGGGAAAGAGGCAGTAAGCAACCCCATCTTATAGAGGTAATGATTTTGTGAAGTTTGCTTCCTTTGGGCAAAAAGAAGTGCTCGTAATTCTGGCGTATTTTTGGAAAAGTCTGTAAGTGGGATTGTCAAACAAACTCATATAATATGGCTATTATTTTGGCGCACCAATTTTTATTATTATTACTATTTTCAAACAAAATATTATATTAGCAAAGTGGAAGCTATCTCTCATAAGAGCAAAGCGTCGCATTTGAAGTGCGTTCTGCGCCCTATGTAGATACGATACATCGCCATTAATTGAGAATGCGATGCACTATGCGGCTACAGCAGCTACAGTTCCCCTTTCCTCCAAAATGACCGCAAGTTTGGATAAGGTACAGTTTCTTGATACATTTGATATATTCAGGACACTAATGTTTATTTTAATGACGAACAATCATGATCATTCCGGAAAGGAGAACTGATCCTTATTACAAGAAACAACAAAAACTAATACAGATTACCAAAACTTGAGAGTTTGTATACTTTCACCGAAGCTATAGACTACATTTTTGTCCCGCCCTAAATAAAAATTTCTGACCAAGTGATGAAAGTCCTTCTGTACTGGAATTGCAAAGTGATTATTAACTCCATGACAAGCACACGTGAAACAATACAAATTAATCATTTTTAAAATTTGCACCAAAAGTATTGTAGCACATACCAGTTCTCAGCGATTCCGAAGAGTCTATCGGTAGCTTTACTTGGGAACTAAGCGCCCGAGCCAAGTTAGCGCGAAGTGCATCGCACCGCGTTAAACTGGAACTAAACCAATATTAAAAACAAGTTATATTGTTTCCCAATAACAATACCCTGCTCAGCGGTTGTCGTAATAACGCATAATTTTACGATGCAGAAAATAGAATTTCATTTTAAATAAGTCATAAATGCTGACGTTTACTCTTGCAAGTTATCCTGTTTGTAAAAACATTCTAGCAAGGATAGCAAACATGACTTTCGTCGTTTTTAGATTCGTGCTTCATGTTTAGGGAAATGACTTTCTTGGGCTTGTTTGGTGCATTTTGAAATGTATGCAAATCTATTTATTCTTGTCTCTGTGGAGAGAAAAATATATAGTCAACAAATCTCCCATCATCTTGATACGTTCCTATGGCGACAGATAACCTCCCTTAAGGTGGATTTCCACTGTCGCGTAATTTTTTCCGTGCGTACGCAGGTAAATTTTACGCGCGTAAATAAAATAGAGACATTGTAAGGAAGGTAACACGTATATATTAAAGTTGAACCTCGCTCAACTTTTACGTTTGCGCGTGGCCTAGCTTTCATACATTGCCTCTATTTCATTTACGCACGCTAAAATTACGCGATAGTGGAAATCAATTACCTTTACACGGTAATTTTATAGCGTGAGGCTCGGAAAGTTAACTCGGAGTCGAGACCCGTTTGCCTCACTTCAGTTTTAAAAAATATATCCATGATTGATCCTGAGGTAAAGGTATGCTTCATTGTGGGACCAGCAGCGGCGTGTTTTTGTCTTTGAATGAGGTGATTAGCGATAACTATCGCACCCCGAGAGACAAGAGTGGCTGCGTATCGGAGTGAACTTTTGTTACGCTTCTGTCGGAGGAAAAGACTCAAGAAAGAACAAGCGGTGCTGGTCTATTCGCTAATGTAAAATTTAAATACACCTTTTGCTGTTCATTACGAGAAAATACGCATTCATTTGCCTAAAACGGCGACCAACAGCGCGAAGATAAATTCATTAGCGCGACAAAGCGAACATTTTTTGCGCATAAATCAGATTCAATTACGGTTTTTGCATTTTAATCAACGTTCAATAACACTTTTGGGCATTTATATGCGTCATTGGGCATACAAAAGAGAAAAATATACTTTCATTAACGCCAACATCGAAGTCATTAACACCATCTTGAAAGTCAATGGGGACAACTGACATACATTAAAGGAGCTGTGTCACGAAATTGAGCCAAATTGGGAAATTACAAAATGCCCGTTAAATTAAGAGAAATATGAAAATAACCTCTTAAAACTTTAAAGGAAGGTTAAAATAACATAACAGAAACAACAGATGCCACGGATGGGCAAAACTGAAGAAGATTAAAACGGATTGAAATTAGGGTTTTTGAAAACTGTTCAGCCCAACAGTTTTTCAAAGTTGATCCCTGCTTCTTGCAACTTAAAAACTAATGCTCAGGAGACAAATTTGTTTGTCTTGGATCTCTCATTTTGTCATTTACCTGTATTTTCTTTGCTTACTTTAAGTTCCATAGCGATTGAGGGCGAGTAATTGGCAAAATTAAACAACATGAACTGGACTGCCGTGACACAGCCCCTTTAAAGTGCAAACACCATTCACTAACATTTTTATTACTGGACAACCTTAGGATGGATAAGACAAACATTAATGCGCTTGTACAATCAATTGAGTGTTCTTTACATTTAATATACAAAAATCAATTTTCAATTAGACAATAGAAATTCAAACAAATTTGGTTTGAATTTCAGTCCGTTAAATGTATGACCCTCAAAAACCTCTCTATTTAAACATTTTGGGAGGTAGGTTTGAATGAAATGGTACCCCATAGCACGTTTAGCTGCGGTAACAGTCGTCACAATGTCATGCATGTTTCTGCGCAGAGCTTGAAGCTAGCACTGCAGTTTTTGTTTCCGAACTCCGGTAATGGGATTGCTAGGGCCTTGCCCTCATTCCTGTTATACATCTTTAAATTTCCGGACTCAAGATGTCGGCCTTTAGTGTCGCTTTCAGACAACTTAAATCCTTTTCAAAGATGTCGAGGGGGGAAGCATAAGCTGTGTACAAAGCTATAACTAGCACCGGGGAAGACGTTTTTAAGCTTCTAAGTGTCATCTAGTTTGACAATATTTCTACATTTTTGCAGCTAAGTAAAGGTTTCGGCGATATTTGTTGATGTGAGGGTGGAAAATTAATAATCCTTCGACAAGTTACTTAGTTTGTTTTTCTTTTGACAAAAATGCCCTTGAAGCCGTCCATCGTAAGATTTCAAGTTTGAGATCTTTCTGTCAATTCAAATATAAGCAAATTAAACTCGTAAAAGTCAGCTAGCAGAGGTTCTAAACGGGAGTTTTAGTATTGATTGAGAGGGCGTGTTTGAGAGAGATTGACGACGAATGCTTTGCATTTGCCTCTATTAGTAGGGTAAGTCTTAATATTATATTACAGCTAGAATTATGCGTCGATTCGTCCTTTACGATTTCCATAGCCTTTGCGGCTAGTATACTGCAGGCTACAACATAGCAATCAGTTGCCAACGTTTACATATTTTTGTATAGCAAAATTAATGACCCGACTCTTGCATATTTCCAACCACTCAAAAAGCTACTACAAAGTGTAACGGCTCATTCGCGTATGATCAAAATAAAACCACTGACGCGTTTTATTCCAATGCCCATGTATACTACCGACTTGAGCTTCAGTCCGGTTTGGTCGATGTGTAATCGAGAATATTCGATCTCAAATCTTTGAATATTTAAATATTGCAGTAGGTATATTCTGTAGATGTTTTTCAGTCCCTAAAGCCTGAGCGAATGTCATGAGCGAGTGATGAATACAAGGCATGTGCCTGAATCCAAAAAGCATTTTTTGCGTTAATTCAGATGTGCTGAAATGATTACTTTCTTAAGCAACTTCATTTACGCGTTAATAGATCGTTTTCACAGGGGCACCCAAGGACTGTTTTCTGTAAAATATTTGTTCGGGGAAGGAAAATTGCCTAGAATTTTCTATAGCTCGAGGAAGGCTAAAAATTTCTAGATGACTTTTCTATTCGTGTACAATTTTCGAAGCTTATCTTATAAATCCCCTACGATTTTCTAAAGTTTATTTTTTCGCATTTCACTCCCCAGGTTTAAGCTATTTTTCGTAGAAAAAGGAATCCTAAAATTTTCGGATTTGAAAATGTGATAGCGAGAGGAATGAGAACAATTCTTAATTTCGTAAAACGTTAAATTGCATCTAAAATTTTCGGGAAAATAGTACTGAAGCCCTATATAAGTTTCGAAAAGACTCAAGTTGCCCTAGGATGCACTTAGGAAGAAACCGTCGTTGGGTGCCCTTGGTTTTCAGTCACGTGGTCAGCAGCTTTGCAAATTGCTTGGAATAAAAGAAAGTTTTAACATGTGAAAAGAGTTCAATTCTCACAGGATTTTTTTGTACACAAACATGGCAGCCGGTTCATCGTTTTGTACACAAATATGGCCGCCGTGACGTCATGTGAAAACGATGTATTGACAATGTTTACTGACGAACCTGCTGGTATCACAAAAAGCAAGGACTAGCTTAATTTTTAATTCTTTTTTGGAACGTTGAAGTTCCAAAATTTTGACTTGATCAGCAGACATGCTCGAAATGATAATATTCTTTACTTTTTGATATATTTTTTTACGCCGGTTGGATGTTAGCCTTAATAGTAATGGTAGGCTAAAGAAGTTAGATTTTACTGTGAGTAGAATGCTCTTCAAGGATCAGTTACGTAGAATCAAACCGAAAAGTAATTAGCTTATCCTCGAATGTTCCATAACTGCACTGAATGTACATATAGAGCAAAGCTGATTTAAAATTTTTAGTATTGTCTAAAGAAACGTTAGATGTGTAGCAGAAAATTACAATGTGTAAATGCAACAGCAGCCAGTCCATGCTAATATTCTAAGAACGGCAATACTTTATTGTATATTTTCAATAACTGTCCTACTAGAATAGATTGGCATCCTATAAGTTGACATTTTTGGAATGGTTTTACAGTTAGCTCAAAAGTCCGATAAAGTGCGCTGTAATTTAATTTACTAAATTAACTGCCGGGTCTATATTTTGGGAGGTTTAGGCATAGAAAATTAATAGTTACAGGATGGCATAGTAACTAATTAAGCTTTCTATAGTCTTTAGAGCAAACTCATTCCCAGCTTTGGATCTAATAGACTTGGAAGGCGGTCAACAACTTAATAGTAAACATCGCATTGATAATTATTCTGAAATAACGGCCTACGGTTTTGTTTTTCCCTAGATCATTTTATTAGTCCTGCTTCTTGGCAAGGATGTCACCGCTGTTACCATATTTGGAATTCACCCTGTTTTTGATCAGCGTCGTTTCTAAGACGACCGCTGGCTTCAATACTTGCCGTGCCAATTTTTCGTATAAAAATCACGCGCTCGTTGGACACGCATTGCAGACCCTGAAGAATAAGCGTTTTGAGAGCTGTACACATTTTTGTGAGCTAGATGTGCAGTGCTTCAGTGTCAATTACGTACCAAGACTCAAAACATGCCAGTTAAATAACGCTTCCAAAAGTTTTTTTCCTGGCGACTTTGTAGAACAAAAAGAAACGATCTACATGGAAATGGTGATTCGCGAGTATCACCCTTGTAAGAGCATGCGCTGTGAGAATGGAGGAACTTGTGTCACTAGACCGACTGCGATGTGCCGGTGTCATACCAGATTCAGCGGACTGCATTGTGAAAGTAAGAAGATTTCCTTGTTAAAGTAGGTTAAATTCTCTTGTCTTAAATGACAAATCGTGGGAAATTGGCCACCCTTAATGAAGAATTCAATAGCTGACATTTCCACCTCTCACGATTCTGTGAGTAGAGTTTCGCCAGAGTGACAGCTGCACCTTTTTGCTTAGAGTTTAAATATGCCTATATTGGATAGTCTCCTTTATACCAGAAAAAATGACCCGAGTAAAAGAATCACCCGCCTACCCTTGATACCCTGGCGAGCCAACATTTCATACATTTCCTTACAAAACGTGGTCGGAACCGTTTACATGAGAAACAAAAGGAAGAAAAAAGGGTCACCCTGCTAGCAGCCCGCTAGCAAGCCCTCCTTGCATGGCGAGCGAAGCGAGCCGCTAGGGGAGGAGAAAAGGGGTGGGAATGAAAATTTATCGGAGATCGTTGCAAGCTTTCCCTTTCTTTCCCTCCCCTCGCACTCGCGTCTCCTTTCGCGTGCTGCTCTCGCGTGACTTCTCGCGACTACCCTAAATAGAGAGCATGCTTGCAGGCTGCCCTCCTAGCCGTGCTAACTTTTCTCCATATAAACAATTTGGCTCGCCCAACTCTGTCACGGCTAGACAATCAGAGCATGCGCGAGTAGGCCTAGACAGATTGTGCTCGCAAAATCATGAAAAGTTGCTCTTTTTAAAGCCAAAAAGTTGCTAAAATGTTGCCCAAAAACCCAAAAAGTTGCTACTAAAACTTCAAAAGTTGCTACTTTAATATATCAATATTTCATACAAATATTATTAAATATCATCGATCATTGTTCTTTTTGGATAATTGGAACTTAAGAAAGTTCAATATATTAATCTGAAATGTATATCTTGGGCACATGTATATTATAAAAGGTTTGCACAGTTGCAGAACAAAACTTAATATATTAAATGCCCTTGCATCTTATTGAGCAATGTCAACAAATTAAAGAAAATAACAACAATGTGCGTGCTAAATACTCTGTTCAGTCGCCACATGTTAATTTTTGTGATTCTTATTAGACATATCAATACAAAGTTGCTCAAAAGTTGCTCAGAAAGCCAAAAGTTGCTCAAAGTTGCTAAAATTGGAAAAAGTTCAAAAGTTGCTCAAAAGTTGCCGAGCACAATCTGTCTGGGCCTATGCGCAAGCGCTGTTGGATCAGGCAAAGGGATCAACCTTTTCTCGTATAAACGCTTACTTGAGTTGACTCGGCAGGGATGGTGATTCTTCCACCCGGCATAGGCTTTCTCCGTATAAAGGGGGCCTTAATATTGCTACAAAAGAAACAATAATATTTCCTATAAATAAAGCAATATTTGCTTAAGAGACACAAAACAGGATAAGAAGATATTACTTTGACCAATGACACCAGTAGGGGATAATCACTTCCTACAAATTAAAACAAGTATCACAAGACATTTTAGGTAGTCAGAAAGCCTTGAGATGACACCCTTTGTATTCTCAGTGACCCAGAGAAACCCTACCCAGTTGTATAATTCAGTCTACCCGGTGATAGCCTGTTCACATACGCTCTATTTTCAGTCACCCCTTTTAGCTAAGTAAACTAAGAAGAAAAACCCAATGGAAAATAAGCAAACCCGGTGATTTTCTGCTCCGAAAAAAAACCCTGTGAATATATAGATCCAACATGGTCTGTTACAGACGGGTGTGAAATGCGTTTCCTTCTTGCATAACTGAAGAAGACGCGAAATTGTTTTCGACACTTAACTACAAGACCGATCTGAAAAGAAAACCAACATTACTTTTCATTTAACTTAGTTTCTCAATCAGGACCGATAGCCCTTGGTATGGAAAGCGGAGCCATTCCAGACGACAAGATTACAGCTTCGACATTTAAGAAAGGCTACGAGGCGAGAAAAGCGAGGCTAAATAGAAATTCCAGTTGGATGCCTACGCAGGATAAAAGCACTGAATACATCAAGATAAATTTTACTTCCGTGACGAACGTTAGTGCCATAGCGACCCAAGGTGCGCCAAATGTCGGTTGCTGGGTAACACGTTTCTCCTTGCAGTGGTTCGTTAATGACTACCTTGTAACGGACAAAAAGGTACAAAACATAGCCTGCGAAAACAGCTGTTCTACTCGCTCCTCGTCGCTGGGGACGTTTCGCGAGGAGGAACGTCTGCGACTCAGCGACAGAAATTCCATACTGATGATCGACGTACAGTCTGTCCAGAATCCGGTCATAAGCGCTGATTGGACGATCGAGTAGCTACATTGTTTTAGCTATTGTTACGGATGACAGACAAAAAAAAAACAAAAGCTACAAAGGTCAATGTAAACGTGAAGAATCTATAACAAAACAGTCAATATTTGTGGAATATATTCTTCTCTAGAAGAAGCATTTGAGTTTTGCTAGAGCTCCGAGTTCGCAGATGATCACAACATTTTACCAAAATCGACCAGGAGAAAGGTGAAATTGAACAAATTTACATTTGGAACCCCATACCTTCATACCTACCGGATTTATTATGTGAACGTTAATTTACGCCATCAGTATGGAATTTCTGTCGCGACGTTCCTCCTCGCGAAACGTCCCCAGCAACGAGTAGCGAGGAGAAACGGCTGTTTCTGCAGGCTGTACAGAACAGGGGTGCAGGGCTTGGGACAGTAATGCAGTATTCATAATTTTCTGTAACTTCTGGATGCCCTCATAAAACAGTGCATCCTTTTCGAATTGATCTTGGAGTTCTCCCTCCCTCCACCCTACACAAAGTTGAAACTCGGAAAAATTCTGGTTTCACATGTCCAACTTTGATTGTGGGGTGGGGAAAAGGGTTGGGCATTTGTGAATTGAGAAAAGTCCCACAAATGCAAAAGTGTCCCAAGACTTTTGTCCTTGATGGTAGAAACTTCCATTAGTTTTCCTTACTCTTTTAAAGACCGTATTCTTCAGGCAGAAGTTACATGGGTACATAGGCTGGCGTACAGGTAGTTACAATCCTATTTTGTGTGAATAAGCTGGCAATCACCACCGCTTTTTATACATCGCCAAATGGTCGCACATCAGTTCTAACCATCATTGTTAGTACCATGAAATCATGGCTGACAAATGACTCCTCAGGTTAACTGTGAAAGGTTACCATTAATTTTTAGTATAATTACATTGATGATTATCGAAAATAGAGCACTGTGATTGACTAGGAGCTTCGATTTATCCCGCTATATCACCGCGCGGTGATTATAACATTGAAGACTATAGCAGTTTTCAAAATGGCCGCCAGATTTTTTGATGTTTCGGAGTCGGAGATTTATCAATAATTTTATTTTCTCGAAAAATCATCTATGTAATTATACTAAAACAATTAGTCGCCGAAGGCGACGTGAAAATCGGCGAATAGTCACCTCGACTTCGTCTCGGTGACTATTCGCCGATATTTACGTCCCCTTTGGCGACTAGTTGTTAAACAACTGTGCGCTATGTCAAAGTTTTTATATCTCAGCGCCAAGATGGCGTTCAGCTTGAGTTCGGAATAAAGATGTTACGGCACAAAAAGACGCTGAAGAAAAACTAAACACGCCACAATAGAGCACAATTATAAAGAGCAAAGTATTCTGTAATGGGCTTTTTCTAAAAAAGTTTCAATGCTCCCGGAAAGTTCTCGATGCGATTGCGGCCTCAAGTTTGCTATTTTTGCCTTAAGCATTTAGTTAGTTTTTTACTTTTCTAAATTCAACCCGCCTATCCCGGTTAATACGGACACTTTCAACGACCCTAGAGTATCTTTTTTAACGGGGTTTGACGGCATTAACCGGCTCTTTAGTTATACTGGTGTTCTTTTGCATTAAACCAGGAATACCAGGCAAATGAGGACAAGAATACAGTTGTTACAAACAGGTTAGCAGCTCCAATCCAAGCTATTATAATACGCATCCGCCCAGAAAGTTGGTCTTCCTGTATAGCAATGAGACTCGAGCTGTACGGATAGTATAATGGGAATGCCTGCGCCGCTAGAAGGGAATAGCGCCATGTTTTCTCTTTTGAGATGGGACAAAGCTTTTACCAAGCTAGAGGTGGTTTTTTTCATACATTTTTTTCAAATCAATTAAGTGTAATTAATTAATACAATCAATGCCCAGGGACGAACACGTTGTTTAGATCTAGAGGTGTCCGCAATGAAGAGAGTCAGGAGCCAATAACCCCTAGCGAGCAACTTCCATGCGCTCGTGTCACGGCGTTTTTCACGGACCAGTTTATTTTTAGAACTTTTTTGGCGCGACTTTTGAATTTCTTTTAAATTCTACAAACCAGTCAGCAAAACCTACAGACATAAAAATTGTATTTTTTTTTTGCCTTTTGATAACGTTTCGTTCTCCTTCTTGATATCTTATACTCATAGACATGGTGGAGCTTCCAGCTTTCGAGGAAAAAAGTGCCCTAAAATGTGTCTAAAAATAAACTGCTCTGCAAAAACGCCCTGACATAGGCCTAGTATGGGAGTTTCTCGCTCCGGGTTATTAGCTCCTTAGAGAGTCAAAGAGGATTGCTGAAAGCCAGGAAGAGACCAGCCTTGGAGGGTTTACCATGATAACTCCAAAACTCCTGCACCTTCCTGATCCTTCCTACACATATTCCCGCCCTCAATTAAGCTCAAAGCTTTACGTAACTGAGGCAACTCTGCAGTGAGCTGAGGAATTTGCTTATGATTATGCAACTGGGCATGCCCACTTTTAACTATTTTGCGGGCTAGTGCTATTTTGCAATTTTTATTTATGATTTTGTGAATAAAATTGAAACTTGACCTTAAGCTAAGTTTAATAAAAAGTAAAACACAAAAACCGGTGATAAACATTGTGAATTTTCGTATTTTTTTTAAACTTTACGTTTCGTATGCTAGTCAACATACTTTTTCAAAAGAGAACTAAAATGGCCACTGTTTGTGTTTATTAATTTTGAATAACCTACGATGTCCCAAGTTCTTCTGAAGAATGGTTTGCTCCCTAGGTGCATATTATACCAAAGTCGGTTTTCCGCTGTCTCAGTAATATTAAAATCCAGAATTAAACTTTTCGGCAATGCTTACAAAACTGAAAAATTCCTAGTAGGATGACGACGACTACCATGTTTTCCCGCCAAAATGACGCTGGCGCGAGCATCACTAAGTATTGGAGAGGTTAAGCGTCAAACGGCAAACGCGAATTTGTTTCACGTGACTAAGTTTCCCCTTTACTTGTCGTTTAAGGATCATTATTTCAATACATAATTTAGCAGTTTCACGCAACTTTTTATCCATTAGAATTGTCTTGATCTGTTTTTCTATGCTTATTTTCTATTTTGAGAAATTCTTGACTTGACGTTTTCCGTTTGCCGTATACGTGAGGCTTATACTCTCTATCATGAAAATCTCGTAGTCATAGTTCCGCTGGTCTTAGAATCTAAATTAACTTAAAGGTCTCTTCTAATAACTAACGTGTAGATCTATAATGAATAAGCTTTATATTTGTGTGGCGTCATGTGCGATAAATACTTGCAATAATTACATTACTTATACAGCCCCAGTCGGAGGGCTATGCAACTGTGGTAGGTCAATGGACAAACGTGGAGATGTTTCACGTTAGCAAGGTGACCCTGTCTTAGAGGATGATAAACAACCGTATCCTTGTCATTGTTTCCTAAGAAGATCTGCAGAAGAGAAAAAGGAAAGTAAGGGGGTGTTTACATGAGAAAACTCGCACCGGCGCGAGTTTCATACCGACATGACTTTTTGATTTCGTATCGCGTTTACATGATGACTGGGTTATTTTACATCTCGTTATTCGAAGGTACACTTCATGTTGATAAAATGCACGTATGATTCAAAATCGCGAACATTACGCATGCGCTACTCGTTCCTGTCTACCGGCAGACCGATTTCACACCGAAACGGGTGGTCGTTTCGTGTTTACATGATACCGTTGCGAGATTTCGTACCGGAGTGAAATTCTCGCCCCGGTACGAGAACCGGGCTGAACTCGCGCCGGGGTGACTCGCGCCAGCATGAAATTTGTGGTGGTATCATGTAAACAAATATAGAGCCATGAGAGGGAACCGGAGTGAACTCGCTCCGGGGCGAAAGTCGCCCCGGTGTCATGTAAACACCCCCTAACGGTGTTGCTCTTATCAAAATGTTTCAAAATGTAGTTTCTTTTATTAGGGGGTGTTTACATGAGAAAACTCGCACCGGCGCGAATTTCATACCGCGATGACTTTTTGATTTCGTATCGCGTTTACATGATGACTGGGTTATTTCACATCTCGTTATTTGAAGGTACACTTCATGTTGATAAAATGCACGTATGATTCAAAATCGCGAACATTACGCATGCGCTACCCGTTCCAGTCTACCGGCAGACCGATTTCACACCGAAACGGGTGGTCGTTTCGTGTTTAAATGATACCGTTGCGAAATCTCGCACCGGAGTGAAATCTCGCCCCGGTGCGACAACCGGAGTGAACTCACGCCGGGGCGACTCGCGCCGGCATGACATTTTGTGGTGGTATCATGTAAACAAATATAGAGCCATGAGAGGGAACCGGAGTGAACTCGCCGCAGCGCGAAAGTCGCCCCGGTGTCATGTAAGCACCCCCTTAGACACCTTCAGATTCGAGGACGAGAACGAACTACGAGTACGAGATTTGACTTGAAGTTTTTTCGTGTATTCTCAAAACATAGACTCCCCGGAAAGCTTTATTTTACCATTTTTAACTTGAAAAGTTCTCACTGTTACCTTTAGTGAAGGAGGTTACGCGCTTTCCCCATCGAAAAATGATAAAACTTCTAAACATTTGAAATCTTGTTTTTGCCACCACGACATTTGCGCTAAAACTCGTAGTAGAATGACGACGGCTACCACGTTTTCCCGCCAAAATGACGTTGGTTCACGCGCGAGCACTACTTAGTATTGAGAAAATCTCGTACTCGTAGTCGTACTCGTATTAGAATCTAAAGGTCTCTATTATGTTTGTGTGGGCAACGTAGCAGTTTCACAAGGTGTCCAAGAGAGCCGATAATGAGACAGAGAGGAAATATTAGGACGTTGGCTGGGATATCTGAATTTCACTCAAGTTATTTTTAGAGGTTGTAATTAAACGGAAGTCCAATTCCTGGGACATATTAATAGGGAACTTAAGCAAAGACGTTTTTGAGCGACGAACGTCAACCGGAAGTGAGGCTTTCTTCCTTTTCATATGCCTTGACGCTATCAAATTTTCATTGCTAACTTTCTTTTCTCTTTTAACGACGATTTACCCGAGAGTTTTAACCAAACCACAGCCCAATGATGCAAAAAGTCCACTTCCGGTTGACGTCCGTCGCTCAGAAACGCTGTTGCTTAAGCTCCCTAATAGATTGTTTGAAACGGAGTACACACGCGACTGCATCAAAGCAATCATCATGATTGCGTATATTGTAATGGCAACACACTAACAGAACATATGCCATTATCATCTCTTGACAACAGTGGATAAAAGATTGCGGACCTCTTCGGGAACCAACTTCCGATTGCTTTAAGCGTTTGATTGGTCTAAAAATAACTTTGGTGAAACAGCCACTGATCGATTCCCGCTGCTTCAAACTTTATCGCGCTTATTCCATCTCGTTTATTTCGTCAAATGTTGGCGAATGCTTTTGGAGTTGAATTCTAAAGGACTGTATCAAAATTCAGGAAAGACTGAAAAGAAATTTGTTGCCTTGTGTTCTCGTCCTCGGCAAAACGTGAATTTAAGCACTTTCACATTGTGGTCGTGCAACGACGGCGAAAAATCTACAAAAAGCTTCCCTGCTAGCAGAGGTCTCTCACGGCGAGGCAAAAATGAGAGACCTCTGCTAGCAGGGAAACAAAAAGCGTGATACCCATGAAAAGTTGTTGTTTTGCTAATCTAAACCTATTTCTTTTTTGCCGTTGTCGTTGCTTAAGCTCTCTCTCTTGAGTGTCACATCAATGAATCTTTCATTTTTGTAGGGCCGAAAACGAATTTATAGCATTCTGCCCATACAACCACTTATTATTCAAAAAGCAGTAAACGCTGCTTACTGAACGTCGTTACCGCGTTAGCGCGGTTTGAAGGAGCTGCGTCACGAAGGTCTACCAAAATTCAAACAGTGGAAACTACCACCAAGCTGAGTGAAACATAAAAATAACCGGACTGTCTTGTCTTGTCTTTGGATACGCTCGATCCATTATTCCCACGATAACACTAAACGCAAAGTGCATGTAAAACTTTTTCTGATAGAGTGATTTTACTTGACCCGTGAAACAGATACTAACAACTAGTGCAAAATAGTGTGTAGTACTTTATACTAGCTATTTCACAGGTAAAGTAAAATCACTCTAATAGCTTTATTGAATTTATATACATACATAAAATAATTTCCATATATTTCCTACCTGAGAATAGTTTTTGAAGTCATGTCCCTGACTGTGTCCCAATTTGTATTTTATCGTGAATGACGTCACCCAGCAGTCATCATCCTGGGCACCCTGTGTTGCTAGGTAAGTTATGTTGACGGGTGAATTGAATTTCACTTTGTAGACTGGGGCAGAGTCACTTTGCTCTGGTTTCCAGCTCCCTTTGCCATGAAGTCTTCCTCTCCAGGCCGCGTGGCCGGAAACTGCAGAACTGGATGTCAGCTGACCATCTCCAATAATGCTATCGTCTTCAATCCCTAAACTCTCTAATAAAACATCTTAAAGAAAATAGTATAATGTAAGAAGTCTTTTTGGGGTTTTGCTTACAGGTCAATGCCCGGGTCAAAAGCCGAACTTCTTATGAGAAGAACCCAATGCTAAATGGCCAAAATCTATTGCTCTCGCTAGGTTCGTCCTGACCTGGGCCTAAGTTCTTTCGGTAGGGGCTAATAGGTAGTCGGCTGTCTCCCTATGGGGATACTACCAATGATAAACTATTCAGGGTTGCTCTACCTGAAAGGGTTTTAAAGTTGGACTGATTCAGAGGGTGCGCTTAAGACTTTGACTTGGGTTGGTCTTCTTATGGGACTATTTGGGGGATAAATTTAATGTTAAATTCATCACTCAATATAAGGAAGGGCTATAGCGTCTCCAGAACAGTCACATAGCGCAACGATTTGCCAGAAAACTGACTCGGCTACCTCAGAATGGCTCATACACCAGTAAAGAACAGACCCAAGTTGTCCAAATGATGCCGATAACGCTATCAACTGGATAAATCTTTAGCTGGATAGTGCAATAATTGGTTTCCCTAATACTTATCCGCTGGATAGTGATTTATCTGGCGGATAGCGTTATCTCACGTTTGAAAAATCGGGGCCAGTTAGACAAATTACCATTAACTTACAAATTTACCAAAACAAGAGTCTTTTAAAAAGGGATTAATTTCTGAGGCGCACCTAAGAGCTGTTCAATTTAACGAAACGAAAAACGTTTGAAGTCAGCTAAAAGTTAACTTAAAACGATTCTGTATGTATATGAAAGGGGCACGGTCTTTTATGAAAGCTAAACAAAAGGGGTATCTTTTTGGCCACAAGTAGTTTAATTAAGGCCGCGGGGACACCTATCTATGAATAAATGGATGTAAAAATGTTGCTTGTACTAGATCTTTTAAAACGCTTATACCTCGGCTGTTTTAGAGGTGATTTAGATACAATTTTAGGGACTCCATTGCGAAATGATGGACGTTTAGGAGGTTTGTTTTTCATTTGGTAGATCGTGCTTTGCAGCGGTGCTTTAGCCATCAAACAGTTGTTCCAAATTGGGAAATCGTGATTTTCCTCCGGCTTCGCTCGGAACATGATTCAATCCACATCCCTTATAATTATTTGGAATAAAGCTACCGTTGGAATATTGCATCAGTCAATTTGTGTTTCTGATATTGAACCATCCAGGTCCACGATTCAAGAAATTCTTTTCACACTGAACTGTACGCATTGATCACGGTCCTCTTATTACTTACTTTGGCATGTGGAACCATTGAAACCATCTAGACATGCGCACCATGGTTTTGGGAGCGGATAACACGAGCCTCCGTGTAGACAGGTCAGCGATCTACATGGATCTATGTCGTTGCTCTCCTTTCTGATATTGTTCACATACAGTGAGTCCGTCTTCTTCTTGAAGTAAGATGGAAACATTTCTTTACTTGCATAGTTCATTTCACATTCTTTGGCTTTTGTATGATAATTGACGCTGATGCATTTAATGTTAAGCTCGCAGTAATAGGTACATTTCTCAAAACAGATGCCTGGAAGCGTTCTTATCACGTAACCGACCAGTTTGTGGTCACTCACGGGTTCAAGAAAGCGACACGGTTCAGCAGTTTGAAAAGAGAGTATAGCAAGAAGACTGGGCACCAATAGGGTCGGCTGTAATGAAGGTCATTACAAGTTACTACAGAGCATGTGCACCTGCCACTTATTAGTAGCACTAGTACAAATACTAAAAAACAACAACAAATATCAATAAAGTCTATTTCTTTAAAGAGATTTAAATTACAATTTAGACCGACACACAGGTAGCATAGTTAGTCAAGACTGGTGGGACTATAAATTTAAACGCATTTATATCTAGCCGGGTTTTTGAAAACCAACCCAACGAAATTTGCAGTCATTTGAGTGAAACTGAAAGGCGTCAAAAGGCAGGTTTCTCAAGCCAGAGAAGCCCCAGAATCATAGTAACGAAGGAAAAGGAAAGGAGAAAAAGAAAGAGCGAGGAGAAGTGAGGAAAGGAGGAGAAGAGAAAAAAAAAGCAATGGTTGCACTCTAAGTTTTTTAAATAACACTTTGGAGTTTTTGGCCGAAAAAAGTTGTTCGACGCAAAAGGTCCATTTGGCGACAACGTTTTCAAAAATCCGGCTAGATATAGTATCCTAAAGGAAAAAAAGAGAGTAAAGTACATTAAGTTAAATAAATAAGAAATAGCATCACATGAGAAATACAATAAATCACAAAATAAAGATGGTATATCTAACATTTCTTTAGATTCAATATAATTTTATCAATTTCAATGTATAGTGATCTTCAGTTTTATTTTCAATATGTCAAGTAATACATTTTTCATCTCCTTATTAAGTCATTCCAGACTCTTGTGCCAATACTCATAGCTGGAATAGTTACCAAAAGGCAAACGAAATTTTGAGTTTATATGGGAGAATCGTGCAGCACGTCTGTTTAGACGTGCTTCCAACCAAGCTAATATATATGATAAGGAACCACAACGCAGCTTCGTCCCCAGGGCTTTAACGAAAAGCCGTAGGAACGAGGCTGACACAACGGCGACGATAACGAGAAATAAAGTTTAACGTTACATTACATTTAGCATGCGTGGCAAGCATACGATACCTAGGGGAGGGGAAGGGATTTCGGGTGCACTGGGGGAGGGACGGAAACTCCTCCACATTCCCTTCCCTAGTCCCTTTAATTTCGAACGCCTGCCATGAACGCTGCATTGTATTTAAATCTGCTGGTGCATCAGAATCTTAAGGTACATTTACTTGCCGTCTGTGCATCCACGACTACGATGTGAAACTTACTCATGCTGTCGACTTTTTTTCTTTTTGGACCATTGACAATTGCAACCCTCATAGTGCTCACTTGTTTTAGATGTGACGTGGCCAATTATCATAGCAAAATTCGACGAACTGGTGACGGTTTGCACTGACAAAACATGCAAGAAATCATAAACCTTTTTTTTCTGGCAAGTATTGATTATTTCTAGCCCTTCATGGTTGGAATGATCGCCCCTTGTTTCCTAGTGAAAAAGTTTATTAAATTCATACGAGGTCTAAGACTATTTTTCAGATCAAAATTCAGACATTTGCATTTAAGAATGTGATAAGAGATTTACAACAGGAAAGAATCGGCGATATGTAAAGATTTTCTTCTTCAGTATAGTCTCGGTTTAAACAATAATTATTTACTTTCTTACCATCTTAAATTGAGGAGTTTTAGGACAAACTGTAGATCAATCTATCCTCTTGAATTGTTCCCGTTGCCTTCCTAGAAGTACTCGAATCTTGAAATGTTTAAGCGATCTTGTGATAATTTGTACCTACTCGGCAAACGAGTCTAAGGGGTCGATAGTTACAACAGCGGTCTATGTTTGGGTACACGTACACTACGGCACACAATAAACAGTTTTATTAAATGTCACAGTGACTGTTTTCATATAAGTTGTGTTGACGGAGTAACAAGTTTTGGCACGCAAAGGGAAATTGCAATAATAAAAACTGACACTGCGTGAAATAGCGGAGAGCTGATCTTGCCTTTTTGTTACAAGCTTATTATTGAAACCTATTTTCTTTTATAAAATTTAGATCCTTGAATCATCTCATTGATAAATAGCGGAGGGACAGCCATGTTCGACCAAGATGAAAAGGAGTGAAATTTACTCGCTAAATCGATATTAGCACAAGTGAGAGACAATTATATCTTTATTGAACTTTCTTATTGACTATAAACACCACAGTGATCGTAATAATTATAATGTTTAATTTTCCTGTAGCGTCAAAGTGCCCCCAAACGCGATTCAATCTGAGGCATTAAAACTTCGTTTTTCTTCCCTCATTTACGATTCTTTGTTGTGTAAACCTTGAAATGGATCCGGAAGTTGGCCATTGAATTGAGTACTAAAAGACGAAGACATACAGTTCACCTATGAGCGACAAAAGGAAACACCGACGAAATAACAATTCTGCTTGGATGGAAGGAACAGGTGAAAAATGAGCACACATTAATTTTAGCAAATCATTCAGTCTAAACAAGTTCTTTGAAGTTTGGTAAACACATAAACAGGCGGCGTTAATCCGTAAAATATCCCGCACGAACTCCAGCCTTTACTGGAAGGGTCATACCATTTTCCGCAGTGAAAAAAGATAAACATTACATGAGTTGTACTATATGTAAAAATAAGGGTGTGGAAATTTGTCATTAAGGTTATCATTTCAGTCTAACAGGCGCACCTTTTGGCTGTACCAATTTAGTCAATACATGAGAATAACAAGAAGGCTTAACATATTTTAGCTGCTAGTCAACTTCAGTTTTGAATTGCGGTGAATCCTCTTCTCAATCTCAGCTGTACCGAAGGAGAATGAATTGTGCAGAGGATTAAACAGAATTTCGATACATCTCCTTTTCTGCATGTTTGTTCTGTCAAATTAGTTTTACTTTTTGTGCACTACTCAGTTAGTAGCACCATGTATGTTCTTATTTTTGTTCAAGAGAAAACACCGGCATCTTCTGTGGAACTTTAAGGCATCACATTTCATTAACTAAGAAATTCTAGCTGTAAAGAATTAAAGATGCTTCCGTGTTAGTAACTCTTGCTGTTGTATTCCTCACAACATGCAGGCACCTCCTATACTCCACCGACGCCTTTATAAGACAAGCTGTTCACAGCTTTTAATTTCTCTTTATTTGTCCTTCAACCTAAACGCCGACATCTGCTATGGGACTTCAAGGCGCTACCACCCAGTAAAGAGACTGTAGCTGTGAAAAAAGGTGCTTGCTTTCGTCCTATTACCCGTCAGACCCTGTTGACAGCCTACTGAAACCAGCGATTGATGATAGAATCACTGAACTGGGCATGCGCAACACCTGGATAGAATGACAAGTCGAGGACGACATTCCACTACTGGTTGTTTGCAGACTTCCCTGCTAGCGGAGGTCTCTCACGACGAGGCAAAAATGTTCTCTCATTTTTGTCTCGTCGTGAGATACCTTAGTCTGCTACACAGCTGTTTTTAGTGTTGTCACGCAACGCTCCTCCCGCGTTGCGTGACGACACTAAAAACAGCTGAATAGCAGACTAGAGAGACCTCTGCTAGCAGAGAATTTGCAGACCCTGATGATCAAACTCTGCAGTGTGGTTTCTCCTATTACATGTCACATCCATATAGTTCAATTCTTAGGGCAATTCTTCCGTACCACGCAGTTGGGATTATGCGCACAGCAATTGTCTCGAAAGGATTTTCAAACTGGTTTGTTACTACAGCTTGTCTGTCTACGTTGCCGGTAAAATCCTAAAACAGAGAAAAAAAATTAAAGTCTTATGTTAAGCCTTTACGCCCCAATATGTCGAAATAATAATTATGCAGACTGATTTTCACACAACAACGTTTATTTCGCAGTGCCATTTACCTAAATGGTATTGCAAAAAGGAAAAATAAATATAAAAATAAAAAATATCTATTTAATAAAGAAAAGTGATCATAATGAAAAACGGGATATCATCAGGAACAATTGTTGGTTTTCATATGACGTCACTAAAATTCAAACCAAAAAACTATCGATCCTACCGAGATTTTACTTTCACGATGCATTAGAGGAGCTGAAAACTAATTTTCATACAAATTTTCGCTTCAAAAGGGTTTTTGGTTTTGTGATAGAATACGCTTGAATTTCTAAGCTTTTGCGTGACGCGGCATTTACATGACGGCCAAGAGGGTTGTCATGTAGGTTAAAAAATGACTTATTTCAGGAAATCTTGCTATCTAAACAGTTCATGTATTAAGAAAAAGTACTACTTTAATGTTTATGAGTTTCTCGAAGAATAAATTCACGCTTTTGTAGCAAAACTTGGGAACAGATGTTTCTGTTGGTTTTCGTCCGCCATGTTGGAGCTCATCCAGGTGAGCACCAGCATGGCGTCTCCATACAAATCTCTATAAGTTTGGGTAAAACATTTCTTCGGATATCTCGTATACGAAATATTCCTCTGACCTGAATCTTAGCGAGGGTCTTTGCATATGTACCTCCTTTCATTTCCCATATTCTGGACTTAATCTATTGAACGGTTTTGATTTTATTTTGATCTAGTTTTGAATGGCGTGACACTGAAAACCAGCAATAAAATTTATAAGGTCTTAATTTTTCTTCTCTGGAATCCTTTCAAAAATGAAATAACTTAGTTCTCTTACAAATGAATGGGTCTTAAGGAAACGATGTATTGTATTGAGATTAGTAAAGTTCTGGTATTAAAAGTAATATCATCATTTTTGAGACAGTCAGTCTACCGGATTCAATTCTTAAAACATGGTTTCCTGATCTCTATTTTGCAACGGATGTCTGTGTTGCAAATTTTTAATTAGGGAGCGGTCATTAACTATTGAAGGGGGTGGGGGGGGGGGGGGGGGGGGAGGGCCGGTATTATTTCAAACCCATTTCAAAGTCAAGCAAATTGCAAGCTATTCCACTTGAAGTCACTCCTCATCTCCAACCAATCAGAGTGCTTTTTAACCGTGTGATTCAGCTTTGAGTATGCAATTCTGTTAATATTACTTGCATGGCCATCGTATTTCAAGCAGTGCTTAATTTTTCAGTAACACAAAACTATTAGTACTATACGCGCACATCGCCCAAAGGCGCCCAGAAAATTGTAACCCTCCCCTAAATGCAAGCACAGAAAATTTTAGCCCTCCCCAAACGGTCGCCCAAAAAAATCGCAGCCCTCCCCCCCCAGTAGTTAATGACCACTGCCTTAGATCCATCTGTACAGAAGCCTAGTTAAAAGAATTTGATATAAGATGAACTTGATTTGCGCATTGGTGATCATTTTGATAATTCTCATAACCTTTCCTCTTGACGTGATAGAGCGATTTTCGTATGACCTTGAAATGAAAACGCGCGAACAAAACAGAAACAACAAACGAACGGAAATAGAGCGATTTGATTGGTTTATCGAACGGATACAAACGTGCGTCGCTTTTGGTTGGTTAAGCGAACGCTCGCGTAAAAAAACTTCATGCCCGAGTTTTTTCTAGAAATCAATGGATCCTTCGCTTTGAGGTCATACTGCAACACGATTGGCCAATCGAACAATGCCTTCTCCATATTAGGGTTTTCTTTGGCGGGAAAACGAAGAGTCCATGTTTTGATCTTTTCATCCATTGGCTTATTAAACAGATGACGAACACTTACCGAAACCATTTTTCAAGGTCATACGAAAGTCGCTCTATTCGATCACTGACTGTTAGGGGAAAATTGTTCCTACTCATAGGTTTAACCTACCACTCTTTGATTGTTTTCCTTGTATATGTCAAGAGATGAAGCTCCTGGCCTTTTAAATTTGACAAAATATTTCGTAACCCACCACCACTGCGATTGTCCGTATCCTTGTGTGGCGATATGCGTGATACGCTTTACCTCAGGATCAAAGTTCACTTGGAACCACTGATTTTTGTCATCCGTGTTCGGCGTCCAACTTCCGGGCGATTGACGGAGTCGTCCCCAGTCCTTATTACTTTTTGAATGAATTGATGACACACTGAGCATATCGTCTTTTATTGAACCGTTCTGCATTCCAAGTGGGATAGAACAGGCTGCTTTAAAATACCAGCAAACAAAACAAAACAAAAACCATAACAAAAGAAAAAAACATTTGACCCAGACTCAGATTCACAAGCCCTATTTGTTAATAACTTGAGAGTGGTAATTACGCCAAGGTGACACACGTGTTTCTTTCGGTAAACTTGTGAAGAAACAGAGTGGTCTGACAACCAAACCTCTCTTGATCGAGCCAAAGACGAATGAATTCACAGTTTTGGCGCAAAAGAATGCACTCAGATTAGAGACTGCTTCAGCATGAGATGTTTTCGAGCGACGCACGTCAACCGGGAGTGGACTTGTTTCTTTTTTTGTGATTTTGGACACATTCTCTGAAAAATCGTCTCAAGAGGAATATATTAACCCTTTAAGTCCCAATAGTGTCTAAGATCAATTTTCTCCTTACAATTATCCATACACTGTAAAGAGATAAGTTATGAGAATCAATAAAATGATCAGCCAAGAGAAAATACTTTGATCTTTGAACAAATTCTCTCAACTAATTCTTTAAGGAAATATATGGAGATCAGTTTGGAGAATTTGTATGTGGATACTGGGGCTTAAAGGGTTAAAAGGGAAAAGGCCGGTTGACGCGCGTCCCTCAAAAACGCCTTTGCTTAAGCTCCCTAGTAATTAGGCAAAAGAGTAAGTGATCATCCTTAATTATTTAACACATATGGTGTTGTAGGAAGAACATCTGGGGCTGGTTGTTCGAAGCCAGGTTAAGATAACCCAGGGTTAGTACCAAATTTGAATTCAGTTTTTTGGCTATGATTTGATGATAGACTCTCCAAAAGGAAAAGAGAAAATGATCCGAGAAATTACCTTTGAGCAAAAGAAAAAGAAACCCGGATTAGAATTTAACCCCGGCTTAGTGCTAATCGGCCTTCGGACAACTGGGTTCTAATAAAAATTTCAAACCTGTGCTCATAACGTAAACCTTGGGCGGTTCTGACAGAAACTTGCGCTGAGAGGTAAATGAAGTTAGTAGCATGATCAGCATCACACTTACATTCATTATGGCACGTCGCGTTCCCCTGGCAGTTGCACCGAGTCGCCAAGGATCCTGGGATAGGCACGCAAGTCCCAAAACATGGCGGATTTCGGTCCACACATGGATTGTAGTTGCGTGATACCATAGTAAGATAAAGCGCACCCGGCGTTGGAACTAAATCGCCCTTATACCATTCAGCTGATTTGTTGTTTAACTCGCATCTCTTCAGTGTCGAGTAGTAGTTGATGCTGAAACAATTTTGAAAGTGTTCACACGAGGTGACGCAGGATTCCCTCGTTCTTCCCTCGATCACAGAAATCACGTGACCTTTTAGCGCATACTCTGAAATGGCTCTCTTTGTTCGGCATGTGTTATGTCCGGCAGAAGTTATTTTCCAGCCAAGAAGTAGATAAGCGACAGCGTTCATAAAAAACATAATATTTTCAGTGTTGGCCCTAAGGAGAAACATACACGAGAAGAAAATTAGGTAATATACACAACGGATACAAAACCCCGGCAAGATATATTAATTACTGATCGCTTGTTACCACCGAAAACCCCATAACGAGCCAGTCAAGTGCTCGAGCCTCATTTAATCACGTTTTCAGTTTGTTTCTAATTTAGCGATATGGTGTAGAACATTGGATCTTTGGTAAAGAAGAAAAAAAACTCACACTTATGTTGGGAAGTACTGACCCACGATTTTGTAACTTTAAAAAGTTTTCAGCGAGGGCTTTCAGGTGGTGAAGGGCCTTATGTTTAAAACCTTGCTGAAGCCACAAATTTAGCAGTCTTTTATTTCCATAGCAATGGGCCCCAGATATTCGGCTGCATTTATTGAGATCTTATCTAAATAACGTTAATATGACTAACATCGGCATAGAAAGTTGTTTGTTTTTGAAGCCAAAAGTTTAAGCGTATTTTAATAATCCGGATTCGCTATGCACACAGTTTTTGCCACGATTGAGTTTCGGAATATCAGCTTTATCTCTTCTGTTTTCCGTTTTCAGATTATTGCTTTTTCGTGTCTCCCATTGTAAGTAATTCGTGATGCTTAATGTTTTGTACAATTTTAAGCAACTCAAAAATATGTCAATTAGAACATGCCGTTAGCGATGATTGACATTTACATAGGGAAAACAATTCAATTTTGGTTCTTTTAATTTCATAATAAGCCATTTTTTCAAAATTGCGGAGTTTTCTGATCAAATGTAATGTTCCTCGCTAGAAAATGATTCTGATTTTCTGGTGCAGGTTTAAAATTTTTTTCGTATTCCTAAGTTATATAGAATAAAAGGTATTTAATTCATTTTTAGATACCTTCAAGAAGTTTCCTCAGAAAGAAGCGTCTTTCAAGCCGTGACCTTTCTCTCGTAGATATACAGTACATATATAAAGTTCCATGTTTAATTAAGGTTAATATATCAATGTACAAGAGGTACTGTTGAGTGAACATCAGGCACAGCCAGGAAATTAATTTCCGGACGGAGATCATCGCACAGATTATGTAGATAGCTACAACCTAGGACTCCGCATACCATTTGGATAAAATGTATGATCTCGTCAAGAATAAGTGCAGATACACTTACATAGTTAAAGAGAAAAGTTTTGATACGATGCTTTTATGCGGATGTGATTTGCGCAGTAATCTCGAGCTCCATGGTTTTGATTTAAATTGAAGTTTTCTTGGAAGTGGGAAATCAGTTTCCCTGCTTACAGCTACAAAGGAACTGTGGTCACTATCAAAGGGGCTTTCTGGGAAGGTGAGCAGAGTGCAGTTTAGTTTTCTCCAGCCTGCTAACCAGTGATGCAATCACCTTTATTTTGCCAGAAAGCGTAGTTCTGTAGTCGACAGAAAAGGCCTAAACGCAAGCATGACGCGCGAAGGTATGAACGAAAGCAGAAAAATTCTTATTTCACCGTGAAAACAGCTTGACTCTAAAATGCACTTGAAGCGCTCAAGGTTTTCATCTTGATCTTTCAATTAATTTAAAGCTCTTTATTTTTTTTCGCTTCTCTTTCTTTCGTTATTTTTTGTAAGATCGACGGGGATGCTTGCTTGCGCTCAAGTTCAGTCGCGTTCGTTTTTATCAGTGACACATGACTTTTACACCTGGAGCTTCTACTTGCATCATTGCTAAAAACCAGGCCGAATTTGAGATCTTCAAAATGTAGCTACAATCCCAGTCAAAAAGCTTGAAACGCTTTGGATCCTTTGGATAATTCTGCTCCCTTTCGTTTGCTCCTGCCTTTTCCCTTTTTCCCTTTTCCGTCCCGTTGTTGATTGAAATCTGAGCAACGATCTTTTGTTATTTATAGAAGAAATACATATGAACAATACGGTGGCTATAATTTGTTCCAAAATGCAGAATTTAAAGCACATTTTTCAATAAAAGTTTGAAGAAAATGTTAACTGAGTCATGTGTCATGTTATTTTCGCCGTCCCGTGTTGTTTTAAGCGCTATTTTGCGAGATGAATATTTGACCTCGGCGGTTAGAACTAAAGAAGAAGACTCCTATATGTAGTTCTTCTATAAATAACAAAAGACAGGAGCCCATGCAAAAGATCGTTGCTCAGATTTCAATCAACAACGGGTGGTCTGCCCGATGTTGTAGCCACGAACCTTTGCAGTCACATCTCCACATTGCAAAGGGAAAGGAGTGTTCATAGGTGTTTCAAAGATTTTTTGCGAGGATTGTAGTGCCAGTGACATAATAAAATCAAGCTTTTAAATTATAACATAAGTGGTAAAATACTTACCAACAAAGCCGGCACGGTTTTTCCCCTTCCTACTGATTCCTTTACTATGAATGCGCCGTAGATGTCTCAGAGGTTTAAACAATGTTTTTGACTTTCCACAAAATGCCGGTCATATATTCGACGTCTTTGTCTGCGTTCCCTACATTCGTTCCAGCTGATGTTCCACCGTCAAAACTATGTTTGGACAGGACGGCAGTGGATCAATATTTGATGTTCCGTTGGCCTGCACTGCTGGATTCAGCTGTGTTTCGTTAGGCTCCTCCAAGAATAAAATGACTGTTATAACATGCAAGCGAAACTACTGTTTTCTTTTTTTAATTTGATCGCCCATTGGGAATCTTACACTCAAAAAAGGATTATGAATTTCGAAAAAAAAACTGTTTCAGTCGCGTACTAATATTGAAAAAAGAGGCAGCTCTCAGGCATGCTCTTTCCACAGATATAAAAAAAACCTGTCTGGTAGCGGTCTTAAGAGTTCTTTACCCTTTTACTAAAATTAAAACTACATTGCGATTTAACTTAAAGCGGGGTGCAAACAGCTCCAATTGTTTTGCATTGAAATTTCAAGTTATAGCAATTTGGTACTGACATCATAGATTTTCCCATCCTCATAAACAGTTCTTGCCTGTATTTGTTTCGGGTTGAGCTCCTGCGAAATGATTCCATTAAGGTGGCTGAACACAGTTTTGCGGGTGGTCAGCGGTAACTCGCGTGACTGCGAGTGTTTTAACTCAGACAAACAAACATGGCGGCGAAAAAGCAATTGTAAAAAGAAGACGATTTCTCAAAATCTACTCATTAAAATTTTGTGATATTTGGAGGAATTTTTACTTTTATAGTATTTTAGATAATGAGAACTTTAAAATGGAAGTCGAACAGACGATTTTTGTGACACATTTAATAATTACAGTACAATTATATTATTGATTATCTAACCCCTCTGTTAAAATTTGGTCAAATAAGTTTCAAATGGTTATGATTAATAGGCCATTTGCAATAAGAGGCATGTGACATCGTTTTTGTGAAAATGAAAGTTATATGATTTGCCTTCGAAAAACGATTAGTGGGTCATATCTTAAACAAAATAATGGTGATTTGGTTTTTCAAACCCGCACCATTTTCTTAAAATGAATAAGTTCGTAAATGGTCACGTGACCAAAATGTGAATTTTGAAATTATGAATTACCTCTCTGAACACAAATTTTGCACTTAAACTTCAAGGAAAATGTTGAAAAGATGATGTGATAACGTTAACAGCACATCTGAGCGTAACTATGAAACGTTGAACAAGATATAAGCAAGAAGTAATTTTGGCCGCCATGTTGGAGGGCAAGAGCATGCCATACTACTTTGCTGAAAAATCAAAGTGCCATAAAATGTCTCCCTTAAATGCGTTATCCTCTCAAATTTCGGGTGTAAGATAAATGATGTGCTCTAACAATTTTTGGCATCAGCAAGATTCCAACTCATTGTTTAAGGAAGCATTGGTCACGTGACCTCTTAGTGCAAGTGGCCTTTTATAGTAAGCTATGTGCAAGTTTATAGGAAAATGTAATGAGTGAATTTTCTGTAAACTGAGCAAAAGTGAAATTTTAAGGTTGTATTCAATCGTTCATGTTGCCATGGAAACTACGAAAATGTCAAATTTTACCTGTCAATCAAAATCTTTCATCAGTATATTTTTCATATGCCAAGTTTCAGCTTGTGAGCTGCGACCCTTCTCTTGCTATAATTTGGCAAATGACATACACTCACAAACTGCCAAAACTGTGTTCAGCCACCTTAAGCACCCACTTTTCAATAAGCACTGCCTTTCAAACGTGAAGGTGTTTTCGTCCAGTTAGCGTCCAGCCTTCAAATTTACGAATGTTATTGGTCCGATGGCAAAAAAAAAAAACTTAAGAATCTTTTGTTTTCACGTTGTGATTGGATAATCTTTTTCCAAGTACCCCGGTTTGAGTAGTCGCACTGTAAACCCGATGGTTCGGCATCCCGCGTCCCGTGCATACTTTCGATCCCCAATCTCGCCTCCCTTTTACTTTAAAATCCCTAATCCAGGCTTTTAAATAAGCGGGAAATCCCGCATCCCGAAAAAACCTATTGGGGAACCTCTTTGAATTCCGGTTTACATTATAGCTAAGTGACCGGACACTTTAATTTCAATATTTTCAGGTTATTATTTTGCGTTGTTCACACTGAACTGTCGAACCGCAATATTTCCAAGCAAAGCGAGTAATAAAACGACTCGTAAAACTTCCTCTCTTTTTCCAACTGAGTAACCACGCATCCATGCAGCCACGCCTTTGTCGTAAAGAAAATTTAGCGATTTTTTCGGACCTCGATTTTAGCGCTCTAATTTTTGAACGGCTAGGAGTTCACATTTTCGTACGGTTCGCGTTGTTCCGTGTGAACGGAACACCTCAGTCAGCAGGGGTACCAGACAACTCTTCTCTGTAAAATATCTGTTCGGAGAAGCAATTTTTGCCTACGAACTTTCTATTACTTGAGGACGGCTAAAAATTCTAGATGACCATCCCATTTATGTACAATTTTCGAAGCATATCTAATAAATTCCCTATGATTTTCTTAAGTTAAATTTTTCTATGGGCTCCTGATTTTTCACATTTCACTCCCCAAGATAGGCTATTTTTCGGAGAAAATGAAACCTAAAAATTTCGAATTCAAAAATGTGATGGAGAGAGGAATCTGAAAAAAGTTTTATTTTCGTAGTTAAATTGCACCTAAAATTTTCAACAAATTGATACTGAAGACCTTGTAATTCTGAAAAGACTCAAGTTCGGCCTAACTTAGATGACCGAACAGATGCAAATTTTATAGCGCCACCTAGAATGTATTTCTCGTGCTGTAAACGTACTCTGAATAGCCTTAAAAGTGTTTTCAATGCCGTTATTTAAGAGAAAACCATCGTTGGGTGCGCCTGACCTAGTGCGAATTTTCGACCGGTACTGGAGGGAGCCAAAGTTTCGTTGAAAAATTATAAGCCTCTCCTTAGCTGTTCAAACGGTGGTCAACACTAACCACTATCCGCGTTTTGTGGAATGCCACAGTCTTTCAGCTTTCATGGCTGCTCTGTTTCCATCGTAAACAACAACTACGTGCGATGAACAAAAAATCGGCAAACTGTTGATAACTTGGCCCAGTTAACAATCGCCAACTTGTAGTTCCGACTTGAGCTTTCCTTGCAGTTCATAAAAGTATTGTGGGTCATTGCACTACTTTAAAGAGATTTTTTTATGAACAGTTTTGGTTTGATTTTCACCAACTTCACATCTGAGTGAAACGGTGACAGTTACGTAAATTTATGCAGATTTGGCGCAACCGAGCGTGACGTTTTCGTTGTTTCTTTCCCAAATAAAATATTTCTTCATGGGCTATTGACCCGTAGCCCTTGCGGGCTACGGGTCTAATTGTTAATTAGTTTCCCTAATACTCATCCGATGGATATATAGTGATTAACCCGGAGGATAGCGCTATTTGGCTTCCTGGTCTCCTGCTTCGGTTACATCTCAAACTTTAGAAACTGGATCTGGTTTTTTAATGACCCAGAATTAGCGCAAAATTTAAATTCAAATCTGAGCGCTTATGAAGCACAATCCCGTACACTTTTTGATTTTTGGTAGTTAGTTAAAATCCGTAGGGATAATTCCCTTGAACAAAACAAACAGCCTTCGAACCCGATTACATCCGGATATTTACAAGACAGGCATGCGTACATTTTTAATAGTTTCACATAATAGAAATTTAATTTTTTTTTCATGTTCTCCTGTATTCGGATGACAAAAATGCAGCAAACAGCGAAACAATAGGCACGTCGAAACGATGTCTATGGTTATTTACTCATGAGGTTTATACCGTGCAAAAATGGGTTCTCTCTTCATGCCTAATTTCCTGAATACCTTCACGTAGGCAGAGGCAGGAAATGGCTTTTTATCAATAAGACTTCCGACCCGATTTTTTTCTAAAAGACAGCTGAAAAGATGTTCGGACAGTAGTCAGTATCTTCGGCCCCTGGGGCGAAATAATTGCCGGATTACCGGCCCTAATATATTGGCACACGTGTCGTGTAGAGGCGTAATTTTATGGATTGCGAAAAGGATAACATGACGGTCAAAAGACTCGGTCAAAACGGTTACAGATTAATCTGGCAGTTGTGTGACATAGTGAAGGGCATTAATTAAAGTAAGTGAAATTTCGGAAACAAGAGACAGCAAGGTCATGAAGAGTGTGACGAAACTGTCTCAACTTGGTTTGACTTGACTCCTGAAACTTTTTTTAAATAACGGATGTAGTTTCAGCCAACGAGCGTCGTCCTAAATGTCAATTCTCTAATTCTTTCCGCGTGACATCTCTATGCAAACTACGCTGTTGTCTTAAGTTTCAAGATAATTACTGAGTGATCGCTTTATATGGTTAGGCCATACCGAGTCGACTATAAACCTTTCTCATCCTTCGAAAGTGTCCTCGCCGGGATTTCAAGCGTGGATATTTATGCATGTGTCTTCAATTAAGATGGCGTTTTGGGCCAAGTCGTCGCAAAGACAAGCGAAAAACTCATGGAATGACTGCAGCGCCCATTATGAAATTATATTTACATTTCAAGGTGAGACAAAATTAGGAAAAGTTATTGTTAATTATTGATAGTTTAAATTTGCTATGTTTCTTAGGCAGATTCGTGAAGTTTGTTTCGCAGTAAATAATTTTAAAATATCTTGTTCTCGTTACAGTTTCTCCGTCAATTTTCGAACCGGTTGGTCATTCATGCGACTTCTTCGTCTTTGCAGTTAAAAGTCGCACCCCCCGCTCTTGACTGCGATAAGAAATGGCGTAACAGTATCCCTTACGAAAATTCTGCTAACTGGTAGAATAATTTCATCCCTGAGGAATCTCTTAAAAGAAAAAGCTTAACTCCTTAAGAACTCCGAAAATTTTAATACACACCTGAAAAATTCTACCAATTTTCTTATAAAAACGTTTTAACCGGGAGGGAGGGGGGGGGGGGGGGGAGGGGTGTGCACGTTGTAAATGCAATAGACCATAACCTTTCCGGTTTGACGGTCAGACCCACACACATCCATCATAGCAACAGAAGAAAAATAACAAAAGCTGTTTTGTTTCCTATTTGGGTCGGTAATTTAAAACAGGAACTTTCAAGAAATGAATTAGCGCATTAGAGTTTCGGTGAGTCTTTGCGAAGAAAAGAAATATGAATGACGTCAAAGAAGACGTCACGTCTTCGCAAAGGGGATTTGCCTACTTCTGTTTAACAGGAATACGACTGACTCATTAATTTCCGATTTAAAAGAGTGTGGATTAGTCTACTTTGAATCTTAAAACAACCAGAACTTTTCAGAAGAACATTATAACCTTAAACTGAAACTAAAGGTAAAAGCACAGTTTCCCTCATTATTTCCTCACCGAGGGTACCTCACGAAATTTTTTCTACGTCACCTTCTCCCCTTCTAATGGATAAAAACCCCGAGGGGTACTTCTCTATAAAAGTGACGGGGGTGCCCGGCGGAAATTTCGAGAACACCCCTAAAAGGTACCAGAATCTTGTTTTATGGGCGTGTCCCAAATTCTTTTCCACCTCTAAGAGGTACCAATTCAACAACAACAAATTATATAACTGGCACTGCAAATGCGAATAGGTTTTATTTCAAAAAATATTCAGATACCTGTCTTCCTTTGTTTTGCAGTGAAAGTATGGAACGACAAGTATCAGGGAATTTTAAAAAAATGTGCATTGGCAAACTCTGGCAGCAGTCATTTAGGTTTTAGCACCGTAAGCGGTACCAATCCACAAATTTAAACCCCTAAAAGGTACGACGAGCACCCCCGTCACTTTTATAGGGGAGCACCCCCCGGGATAAAAACTAGCTTTAAATTTGTTTATCTTCTTTGTAACCGTAAATTGTGGCCACTTTTTAAAGTGTTATTGGGTTCATAAGTGATTTGAAAGGGCTCTAATTTTGTTTCACCAACAATGCTTCCGTTTGCCCTCTTTGAATCGACCTAGTTTTCCTTCTAACGGACCCAAAAATAGATATAAGCATACGTTTTTTCCTGTTACATATGCGGAATCTTTGGATCCGGTCATTAATTTCCCCTCTGCCGTTCGACATTCGCCGACACGTACTGTTTATTTTTTACCATTTTCCTGCTGTAACTGAGGTCTAACTTTTGCGGGCTCTATAAAAGAAAAAAAAACTTGGCTCTCTGAACTACTTAAGTTTCGTGCTCTCACTTCCTTGAATTCACTTCACTTTGCCAAATATTATGGGTACCGGCTTGCATTTACGTCACTCCACCCAAAGAACCTCACACCTTTTTGACCTCTTTTGATGACATCAAAAAACTTTATTTATTTGCAGTTACTCTATTTCATATTTGACCTATAAATTAAACCGTCAGTTACACTGTTTATAAACAGCTAATCATCATTTTAAATAAAAATCGGTTACCGAAACGAAATTTTGCTTAAAAGAAAACAGTGAAGGAAAAAAGCACATGCACGTGGCGTTAACTGATCTCAGTCGATTTCACTGGATCATTGGATCATGGATATAATTCCTCACAAATTAAATGCCGCGGAAGCTATAAATAGGTGAAATAAATAGCTTGTGTACAGTTGCGAAACGTCGCTAACAGGATTAGTACTGACGTAGACAAAAATCTTACAAGTCCAGACTTATCGGTGCATACATCATACGATACTGCGCGTGGCTAGCGCGACACGCGTGTCAGGAAGTGCAATTTCGTGTCTCACGCTAGGCCCTACCGGATGCTGGCATTGCAACAAAACAAAATATAAATTTTAAATGAAAGCAGTGGAATACTCGTTGATGAGTGGTAGTGAGCCAGGTGATCTGTGACGTCATTGCGGGGGCCTGGGGAAAGAAATTTTAATGCCGTATCCCATAAACCAACGCGCGCACCAATTCAATTCAATTCAATCTGTTCCCGTCAGCTTTGGTTTATGGGATATGGCATTAAAATTTCTTTCCCCAGGCCCCCGCAGTGACGTCACAGATCACCTGGAGAGGGTTCTCAAAGCGTGCAAAAGTACATTATAGTTTGTCTGTTAGTCCTGTCAGAGCGATTTTCGTATGACCTTGACAAAAGGTTTCGGTAAGTGTTCGTTCTTTGTTTCATCAGCCAATGGATGAAAAGATCAAAACATGGCCTCTTTGTTTTCCCGCCAAACAAACCCTAATATGGAGAAGGCATTGTTCGATTGGCCAATCGTGTTGCAGTATGACGTCAAAGAAATTTCTAGAAAGTTCTTCGGGCATGAAGTTTGTTTACCCGCGCGTTCGCTTAGCCAACCAAAACCCAGGTGCGTTTGTATCCGTTTCATACACCAATCAAATCGCTCTATTTCCGTTCGTTTGTTGTTTCTGTTTTGTTCGCGCGTTTTCATTTCAAGGTCATACGAAAATCGCTCTATTTTTCTTAGAGAAACTCGGAGAGTGAGTGCGGGTGTTTATCTAGCATGGGCGGATTTAGCCGAGGGGGCCCTTCATTTATCTGACATATTGTTTTATTTCTTTAAGGGTTCCTTCTTCCAGAGCCTTAATTTCTGCAAACAAATGCAGCACATTAGAATAAGCCTCGGCCCCCTCTTTCTGAATTATTGTTTTTAGTATAATCTGATACATTTCTATTTGTTGTTGAATTCAGCTATTTTGGCTCTTCTTAGCTGCAAGTTTCAAGGCACGCAAGCTACCAGTATCACCACACCTTCACCTAGTTCATTGATATCGTCTTCACCAACTGGAGTGCAAAACAACAAAACAACTATCTATGCCTCCCTTAACCGAACTGAAACGGCTTCGTCATGGACGACGACAGTTATCATGTCTTCTTCTCCTTTCACTCCATCGACTGCAGGTGGAAAAAGAACCTCGACATCTTTGGAATATAATAAGATAGTGACCACATCAAGGATAATTGCGTTACCAACAATAATGTTATCTGTGACACATACGCTAGCAATTTCATCTGTATCCCTAAGGCAATCTAACACCACAACCACGCCCTCAGTATCAACGGGGCTACCAACCACTGTGAAAGGTCTTCCCGATATGAGGATCATTGCAGCGATAGCAGCGATCCTAGGAGCTATTCTCGTCGTGCTATCTGGAATTATTGTGAGTGACAATAAATCCTGACCTCAGTCGGTCAATGCAAACTACATAAGTTGGTTCAAAATTAAGAAAAGTGTTCGCAAAACTAATCGGTGATCTCTTGATCTTGTGAGTTTAAGTGCCCGGGAATGTGGGACTCAACGTGTTTTATGTTGACTGACTTGACTGTTAATTTTGAAAGTGTACTGGGAAAGTTTTATGAGGTTTAACTGTCTTGTGGTCGTCAGATCAAATTAGCACGGACTAATCCGCATCGCCTGTTACCGAGCTGCGAGCACAGACCATTTGAAAATTTTCCCAACCATCTTTCTTTCATCGCAAGTAAACTCCAGCCGGGTGAATAGAATAGGCAACTTTAATCCTTTTGAGGATTGAAGGACTGAAGCTTTTAATTAGGGAGTTTTGGCAACGACGACGGCGACGGCAAAGAGAACGTCAAAACAGCAGTAGGTTTATTCAGTAAAACAACAAGTTTGCACGTGCAACACTCTTTTTTGTACATTTCTTTGCTGTTGCTGCACGACTACGACGTGAAAATGCCCAATTTCACGTTTTGTGGAGGACGTAAACAAGCGACGATGAAATTTTCTTTCTCTTTCTAAACTTGAGTGCGGTCCCCAAGAAATCAACTCCAGGGAAATTTGCCTACATTTAACATTTTCAGAGAATCAGAATAAACGAGATAGAGTTTGAAAAACGCTAATTCATTTTAAAAGTGACGTTTTCGCTGCCGTAGCCGTTGTCGATGCTAAAACTCCCTAATGAGGTTTTCCCGCGTTGCTATACGTTCAGATTGACCAAAACTGTCCCCACAGCTACACTGTATACTGTGCGGCATACTGTGTGCTGCATAGTATACTGAGTAAATTATGGGCAGTGATAGACCGTGTAAAAAGCAATTTGTAATAACTGTCCATCGCACTTTTTAATAAATTAAGCTGTGGCAATTTGTAACACTTCCATCGCACTTTTGTGATAGACTTTTCGGGAGTTATTCAATTTACCTGGTTAACATTAGCATCTTGTCAAAAGTGTGAATGGTACCCCATAATCCAAAGTGATGACGTCATCAAGCACGTGACTTACGAATATTGCTTATTTCTCTACTTATTTCAAATAATCTAAATCACTTTTCATAGTCATTTATTTAAACTATAGATTGTTGGTTATATGACTCACGGAATTCTGTTGTACATACGCCTCGATCAGTATTAATTATAAAAGATGGTTTACATGCGATGGCAGCTACGGATTGACAAGTCACTTGGTTTGAAATCCGGCAAATTGCGACAGCTTGGTTTTTTAAAAAGTGCGCTGGACAGTTATTACAAATTACGACAGCCGATTACAGACTGCGATGAAATTTACATATTGCGACAAATGTCGCTCCTTATTCGTAGTCAAGCTGCCTCACTCTCGTCTCGTATCTTCATTGAGGCCTCGCGCGCCGCTTTCCGCTCGTAAGAAAGTCCTCGATGAGGTCTGGTATATATAGTTCAAGAGCTCCTAAAGTCATAATACATGTTTTTAATACATGTTTTTACATACTTTTTTCTGATTTAAGGTTTGGTCCATGTGTTTCGCGCATACCTTGGAGAGAAGACGCTCGTCACGTGTGCAACCAAGTGAAATGGGTGAAATAAACAGAAGTGTTAGTCAAATTTGTTGAGCACGTGCAGACAAGTTAACTAGCCGATCAGAGGCTTATGACAAACACTAGATTCCACGTGTAGAGAACTTAATGACTTATTTATTAACTGGTCAGTGGTATAACATGTGAAGAGAGGATATTGAATGAGTCGAGAAATTTTGCTGCCATCATCTCCAGGCCTGTTTCAAGAGAGATAGAGGTTTTGAATGCATGACTAGGAGGTTAAAAGAGGTGAAGCTACTTGGCTAAGTTCTTTGACCACAAGCCCTGGTCAGGACAATTGACCAGGACCTGGTTAACGACGCCATTGTTACAATAATACGACCAACCGGAGATTCATTGGCCCAACTGGCCAAAAAGCCCTAGGGACGAGGTTGGAAAGTGGGATCGGGGTATGGCCGGGATAGGTGTATGATACATTAGTAAAATCCAACTAGTGGTCTATTATCAATGCTCCGTTCTGATTGGTTGAGCTACTAGCAGGCTATATGTTATAGCCCACTAGTAGCGAAAAGTGCGGGCTTTTTGGCGGCAAAAAAGGATTAAAGTCTAGCTTTAACTAGCTAAAATTCTTTCATTCTCGATATTTTTGACCAACTAGTTGGATTTTACTAAAACAATTATTCCTCTCGCCCTCATGGCCTCTGATTCAATAGCCCATTCGGCCTTCGGCCTCATGGGCTATTGACTCAGAGCCCATTCGGGCTCGAGGAATAATTGTTAAAAAGTCCGGATTTGTTTTTTAGGATTTTAAAAAAAAATTAGAAAATTTTAGGATTTTTAGACGATAATGTTTAAAAAATACAGTTGTCGTGTTTTTGGCCTTGGTTATACCACATGAAATGTCAAACTCTACCAAATGCTCATTGTCGTTACCGTTTGTTTGAAAGATAAATCAGTGTAAACGAGACAAACCATTTACACAGTAAATAGATTATCATTTGGAATCAGTTTGAAGGTGTTTGCATGCAATTTGGCCACAGGAGCTGTTGTTAAATAGCACAGGCCACAAGAATCTCGCATTTTATGCAAATTATGTGATTATTTCGAAAAAAAAAAAAAAAACAAATTGGGATAAATCGGGGTTTTTAGAATAAATTCCGAGATTTTTAGAGATAATTTTCGGATAGATTTTGAGGCCATATTTCGGGATTTTTGTATCTAGGCCTGGGACCTGTTTCTCGAAAGTCCCGATAATTAACAGGCCCTGTAAGCTTTCTCCGTTTTCATTGAAGATCGAGGTTTCAATAGTTTTGCATGTAACATGATAAAACTATCAGTTAATGAAGCAAAATGGAGTAGTTTCCTAGCCAGAACCAGCGCTCTTATTCTTTATATTTCGATTTGAATATTTGATTTCGGGCCCGAAAAGTTACCGGGACTTTCGAGAAACGGGCCCCTGGGCCAGGATATTTAGGGCGAACGTCATTTCATAGGGTACTGGATCTGACTCGTCCCCAGTCGTCTTGGGGACGAGTCAGGCACCTTAACGGGCCTCACTATGAGGGAATGATTAGCCTCAGTTCCAGGCGTTCAGATAGTAGAGCACGGGAAAAAGTTCACAAAGAAAAAAAAAAAATATCTGAAAGCTAAGCCTGGAACAGGATAGGAAATGATAAAAAATGAAGCCTCGAAACCTTTAGCCTCAGCTACACTAAAATGGCTCTCTCTAACCCCGAGCTTATTTATCGACCTTTAGTAAATGTCCGTGGATATCTCCCTGTCTTGTGCAGAGTGATCAACAATTTATATTATGTTTTCTGTAGGGCATCTATATTACAACTCTTCGTTTTCCTTGCATATAATATATTTCACAAAGAGACTAAGTTATATTGCAGGAGTTTCAGAAAGAAAACTTTAATTGTTTGTTGGGGCTGAAACGGCATAGTCCGGTTCAAGCTCTGAGATGTAAGTTATAGTACAATCTTATTATAAACTGAAGTCGTGTACATACTTAATATCTAATTTTCATTAATAGTCCCGGAACAAATAAAAGCTGCTGAACACGGCGGTAAAATTTTTAGAGCCACTCGGCTTAATTTGTTCGTTTCAAGACTGCGTGACCAAAAAAAAAAAACGACGGGCTCTGAGGACGAGAATGGTCAGACGGTTTATAGTTGACGCGCCGATATGCGAGCGTTTATTGAGATCGCAAAATGACCCAGGCAGCGGCTCCTGGCCTGGAAAAATCAAAACCGCACGACTACGAAGGCACCAAGGACTCCGGACTGCGGACTAAGTATAACACACGGTTCACTTCCTTCGCTTTTGGTATTTTATCCCGCTCCCAAGAGCATTCGACATGATTCGAGTGATAGAATTTGAGAGTATAAAGGAAGAAAAATGGGTGTAAAGTGCTTGTTTTTTTTTTTTGGTCTGGGTCGTAGTTTTAAAAACGAGAGTTCAATGTTGTCGGAAAATGATTTGAGGACCAGGTTGCTGGGATTTACAATTTTTAAAAGCACGGGAAAGCTTTTCTGGTACTCTAACGTCATTGTGTCCCATGGGGTCTCCTTTATATAAGCCGTATTAATTAATGTACATGTGTGCCGGCTTAAAGGGTATGGTTTTTGCGCCGCCGCTTTGGCAGGTCCGTACCGAGACCGCGGTCTGTTAGCCTGTTCACAGACCCTCTATTTTCTCTTCAAAGTCCGTCGAGCGCGCGTGATAAAAAATAAACCGCGGGGGATTTATTGACCGCCAGCGCAAAGGGGTAAGGGTGGGAGAAGAAGAACATATATAAAATAGGTTATTTATTTTTCTTTCTAGGGCTCCGCGCTCGCTCTCGCGCACGCCGATGTTTTCCAGAAGAACGAAACGAAAACTAAACAACCTTTGTGTACAGCGGTCTGTAGTCTTTGCTTTCTACTCAGCCAGGCTGCTGACTCAGTCCATATTTTTGGTACCCAGTCCGCAGTCAGCTGCCCTTGTGACTGACCGGAGGAACCGAGAGACTTAAAAGTCCTTCGTAGTCGCGCGGTTTTGCAATTTGATTTCTCGGCTAGCTGGTTCGCTTTACGACGTCGACCCGACGAAAACTCGCTGGCAAACTAAACCTTTCTGCTTTTCATGTGCAAATAGTATATTCTCAGGCTAACAAGCCCGTGAACATGCATGATCATTTGCATATGAAAAACAAGAAGGTTTGTAAGTATCCACGCTTCTTTTCAAAAAGGTCAGGGTAGTGAGCCTGACACAACTGTAAAATGGCCCATTAGATTGAAAAAAAAAAAACACTGGAACCCAGGGTAGAGCTAGTGTTGCCGGTCCTGAGACGACTCCTGTGACAAAGGGTAGCCGGTAGCCTTTGCCTACCGCAGTCACTGCGGGCTCAACTTCCTTATTGCAGATTTAGTAGCAAATTCTCTTTAACGGCATGATGATTGATATTAAATTTTCTGACTTAAAAAAAATGTTCTGTGCACTGTGTGTGTCATTATAACGCGCGTAAAACCGACACTTTCTCATAAGTTCGAATAACACAGGCGGCACCCAACGTCAATTTTCGAAAAATATCTGTTTGGAAGACGATTTGAGATCTAGAATTTTCGGAACATTTGTTGCAAAATTTCTTGCTTGCCTGCCTCTCCTAGGATTTTCGAACATCTAAGAAATGGTATAATTGCCCATTTTTACGGGTTTTTTTACTCTAAAAAGGTCACCCAGAATTTTTGGGAGCCTTTTTTCTGGCTGAAATTTTCGAAAAGGTAAGTTTTGATCCCTATAATTTTCGGATCACTAGACTTTCAGCTAGGAAATCCGAACAGATGAAACATTTTTAGGGAATAAAAATATGCTCATATCTACCGTTTAAATACTAAAATACGTTTAACAATGCTATGCTTAAGTGGTTTTGAACAGTATATTCTCGTTGGGTGCCCCTGATAACAAATATTTAAATGGACTAATAAACCTGAACAATGATTGTCAGGTTTGTCTCTTGAAAATTAACAACATTGTGTTTGTTTACGCTCACAAACTCTTTTAGGTTTAGCTAAATTTATAAATTAAGAATTGTGTAAAATACGACAGAGTCGAATGGAGTACACCTTAATATATTGGCTATGTATGGCTATGTAGGGCTATGTGTGGCTATTTATGGCTATGATGGCTATGTTGGGTTATGTACGGTTATGTTGGGCTATGTATGGCTATTTACGGCTATTTAACAATTATTCCCCGAGCCCGAATGGGCTCTGAGTCAATAGCCCATATGAGGCCGAAGGCCGAATGGGCTATTAGGGACCTTAAGCAACCTAGACGACGAGCCCAGTGGACGACGACCGGAAGTGTTCTCACGAAGCCGGCAACTTCTGCGCATGTCAGTGATGTCGTCCACATGGTGTTCAGGACGTGACATCTGTTGATTTGCCGTCCTCAGGTGAACGTGAGCATTCAAAGCAATCTTTGACGTTTCTGTGCCCATTTTACCTTGTTTAATACCAATGCTTGAAAAAAGGAAACCTTTTTTGTACTTTTTGCCGAAGGTTGGGCCGTTGGAGGAAAGATTTCGAGAGATTTTCGGTAAACCGTGAGCCGTGGTTTTCAATGGCTTCGGAGGGAAAGAACCTGTGAGTAAAAGTAAAATGTTTATGTTCTCCTTAAATGCTTCTGAACTGTAATCCGTTTCCAGAAGTACTATTTAACTCGAAAAGGAAAAGGCGTTGATATTCGGGACCCTTGCATGAAAGAGACCGGTTAAAAATTCCAAGGAAAATCTCTCGAAGCATTTTCATCCACACTGTTTTTTTTGTTTATGTGTTTTGAGATGTACATGTCTGCCTCTCGAAAGCAAGATTTTCATTATATTTCGTATATACCGTTTCCAGTAAACTTGATCAACGTCAACAGAGTCGTATATCCGTAGTAGATAAATGAATGGGACTGTACGGAAATCTTGCCTCCGGCAATTAAGTCCTGTAAAATGTATAGGACAACAAAACCATTTCTGTACTGTTTGATTCTCGATTGATTCGATTCAAACCTTTTCATTGATAAACGGTTTACTGATTTAAATCCTTCGGAGAGTAGGAAAAGTTCTTCCTCGTTAATTGTGTTGTTCTCATCGCTAAACTAAAGAAGTAACTCTCGTATTTCTTTAAACGAAGCCATTCAGTGCAGTCTACCTACTTCGGCAACGAGCCGAGACGGGAGCTTGCTTAAACATTTGTTTTTCCTGCTTTGGACGACGTTCTCGACCCAGACCTCACTCGTCTTCTCTCGTCGTCGTCCACAAACTCGTCCTGGCTGCTTAAGGTCCCTATTGACTCAGAGGCCATGAGGGCGAGAGGAATAAGAAAACTGCTATCCGAAAAGTATAGAAGAAATAGCAAATGTCGCAAAAATCGAAAAAGTAACAAGAATTGTTCCTGCTATGTGAAAAGATTGAATTGAGCAACAAATATGGAAAAAATAGCAAGAATAACAAATTTAACTTAATTCTACACTTAGAAAGAGAAAAGGTCAAGAAGGGCTTCGAGAAGTCCGCAAATTTCGCAAAAATCGCAAAAGTAACAAGAATTTTTCTTCCTATGTGAAAATATTGTGCAACAAATATGGCAAAAATAGCAAGAACAACAAATTTAACAAAATTCTACACTTAGAAAGAGAAAAGGTCAAGAAGGGCTTCAGTAAGTCCGCAAATTTCGCAAAAATCGCAAAGGCAACAAGGGCAAGGAGAGCCTCGAGAAAGCCGCTATCTAAAAAGACTGAGTAACGAATATGGCAAGAATAACAAATTTTGCGAAATTCTACATTTAGAAAGGGAAAAGCCCAAGAGGGGCCTCGACAAGGCCGCAAATTTCGCAAAAATCGCAAAAGTAGCAAGAATTTTATTGCTATGTGAGAAGATTTAGTAACAAATATGGCGAAAGGCCACAAATTGCGCTAGAGTAACAAGAATAGGCGAGAATTGTTGAAGGGCAAGAAGGGGCCAAGAACATCCGCGCATCACTGTCTTTCCCTAATACTAATGGTTGTCTTAACTGGGCTAAGTTCTTGTCCAGTAATTTTGTAATGCGTTCCATTTTCGCGAATGAAATCATCAGTTACAAACGTGAGACTATTTGTAATTACTGTCAGTTGCAAAATACTGTAATATCAATCTGTGTATCCTTCGTTCTTCCATCAACGTACAGTTTAAATGCATAAAAAGGAATGTCGCTCGCAGAAGGGGCAAACTTTAAGCAATAAAAGGGGGTGGTAGCCGAACTTTTCATGGCCAAGAACCCACCATAACAATCGTTCCAAAATATCAAGAATAGCACATTGGGAAAAAAGAAAACGGGTCATCAGACCCGCGCATTATACATGAATGTTGCTGCGCAATACCAGAAACCCATGGCAATACCCATAGGTTTTTAAACAGGGATTGTAATAGACCTCTACTTACATTGGGTGCTTTCCATTTTGCCAAATCAACCAGTTAGAAACCAGTGGAATTATCGGAGAAAATGGAATGACGTTTTTCAGTTGAAACAAGTTTCCAGTCAAATCAAATCAAGCAATCCATTTACATTTCAACCAAATTTTGACCATTCCTAAGCAAAGAAGGACTGGAACGTCAATTTTGGGAAATGTGACAGTTTTTCTAAATCGGTCAGTGTAAAACGAGACTGCGGACTGCGGACCAGGGGTAAACTGCAGACTGTGTGTAAAATTCAGACCGCAGACTGAGAGTAAAACGCAGGCTGGGGTAGAATGCAGACGAATATAAACTGAAGATTGAGTTCAAATAATGCACCTCTTCCAAAGAGCTGTTTTGGGTTTAAAATAATCAAAATTTATGTGAGACAAGAATCAAATAAAAGAAAACAACAACAACAACAACTTTTCGTGCTATCTGAAAGGGAGACGTAACAATTAGGATTAATTCCTAGGAAATTTACATCACAGAGAAGAAAATTGAGTTCAAATAATGCACCTATCAATGGTTTGCCCAGGGATGAGGGGAGGGGAGGCAACCCACGGGAATAAGACTTAGTGAAACACATGTAGCCAGGGAATTTGACATCCTGAACTTCCCCAGGGTGGGAAATTTGGCACAGCCGCCACCTTGGAAAGTGGAGGACTAGGGAATGAGTAATAAGAAGTCCGCCATCTTAGAAAATATCCAGTTGTCATTTGGATGACTTTCCCACATTTTGATATGTTCATTTCTTTGTCAATAATGATGGCAGAACAAAAGTTAGCAATATATTCATTTGTTGCTTTTTAACTTTTTGAAGTTTTATGCCTGCCCTGCTACAAGTTTTTGATATAACGAAAAGATCAAAAAGTCATACTGGACCACCGTTAATTAGTATCTGTAGACGCTCAGTGCTGCATTAAAAGACTATAATTGTGAATGCCTATCAGTTCGCCCAGGGGTGGGAATTTGAATTAAAATGGAGACCCAAGGGCGATCCTACATCTATTCATGTCTAGTGTTATCAGTCGGTAGATTCCAATACGGATTATGGCAGCAGCTGATCTACAAGCTACAAGAAAATAAGCAGACATGGAGTAATGTTTTTATAAATAATTTATAATAACAATTTCAGCATTTCGATTGCCTTTGAACGTTTCACGTTAACCCCAACATTTTGCTTGTCAACGAAAAATTAATTCTTGCACATTTATTATCATTTACACTCAAAAGAATGTTTGCCCCTACTTTGGTTTTGAATTGTTTTGTGCTACACTTCTAGCTAGTTTGTTAATACATAACAGAGACAGGAAAAAACCGTAAAAGCCGACAATAAAATCGAATCATAATTTTACTTGCCTTCAACTGTCCACACTGGCACCAAAATTAATCCAAGGAAAATTCTTCCTTGCACTAACAGTCTGTAAAACAAAAAAATTTATAACATAGTAAAGATAGTAGTCTTCTCAAGTGGACTGATTTGCAACATACGAGAACAGCCGTTGTATTTGCCCCCTGGAATATTTTTTCTATACCATTCCTGAGAGTCAAAACAATACAAAGTTCCAACGGCCAAATGCGATAGCTGCATACATGAATGCTGTGAATTAATCCGCTCCTCCTTCTTGTCGAATCACTGATGTTGACTCTCTCGCAACAAAGTAACAAACCACTAACAAAGTGCCTCTTAGTAGGTACTTAAAGTTAGTTATAATCAGTTTGCAACTTGTACAGCATACTACACTGTAGCTTTCCAAAGAAAAGATTAATATATTACACCAGGCAGGGACACATTGCGGTATCTCAAGATTAGTTAAGGAGAATGTTACTTATTGACATTATGTTTTCTTTTCAGAAACGCTTCTAACCAAAATAATTATCAAACCGTTTTCTTTTTTAATAATCCTCACATTTTTTATCCCTTCTAGTTCTCACCGCTTTCTAATTTTTGTAGAGTTACTTAGTAACCCTAACATTCTGCCGACTCTGCGTTATTTGACTAAACTGGCGTCGATGACACAACTAGAAAAGATAAGCGGGGAATCCTTCACAAAACGAATTTGTAAGAAAGGGTGAAAAATGTTGTACAAAAAATACGTGAGCGATCTTAATTTATAAACTTCTACACAAAGTTCCTGTATTCAGTTAGTTATGATATAACTTGTTCCACCCACACTGTCTTAGCAACTGAACCTGGCTAATAATGACAGTATAATAAACGTACAATTATTTAAGCAATAGACCACACTTTCTATGGGTTTACCGGCGTGATAACCCACGCGGGATGTTGGGAGACACGAGAAAAGCTTGTAAATCACGAGCCGAAGGCGAGTGATTTACAAGCTTTTCGAGTGTTCTCTCAACATCCCAAGTGGGTTATCACGCCGGTAAACCCATAGAAAGTGTGGTCTATTGCTTTTATAAAAAAACTTTTAGTAGAATGGAGTCTTTTAGGTAAAAAATATGGTTTTAGTACCGTGATCAAGTCATGTCTTCTCTCTAAAGTCATCATAAGCCAATCATGACTCACGATTTAATAGCGCTGAACTTTCTCAAAACTCAGTTCAGTCAAACAACAAACAGCAGCACTTCAAAACACGAGTTTTTGCACTCATTATATGATAACTCATGAAAGCTGTTTTACAGGAAAAGTCGATATTCATTCATGCGAACGTACAATGAAAGAGTAAGTTCATGGTTTGTTCACGACAGAAGTAGAAATTAATTGAACATCAGACTGCACGCAGCTGTATTTTGTTGAGTCGATCCGTAAGAATTTCGTGCTTACATATGGAACTGGCAGCTATTGTAATGGAGGACTTCATTCACATTTTACAAGCCGCAGTGGTTTAGCATCTGTTTTCTGGACTTTATTATGATTAAGAATTAGAAATGCCTCGGTAACGACGTGGCTGCATTTGCGAAGTTGTCGCATGTAACTTTATATGCACGTACAGCGACCGATGAAAATATGTCAGTGGTGGAGAAAAGTTTCTTTGCCGTAGCCACATATTCGCGTTAATATTTGTCGATTTGTAAAGTCAGGTGGTTTGAGGTAGGTTATGACATCGATATCACCGAAAGATTTGTGCAAATGTTGGAAAAAACCAGCCCGAAAATCTGACATCTTTCATCATCGTTGGCAGCTTGTTTACAACCCGCAGCGGCCGATTTTGTACTATACCTTGATCGGAGATCTCTTTTTGGAACAATTTCTTTCATTAAGGATTTTTTTTTGGACATAAAGTGAATCAAGAATGCTAAAACTATCCGTTTTGTTGCTGGTTGGCGCATGGTTAAGTTTTCCTGGAGACTTTCTACACCAGAAATTCACACAGTTGTTGTCTTTCTCTGCGATTTGGCATCGTCGTGAAATGTAAACCGCTTTCCAGCTTTGTACTTCATCTATCGGTAGCGACGTTAAATGTCGGCTGTTTTCTCAAGCTACCACTGCTTAGGTTATTTCAAAGTACGATGAACAGTTATTAAATATTGTAACATTTTTTTATTACAATGTGCGACACAGCTCATTACAAATTGCGACAGTGCACTGTTGTTTCAGTGCTTTTGCCGACGCTTTTGCCGGTTTTGGGAACGAAACGCTTGCTGCTCGAACGTGCCATGATGTTTTGATAATTAAGCTATTGAAAATCAAGGAGAGAAAGGGTGTGTAACGTTAGCATAGAAAAAATGGTATTGATGCAAAAATTGTTTCCAGTACAATGATTACTTGGGCTTTAAATTATTGACGTTAACTTTGTCGTAACGCGCAATTAATTAAGCCACCACTGAGATAAATATATGTTTAATTTTAATGCCATGCATGATTTTATTGGTTTCGTATAATTGAAACTCAAGATATGACGGCCTTTGGATTAAAAGAGATGAATATTTTTGGCAACTTGCTTCACCATATGGACGCAGCTGGCTGTATGTGAACACAGGTTATAGTTAGTTTGGTTTATAGCATGCTGTATTCGAATCCACACAAATGTCTTCTTTTTTCTGATTCAAAAAGGAGAATAAAAGACCGTTTTCCTCGTCCTTTTTAATTTTCACTGAACAAATCTCATCACGTTTGATAACTCGGAACCTGTTTGATGTCTGGAAGACTGCGCGCGTGAATCCAGCTGATTGGAGGAGAGTTAGTGATTGTTCCCTGCCGTTCTCTAAAGTTCGCACGAATGAGAATCTTATCACAAGTGATGATCCTAGCGGTTGACGTCCTTGTAAACTGATGGTGAAAAGGAATGACGCCCATTCGCGGTTTCAAAAGGAATTCTAAGGGCGGCTAGAGGATGACCCGTTGCACGGAGTTGACGGGCGTCTGAACGTGACATGGAGCGACGATCCGTATCAGTGTCATCCTTATTTCTGAACTGCGAAAGGTGTACACTACTGGATTCATGGAACTGTTTCCGTAGTGAAGAATCTTTGCGAATTCCACCAGATACAAAGGGCTCATTCCTCTAGGAACGCATTTCAGAGGGGGGCAGAAGATGAATAGCACCGAAAGCGTGAAAAATGGCAGCCAAGACAGCAGAAATAAACTGGTGACAATCAGAACAGTTTTCGCTGTTGCTCGTTCATTTTGAACTTTTTTCTGGATGGAGCTGACAGAATAAGATCGTCGACGAATGTTGAATAGTTTCACGTTTTTGTAAATGTTGGCGTACATGGAAATTATGATTACTAGTGGAACAATGAAGCCAGCTGTTGTAGTTAGCAGCCCTCGGTATCTCGACCATGAATCTGATTTGAAATCTGTAATGAAGATGCCCGCTACAATCATCCCGTACATCCAAACTGCAACAAGAACAAACTGGTAATAACATTTTGGAATGACACGGTGTCGCAAAGGTTTTGAAACAGCAATGTTTCGCTCCACGCTTATGACTGTAAGGTGGGCAATCGATGTAAGTGCACTGAACACGTCGAAGAACGTGTAGACTCGACGAAACTCCATGTTTGCTGCACTTGGAAAAGAATTGTTCAGGTCGTAGATCAGGAAATACGTCCAGGATGGTATAGAGATAGCTCCAACTAGAAAATCTGAGATTGCCAGGCTCGCGAAAAACATGTTGGTCGTAGTGCGGAGCTTATTGTTGCGTTTAAAGGCTATAACGATCAATGAGTTGCTCAGTATCACCAGCAACGCTAAAAGAGTGTAGATAAATACAAAAATAAGCGTTTCCTCTTCTGTATGGCGGAACTTGTTGGCCACTAATAGTCGACTTGGTTTCAGCAATGAAGCATTGGTTGGAGTCAGTGATGTTTCAAAAGAAGAATTACATGAACTCGAGACCAAGTTTTCCATGTTTAGAATAGTTTGTGATATTCTCTTTACATCCTCCTCTTTACAATGCGCAGCGACATCTGAAGAAAGAATTAAATAAGGTGATTCGAATCATAATTATGGAAATCGTTTGAAGAATATTTAGGACTTCACTCAAAGTTGAAGTATTCGGCAACATTTATGACACGTATGGAACACGGAAGACAAACTTTCAATCATTAATATAAATTTTCTTTCTCACATGCATGCCCGCTGGGTAAATATACTTTTCCTGTTACATTTGCATTTTCTTCGCAATTTCTCCCTTTTAATTACTACTTTTCTTGCTGGTCGAATTTCGAATTTACGAGAAAAGTTTATTTGAACTTTCACACTCCTTCCAGGTGATCTGTGACGTCACTGCGGGGGCCTGGGGAAAGAAATTTTAATGCCGTATCCCATAAACCAAAGCTGGCGGGAACAGATTGAATTGAATTGAATTGGTGCGCGCGTTGGTTTATGGGATACGGCATTAAAATTTCTTTCCCCAGGCCGCCGCAATGACGTCACAGATCACCTGGATTACTTTAAAAGCTCTGGCAGTAATAAAATGTGGAAACGAACGCTTTTGATATTAAGAAAGGCTGGGTAAGTAACTTGTGCTGTTTTTTAGCCTTTCTAAAATCATTGTTTGCAGATCAATAGCCGGTTTTGCTTATGGCTCGTGGTCCGGATGCCTTTTTCTATGGGTTTACCGGTATAATAAACCATAGGTTTTTGACCAATCAGATCACGCGTACTATCTCAGTTATTTTATAAAGTGCTATAGTTGCTAAAAGCGTTGTAACTGTCACAAAAAATGTTTAAAAAGCTAAAACATATAAAGCATATTTTAATAGACGTATTGTTTCGGAAACTAGAGCACAACGGTAGCTTTCTTCTTTATTAATTAATTACCTCGGTTTACTGGATGAAAAAATAACAAATTTAAGCTGCAGGCTAAGCTTAAATCAGGCTGTTATAATTTATCTGTTAAATAACAAAAGCAGAAACATCGCACAAAAAGAAATTAAAATAGAGAATAGAAATTATTCACGACAAAATATTTTTTCGTAAAAGTTTTTCTTTTTTTATAAAATCAAATAAGTGCAATGAATGTGTGAACTTAGGATATATAAATGCCTGGTACTGAAAAGAAAAAAAAACTTATCTCATACTCAGAGACACCTGCTAAATGTTTAAAATGGTTTTTCGCAAACCTTAGTCAGAGCTTTTGCTTACTAAGAAACAAAAGACCAACTGAAGGTTAAATGCGAGATCAAGAATGTTAGCTTCTTTCAAGAAACCGGAGAAAACTTCAGTTTCTGTCTTGTCCCCTCGGTAGGGTATATACAAACATTTTTTGTAATTTTTTTTGTTTAATATAAACACGTTTTTCATTTTCGATGCATTAATAAGTTTCAGCAAATTTTTAATGTGGCCAAGAACCTGGAAATTTGACCCAAAAACAATAAAAGTGGGAACCTTTTTGACCTCTTGGTTAGTTCGTTAATAAGAATTTCTCTAAAAATTTGAAATATATTATAAGGATCTCTAGCCATTTTAAACAACTACCTTTTGCCTTCTAAACTGTGCGTTGAAATTAGTTTGCATCTACTAATTGTGAGTTGGGCGTAATGAAAAGTTCCGCTGTTTGAATCAACAGTCAAAATGTCAAACAACATTGCTCACACAATGCAAACAGGGCAGAATTTTACACAAAGTTATGCATGTTACCGAGTTCAGATAACTTTAAAAAATGTTCTTATAAAAGGACTGAATTTTCCATTAAATTTAAATTATTTCAGTGTTATGTTTTCACATTGGCACGAGAAGGAAATAATTCTAATAATACACTTTGAGATACGTTCAGGTACTTTATCTGTGCCTTTTTTTCTTGAGGAAGATATTTAATAAAACAAAAAAAAGTGTTGATACCAGGTTACTAAGTACCTTGTAAAAAGTGCGATTATAGCATTGCTTGCAGAAGAAACTTTCTCGACAATAAAACAAATCTAGCTTTTGAACAATGTTTTATTAAACTGTCACCTGCAACCAACCCTATAACGGTGAACTCAAATGACGCTGACTCAGTGCCATTCAGAATAAATAAAGTACAGATAATGTTCTTTGGTGGTGGACGAAATTGACGAGCCAGTGAGGCTACAACATTTTAGGTTAATCGAAAGTTAATATAAGTTCTTTATTTTCTTTATTCTTAACTGCTAATGTCAACATAGACTAACATAAATGAATTTGTACTTCAAAGTCCAATGTTTCGCTTGAAAACTATATATGCAATTTGTACAGCGATACTAGCTTTCCATAAAATACCAAAGATTAATATATTAACAATTGAGCTATCGGAACGTTATTTAGGGAAAGTTGTTACTTATTGACATGATGTTTTCTTTTCGGGAAACATTTAAAACCGAAATTTTCTTTTTTACAAATACTACTCTGCGTCATTTGACTAAACTGACGTCGATTGCACAACTATTAATAATAGATAATCGGGGAATACTTAACAAAAAGAATTTGTTAGAAATGGCGAAAAATGTTGCACAGAAAATACGTGAGCCAGCTAATAATATGATATATTTATTATATAGACACGAGTGTTTTACTGGAAAATATACCACTCGTAAAATTCATAACAACTACATCCGGGACCCGAGTGGTTTATTTTCCATAATCTCACACGTGACGTAATTTTGGTAATTTCCCTGTATTATTTTATCGACGTCTTTTAGTCTATGTAATAAAAAGAACATTACACGGCGGCTTGAAGATATGAATTTTATTTTCGAGTGGCAAAACAATATTTTACGAACGAGCGCAGCGAGTGAGTAAAATATTATTTTTGCCACGAGAAAATAAAATTCATATCTTCAAGCCGCCGTGTAATATCCTCTATATCAAATTTTACACAAAGTTCCTGTATTCAATTCAGCTAGTTATGATATAACTTGTTCCACCCACAATGTTTTAGCAACTGGGCCTGGCTAATAATGACAGTAATAACCATGTAATTAGTGGTATAGTCGCTAAAAGCGCTGTAGCTGTCACAAAAAATGTTTAAAAAGCTAAAACATATTTAATAGACGTATTGTTTCGGAAATTAGAGCACAAAGGAAGCTTTTTCCTTTATTCATTTCCTCGGTTTTGTGGATAGATGAAATATAACCAATTTAAGCTGCCGTTTAAACTCTAGTCAGCCTGCTATAATTAATTTGTTTTTAAATAACAAAAGCAGAGACTATCGCACAAAAAAAAAAACATTAAAATATAGAATAGAAATTAATTTCTTGTCTTGAAATTTTTTCGTTTTTTATAACTTAAAATGAGTGCAATGAATGTGTGAACTCAAGATATAATGCAAAAGACATGGTACTGAAAAGAAAAAAATTGTTATATTACTCAGAGCCACCTGCTAAAACAGTTTAATTGATAAAGCAAGTAGAAAATTTGTAAATTTTCGCAAACCTTATAATTAATTTAAGGCTCTTGCTCAACAAGAAAAAAAAAACTAAAGACTTCGTATTTTAGTGGCAAGTACCTACGAGTGCAAAACTGGACGAAATACCACTTAAACCGGCCAGGACCAACAAGACGAAGTTCAGTCAAAGATGTATTAGTTTTGTTTTGTTATATTTTGACTTCTAGGCTATTTAAGTTGGATAGGTTTTTTATAAGAAACAGAGGAATTTTGTAGTGGAAAATAAACCAGGACAAGTTTATAGACATATTTATATTTAGTATACATGTTACTAAAACAGTGGATAGTGTTTTTCGCGTGCTCTGATTGGCTGCTCAATCAGTGAATATCCTGCACTATTCACTGATTCACCTCCAGTTCTTCCGAGCGAGCGACGCCAAACTCGCGTAGGTTGCGAGCAAAATGCCTTCCCGGTTTCTGCCATAAAAAAAAAAACAAAGAAATTTCACAACTAATCAAGCAAGCTGTTCCCGAAATACACGAAGAAGGTGACGAAGTTCGATTTGGAAGTTTTAACAGGTAAGGCTTCGTCTTTTTGACTAAATTTATCACTAAAACTGGTGAAAAAGTTTTTTGTTTACAAATACGTACAAATTCTGAGCTTAAGTCTTGCGTTACTTTAATTAGTTGACTTGTTTCATAAATAAGCTTAAAACTAAATTTAATGATCTTTTTTTTACAGAATGATTACAAAAGTTGCCCGCAAGAGCTAAACAAATCCCGTTAAAAGTTTTATTTGTCGACAAGAAAAAGCCACGACCGCGGCCGTTCGGTCATTGCACGCCAAAACTGTAATCGTTGACAACAGTAAATGAGTTAAAAATCATCATTTTTCTGCTCAATTCTCTCACTGTTTTAGTATATACTACAACAATTATTCACGGAATTGGAGGTGGCTAGTGGTGTGGTCATTTATCGAGGCCGCGAAGCGGCGATTGAGGTAAAAATCCACCACCAGTCACTGACACTAGCCACCGACACTGTTACATATACATGTTAAGCGGCCATCCTCGGGACTTTGAAAAGTGTCCGCTCAATAGAGGTTGGCCGCTTAATGGAGGTACAATATAAATTGGATAGGAATGGCAGTAAACATGATTTTATTGACTCTATATAGCAAAATGCTTTTAAAAAGTGAACATATATGAAGATAATTCCAAAATTGATTGTAACAAAAACATCAAGTGTACTTCCAGCCCATCAATAGTTCTAGCTCTAAGACAGAGGGCACCTTGTTGAAATGTACAGTATTTCTTCGGGTTGATGTACAAAACAAATGCAAAAAAACATCGTTGACAAGTTTCTTAGGCCTTTTTGCATCAACAGTGTAGTATGTGAAAAAATTTAGCTCAAGATATTTCATGGAAAGATAATTTGCTGGCCGCTTAATGGAGGTAAAAAACCATATAAATAATACACTTGCGACAGCAAAAAGGTGGCCGCGGCCGCTTAATAGAGGTGGCCGTTGAATAGAGGTATCAAATACAGCAGTTTACTGACAAATGAATCGGGACTTTGGAAAGTGGCCGGTTAATGGAGGGTGGCTGCTTAATAGATTCCGGACTGTATCTATTATTCAACTTCACTCAGTAGAGTACAAATAACGCCCAAAACGAGTACAAATACCACTATGTCCAGGATCGATCGTGTTAGCAAACATTTGTTAGCAAATGTTTTTTGCAATTGTCGCAAAAGAAATAATTGAGAAAAAATGATGTCAGAAAATCTCTTACAACACGGATAACAGAAAGACTGGATAGGAAACTGGCTGACGCGATCGGTTCCAACATAGTGGAAAAATGTGACGTCACATTATCGAGAGCCATTCAACCTCTTACATCCGATGTTTTGCGTGTCTTATTTTTCATCGCGTATTTCATATTTCTGTCTTCAACTATACAGATTGCCCATGGTTTGAAGTAAAGGATGAAAAGGACTTGTTCTTGGAGAAAACAGTTAGAGGGTATAAAACCGGTCGAGGCAAAAGACTGAGTAAATGATTATGAAACTTGTGAGAGCGAAGAATGACTCCAGCGCCCGATAATTTTATGCACTAAAACGGGGAAGCCTAACTACATAAAAACTAGGCGAAAACTTACATGTATACAGCTACAAAACACCTATAAACAAACACAGCCTAATTTTCTACAAACCACAATTAGTTCTACCTAATTAATTTGATGGCTACCGTGTTCGAGGAGTATCACTTACCGTAAATCCTCTATTAAGCCCACTTAGGGCTATTATATATTTCAAGCCCATTTGAGGGATGGGGGGCTTAATAGAGAAAGGGGGCTTATTTCATTTAGAAAGGACGATGGTACCAGTTCTCCATAGAGAACTAGAATACTAAGTGGAAAAGCTCAAGTACAAGAAGTTTTAGGTCATGCAGTCGAGGGTCAGAATCAAATCCGATCTTCCAGTTGGTAAACAAACCACCCCGGATCAGTCCACCCGAAGTTTTAAAGTCGTGGTTGATTAATACAGTCTATCATTTATTGGTGAAGAATAAATAGGGGAGGGGAGGGGGGCCTAATACAGAGGTGGGGGCTTATTAACTTTCTTCCCCTGAAAATGGGGGGCTTATTAGAGGGAGGAAGCTTATTTGAGAGGGCGCTTAATAGAGGATTTACTGTATAAAATTGACTTATTTTAATTACCGGGGCCCAGCCGAAGGCGGGCACCGGTCTTAAAATGCAGACGGTTTCTGTCTTTTTTTCAACGTTACATTGTTAGGGATATATCGCTGACTGAGATATATCGCTGGCTCGTTACTTTGGCTCGCTCATTGAAATCTTATCCGCCATTTTGAAAAGCACGAGGCATGGATGACAGTTTGTAGTTTATGAGCGAAAATTTAAGAGTGAATATTTGGAGAGACAAATTTACGAGCGATCAGTTAAGAGTGAACCTTCCATCGCGAAACTTATCGAGAATAAGAGCGACTTATCAAAGCTATCTACATTGAGTGAACCTTCCATCGTGAAATTTATCGAGAATCAAAGAGAACACTTATCAAAGCTAACTTTATATCATCTTAAAAAACGTGCTACAAGGCGGTGTAGACGTGCTCGTGAACCGAGCAGAATTCCATTGCCATTTCTAAGAGGTCTCAACAAGAAGAATAACATGTTGAAGACATGGACATTTTAATTACGCTGTTCGCACAACGAGGTCAAGATTTCGCAACGATGAAGTTTAATCCGTGACGGCAATTATTCACTACCCATCACGTCTGAAACGAGTTCAATATCTTTTCAACATCGGACTATAAAAAAAGCAAAGTTGGTTGTTGTAACTTAATGTTAGCCGCTTAAGTTGGCCTACTTCAGTATTTGAATTGGCGTGCGTGAGTGTCTTGGCCTACTTCAGTAACTTGCCGTGCTTGAGTGTCTTGGCCTACTTCACTGAGTTACTTGGCGTGCTTGAGTATCTTGACTTACTTTTGTGTCTTGGCCTACTTCAGTAACTTGGCGTGCTTGAGTATCTTGGCCTATTTGACTGAGTTACTAGGCGTGCTTGAGTATCTTGACTTACTTTTGTGTCTTGGCCTACTTCAGTAACTTGGCGTGCTTGAGTATCTTGGCTTACTTTTGTGTCTTGGAGTGCTTGAGTGTCTTGGCCTACTTCAGTTACTTGCCGTGCTTGACTATCTTGACTTACTTTTGTGTCTTGGGCTACCTCAGTAACTCAAACACGCCAAGTAACTAAAGTAGGCCAAGAGGCAAAAGTAAACTAAGATACTCAAGCAAGCGAAGTTACTGAAGTAGGCCAAGACACAAAAGTATGCCAAGATACTCAAACACGTCAAGTAACTGAAGTAGGCCAAGACACAAAAGCAAACGAAGATACTCAGGCACGGCAAGTAACTGAAGTAGATCAAGATACTCAAGCACGCCAAGTTAGGGACCGGTCATTATTTATCGAGAGGGGGGGGGGGGGGGGGCTGGTGCAAATAAGGGGTGGGTCACCATTTCTTATGCAGAAGTTTAAGGGGGGGGGGGAGGCACAAGAAAACATGCATATGTATAAGCCAATAAAATGTTGAGCTGCATCCTTATAATTAAATACAGCAAGAGAGGAGAGGACTACTATTAAAATAACTTCTAAAAATCAACATTTATTTCCACTAACTTTGCTTTACTTTGTTTATTTCTTAGTTAACGCATGTCCGATTTTTAATTTTTTTCTTTGGGGGGGGGGGGGGGGGTCTGGAAAGTCATGCTTAAGGAGAAGGGTGGGTCAGCAAAAATCAAGCAGGCCATATTCATATTGCACCAGCCCTCCCCCCTCTCGATAAATAATGACCGGTCCCTTACTGAAGTAGGCCAAGACACAAAAGTAAGCCAAGACACTCAAGCACGCCAAGTTACTGAAGTAGGCCAAGACACAAAAGTAAGTCGAGATACTCAAGCACGCCAAGTTACTGAAGTAGGCCAAGATACTCAAGCAAGCCAAGTTACTGAAGAAGGCCAAGACTCAAAAGTAGGCAAAGACACTGAAGCAAACCATATATGAAGTATCTACCACCGTACCTCCCAACCGCTGTTCAATCGCGGGCTAACAGTTGTTTTTTTCCGAAACAAACTTCGCCAAGGATCAGTGAGCTAGAGGGATGTTTGGAACTTCTTGACGTACGTGCATTGCTGCATATTTCAAGAATGGGCTTGAGCTGCAAAACTATGGATATAGTGTGCAAAGTTGCGTTGTTAACCATTACGATCGCTTTTGTTTCTTGCGAACAGTGTGAACCTGTTACGATCGAATCGTGTTCCAATGCCGGCTACACTCTAACTGCAAGATTTCCCGATGTTGACGGACGGCCTTATCAGGACGTACACAAATATCGCCTAAAGGTTTACATCCCGCTGTTGCAAACGTGTTCCAATCTCACCAGTAGTATCCTATGTTCTCTGTACGTACCGAAATGTGAGGAAGGTAGAGGAAAGCCTTGGATTCCATGCCGTAAAGTCTGCAGCAAGTTTGTTGCCGAATGTGTTGGCACCCTACGTTTGGCGGGTTTGTTGGGGTTGTTTACAACTCTCTGCGATCTTTTACCTGATGAGAGTCTTCCATCGGCGAAAAATTGTTTTTATCCCAGCAATTTTAATGGCCCGACATCCGGAGGTTAGGTTTGTTTTGCAACGTCGTTTATTTATTGGTCTACTAAATAAACTAATTGTAAAGTTTTATGAATTATGCATTCTTCAGTTCACCATGAGTAATGATGAAGTTTTGCAGATTTTCCTTTTTTAGGTAAAAATGAACCAGTTTCCTGCTGATTTGCTTTGTGTTACTCTTCAAGATGATAAATTTTGATTTTCGTCCAAAATTAATTAAATTAGTCTGACTTTCGAAATTCTACATTTTTTTTTCAAGTAGAGGAAGCCGTACTGTGCCTTTGGCATGCCTTGTTGCAACCAAATTTGGGTTCCTTCTGTGAGTACCGGAGCACAGATTACATAATACAAAAGAAATAAAAGACGGGAAACAAAACAACTTCAAATAAAGACTAATCCCAAGTGACCAAAAATACAAAGCTTTCTGGTACCTGCAGAAAGACCCCAAATTTGTACTGCTAAGTGTCGATCTTGCTCTTATGGACACATTTTGCATGAAAATTTGGGACAAACCACTGCCTGAGAATGCAAAAAGTCCACTTCCACTGTTGAAGTGCGTTGCTCAAAAATGTGTTAGTATGTTCCCTAAATAATTTCACTTCTTAGTTAATCATCAAGACCATGACAAAATATCTAGTAAGCAAATTCTCCTCGTCATGATGATAAGAGAATTACACAGCAGGGTTGTATATAAGAGCTGGCAGCTGGCAAAGTTCACCAGCTTCTCTGCAAAATTCTGCTGGCTACTTTCATTACTTCAAGAGTCAAGATATGGCAAGGAGATGATGTTTATCAGGTCTAAGCTAAGGCTCAATAAAAATATAAATTTTCATGGCTTATCTTTTCTGAAAAACTATAAAAGATTTCTGACTCAAGGACAGTTTAGAAACGTTATGTTTGAGACTGTCTTTTTGAACAAATCTTACCGCGGTAGCAGGAAAGTACACACAATATAATTTGTTGTCTGTCATATTGGATTTCGAGATATGAATGCATAATTAGTGCGAGCAGGAAACAGGGAAAGAGGAGTTTTCTTAAGTGATTATCAGCACAAATTGCAAACATGTCTGACCAGCAAGGTCAATTGAAATGAAAGCAATTACTTTAGATTTTCTTTGTCAAGACAAACAGAAACGAAGGAGACAACTACAAGTATGTGAAGATATGTACCCATCTTTGAAAAAATGTCGGAGCAAATAAAGATTATTTCACCAGCAAAGCGACCAAAACATTCAAGGGCAAAAAGAATGCCAAATGAATGTCATGAAGCGGCGAGTAAAGCCAAAAGGATATTATTCAGAATGTTAAAAGATGTCAACCACTAAACTAAAACTAGTATAATTGCAGCTTAATTCATCCCTGTATTGTCAAAGTTTCAAGGCCCAAAATGCCAGGAATTGCGTTTTCCAGCGTTCGATTTTCAAAAATTTTCCGGGGAGCATGCCATCTACTTTTCAGAATATTCTGGCTACTTAAAACCTTAAAGAAAACCCTGATACAGTCGACATATGATAGCTCAAACCCTTGCTAACTCAAAGCTTGTCGTGGTAACTCGAACCATAATCAATTTCCCAAGATATCCTTCATACATTTACTGTAATGTTACCCTCAGTAACTCAAAGCCATGATGACTCGAACCTCCTGCTAACCCAAAGTAGTTTTTGTTTGGCTACAGATCATTTCTATTTAATTTTACCCTTGATAATTTGAATTTTGAAAATATAATTATATTATTTTTTAATCTCTGGTTGCCCCTGAAGTAAACTTTGTATAATACATGTAATTGCATTGCCTCCCCATTTGCTTTGCTTTGCTTGAGCTCCCAATAACTTGAACCTTTTCAGATTTCCTTAGAAGGTTTGAGTTCATTGATATTACATTACTGTATGACTCAGAGGGTTAAAAATTCTATGGTAGGTCCTGTGACGAATGTTTGCCATGATGTCATGGATCAGACGTGTTTGGGTCACATTCATTACAGGAAAACCTTTATTCCTCCAAGTCTTCAAACTACACTGGATAAAACTATATTTAGTGCAGTCATCAACAGTAAATGCTCAACAGAGCTGGAAAAGTTTCTTTGCTACACACAGTTTCCACCATGTTATCCTAACCGCCCAGGTACGACATCTGTACCATGCAAATCACTCTGTGACATCATTGACAAGAAATGCTGGAAAGAGTTTAATGCCTTAAGTTTACCTCTACCAGACTGCGATTTCATTTACCCTAAGGAGAATACAACAACTGGTCTTTGTAACTTAACACAGTGGCCAGCTGCTTGGCCCAAGGAATTCAGACCTTCTCCATATCGTAAGTGCGAAATTAATATTGTATACACAATGAAGATGTTACTGATAATACAGTAAAAACCTGTTACTATAAGAACCTGTTTTTTAAGAACCTGTTAGGCCAAAATTTGCCAGTTAGGCCCCCTCTAAACAAGAACCTATTTACCCTAAAATAATTTGAAATAGGTTCTTATAATTTATTTTCTAAAAGCTATGAAATAAATTCTGTCCACATGGGCATTCAGCATCCTCTTTGGAGACATGGGTGTCTTATCACTCCAACTGCCACAATGAAATGGCGTGCAGATTTTAATAATAAGGAATAAGCTGAATATAGAACTAAATCCTCTTTAATGAGGTGTATTTTTTCTTCAGAAAATAAGAACCTATTTAAGAACCTACATGGTATAAATTTGTGCAATTACCATTTAATGTGTAAGAACCTGTTCAGGCTAACGTGGAAAAATGCAAGTAGTAATCTTAGTCGTGGGTTTTTACTGTTCTACACATGATGCATTGACCTGCAAGGATGTCGTCAAAATAGCTAAGCATTGGCCAAGTTCTTTTTTGCATTTGTGCGGACCAAAACAAAGTGAAGGTTCGTAAAGACGAACAAGGCCAATTTTGATTCACTTTGACCAAACAAGCAAAGATTCATGAATCATATTGCCAAAAAAGAAAATGTTTTCTACAGGAGCAAAACAGGGGATCTTAAGCCTTTGCCGGATTATGAAAATTGTTCAAAGACCCCGAAGTCTAATGATTCGGATGCCGCGAAGAATTTAAAGTAGCTTCCCTTGTCTGTGAGGCGTGATATGCACACTATAATTTGACTTTTAAATGCTTGAAGGGATCCCCTCCAATCTTTTTTTAATTAAAGATTATTTTAAGGTTTTTAGAACAATCCACAATACGAGGGGAAGTGGGCACAACTTGCTGCTCCCCAAAGTCAGAACTGAGACGGCAAGGAAGTCATTTTATTTTAATGGATCTAAATTTTTAATAATCTTGCAAGTGAAATGCGGAATTCTAAATAAGTTGTGATCTTTAAAACTCGTATTTTGGAATTATATAGTTCAAAATTTTTTTAGTTACATGTTAAGTTTTTGTATTAGTTTAGCTTTTAAATGCGTGTTAATTGCTGTATTTTTTAAGCTTTTTTAAACAATTTTTTTAATCTTGTTGTATTTTTAACTTTTAGTGTATTTTTTAGTTACTGTTACACAGTAATTTCCACGGCCCTCATTGATAGCAGCTTTTCATGCTGAAGAGACAACCCTTGCTAAGTAACATTTATTATTATTATTTGCCTCCCTCCAAGATGATTGTGAGGTGTCTTTGCCTCAGTGTTATTCTTCAATAGTAATACATCATCTTCACTTTGTTAATTTGAAATTCTAGGTATAATTTGTTTTTCTTTTTTCATTTTTTTGTCAATTTTTTTAAACAGCTCTTGGATCCTGTGAAGAAATCACTGTCAAATCATGTGCCAATGCAGGTTACAAATTTACAGCCCGATTTGGCAAACAGTTCCAAGATTACAAAGGAGAACTCCTGGATACACTCCTTCCTCTTCTGCAATCCTGTTCAAAGCACAGTAGTTTGATCCTTTGCTCTTTGTATCTTCCAAAATGCATTGAAGGAGTTGGCCGACCCATGTTGCCATGCCGACAAGTTTGTCTGGATTTTGTTGAAAAATGTAAGAGTCAACTGCTGTATGCATCAACTCATGGAATGTCAGTGGCTCTTTGTGATCTTCTGCCAGTGTATGATGGGACCCCAGACAAATGCATCATGCCACCAAACTTTCAGTCAAGCAATTTATGTAAGTTAAATATAAACGCTTTAATATCATAGGTGACGAATTACTCCTTAATTTTGGCGCCAAATTTTAGCGGTAATTTGTAATTTCACATGTGAAATTACAAAATTGCCATGGCAGCCTTCCGTACGTCTCAGTTTCAAGATGGCGACGAAGTTTCAAAATGTCATGAATGAAGGGTAACCTGAATGAAGATGCCAGGGCATAAAAAGACGCTTTAGAAAACGTGAACACAAAGAGCACATCAAGAAGGATTCTGTAGGAAAATTCATTACCTGACGAGGGAATTCCGATATCGGTTTTCAAGTGCAATTTAACGTGGAATTCACGAGTCAGGTAATGGATTTTCCTTGAATCGCATAATTGAATAAAAAAAAAGAAAACAGCAATATAGTATTGTTTGTTTTTAATTCCTGAGCGCGCGCTCCAGAAAGCCATCTCAAGACTTTCAAAGTCAACTGTCAGAACTGTCATTGCGTTAGCGAATAGGAATCAGTTAGGTCAGTCGTACGCGTTTGAACCTTCGACAACTTTTTTTGTACCTTGTGCTTGTTTTTACATTTGTTTTTAAACTTTCTTACATGTAAACAATGGTATTTCACTGAATTTACAAGCCGTTTATCTATAACAACTTTTTTCAAATTGGCCATTTGCTGGAGAAGGAAAATAATTTACACCTTTTACCTCTTCGGTGGCAAAATTGAAAGAAATGAAGTGTCCAAGGGAAAGCACTGAAAGTTTAACGTCGCGATTGATATAAGGTAAGTACCTTGAAATGTTTTAGAAATTCTGTTCAAGTTCAGCTCTGTCTATACTTTTCTAAGTACCACGATTCAGGAGGACGATTGCAAGCGGCGTACTCTTTTTCGTGTTTTCAGAGGCCATGTGTTCTTTGAAGGTATTGTTTTCTTCTTCTGTATATCTGACAATCGACCCTGGCACTTGTCGCTTCTCTGTTTTGTTTGGTGGGAACTTTGTCTTGCCACTTTCTGGGCCGTGTTCACAGGATTTTCTTGTTTTCTCGTTGTCGCGAGCGAATTCAAAGAGGTTTTTTTATACCTCTCCAAGAATTTGTAGTTCAGTTCAAAACAAAGAAGAACCTCCGGCTCACTTTAAAAAACGCTTTTGTTTGTTTTTAACTCGTCAAAAAGTGACAATGGTTTTGAAAACATTGTAAAATGACATCGTAGAAAACCTTTTTTGCAGTTGTTGTGTTAGAATTTGACGATAGTTGTTACGTAGATGCGAAACAATATCACTTAGCCTCGTTTTCAACTCGCAATTCCACGCCAACTTAAGCCAAATTTAAGCTCTAAACGTTCAAGAGAGGGGAGTTCTCGATCGATGCGATCCAAGAATTGCTAACGTAATTCGTCACCCATGATATTAATAGTTAATCAAATGGTATACTCGTGAAATTAGGGAATAATTTCACTTGCGTTTTGTTCAAATCCAAATAATTTCCCGAGCCTTTAGGCTCGGGAAATTATAAGGATTTGGACAAAATGCGCGTGAAATTATTCCCTAATTTCACTCGTCACCAGTTGATTACACATACTAATTATCCTCTTCATAATATGATTAACAATCCCGACTGGTAGGAGGTAAACTAGTTCGTTATTTACAGGTGTGGCTAGGGATTTGAACTCAGGAATACAGAGAACAAATCCAGTGCTCAAACCACTTGGCCATCCCGCCACCAGAAGTTGATCTGTGTGAAAAATCAATGGCCTTGTTTTAATAGGGCTGCTGAGTGCAGCATGCCATACGTACAGCTGATTTGCATTTTAAATGGAACTCTTAACAGACCCTTTTTGATAGAGTGTGAGAATGTCATCTCATTGTGCGCAATTTCCAAGTTGTCATGTTATTGGAAATAAGTTTTTTTTTGGTAATCTAAGGAATGTACTTTTCGTTAGCACTGGTTAGCTCAGTTGGTAGAGCACCGGACTGTCGTGTGGGAGGTCTCAGGCTTGAGCCCCGGACCAGACCAACACTAAGGGTCTTAACCCTTTGAGCCCCAGTATCCACATACAAATTCTCCAAACTGATCTACATACATTCCCTTAAAGAATTAGTTGAGAGAATTTGTTCAAAGCTCAAAGTATTTTCTCTTGGGTGATCATTTTATTGATTCTCATAACTTATCTCTTTACAGTGTATGGATAATTGTATAAGGAGAAAATTGATCTTGGACACTATTAGGACTTAAAGGGTTAAAATAACTGAGGAAAACATGCTGCCTTTGCAATGACATCTGCAAATCGTTAGATTTTCTAGTCTTCTCGGATAAGGGCGATAAATCGCAGGCCCCATCTCCTGCACCTTCAGTGTTATATGGTCAGCAGGGGACGTTGTAAAGAGTGGCACTTGTAATGAGTAGCTGGCCTTGTTTCGCAGGTTGGTGCTTCACACAGGGTTAACCTCATTGCACCTTTTCCCCCTTGTAGAGAATTTTCCAAGGAAAATGAGTATGAGTAAAGTAAGAAATAAAAGACACTTCATTCTAGTTTCGTGATAACATGAGGATTTAGTTTTGGGGGCTCTGAATTTTTTTAAAATCTGAGTTAAGCCTTAATCAAACACTGAAACTCTTTATTTTGTCCATAAATTATGTTCGAATTATTATTAACAGTGCAAGATTGTGCCAGATCACATAATACCAGAAGTCCCCTCAGCAAACAGAAGCAAGCTTAGGGTGAGGGAAACTTTGAAAACGGTTGTTGTGGGTGTGAAGCCAGAAGGCCTGATCTGACTTTAAAACGTTGAAAGATCACTGAGTCAAATAGCCTGCCTGATGGTCGTTGAAAGGGGAAGGGGGATGTGAGGTGCACGAGAGAGCGAGGGATGCGCCCAAATTTCCCCCTTCCTCTTTTAACTTCTGTCAGGTTGAGTCAAATAAGAGGAGGTACTGAATTTTGTCTCTAACAAAAATTTTGACATCTTTTTCATTCTAGTTTCTTCCAGGGGTGTCTGCCACAAAATGACATCAAACAAGTGTTCAAATGACCTCCATTACAGCAAAACCTTTGTTCCACCAGATGATCAGAACCCGATTGTGTTAACGGGTCTACAGCGCGTAATAGACTCAAAATGTTCTCCAGATGTCGAGAAATACCTTTGCTACATCAGTTTACCCCAGTGCACACTCGACTTGTCTGTGGTTCACCTTCCCTGCAGAGAGTTCTGTAAGAGAGTGAACCGCGACTGTGCAGATGCTTTAAAAGCCAACTCTATTCCAGCTCTGCATTGTGATTTTCTGTTTCCTCCTGGAGATGGTGACCGCGATGGATTGTGTGATTTGAAGAAGTGGCCGGCCCCATGGCCGTGGAAAATTCCTGATCCTGTTCCTCCAACTTCAGGTAGTTTTTGGAAGCTGTTGTTCCTTGATGACTCCCTTTCCGAGGGAAAAACTTAAGGTTTCCTGAGGTGGAACCGAGGAAAACACCGGTATTCTTAAGTGCACTACTGCCCTCTAACGCTGACATAGATTTTGCAATGTCGCCCGCCGCCTGCTTATTTGGCTGGAAATAGTTTTATTGTTCGGTCATGTGATCTCAAAGTAACCAATAAGAGTGCGCACTGTTTGAAAAAAAATTCCAGCTTTATGACGAGAATTCTTGGGCGTTTTCCAATTACCAAATCTTTCGGAAACTTCGCTAGAAAAGACCATCGGTTAAAGAACGTGTTCCATTCGGTCCCCTCTCTCGCCAAAATTCAAGATGGCCGCACAGATGTCGCTGTGAATAGCCTTGGACTGGTGACTCCTGTTGAGTACTCGTAAATGTAACGTGAATTTCCACCGGAAAAGTTTCCAACGGGAAATACAGGACTAACTTTCCAAAGGTCCCGGGAATTTTCCTTTGGAACGCCTGAAGATAAACGTGTGTTCCATTTACATCGCAACCTGGGATAGTAAAGCGAGCAAAACGCGAGCGCGCGTGAAAATCACCCCACGCGAGAAAAGGCGACATTTTTCTCTCTTCCCGCCGTGTGTCGCCTTTTCTCGCGTGGGGTGATTTTCACGCGCGCTCGCGTTTCGCTCGCTCTACTATCCCTGAGGAAAAATGTGGGACTTTCTTGGTAAACTCCTCCCGAGTTATTTAATAATACTTTTATATATTGTAATTGTCCTAACAGCTGGGCCTGCTAAATGTGTTCCCCTGAAAGCAAAAGTATGTGAAGGAGCTGGTTACGAATACACGGCAAACTTTCTAGCAATTGATGGCAAGTCATACCAAGACGTCAAATCAAGAAGTCTGGAGTTCTTCTTAGATTTCCTAAGCCTATGCTCACCCTACAGCAAAGCAGTTATGTGCTCTTTTTCAATGCCCAAGTGCGTAGAAGGTGTTGAGCGACCCATACCGCCCTGTCGGAGTGTTTGTCTGGAGTTCGTGGGGAGCTGTCAGTCGTTACTCTCCGTAGCTTCACATGCTGGTTTGTTCAGAGCGCTGTGTGATCTCTTGCCAGAACAGGATTCGTGGCCAAATACTTGCTTTGTTCCTGACGGATTTAAACGAACTCTTCCTGCTGGTAGGTCAATTTGTAGTGGTTACCGATTATTAGATATGTTATCACTCAAAGTTCTTGTTAGAAAGGCAGCCTCGGGAAAGGCTTAAAACGTCTTCAAAAAATATCCACCACTTTCGCCGACACTTCGGTGAACAATTTTTTTAGTATATACTACGCAAGCTGAATAACTAGCGGACCAAAGTTGCTTTATTTTTCTCAATTCCTTAGAAATCTAAAATCTCGCGCGCCGCGCAGTGCATATCAGTGCTTACAAAGTCACATGATAACTCAGGTGATTAAATGAAGTCAGACGACGAAGTGAACGAAATGTTTTACACGTTCGACAATTTTCAGTAACAAAATTCCAATGTTTTTGGATCCGAGATTCTGTAATCAAGGATCCTTTTCAAATTTTTAATGTTTTTTGTTTCTCTTCGTCTACTCGGAAGTGAATATTACTTTAATATAGTACATACTTATTAGTACGAAGCTTCCCAATCAACTGTAGCTAAACAACGCACGCGAAACCCATTATTCACTTGTGTGTTATATACTAACAAAGGGCATGTTTAAAATGAATGATTTTTAATTGAAAACGATTTAGACCTATGAGAGTAATTTTGATAAACATATGCGCAACTATCTTTTCTCCTACTTTCAATAATTTCAGGTATTAATGTTTTCTCTATTTTCTTCAGTTGCCAAACGTGGCGGTACATGCAGCAAAGTTGTCAAACCACAATACTGCACTGCTGATTTACACTACAATCAGACGTTTGTTCCAGAGAGCAACCAGTCTAGTTACTCGGTTCTACAGGTTATTTTGAACTCCAGATGCTCATCAGACTTTGAAAAGTACCTCTGCTACACATCTGTCCCTCCTTGTAAGCCAAATGATCTGTCTGTGTATGTGCCTTGCCGAGATATCTGTGAGCAGGTAAACAAATATGGCGCCCTAATGCAACGAGTTTTTACTTGTTGTTATTCTTTCACCTGTATCTATATCGCTGTGCATCTCAGACTGAAGTCATTGCTTAGTGCCTTTAACCGTATTATGTTAGAGACCTTTAGAGTCTAATACGAGTAAGTAGTGCTCGCGCGTGAACCAGGGTCATTTTGGCGGGAAAAAGCGGTAGCCGTCGTCACTTTACTACGAATTTTAGCGAGAATATCGAAGTGGGGAAAACGAGTTATCAAATTTTGGAAATCTTATCATTTTTGCGATCGGGAGAGCGCGTAACCTCCTTCACTTAAGGAAACAGTGCTAACTTTTCAAGTGAAAAATGGTAAAAATGAAGTTTTCCGGGGAGTCTATATTTTGAGAATACGCGAAAAAACTTGAAGTCAAATCTCGTACTCGTAGACAGGGCTTAAAAACCGCTGGACATGCGCATTAAAACTCTGGCGTTCTTCCCGCCATTCGATTTTCAAAATGGCGGACGACGAATGAAAATTCTACACGTCATTGGGACGGCTATTTGCGACATCTTGCTCGCCCAGGGCCTTCAAATTCTGCGTTACTGAACGCAACGAGGACTGTTGCTTGGATTTGAGCCACGATGGCAGACATCGGAACGGTGTAGTGATTTTAATGAAGCGATCAACCCAATGTCCTCAAAAGCAATATTTCACCTTTTCAGAATTCAGTCAAGGTACAGTTTTGCCGTAATATAAGGTGGTCTCAGCTTGTATAAGGTTTTAAAGTGCATTTTCTTGTAGCTTATTTATTATTGTACAAAATATCAAATATGACTTTTTTTTCGTTCTGATGAAAATTTTTTATCGCTTCTTGTTTGTGGAAGTCGTTGACATTGCATATGGAAGGAAAGAAGGCGCACCTCGTGAGTAGAGAACATTGTATTTTTCTGTTTTTTATGTCTTTAGCGTCTCCTCTTACGGCTGAATAGTAAGCGAAACGGAAATAGGAGTCCGCCGACAGTTGAAAGATTAGTTCATCTTTACTGTATATTTAAAGTGGGCGTAAAAAGTCTTGTACACACGGCTGTTAAGCATAATTTTGTTTTGTAAGTGATGGCGTTCGGAAAACTTGAAATTAATAAACTTCATGCGACTTCAATGTGTACCTTGTTGTTTTAATTTTCTGTCACCGTGAGCGACACTCTGCGGCTGGCCGCGTGCGTCTCCCTCCAGTGTTAAAGTTATGACGTTATTTGAGTTTATAACCAGCCTGTCATCGGCCTATTTTTACTCTTTTTCGTGATGTTTTGTTTTCATGAGAAAAGGCTAGCTTCCGGCCTTTTGGGGACGTGTTTGTATATAAGGGTGTAGAGGGACGATTTTGTGGTTTTGTTTGGAAATTTATCTGTTTGCCAAAGTACAATTTGGAGAAAACTAAAGACGTCACTAAAGAAAACAAACGAAACTGCTGCCCATGAACGTCCACAGAGCAGAGCTCAAAGTATGAAGAACTGAGGCGGAGAAAGGATTGGAATCCTGGAGAAGGAAAGGGACCTTGAAAGAGAAAGAAAAATGATTTAAATAACACTTAATAAAGGTGGCCACTTTAGTTTTCGTACACTATAGCAAACAAAACACATGCATGTGCAGTTTGTACCAAGAATGATCAATAATAAATGTAAAATTTACACCATTACTGATGTATACAAAAAGGCATCCAATCACTGTATCGAGACTTCGTTATGTATAAGTTCACATGCAACAGGCATTTCTCAGCAAAATTGGTCAAATCCAGAGGAAAAATGAGGACCTTCTGGACAAAATTATAATACTCTAAAAGAGAAAATTGAAAGGTAAACACTTCTAAAAGTCCTTTTAACAGTGCCGAGCAAATATACCAATTGACAGTAAGTTTATCTCTGTAATACATAGGGAATAGTCACAAGTAAAATGAAAATGCCAACAGTTATTGTAAAATTCTCTTCCACAAGAGGACACATTATTTAGCACACTGTTTCTACAATTCCACAAGGCTCTGATCAGACACTACAACAATGGAGGAGAAACTCCATGACCCATTTATGGTGGAACATTTTTGTAACAAGCATGTACCTACAACTTAACAAGTCATTTCTGATGCAAGATTCATTGATGAAAATCACACCCTTTCAGAGAAAAGAAGAAAGCCACAAAAATCAAGGGTTGCAGCAGTCCTGAATAGTTTGAGTTTCTTCCAAAACCAGGTAGTTTACTACAAGAAATGGCCAAATATTTCAATAGAGCCAAGAGGTTTTTCTAAAATAGGGCTATATGTAAAAAATGCAAACTGTACGTGAAGTAGAAAACTACAGCAATTATGTCTTTACTGAGTAGTCAGGGCTAAAATAATTTTTTGACTGTTGTTGGTCATGCTGACTGGCCAAAGAAATTTCAGCTCAGTTAAGTCTATTGTTTAACAGGTCATGTCCAAAATATTACAAACAAACAATAATTTTTTAAACCAGGAGCATAATTTTAACATAGTAGCTAAACAAGCAAAAATATAACTAAATTCAAATGGAAATACATGCAATCCATTTACAATGTAAATGTACTGTTAAAATGCCTGGCAAACCAAAAGTTAATCCAGACAAAATGGTCATCTTGGCCAGTGATTGTTTATTTACCGGTGGCTATTTTGAGCCTTGGTGGTAACCATTGCAACTAAACAAGACATTAAACAAACAGTCATTGAAGCCAAGAGAGTGGTTGGCCAACTACAAGTAATGGCTGGGCAGCTAGACCACTTGGCCAACCAACTCTTAAGACAAGCCAGAAATAATTTTTTAATGTGAAAATAACAATAATTCAATTTATTGAGCAGTACTAATGATCTACCAAAAGACAGAAAAGGACATTAGTAGTGTACATTAAGGTGAAAACTGCAAGACAAGGTATATTGTATATTACAGAATAATTTTTTTCTTGGGTCTTTAGGATCATTGCATTCTACTTCTCCTGTTTTGCCTCTCTTTTCGTTATCAACTGCTCCTCTTTATTATGCACAAAGGGACATCTCTTCTCCACTACTGTGTCTTTATTGAACTATGCAAGAGACAAATTCCCTGTATCTGCTGCTCTTCAAAGCCATGTACTCTTGGACTTTTCTTCTATCTTCTTCATAACTTTCTGTCAAAGCATAAATAAATGTTAATCAGCCATAATAATTTTTAAACAGCTATGCAAATAAAGACCACTGCCTCCATGCCCCATCCCCTCCACATCCTTCCAAAAAGAATTAAATAGATGATTTGAATTCCTTGAATTATTGCCTGTAGCACTGGGCTGCTGTATGGTTTGTGAACTATTGTGATTATTGAACTGGTATGTGGTTATTGGACTATTATATTTCCAGGACTTATCAAGATAAATGCCATATACAAGACTATAGATGGCCGTTCACCTAAAATGGAATGTCATTAGCTTGTGTATGACTGAACTTGTGATGTTGTTGCTGAACTACTTGTCTTCATTGAACTACAACAAAAGTAAGGAATGTTCCTGTGTAGGCACTGCCCAACTGAAATAAGGACAACAGTCCATGCACTCAGTGGTAGAACAATCGACAATACATTTATTGAATGGTCCCTGATCAGTACACAAGTGCAAGAGGAAGGAAAAATTTGGCTGCACTGGTATTTTTGGCAGCAGAATTTTTTACAAACATCTTCAGTGACGTATGGACAAAGCAGATTGAAAACATAAAACATTCCCAAAGTAAGAAAAAAGTATCAGGTATTGAAAAGATAGATTATAATATTTATGCTGGTATTATTTAAAATCTACAGTCGCTGTATCTGTCCCTCAAGAAATTTCTTGTCAAGTAAACAAAGAACTTAAGTCAAAATTGATTCTGTCTAAATAACCTGGCCAAGCCTTGCAGATAATTTTTTCATTTTCATTACTTTTTCAGCCCTAGGGTACCATTTTCTAGTTTTTCATGCCAATTTAGACCAACATTGCCTTCCCCTTGGCTATGCTTTTCCTGGCCATGAGCCTAATCTTTGCCTGAAATGTGACACGCAAACCTGTGTACACAACAGGAGCTTTGAAAACATAATTCGATTGTGCATAACACAAACCAACAATCCACAGACAACAGTTATTTCCGGATTGAGGAAGTAAACTGCCGCACATGTTACCCTTTGTTGGTACAACGGATGAAAGAACTGGCTCAGTCATTAATAAAAAGAAATGTGTTATTGAACAGTGTTTCCCAACTATCTGATCTTGAGACTGATTGTTATAACAATGAAAATAAAAAAATCGTTACATAAATTTTGTATAAACTTACTATTCATGGACAATTTGAGTTTTTTAACTTGTAAAAGAGAAAGCAATAACTTGAACAACTTCAATCGGCGCGTGACCATTGGCACAAACATTTAACATAACCTAACCAAAAAAATTATTTCCAGATACCTTGCATAACAATGACGATCATGGCGATGAAGATGATGACAAAGGGGATTTGTTCAACCAGAAAGCAGACGATGATACAGAAGACTTCGACGAGGACTGTTTAATATCCCACTTCGCGCACCTTTAACCGTATAGTACGAAAATCAAATGCCAAGCTTGAGGGCCGTCATCAATCCATGGAAAAGGCCTCTGCGACACAAAATGGCTCTTCTAGAAGCCACTCAATTCAAAAAAGGCAATGACCAACAGTCGCAGACCACTTGTGTTGAACGTTAAGTTGTTGACAGTTTATTCCCTTCAAGACGTCTGCTTGCATCAAAACATGTTTCTCTTTTATCTATTGATTAAGTAGCCGAAGCACTATGTTTTGGGTATCAAAAAGTACAAACTGAAAAATATCATTTAACAACACGTCCTGATATAGTAAGAACTTTGAAAAATGCGCCGAAATACAGCTCCGAATCGGCCACCGATCGTCCGCCATATTGACAACAAGATCATTCATTCTTAACTTTCCGCATGCGCAGTAACTGCGAGATCACTTTTTTACGTCACAACGTCTCGACCAATCAGCCGTTTTTAAGCCCTGTCGTACTCGTAGTCGTTCTCGTCCTTGAATCTAAAGGTCTATATTAACCCTTATAAGTCCCAGTAGTGACCAGCATCAATTTTCTCCCAACGATATCCATAGATTGTCAAGAGCAAAGTCTATAAGAATTAATAAAATGATCGCCAAGAGAAAAATCTTTGATCTTTTATCAAATTCTCTCCACTAATAGGCCATTTGCAATAAGAGGCATGTGACATCGTTTTTATGAAAACGAAAGTTATATGATTTTGCCTTCGAAAAACGATTAGTGGGTCATATCTTAAACAAAATAATGGTGATTTGGTTTTTCAAGTCCGTACCATTTTCTTAAAATGAATAAGTTGGTAAATGGTCACGTGACCAAAATGTGATTTTTGAAATTATGAATTACCTCTCTCTGAACACAAATTTTGCACTTAAACGTCAAGGAAAATGTTGAAAAGATGATGTGATAACGTTTACAGGACATCTGAGCGTAACTATGAAACGCTGAACAAGACATAAGCAAGAAGTAATTTTGGCCGCCATGTTGGAGGGCAAGAGCATGCCCTCCAACATGGCGGCCAATAAAAACCATACTACTTTGCTGAAAAATCAAAGTGCCATAAAATATCTCCCTTAAATGCGTTTCCTCTCAAATTTCGGGTGTAAGATAATTTTTGTGTGCTCTAACAATGTTTGGCATCAGCAAGATTCCAACTCATTGTTTAAAGGAAGCATTGGTCACGTGACCTCTTAGTGCAAGTGGCCTATTTCTAAAGGAAATGTATTGAGATCGCTTTGGAGAATTTGATACGCATACATAAGAGTAACATACGAATACGTACAAGTAACATGCAATGAATCCGAGTAACCGAAGGATGCATGTGAATACGTACGGGTGGTAGCTTACTAAAAATATAAAAACCCGCACAAAATCTACCTTTTGCACGGTAGGGAGATGTGAAAATTGCGCAAACCATTTAATGATCCAATGGGCATTGAAGTAGACTGTGACAGTCCCCTATTTTCCACAAGATCATCTTTAGCGATTATTATCTCATCTACCTTATTGGTACTTAAATTCGCGGGTCTTTAATTTCGCGAAATTAAAAGCACGCGAAATTTAATACCTATATAGAAAATCCCAATAACAATTGACATGTAATAGCAATGATATGTACCGACAAACACAAATTGCCTTCTGGTCTTACTGGTAAGCTCCATTTTTTATCTTCCGTTGTGAAATGACGTTAGTTTGCAAAGATTTAACACATTGTTTGTTTCAGGTTATCTAATTTGCTAAAAAAAGAAAATAAAGTTGAGAACACTTAAATCGCGAAGTTTAATGCCCTTTTTTCATATTTACTTGCTAAAATCGCGAAAATAAAACACCAAGAAATACTGTCTCGCCAAAATCGCGAAATTAAGTACCAATAAAGTGTTCACTATGAACAGTCGTAGAATGCAACAACTCAGTTTTCTCTTGCAGGTGAAACGTGACTGCGCCGGAGAATTCGAGAAAGCTGGAATCCTTATTCCTGATTGTTCATGGATATATCCAGATGAATCTCATCCCACAGGTCTCTGCAAAGTCGATAAATTCCCAGCTCCCTGGCCTGCGAAAGGAGTTGCTGCGAAAGGTAAGATTCCCCAGCAGTTTAGAACGGGAAGAAAATTCAAACGGCTTCTCTGGCGTAATGGTATTCGAGGAAATTGCTGTTTTAGATCAATTCTGTGTTGAAGTCATTACTTAGTGCTTTCTGTATGAAAGGAGAACTAACCATAATATTTTTTTAGCGATTTTTGCAGGCATGGTTAGAAAAACAAAAACGAAAACAAAAAACTCGAAAAAGCCGTACTTTTTAAAGTTTTAATCCATGTTTATCCTTGCCTTCAATAGCAAGACAACAGAAAATTAATGCGACGTTGGTCAATGAGATCAAAATGCTAGGAAAGCTATTGAGCATTGTACACCGTCAGGTCCACAAAAACATATTAGAAAAGGACTGTTTCGGGCTTCATAACCGTTCCACTCTATTAACCATGTCTGAATTGGCCATTTTTTGAGTATTTTTTTGTTTTCCACGCAGCAGGTACAAAGGAGCCTCAGAAATCCTCAACCCGCGGTGGCTTAATCGCCGGAATTGTTATTCTGCTGTTTGTCGTAATTGCATCGGTGGGGATTGGTGTAATGTACTTCCGATGGCGTCAAGGCAAGCAGCAGTTTGCTGCACAACGGTTTGAAAACGTCCCTGAGCCAAAAGTTGTGCAACTATGAAAGCTGGTTTCCGATCTAAACACCTACGATAGCGGGTTGCTTCCATAGCCCTTTCTTATATTATTTCTATGACCACAGTGACCTTGTCTATTGGGTTTTGTTCGTCCCCAATGCCTTCGCTGCATTGTATTTGGGGAGAAGGCTCTTAGGATGAGTACTTCGACTGCACCAGCAACCAGTTATTTCCTTAGGCTTTGTGGGCCTTGGTGGCCCACTCTGCTTGCTATCTCAAACCTAAAACCTAGGCTACACGGGCGATTATATGCTTCGTTGCACAGTTGATACGATTTGTCTTACTTCCTGCATCGGGTACTTTTTGCTTGAGGGACAAATTTGGCCACAATTCCTGAAAGACAGACCCCAAGATAGACAAGAGACTGGGTTTCGTAATGAAACTGAATAGACGTGGCGGCCAATGAATCGGTCAACGTGGGTGCGCCCTCTCTGAAGAACTCAGTAGGCTGGAATCGCTATTTCAAGACGGGCTTGTGGTTCACTTTCACGCTTCAAAGGAAATATTATATTTTGTACCTTACCCTGTGGTGTAATCAGTATTACTGACAGTCAAGAAGTCAACAGCCGCTTACAAAACTTGTAAATTGGTAGTTCTTTATTGAAAGTGACCTAACCGTCAATATCCTCTTAAATCAACACTGTGAAAGGTTTGAACCCAGGAGTCATTTCAAAAATAGGTTGAGTTTGATCGTCCGGGTGAACGTAGTCCTGAATAGGACTGTTGTTGTTGACATTTACTGACGTTTCGACAACCTGTGCGGTAGTCATCTACGACTACCGCACAGGTTGTCGAAACGTCAGTCAATGTCAACAACAACAGTCCTATTCAGGACTACGTTCACCCGGACGATCAAACTCAACCTGCTTTTAAATCAGCACTTGTCATCAGTCATTTTCTTGGGCCCTCAGTAACAGGGACGTCTCTCTTTATTTGATGGACGCTAAAGACTTTGAGTTGGAATTGGCCGGCCAGACCACTCCAGTCGTGAATAGAGTTTCAGTGTTAATCAGGATTGTTCAGCCAGACCAGTCTTCCCGTAGTATGCATGGCAGTGATAGGCGTTGGCAAAAATTCTCGCGAAAAGCCTGTGTCATTTTCAAAATAAGGGTTCCAGCCGGCCAGTTCCGACTTTTGGAAGGCGCCCTTAACTGGGGTCTTGTATGTCGTAGAGAAAGTGTACTATTTTACTTGAGTCGTCCCTGGAGGGAATAAATAAATAATAAATAGTTGGTTCAACAGGGATAAGCATCTCTGTAATGATTAACTTGCGTTCAGACGTCTCATGCAGGGCTTAAAAATAGGCTCGGTACTAGTAGATTTTCTTGCTGGGCAAGTAACTTTTAAAGATTACTTGCCCAATGGCCAAGAGGCCAGGTAAGTCATCCTCCAATTAAACTCATCACCAATAGATGAGCGTGGACGTTGGTGCCTACAAAGTTGGTGTAGCCGGGCAATGCTCTAACATGAGGAGGAGGTATCCATGGCAACCCTGCGAAAGGCCCCCACCAGGCACCGTCACACTGAACAATTCAGTGGAATACTTACCGACCAATACTTACCTGGCCCATACTTCAAGAGGGAGGGAGGGATGGGAAAAACCAAAGCACAGAAAGGCACACAAACAACAACAGCAAGCTATTGCAACAACACTTTGCGAAGCAAGCAACTGCGTATATAAGTCACGAGGAGCCCCTGCTAGAGGCATCGGGCCACCCCTTGTATAGCTAGGGAAACTGCTGACCAGCATTGCTTCGACATTAAAATCATTCACTGAGTCAAGCAAGAAGTGGCTGTGGGCAAGCAAAATGAGAGAGCTGCCTGCCCAAAGGACAAGCTTGTGATTTTTTTCTAGCCCTGCTCTGTTTTTTACGCGGAGAGAGAAGACGTCTGAACCGGGGGCTTTGTTATGATAAGGAAGTTGTTTAATAATTATTTAACTGCGCGTAGACCAAAGTCGCATATTGGTTCCTTATATGGAATACAATTCCGTTTATGCCTATGAGAAAATAAGCAGTATAATGGTTCACATGTACAGTTTCACGACTGTCAAGTAAGTTCATTTATTACCCAGCGACACTGTATTTATAATCGTGGTATACGTATGTCATGATATTTAATTATGTGTCATGAATCGTTGTGTTTATGTTTTATATCCCCTACTTTAGTTTGCATCATAAATACGAATAATCTGAGTTCTTGTGTTTTTGTAAAACACCAAAAAATGTAGGTTTTATTTTCAGTGCAAGTCGTGGTTCGTTAAATACGTTTGTTACACAAAACGGTAAAAATATTACTCGAAAGCCTTAACACCACCTGCGAATTAAGTATATTTATCCATAGCAGAGGAGATTGATTATGTCGGAAAGGCGGCACACATCAAAGAATCTTCCTAACAGTTCACAATCCTTTGTTTTCTGTTCACAATTTGGGACTGAATAAATTAATTCGACGTTTTTATTGGCCATTCAGCCCAAAATGATACTTTGTCCACCGTCGAGTCCAAAAAAATGTACAAGGCAAAAGAGTCTGACGGCCTTTCATAACCATTCCACTCTATTAAGTATGATTTAGCTTAGCGATGGTTCTTAAGTAATCAAGTATCAATGCAGCAGCCGTCATCATCATCGCGATCATCATACTCATCATCATCATTATCATCATCGTTATTGCTATCATCATCAACGTACAGATCCATGCTTGCAATAACAATATAGTCACACTTTAATTAATATCCACAGACCACACATTACAGTACAAAAACTTGGAGAACTGAACCCGATGCTTAGTGTCTTTTATTATATAAACACCAATGAAATACCCAGTGAGCTTTCGCGCGAAAATTTGATATCTTCACATGTGAAAATAACATATTATCTTCACATGTGAAGATATCACCTTTGCTATGGCTACATAATAAATCGCGCCTTTCATACCAAAAAACTATTAAAGTGAAATGGTTTGGTATTTCATTGGTGTTTATATAATAAAAAGAACATTACATGGCCGCTTGGAGATACGAAATTTCTCTTCTCGTGTTGAAAAAATATTTCACTCGTTCGCTGCGCTCACCCGTGAAATATTTTTCAACACTCGAAGAGAAATTTCGTATCTCCGCGCGACCATGTAATATCCTCTATTTTTATTTAATGTTCGTACTGACTAAAGGACTCAGTCCACAAACTCAAACTGGAGTAGCAGATTGAACAGCATGGCTAATTCTACCACGGGAAAATGTTTTTCTATAGCTTTTACGAAAAAGAGATTGCTTAGCCTTTTCTTCCAAGTTCAATTTTATCCATAGAATTAAAACTAATTACCGTCAGTGTAGCATGATAAATAGTACCACAAGAATATTCGCGGTAGCGATTAAGGACTTCGTCCATTGTCGCAAAGGCAGAATGACCGTTCACAACACTTAAACATCGACGAACAGTTTAATAACAACCATACCACTCTAAAATAAATTTCACGGATATTTTACAATTATACTGCAAATCAAGATTTGTATTGTAACACGCGAAGCTTCAACCTTCCTTCTTCACCTTTAAAAAATAAAGTTACTGAAAGTTGAATGGTTCGTCAGCTGCGTTAGGCACAACTTGCGTCTATTTATAATTTACCGACCTTCGCATTCTGATGAGCATAGAATTCCAACAAGCGTTTTCTTTAGAGAATTCTTTGATAATGAAGAATCGGTATTACTGTCCAGGGAGCCGAAATACTTACCGGGGATTATAATATCCATGTTGACGTTACTAGCGGCTATGATGCATTGAAGTTTAGTGAACTCCTTGAGTCTTTTGGACTTGTGAAGCACGTTACCGAACCTACGCACAAAGATGGTCACACCCTCGACCTTATAATCCCTAGGTGCTCTGACGGTATATAATTGTATGTTAAAGCTTTTTAAAAAAAATGCCTCAAAAGATTCTGTTAGATTTTTTTTAGGATAATTATGATTTACTTTTGTAATTATTAAATATTCTGACAATGCACTTTGATGAATTGCAAACTGTCAATTGAAGAAGTGCACAAGGGGTTGGGTCAGGGATCCTATGCGCATACAAATATCGCATCACTTTAATCCTATTATTGCCACCCATTACAGCAAACGACAACGAACAGTTTCACAACTACGTATACAATCATGGACAAAAGCCTTGGGACACTTTTGCGTTTCTGGGGTGTTTCTTCAATTCACACAGGTCAGACCCCTCCCCTCACCCCAGAAACAATGTTAGACGCGAGTATCCAGAATTTTTTCGGAGTTTCAACTTTGTATAGGGTAGGGGGAGGGAGAACTGCAAGAAAATTTCGAAAATGATGCACTGTTTTAAGAGGGAACCGAGAAATGACGGAAAAATGTGCATATTGCAGTACTGTCCCAAGGACTTTTGTCCATGATTGTAGATATAACGTATAGTTTTAGAATTCAATTGACAAGTGCGACAAATTTTTCAGCTTTTTTGAAAGATAGCTATTAGTGTGACAATTAGCCCCTTTAAATCAAGGAATCTATTGTTGGTTTTCACATGACGTCACTAAAATTCAAACTAAAAGACTATCCATCCTACCGAGATTTTACTTTCACGATGCTTTAGAGCAGCTGAAAACTAATTGTCGAACAAATCTTCGCTTCAAGGGTTCTTGGTTTTGTGATAGAGTACGCTTGAATTTCTAAGCTTTTGCGTGACGCGATATTTACATGACGGCCAAGAGAGCTGTCATGTAGGTTAAAAAAATGACTTATCTCAGGAAATTTTGCCATCTAAACAGTTCATGTACTGGAAAAAGTATTATTTTAATGTTTATGAGTTTCTCGAAGAATGAATTCACGCTTTTGTAGCAAAACTCGGTAACAGATGTTTCTGTTGGTTTTCGTCCGCCATGTTGGAGCTCATCTAGGTGAGCACCAGCATGGCGTCTCCATACAAATCTCTATAAATTTGGGTAACATTTCTTCGGATATCTCGTATACGAAATATTCCTCTGACCTGAATCTTGGCGAGGGTCTTTGCATATGTACCTCCTTTCATTTCCCAGATTCTGGACTTTATCTATTGAATGGTTTTAATTTTTATTTTCATCTATTTTGAATGGCGTGACACTGAAAACCAGCAATAAAGTTAAAAATAAATTATTAAAAGTCAGTGGATCTGTTTCTTGAGAGATTCTTGGCTTACTTGTATTGATTGTATTTCGGAATTTTCGGTTTTCGTTAGAACTTACCGCGTTGTTTCAGTTTTATCTTGCCGTTTTGTTTGTTTGTTGCTGTTTTTTTTTTCAGTATATTTACGGACATTGCAGGGTAGTCGTTGTTCATGAGGGGACACAAATCGCCTGAACTGTAAGTATCCTAGAGAGTCCCATACAATTTACTGTAACGACGTTACAGTAAATTGTATGGGACTTTTGGAGCACCTCAAGCAGTATTCGAGCGAGGCGTTATAATCCTTTTCTTTTGACACGGATTTGATAATTAATTTCCTCTATACAGATGCAATTACCGGTCTATACTTGTCATCAAGTTGTGACAAATGCATCTCAATTTTCGCCAGAACAATTAGCCTAGTGTTTATTCACTGCCGACTGGTCCTCAGCAGCACGCACTTTGGGAAATGATATAATTTTAAATTATTTGCCTCGATAATGACTCTAGTTGGAAGAAAATATTATGCCTCCCGCAACCGTTTCGCGAAAACGCGAGGCGCAATACGGATACCTTTAGTTTCTTCCAAAGCTGTCAATGCCGTCACAACTAAAATAAATTAAGTTTCTATCGCAAATAAAAGGACTTAATTATTCCTTTCAACGAATAAGTTTTTATCGCTCGCTGAGAATTAAGTCGCGAAAATAAAAATGTAAATGAAAACCGGATCGAAAAAATATATGAAATCATCAAAAGCCGCCAAGACGGCATCTTGGGAGAGTCGTGGGGATTTTATTAGATAAGGGCCTGTTCGCACTAGGACGAAAAATTCGGTTTGGTGTTTACAAAAAAATTGAAAATTTTGTAAATGCGAATTTTTGGTTTTTGTGGGCGCGTTCGCACTTGAGACTTGCAAATTTTTTGTAAAACCACAAATGTCAATCAATCGAAATAGATACCGAGATTTCGTGACAGTATGTTCTTTTTATGTCGTTTCCGGTCAAGGACTGATCGCAAAGCAAAATGCTCCCGCAAAATGTTTTAATCGCCCTTCTTTGCTGTTTTCTTGCCATGCAAAACGTGATTGTGGCTAGTCAACAATTACTTCTGGTTTTGCTAGGAAGGATTCGGCTTTTACGGATCATGGAAACTTTAACGCAGCTGCTCAACAGACGTCGACGCCGCCGTCGTTTTCACCCGTAAATGTCTCATATTTAGTGGTTTTTTTCCTCTTACCAGAAGTTGTTGCGCCTTCACTGCTTTCTTCGAAATTCTTCTGCATCGAAGCGCCGGCACTTTCGACTTGCGGTTGACTTTGCTGAAGGTCTTGAAGGTAGAAGTACTGTGGCTGTGTCTGTGGCTGTGGCTCGTCGCAGTAGAATTGCGATCCGTAATAGTTAACATTGTAATATTGCTGATGTTCGGGAAAGAAAGAATTTTGATTTTCTCCTCGTGGATCCATCTCGAAATGGCGGTAAATGGCGGTTTTGGCGGTAAACGGGGTCACGCACATATCATTTTGCTTGGTATCAATTACGAGATATGATGACCCGTTGAAGGGTATCTGTCAAGGAACAATACATTTGCACGCCGGACAAAAAATTGTAGGCCTCCAAAGCTAGTCGACGGCGTGTTTGAAGTTTGGTGGCACTTGCGAAAATTTTGGTGGGTCACGAAAATCGTTCGCACTACAAATGGTTTCGCGTTGACAGATTTTTTTGCAAAACAAACAAAATTTCGCGTAGTGCGAACAGGCTCTAAGCTTCGAAAATTGTACACAACTGGAACGATCATATAGAAATTTCTAGCCTTCCTCATGCTATAGAAAATTCAAATATTTCAGATCGAGAAAACAGTCGCTGGGTGCCCCTGAATAAATACAAGATCGCTGTTCCAAAACCCGTACCGAATTTTATAAAAGAAGCCTCTCTCATAGCGGAAATGTGTTTTGAAACAGCTTGGCTAAGGAGGTGCGGCAATTGACATCCCTTATGTTTTTCAAGAAAAATTCAAAACCCTTATTTGGAGATGTAATATTTTTATACGGCCTCCTTGTTAACTATGCTTTTTATTACTATTACTATTATTATTATTATTATCATTATACTGAAAGTGAATTAAGAAAGCGCTTTCTTTATAGCAAAAAAAATGTTTAATTTCCACAGCAATTAATCTTGCGAAATCCCGAAGCGCAGTACGGTCCAAAGCCGTCATCGCAAAGGCCGCGAAAATAAAGATGAAAAAAAATTGGATTAAAAATACCACCAAAAAGCCGTCTCGGAAGCTTTGTCAAACAAACCGTGGGTAGGGTTATTTAACATATAAACCTGGAAAAGGAGACATCTGCACGCAGAATACATTTCATCGTAGTAGTGATGATTTCGAGAATGGTCAATGGACCTTGGGAGCCTCATTGCCGTAATATCTTATACATTGCAGAAACGACAGAGAATCGCTCTGTTCGCGTGGTGCTAACTTTCGGCTCCACAGTCGAAAATCATTGCCCATCAGAGTTACTTAGTTAAGCAATATGCGTATCATTGTAAGAGACGGACCATTAGAAAACTTATGAGGAGGCGGGCGAAGTCTAAAATAAATCGGGAAAGAGAAAATTAAATGAAAAAAATCAATCACGCCAATTGACCCTAAAAAATATTCATGCTATGGCCTAAAAAAATTCATACAAGGAATATGTTAACGAAAAAAATTCCTGAGGCTCGAAAACTCCCCACCCCCGATAACTTTTCTCATGGTCCGTCCCTAAATAACACGGTTATAGAATATCTGACGGCTTCGCGTTTTGTTCGTCCACAACCCCGAACTGAATTTTTTTTAAAAAAAGAAGCCTTTCTAATAACGGAAGTGCGTTGTGGCACAGCTTGTCTCTGAAAGTGCGGCAATTGAAAATTAAAAAGGACTATTAAAAAAAAACTTAATTTAGATATATGTAGCCTTTACACAAGGCCTCCTTGTAAAACAGGTTATTTTATTATTGGTATCTTAATCATTTGTTTTCATAGTACCTTAAAAAAATACCGTTTATGAAAAACGTTACCTTACCTAATCTCTGTGGTATGCCTAAATTTGACTTGCTATGGTTTGTAGGCAATACGACTTCCCTTGACCATCAATTGTGTGTCAAAACAATAGATCAAACACGCGATAAAGAAATAGTCGAAGTGCCATGGTGTAGCAATTTATGACAGTTTTAACTGGAAAACTTGTTGTCATCTGAGTACGGGTACACCTCTATAGTCTATGTTTGCAAGCTCTGCCTAAATAATCACTGGGTTACACTGCACCCATGGGTGTGCCACCTAAAGTGCAGCCTAAGTTTGTTAGCTCTACCTAAATAATCACTGGGTTACACTGCACCTATGGGTGTGCCACCTAAAGTGCAGCCTATGTTTGTTAGCTCTGCCTAAAGAATCACTGGGTTACTCTGCACCCATGGGTGTGCCACCTAAAGTGCAGCCTATGTTTGTTAGCTCTACCTAAAGAATCACTGGGTTACACTGCACCTATGGGTGTGCCACCTAAAGTGCAGCCTAAGTTTGTTAGCTCTACCTAAATAATCACTGGGTTACACTGCACCTATGGGTGTGCCACCTAAAGTGCAGCCTATGTTTGTTAGCTCTGCCTAAAGAATCACTGGGTTACACTGCACCTATGGGTGTGCCACCTAAAGTGCAGCCTAAGTTTGTTAGCTCTGCCTAAATAATCACTGGGTTACACTGCACCCATGGGTGTGCCACCTAAAGTACAGCCTAAGTTTGTTAGCTCTGCCTAAAGAATCACTGGGTTATACTGCACTCATGGATGCGTCACCTAAAGTGCAGCCTAAGTTTTTTAGCTCTGCCTAAAGAATCACTGGGTTACACTGCACCCATGGGTGTGCCACCTAAAGTACAGCCTAAGTTTGTTAGCTCTACCTAAAGAATCACTGGGTTATACTGCACTCATGGATGCGTCACCTAAAGTGCAGCCTAAGTTTGTTAGCTCTGCCTAAAGAATCACTGGGTTACACTGCACCCATGGGTGTGCCACCTAAAGTGCAGCCTATGTTTGTTAGCTCTGCCTAAGGAATCACTGGGTTACACTGCACCCATGGGTGTGCCACCTAAAGTACAGCCTATTTTTGTCAGCTCTACCTAAATAATCACTGGGTTACACTGCACTCATGGATGCGTGACCTAAAGTGCAGCCTACGTTTGTCTGGATTACACTGTACTTACGAGCGTTTGCCTTGCGCTCTCTTCAAAGAAGAAAATGCTATAGTCCGTTGCGCCAAAAATCACGCTTTTCTTTCTTAAAATTTTGAAGCCATATTGGGCCCCGAAAGACATCAAACGTTCCTCCGTGATAGAGGAGTATTTTGCTAGGGTTAATGCAAAAGTGCAAAAAATTATCAGCATAATTATAGCAGACAAGCATTGTCATCTAACTCCTGGCACGTAGCCGGAATAAGCCAAGTAAATAAAGCATATAACTAGAAATCGTCGTCAAATGGTCTCGATAACTACATTATACTTAACTTTGAAATATCAAGTTTATCGCTTGTATCCGTGTCACGCACCGAAAAAGCGAGGAGTCATCGCATGACATTAGGTAACAGAGGTAATACGCACGGGTTTCACGAGTTCTATGCGCGATTTTTCGCCGAGTAACAAGTTAAAAACTTCAATTCTTACCTTGCAGTAGTCGGCTCTTTTACCTTACATTCGCCAACACTAGTAAACGCGAACAAAGCGATGAAATCCAGCACTCTTCTTTCACAAGTAGCATGCCGCACGAAGCCGCTTGAAGTAAAATCCACCGATATGCACTGCATTCTCGCTACAAAAATAAATATTTCTCGTGGGGAAAGTACTACGAGGGGGAAAAAATGCCAGATCTTCGCCTCGGCAATGTGTTCCAGCTACCAAGCCGGCGTATCTCCAGAAGGTGACTCGAAGTGGGACGAATCTTGTGATTTTTCTAGGAGCCCTTTGCGCGCAAACTAATTTATTCTGGCGCGAAATGAAGATTAAGAAAATATATCTGAAATCTAATACACAACAAGAAAATTTTCGCACTTTCGAGGAGCGCGACATATTAAGATTAAGTCGGATTAGCTGCCCGCGAAGAAAACTTCTCTGCGTGAGATTGTACTTACAGTAAAAAGTCTCTGTGCCCCCTCATGTTCTGTTTGTCTTTGTGTTTTTCACGGTTTCGAAGTCAATCAAAGGGTGCGTTCGATTGGGAAATCCGGATTTCGGATTTCCAATCGAACTCGAAATCCGAAAACGGATTTCAACGCTGAGATATCTGTTTTTGGATTTTCATTTTTACCGTTCGATTGGGAAATCCGCAAAATGATTTGAAAAACTGTTCTTAAGAACAGCGGTCTTGCACGCGCACGCATAATTAGCAAAAAGAAGACCGCTGTTCACGAGAACAGTTTTGCAAATCCTTTTTCGGATTTCCCAATCGAACGGTGAAAAGGAAATCCAAAAAAACGAATGTTATTATTGCTGGTTTTCAGTGTCACGCCATTCAAAATAGATCAAAATAAAAATCAAAACCGTCCAATAGATAAAGTCCAGAATCTGGGAAATGAAAGGAGGTACATATACAAAGACCCTCGCCAAGATTCAGGTCAGAGGAATATTTCGTATACGAGATATCCGAAGAGATGTTTTACCCAAATTTATAGAGATTTGTATGGAGACGCCATGCTGGTGCTCACCTGGATGAGCTCCAACATGGCGGACGCAAACCAACAGAAACATCTGTTACCGAGTTTTGCTACAAAAGCGTGAATTCATTCTTCGAGAAACTCATAAACATTAAAGTAATACTTTTTCTAATACATGAACTGTTTAAATAGCAAAATTTCCTGAAATAAGTAATTTTTTTAACCTACATGACAGCTCTCTTGGCCGTCATGTAAATATCGCGTCACGCAAAAACTTAGAAATTCAAGCGTACTCTATCACAAAACCAAGAACCCTTGAAGCGAAGATTTGTTCGACAATTAGTTTTCAGCTGCTCTAATGCATCGTGAAAGTAAAATCTCGTTAGGATCGATAGTGTTTTAGTTTGAATTTTAGTGACGTCATGTGAAAACCAGCAATAGGGACCTTAAACAAGGACGACGACGACGGAAGTGAAAACGTCGCTAAAAAAATGGATTTGCCTTCTTTCAAACTTAATCGCGTCTACTTGGACCCTCTAAATATGTCAACTGCAGGCGACTTTTCCTGGAGTTGAATTCTTAAGGATTTTATTCAAGTTCAAAAAGAGGAAGGAAAATTCGTCATGGCATGTCCACGTCCTCCACAAAACGGCAAAGTAGGAGTTTTCACGTCGTAGTCGTTCAGAGGACGTCAAAGAAATGTACTAAAAAGCATGATGCACGTACTGAGCTGTTGTTTTGATCATTAAACCTATTGTTTTTTGAAGTCGTCGTTGTGGTCGTCGTCGTAGTTGCTTAAGCTCCCTATTATCAGCGTGCGAAACAAAACAATGGCATACTGCAACTAGCAGTGCCAATGGAAGCGTATGACAGAACACTAAGCGAATCAGTATCCTAATTGTTACGCAGACAGGCGAGTGAGAGTGAAGGATACATATATACCGACACACAACATGGAAGGTGTGTTTATCCCTCTACCGTGCGCGAAACAACGGGAGGGAAGTGTATATGTAGCGAGCGAGTTCGGTTGCTAGACCTAACTCCTATGCGACTTACGGTCGTCACCAGATCTGCCACACGAGGGGCGATGCTATGATGACAGCCTTAAGTTGCCTCTCTAACGCTTCCAAGTGACAATTGCGGAGAAGAGCCTATATAAAAGGCTCTTTTTCCGAATTCTTATCATTGTGGGACAAACGCCTGTCTGCTTTTATTTAGTTTGCTCGCGTTTTCGATTTCGTTTCTTTTTCAAAGTAAAATCAGATAGCGATTGAATAAACAGCTGCTTTATTAGTGACCGCTACTACAGACTATTTGTACTTATATTTCTTGAGAATACCTGAAGTAAAATGTTCCAGGCATGCGTGTTTGTGGCTAAATTATTATTGCGTGATCAAAGACCACATACAGAAGACACAAGATAGACATGAGTAAACGAAGTATTTGACCTTCGATATTCGCCTTGTCAAGCACAGAATATCAAGTCAATCGAATGTTGTGATATAAGAAGCTTTCGACATGACTGTTTTCATTTTCTTCGATCGATGTCTCCAAAAAACAAAGTTTATAAACAGCATTATAAGCGGACAAGCTTAGGTGTAAATTTGTTAACGACAGAAATCGCACGTTTCCATAGATAATGAATACAGAATTACTTAAACATTTCATTCAGTCATTTATTTTGTCTTATCTTGATTTGTGCCCATGTTATGTTACAGAAAACTAATTAATGCTACAGACTTAATATAACTCACGTCATCCTTTTATTAGGAATTGTCGGGCGAAAACATGTCCTTTCCACTTGATGAAAGTGACCTACTTCATAGAAGTTTTAGAGGGGCAGCCACCCGTTAAAGAATTGAATAACCTGAATTTGCATTTCGCACGTTGTACTGTGAGACCTCGCGCTCGATCCGATTCAAGTTAACACTGAAGTCAATCTCAATAGCTAAAAATTCAGTCTGGACATTTAAAGTGTATTTATCAGTTTGTTACAGGAACACAAGCAACTGAGGAAACCATTATCAAGCTATTAAAAGTGGCATGACAATGTTGTAAGTAGCAGATTTTTTCAGCGTGAGTTTGGTTCACGTGTCGAAATACAATCAAGCAACAATCATTGAAGTGCCAAATGAGCTGGTGATGAAATTTCCTTTTCTCATGTTTTTCTCTCTTTAGGAGCAAAGCAGGGCTGTTTTCCACTTTCCTGCCGTTTGCTATTTTCTTTCTTGGAGTTTCTTGTGCCGAGCGGCAATGTGATCAAATTAACAAAACGATACCTAACCTTCATCTACATTGCGGCTATAACCTTACAGCTCGGTATACTTACTGGCATCATTTCAACAGCGCTTCGCGAGCAATAATATCTCTCAAAAACGTTCTCAAGAACTGCTCGCTTTTCGTTGATACGATGATATGTTCTCTCTTTCTACCGCGGTGCACGGAGGAGATAAATGGACCTTATCTACCCTGCCGAGGAGTCTGCTACAACTTCGCAAACGATTGCAACGAAATCATTCGGAAAAGAGGACTTGAATGGACCGTAGCTATGTGTGATATTCTTCCAGAGAGAGACAACCCCACGACTACCAAGGGCTACCGAGAGAGATGCTTCACTCCCCCTAAATACACAGTAAGCGGAAAAAGTAAGTTACAGAATTTTGACCATCGTAGTCTTCATGCACCCAGCGTACGTGAAGTAAATCTAAAATACTAACAGATTTGCATTTTAACGCATTAAGCAAGTGATAAGTTTATTGTTCTCACAAACTACTCAAGTGTCTGGAAAGGAAGAAACGTCTAGTTATCAGCTTATGTAAGCAGATTTGAGTATCCTTTCAGTTCCTGTAGTTGAGCTGAAACCCATCTTCATGTATCTCAATGAAGTAAATCTAAAATACTAACAGATTTGCATTTTAACGCATTTAGCAAGTGATAAGTTTATTGTTCTCACAAACTACTCAAGTGTCTGGAAAGGAAGAAACGTCTAGTTATCAGCTTATGTAAGCAGATTTGAGTATTCTTTCAGTTCCTGTAGTTGAGCTGAAACCCATCTTCATGTATCTCAAATTGTGTTATTTTAGAAAGCTATCATATTTATGAGGGTTATCAAAATATTTTGAAACGTAATGTTGACGGCATTTTAAATATTTCTTACTACCCTTATATTGGTTCCTTACGAAATCGTTTAAAACCGGATTTTACAAGAGTCCACATATCTGTGGTTCCGTTCGTGACTTGTCTTCGTTTAAACATACAAAATTGAATATTAATGTACCTTTTACAGAATAACTTTTTATCAACATTAGGCCATCAAGACAGACGGCAAGATGTCTCGGTTTTTGAGACAGGACATCTTGAATGATATAACTAAAAGATCTAGAGCGAAATATGACCAAAAATTGCCTCAAAACATCAAGAGTAACATGCTGCCTCCAGGCCTCCAGACACAGTGCCGTAATGAAGCCCTTAGTCATTTATTTTTTCCAACTGATGTTTATTTTATAATTACCAAACACCCTCGCTCTGGCGGGGACAGTACAGAAAACCACGTGGTCAAGAGTTTCCCGCCATTTGACGGTTGCGGGTTGTCGCCTTCCGTACCATGTAGATCTCTTTTGGTATTTTAAAATATGTATCTACTAAATTAATATTGGTAATTTATAATCGTGCTTTTAAAAAGATTTTCATGAGCAGCCATCACAGTGACATAGATTAGTGATTGGTGACACAGTGACGGCTAAAGCCATCACAGTGGCACCATTGTTTCCCAACTTTGTCCCCTCATTCGTCTTGTTTTCTTTTGCCGTTTTCTTGTTTTTCTTGTCAGCCGTATTCTATAGGATACAAAATTGCAAATTTTGCAAAAAAATAATGAAAGAAAACAGCTAAAAGTGTTAAATAGACAAGAAAAAAAGATGCATAGCGAAGATTCGGAAGTCCCATGGTTACTACAAACAAAAAAACCAGATAAATACAAAAGTTCTAAATAATGTATTTTACGTAGTAACAATAACGACAATGATGTGAAGTAATGATATAATTCATTTTTTGAACTGCGGTTATAGATGAAAGTGAAAGAATGATCAAAGCAGTAAATTTTCAATTTAAGCAATTGGGAAGAAGAAGCCTGAAAAAAATCAGGGCTTCAACGAGATTCGAACCCGTGACCTCCGCGTTGCCGGTGCGTTGCTCTACCAACTGAGCTATGAAGCCACACATTGGGAGCGAGGTCAATTTATTGAGTTCATATCTCCCGTGAGGAGTGAAATGATGTGAAGTAATGAAATAATTCATTTTTGAACTGCAGTTATAGATGAAAGTGAAAGAATGATCATCTTTCATCTATAACCGCAGTTCAAAAAATGAATTATTTCATTACTTCACATCATTTCACTCCTCACGGGAGATATGAACTCAATAAATTGACCTCGCTCCCAATGTGAACAGCAAGTGGTAACGTTGCGAGTATGCGCGAGCCGCTGGACGGAAGTTTGTCGTGGTATTGGATCGCAGCGAATGCAGCAAAGAAAAATGGCGCCTGTTTTAAAAATTACCATCGTCTTAGTCATCTTTTCTATCTTTGTGGAGTGCAGATAAGACAAAGTCGTCTGTGTAAATTGCGAGATTGGTCTCAAGGCTAATAAGTCGCGGATCATTCACAATTTTGCGCGGTTTGTGGTCCATGAGTGATTATTGTTTCGTGTTTTGGCTTGCGCGCGGACACGTCAAGCTTCCATGGGGTTCTGTGTAACAGCTGCAAAACTCCTCTATTAAAACACTAGATAAAACACTAGATAACGCTAGATAACACTAGATAACCGAGTACAAAACGTCCGACGTTTAAGATTTGAATAAAACGCTGTGAAAAAAATTCTAAATGCTAGTTTGTTTATACTGTTTATATAGTCATAATTGCAGTTCGTGCGACAATCTCCTTACAATAATACGATTTCACGTCAGTTATAGTTCAGGAACGCCCTGTTGCTCAGAGATGTGCAACCTTAGTGCAGTGATTCTGCCAGTGATTACTTTTCAGAGATACCCCATCCTAACCACCGGTGTCCAGACCAGGTGCAGTGCCCTAATTCTGTGACTGATAAAATTTCAAAGATATCCCACCCAGGGCTATAAAATTGTGTTTCCATTTTTGACTAGATAATATAAAACTAAAGACCCAAACTCTAGAAATAACATCTATTAAATGTATGTGACACCTTGACTTATTCAGGGGTGTAAGCAGATTTTGTAATATGGAGGCTCTTGACTCCAAGATGCCCCTTACACTTCTAAAATAAAGAATTAGGTGGGCCAAAACAGGAGAGTGGTACAGGATGTTTCAAATTACAGATGTGTTTTATTGAGGAAACCCTAACCATGAAAAATCCTTCCCTTTACTTCCCACACTTCTACATACTAGAAAATTGCAAATATGCACACAACAGTGAAAATACTTAAAATAGTAAAGATCACAGTCATACCTAAAACTGCATTTTCTCTCTGAGATATTGAAGTGAATTTTCTGCTTCTGGTAATTCCATGCTTGCACTCATTTTTGCTTTCATAAATTTTGTTGTTGGTATTTTCTACCACACATGTGTTAATTATTTAATAAATTACTAACAAGGCTTAGCTCCCTTGACTTGCCCATATATCTATTTGGGGCCAAGTTCTTATGATTTGAAGACTAAAAAATTGAAAATGAGCTCTAACTTTTCCTTTTCATTTAATTTCAACATGAGGAGAACTTAAGAATCTTAAAGACTGATATTTATAAAATCTGAGTTTATGGTAGCTTCAAGTGAGCCAATGTCTGACTCAATGAAATTAAAGCTTGTCTGTGTGTCTTCTGGGGTACCAAGGCTATTTGATGCAGTTCAGGATGGAATGGCAGACCCTTCACATTCTGCAGACAGCATAGGGTTAAATAAAAAACAGATAGTCGCCATTTTGTACCAGCTCTGCTATGGCTTGAGTGAAAAGTGCAACTGGTTTGAATGTGACAATGCAGTCGTCCTCAAGGACTATCACCTGAATCAACAAGGTTTAGTGCTGAGCATCTCATAGGGAGCTCCTGCAACAGGCAAAAGGCAAATGAAATTTTTCATAACTTGTCATCTTGCAACACCAGGAGCATCAGTGAGCTTGTTTAGGGGCAATATAAAATTATTGCAACTTGTGCAGCCTATGATAGATGACTATATACACTACTACTGTGTATACACAGCCAAACTGACACTGGCAAGCCAAGTGCTCCTAAATTCATGTACACAACTAAACACTGAATATATGAGACCCAGAGTATCAAAAGAATTATTTCTATCGGAGAGTGAACATTTACCCCTATGGCATTTTGTTGTTGCCAACAACTAGCGAACCCCTTTAGATTTTCAGGATTTCTAAAGTGTCATGGATATGAATTTATATTCAAGAAGGAAAGACCTCTTTTGGATAGAAAAGGAATAATAACATTTATTATTTTTGTAAGCATACAAATACATTGTATGTGATGAAGCTAATTCTTATGTGGATGCCAATGCAAGGAATCAAATTCAGGGATTTTATGTCCAGTGTTTTCTGCACTTCAAACAGGAATGGCAGTCCAGCAAGTGCAAAGCTGAACAAGGGCAAGAATTGTTTTGTGCTTAAACTTGTGCTAGTGTCAAAGTGGGAGTAATATCGTAATGGTCATGTGAAAATGCATTACCAGTAAATCACAATTATCATTTTTATAGTAGGGCAGGGAAAAGAATGCACATATTTGTATTTTCATATTTATATTGATTTCAGTTATGTTTCAAGACATTACGTAAACATTTTAAGCATAACATTAAAATTCTTTTTGGCGCCAATTTTGTATGACGGTATAAACAAATCATCATAGAATAATTATCAGAATAAAATCATCTTCCAAATAGTGAGGGTTCTTGACAATGAATCTGAGAGCTTGCAATGCATGATTATTAAAATGCAAATTCATCAGAGTTCCCCCCCTTGGATGCAAAATCAAACATTCCAGAATGAAAGAGTGTTCCCAAACAATGCTTTTACAAGAAGGTTTTGTTGGGATGCACTTTTACATGTTCACCAAAAATCTGAAAACAAGGTTGAAAAGGACAAGAAAAATTTGTCTATCTTTAACGAAGTTTTAGCAAATAATATTTCACAATCCACCTCCTCGATCTCTTAATCTCTGAGAATAAGTAACCGCCATAGAGCACCAATGTAAACCAGAAAAGCAAATTTTCGAAAATGGAAGGAAACATCCGACTACGGCCTTACTTGTAAGAGTAGGAAATTTGCTCGTTGATTTCATGCCGCTAAATAGTGTCAAAATACTCGAACTTCCCCCCTTTGAATAAACCATTAACAGTGAAAATACGGAGTGACCGAAAGAGAAGTTTTACCTGTTTAGTCGTTTGTGTGGGATATATCACTGGATCTCGCTGTACGGACAGGGTCAAATACTACAGAAATACGGGGTCACATAAATTACGTTGAATTCAGGCTGCTATAATTTTAACACATAACATGCGATGATACTGCTCCACGTTTCACAAAGTAAATCAAAGGGTATATCTTACCTAAATGTTAGGCAACTCTGCAGATCATGGACGATAACCCAGAAATCCGTAACCGCTTGAATGTCAACAAATCAACATATCACAACAAACGACCTCGTGAACGCTTTATCTGCTTCATCAGAGGAGCCGAATGGATGAAAATTAACCGGCTAAATGGTCCTTCTCTCATACATGACACTTCAACATGGCTTAGCCAAAGTATCCATTCTATAAGACATGTCTGCTGTTGATTGGGTATGCAAAAAAATCTCCCTTGAAAGTGCTCCAGAACAGCTTTCGGCCATTACGATTTCCCGTCAACAAGTGCTTTCCAGCAAGCCTGACGCATGCGCAAGCGTTACCACTTGCTGTTCCCAATGTGTGGCTTCATAGCTCAGTTGGTAGAGCAACGCACCGGCAACGCGGTCACGGGTTCGAATCCCGTTGAAGCCCTGATTTTTTTCAGGCTTCTTCTTTCCAATTGCTTAAAATTTACTGCGATGATCATTCTTTCACTTTAATAACGACAATGTAATCATGAATGTGCACCTGGACTACTCTCAGAGCTACGGCCAGCCTCTTTCCACGCGAGGGGGTTTCAACTCGTGCGAAACTTTAATATTACGACTCAAAAAGCAAGACGATATCATCCGCGCATGTCTCGTGCACAAGAGCAATTTCTCGGATTCTCATATCTCTAAGGAGTCTTTATTCGGCGAGCGAAGCAAGCGCGCGAGAAAGAAAAATAACGTCTATTTTCTTCTCTCCCCCACCCCCCCCCCCACCACTTTCCCCTTGCGCTGTCGGTCAATAAATCCCCTGCGGTTTTTATTTTATCCCCCGCGCTCGACGTATTTTGAAGAGAAAATATAGGGTCTATGAACAGGCCGCCGAGCAACAGGCGTTACCGGTGTTTTTAAGTAAAAAACCGCACTCCACGGCGCCACAGTGGTCAAACCACGGCGCACTGGGATAAGCTCCTCCATCTTGATTCGCTGCGTAGGTATCTCTCCAATCTAACTTGATATACGCACGCTAAGCGGGATGAATCAATTGTCAAATATACTTTTCTAATAATATCATTTTTATTTCCATAGAGTACAAACACAACTGCTCAGATGTGGTCATTCCAGAATGCCAAGGTATCCCTGGTTACGCTAAGACTGTAGTGTCACCCAGCCTACAACGTAGGTACGCACCCTATATTCGAACAAAGATCAGGCATAACGCGAGTGATACTTGCAGTCAACCACGGAAAGAAATAGTTTGTGCGGAAAATTTACCAGCTTGCATGAATGGAACAGTCGGCTTTCTCTGTAGAAACGAATGTCTGACATTTTTCGATAGGTGCAAGTCACCTTTCTTTTATGGGAGAGATATGTGTATGGAGTTTCCTAAGAAAGAACTAGATAGCAATCTCAGTCACGTTGTATGTAAGCAGACGCACTGGCCCCGTTCGGAGAATTGGCCGTTGACTGAATCTCCTAGTGCTACGCCGACAGCGATTTCAGGTGAGACCCAGGGCGCTTTCCATTTACCAATAAATTCCGAGATTCCGGTTGGGGTGTGTTGATGGAACACACGTTTGTCCAATGTCCCACTGGAAACTTCGCGGGAATAAGTGGACTTTTGAAAAGAAAGTCCTATTTTCCCGTTGGAAACGTTCCGTGAAAAAGCATGTACCATTAACGAGTTTTTACAAGGAATCAACAGGTCCAGGCTATTCACGGCGATATTTGTGCCACCATCTTGAATTTTGGTGACGAGAGCATAAGCGAATGGAACTTGTGTCAAATGGAACACGTTCTTCACTCGACGGACCTTTCCATGGAAATTTCCGAAAATTTTTGGTAAATGGAAAATTTCCCCAGTTTAGTTGTTCACTATCTCAAATGCACAGTTTACACACGCTCTCTGGCAGGGCTCGCCTGCGAATACAGCCGCCTCTCCTCGCTCCTCGCTCCTCACCGCTAGGGACGTTTCACAGAAAAGACGACGTCTCTTCTGTGAAACGTCCGTGGCAGCAAGGAGCGAGGAGCGAGGAGAGGCGGCTGTATTCGCAGGCTATGTCAAGGCTAGGATTTAAGGGGGAACAAGTGCACTGTTTGAAACGATGGGTGTCAGTAGTTCTCAAAACAATAGATAGAGCGATTTTCGTATGACCTTGAAAAATGGTTTTGGTAAGTGTTCGTTCTTTGTTTAATTAGCCAATGGATGAAAAGATAAAAACATGGACTCTTCGTTTTCCCGCCAAAGAAAATCCTTATATAGAGAAGGCATTGTTCGATTGGCCAATCGTGTTGCAGTATGACGTCAAAGCGAAGTATCGATTGATTTCTAGAAAGTTCTTTGGCATGAAGTTTTTTCACCCGAGCGTTCGCTTAACCAACCAAAAACCGGGCGCGCTTGTATCTGTTCGATAAACCAATCAATTCGCTCTATTTCCTTTCGTTTGCTGTTTCTGTTTTGTTCGCGTGTTTTCATTTCAAGATCATACGATAATCGCTCTAAAGGGTCCAAACACCCTGAACCTAACACCTTCGAGCTGCAGGTTATAGGAAGAAATTAAAAATCGAGGTTTTTAAGAGATGCATCACCCGCTAAGCGGAGGAATTCCCCGGGGGATGGCCTATACAGGGGGGGCTTCGTCCGAAAGGAGTAACTTTTTCAGGTTTTAGGTTTATGAAAAACAAGAGAGGAGCGAAAAAGTAGGGATTAAAAAATAATAAAAAAAATGCGGTGCCAACTTTCCTCACTTGCAGCCAATGGCTGAATTCCAGAGGAACCAGAGAGGTGAAATCGGACGTCAGCATGTAAAGACGCACTCTTGCAGCTACTTCAGTCCATGTTTTGATCTCACCTCGCCCACCCAGACCGATGACGGGACAAGTCAGATATACCTTGCATCGGGGCCTACGTCCCCTAATGTTTTCGAGTAATGTCACGGGTTCTTTTACGTCCCCTTCCAGCTGGAGTACAAGGATGAAGGAGACAAGGCCAACGGCTTAACGTCACCGCCCAATGACGCGATCATCAGGAACTGAGAAAGGGATTTCACAGCTAGCATGATCTCACCAGTTTTTTAAAGACCCTGGTTGATGGCTGGGGTTTAGACTCACGACCTCCCTCTCAGCAGACCAGCGCTCTTCCTACTGAGCTAACCGGGCGGCGGTCTATTTGTTTAGGAATATGAAAGGCTTGGTGAAATCTGTCAAAGGGGGCTAACGGTACATTTTATGACTACGAAAAAGTCGAAAAAGAGTTCCCACATTCTGCAGTTGTTTCTTTAAATATTTAAATATTGTTTGTCCCTTGTTCAATTCACTCAGCAGCCATCTATACTTTACAACAGTTATCAGTTATTTAATTATCTCATTCATTTATTAGGTGCTCCTACGTCTCGAGAAACTTCAATTACAACAGGTTAGCAACTTGATTTTTTTTATATCATGATGTTTTTACTTCTCACTTTCAAGCGCGTAGGTCTAGTGGTGTGATAAGACCTTCACTGCTACCTTGTACTACACGTTTACAAACTACCTCAGGTTTTCTTTGGTTGACAGTTTTCTCTCCAACGCGAATAGGTACCCCCCCCCCCCCCCCACACACACACACACACACACACACACACACTCCCGAAGCCTCCTAACCAATAGAAATTTCCCGCACTCTCAGAAAGCGGAAAAAACGATTTTCATGGGCCTATCGGGCAGCTGCTCCCTCTCCCCTCGCATGTCTCCCTCGGGCGCCCTGTTCTTTCTTGGGCCCATTACTTTTAAGCGCCTGCTGCTATGCCGCCATACTTCAGGGGGTTTTATTACTCACTTGCAGCACACATCAACGTTGTTGCTAGTGCCTGGTCAACTTTGACATTCTTTCTTGTATTCTGTTAAGTTACAGTTTGCCTAGACTTTCTCAAAGTCGTTCGCTTCGTTTTTCGATCTGGTGTGGTAGGACCCAGAGCTTTCGCTCGCTCGCGCTCAGCGCTCGTACGATCGCGCTTCGCGCTCACTGTCGCGCTACGCGCTCAAAAGCTCGACTTGTGAGCAAGTCTACAGTTTGCCCTGTAAATTCAGTTTTTGAAGCAAAGACCATCTTACAAGAAATAAGGACCGGATCCTAATAAAGGATCTAATCAGCAATAAGTGAAAATATAAAACAAAAGAAGCAAGGCTGATTTTACAGTCGGGAATATATATATTTTTACCAATATTTCGTAATGCACGGCCTTCCTTCTTCAGGGTCTTACATAAGACCCTATAAGACCCTGAAGACTCTGCAAGACACTGGAGAAGGAAGGCCGTGCCTTCCGAAATATTGGTAAATACATATATATTCCCGACTGTAAAATTAGCCTTGCTTCTTTTGTTTTATATTTGCCCTGTATGTCTACAGTCAAACTTGCGTTAAATCACCTTTAAACGGGGGGACCACCAACAGGGCAGAAAACAATGAAAATTACTTAATGGGACTCTAAGTGACCGCTTTACAGCTTTGGCCGTTAAGTTCTCAGAACCTTCCCGTCACTTGAACGGAAAGAGGGTTCTTGCCGCCATAACGAAGTGAAATGGCATGGTTCCCACACATGGGCTATTTTGATTTAGTAAAATCCAACTAGTTGGTCAAAAAATATCGAGACTACATGTAAACAACTTTAGCTAGTTAAAGCTTGACTTTAATCCCTTTTTGCCGCCAAAAAGCCGGCGCTTTTCGCTACTAGTGGGTTATAACATATAGCCTAGTAGTAGCTCAACCAATCAGAACGCAGCATTAATAATTGACCACTAGTTGGATTTTACTCATGAGCTATTGACTCAGAGCCCATTCGGGCTCCAGGAATAATTGTTAAATAGTGAGCACCATAATTTAGTCTGAATGCTTCTAAAGTTATATCTTTCGTTTCCACTACCATTAGATACCGGTGAGAAGCCAACAACCACGTCAGGTACGAAGCTTTAATTAACAATTAGTCGCCGAAGACGACGTGAATATCGGCGAATAGTCACCTCGACTTCGTCTCGGTGACTATTCGCCAATATTCACGTCGCCTGAGGCGACTAATTGTTTTAGTATAATTACATTGATGATTATTCGAGAAAATAAAATTATTGATCAATTTCCTACCCCGAAACATCAAAAAATCTGGCTGCCATTTTGAAAACTGCTAGCCTTCAACGCTATAATCACCGCGCGGTGATTATAGCGGGATAGAGGGAAGCTCCTGGCCAATCACAGCGCTCTATTTTCGATATTCATCGATGTAATTATACTAATGTGCAATAATCTTGGTTTTGTTCCTTGTAAGAGTAAGGGGGTGTTTACATGACACCGGGGAGACTTTCGCGCCGCGACGAGTTCACTCCGGTTCCCTCTCATGGTTCTACATTTGTTTACATGATACCACCACAAAAAGTCATGCCGGCGCGAGTCGCCCCGGCGTGAGTTCACTCCGGTTGTCGCACAGGGGCGAGAATTTCACTCCAGTACGAAATCTCGCAACGTTATCATATAAACACGAAACGACCACCCGTTTCGGTGTGAAATCGGTCTGCCGGTAGACTTGAACGGGTAACGCATGCGTAATGTTCGCGATTTTGAATCATACGTGCATTTTATCAACATGAAGTGTACCTTCGAATAACGAGATGTGAAATAACCCAGTCATCATGTAAACGCGATACGAAATAAAAAAGTCATGTTGGTATGAAACTCGCGCCGGTGCGAGTTTTCTCATGTAAACACCCCCTTAAGGCGCGACCTCCTGCTTGGGGTTTTTCCCACTTTTCTTAGAGGAGAGCCAGGGAAAGGAGGTTGAATGGGGCGATTATCGTGCCCATTCCCAACTACATCGCGCGGCTTGTTTGTTTTTTTGTTTTTAAAGTGACCAAACAAAACTAATGTGTGATCTTGTCAGAGTTACACACAAGAAGAAAATGTGGAAATTTGAGATTTGACTGAAAGCAAGAAATTTGGCTGTTTTAGCAAACGGACAAGAACATTAATTATCAGCCTGATTGACGACGGCATTTCACTTTCGAGTTACTTTCTGTCCCTCAATTAATATAAGAATGAACATTTGCGGAGAAAACATTCTTGGTAATCAGTTATTTTTTGGCGGTACTGTTGTGGATAGTGCAAAAAAGATCTGCAAAAATCGCAAAAGTTAGAACCCGCCAAAGTTTGGTGCGAAACAGCTCAAAACCTCAATCGTTTTGATATTCATGTTTTTGTTTTTCTTGTAGACATCCCTCCATCAGCTATTCAAGGGCTCCAGAAAGACAAAAAATCTGGCTCCAATAAGCTCTTAGTTGGGCTTGTAGTCACATTTGCTTTCTTGATTCTAATTGTTCTAGGAGTTATAGGGTTTGTGTGGTATAGGAGGAAGAAAGTTCGTCAGTTTGATTATCAAAAGCAAGTTCTTTACTCCGAGGACAGAGAAGACGAATTTGAAATTTCTACTTAACAGTTTTTTCCTTTAGTAAATCAATAGTAAAGATTTTACGAGTTTTATAATGATTCGTAAAATTAATAGTGTAGGTCAAACGGACCAGGGTTTTTCTTAGACCCCGCCGTCAAATAAGTATTTCATACGCACTTACAGGGTCGAAAGCCTGAAAAGCCTTTAAAAGTTCATCAGCAGATTTCAGTCGTTTAAAAGGTTGAATCCAGTGGATAAATGACTATCCGGTGGAAAGCGCAATTGGTTTCCCCTATACACTGCCAGATTTATTCAATGGATAACACTATCTCGCTTTTGAAAGACTGGGAGCTGAGACATGGCTAAGTAAAGTTTGGTATTGACGAGATATACCGTTAAGGTGGCTCGATACAGCTTTTCAGGGTCAATACCTCCCAAGTTTGAGCATGAACCACGTATACGTCGCCATTAACAAAGATTTGGAAAAGTTACCACCACAGCTGTATTAGATAAAGATGAAAATTTCTTATGCTCAGGGTTGCAATGACATCGGAGTTGTCATAGCAACGAAGTAACACCATTACCTATTTGACTTGCAGCCATATAACTCAGAGTAACCTTAGTTCTGTACAACTAAAACAATTTTTTGCAACCAGTTTCCCTATATTTACTACCTCAAATACACAGTTTACACGTTCTCCGTATCAGGGAGGGACAATTGCGCCGTTTGAAATGCCGCTTGTCCTTGGTTTGACGAAACAATAGATGAAAAGGCCCAAGCAGTAAGAGGTGCAGATTATAGAGACAAACTGAAAATAGAGGTCTAGAAGAGATGCCCTATCCGTTAAAAGGCAGAACTCGGAAGCAAATTGAGATTTCTGAACGCTTACTATACTAACCCAAGGAAAATAACTTTAAAAACCATGTAAGGACAACGACGTAATATATAGACAGCGTCAAAGGTGAATGTTCCCTTTTAATTTATATTAATGTGCTGTCCCTGAACTTTGAGTCAATACTTGAATAAAACCATTACAACGATATTTGGGCGATCAGTTTATTGAGGTTTGCGGCATCTCAGGTGCCACACACGACTGACAAAGAAACGCAATATTGCTACTTCCCGCTTGTGGTAGTTTTTCTTTTTGTAAAATGCGGCTTACTCTGCTTGCAATCTTGGACCTTGGTGGGACCTTTTCAGGGGCAAGCATGCAAGATGTGATACTAGCAGATTTCGTCTATGCCACTTTCATCCTATTAATTCCGAGTCCTGCTCCGATCCCTACTCACTCAAGCTATCGCACGTTGCACTCACGTGCATGTCAAAAGTCCTAAGAAGACAACCCACTTACCCGATGGTTTACGGGCTCAAGACCTTTCCGTCGTTCCGCTGGCTGTAGCTGTTTCTTGCAGTTACTGCGTCCAACTCATGGAACACCCTTACTTGTCAGCAGCCATCTGCTTCGCCTTCTGACAGTTGCTATTTTTGTTTTGTCTTCTTCTTAAATTCTTGTTCCAATTTTGATTCAAAACATCAAAATAATGTATCATGTCTTTGAAGTGAGGATCTAAAAGGAACATTATTTGTTCATTTTCTATTGACCTCGTATTTTAAGTAATGATCCAGGTAAGATGGGAAGCAATGCAACTTCTTTAATTAGTTGTACCACAATACGCTTACCTCACACAGAATGTTTCATTTTTCAGCAGAGAATGCATAAACCTACGTATACAAAAAGGCAGTTTACGAAATATAATGTATTTTTATTACTTAACTCCATTTTTAAAGGGTGTTTTTATTGTGTGTTAAAAGATTTCGACCAATCATAAGAGGTGGAATTTTACATGTTTCGCACAAAGGATTTTTGTGTTTTACTTAGACCTCAGACGAGATTTTGTTATAAGGAAGTTTGAAAAAAAGTGATTAATATACATGTTGCTTTACAAAGATTTCGTAAAATGTGATGTTTAAACCAATCAGAAGCGTTGTAGAGACAATAGTAAAGTTAGTAGCCATGTACGTATTTGCATTCCGACGTGCTCATTGCGTTTGGTTCTTTCCTTCTTATCTGGACCATTACTTAATTCAATCATCTTTTCATTTCTCAGAAACTCTTAAGACTCAAGGACATTTAGTAAAAACAGGTTAGCAACTTAGTTTCTTTGTTTATTTTTGTACTTGGCTCCCGCCAAATTAAAATTGCAGTCTGTAGTCATGACTCAAGTCATGAGTCAGGCGGCCTATAAGGACTTCACCCTTGAAGGATGGCATACTGGCCGCTTAATCAAAGCTGAAATCAAGCAACCTTTATAGACAGGTTTAACTGTTGCTCCTGGGCCGAGTTGTTCAAAGCTGGGTTAAGATAAACCAGGGTTAGTGCGAGATTTGCATTCAGATTTGAAAGTTTAAAAAGCATTTCAGTTTTAATTCTATTTGTCTACAAGTTGATGATTAGGAGCTCTAAAAATAACAGAGAAAATAATCCGAGAAAAAAACCCTTAACCCCGGGTTAAGCGCTAATCGGCCTTCGAACAACTGGGCCCTGGGTTCTTTCCACTATACTCCAAGCAGAGAGATTTCGCGGTTTCTCAAGACAAAGGTCTGGGCTTAAGGACCGGGTTTCCTAAGACAAAGGCCTAAGAAGGCGAGGTTCTTTTACACATTGACGTCATTGGCTGTCTTGCATGAGACCGCATTCGGCAGTAATAAGTTAACTAAATACTTCTGATGTAATTTGTTTTGCTTACACTAACATTCAGATAAGTCGAGTAGAGCCGGTGAGAAGCCTACGACCACTACAGGTACGGAGATTAAATCATTTGCCGTCCTGGCCCTGGTTGTTCAAACGTTGGATAGCGCTATCCATCGGATAAATCTCTATCCAGCGGATAGCGTAATTGACTTCCGTGATACTTATCCGCTGGATAGTGATTTATCCGGTGGGTAGCGCTATCCAACGTTTGAACAACCGGGGCCTGGTCGTGGTTGTTCAAACATTGGATAGCTATCCATCGGATAAATTTCTATCCAGCGGATAACGCAATTGTTCCCGTAATACTTCTCCGCTGGATAGTGATTTATTTTGGGGATACCGCTATCGAACGTTTAAACGACCGGGACCTGGTTTTTTAACCTCGTAACAATGAACAATATGACGCAATCTTGTTCCAAGGGCTTTTTCTCCAATTCTGGGGGAAAGGCCCTGGCCGAATGATGCTGAATAGGGCGATTATCGTGCTTCGAGTAGGAAATTTTTTTAACAGCCCGCTTTTGATAAATGAAACTCTGACACCACTCCAAGGCTTTCAAGTAATTAAAGTGACCACTTAACTGAGGGTGACCCTCTTATAGAACACGTTTGCCTGTTACTCCTGGGATCTTTCTACGACTCGAACAGAGAAATACACGTCTGGGCAGTTAACTAAGAGAAAGGCCTTAAGACGAGGCTTTATTAAGTAATGATCCGGGTAAGGTGGATAGCAATTTCTTTTGTTATGTGGCAACGGTGCTTTCCCCACATAGGAATGTTCTCATTTTTACACAGAGAATGCATAAACCTACATGAAGGCCGTTTACACAATAAAATGCATTTACAATCCACTTTGAAAAAGTTTTTTTGTGTTAAAAGATTTTGACCAATCACAAGAGTTGAAAACAATAGCCAAGAAAAGTTTACAATTTTACATGTTCCCCACATAGGATTTCTTTGTTATTCAAACTGAGACCAGATTTTGTTATATGGAAGATGGTTGGAAAGTAAGGATGAATATATGTACCGCTTTATGAAGTTTTGTTAACTTTTGCTGTTTAAGCCAATCAGAAGTAAGTACAGACAATAGAAAAGTTAGCACCGTTTTTGCATTCCAACATGTTCGTTGCCGTTGTTGCTATCGTTCTTATCTGGACCGTTTCTTAATGTCTTACACACCCGAAGGGGATACTCCCCTATATAAGCTATATAGGTATGTGCCGTCGCATCACGGTAGGGTTTTTGCGCCGTTTTGGTCTGAAAACGGGTCTGATACATTTTGCCCATTTTGGTCTGGAATCGAGTATGGTTTTTGAGGGAACTACGGGAGTGTATGAACGTATTTATCGTTTCAATTCAAGTGAGAAAGAAAGAGAAATACGCGAATCTGAAATGGATTTGAAGAGCTTTTTTGTCTGCGCTCTAATCTAGGTTTTGATAAACACAATTTCTGCCTAAAGGCCAGGCCTCGGTTGTTCAAAGGCTGGATAGCGCTATCCACTGGATAAATCTCTATCTAGTGGATAGTGCAATGAGTTTCTCCAATACTTATCCGCTGGATAGTGATTTATCCGGTGGATAGCGCTATCCAACGTTTGAACAACCGGGGCCAGGTCTGAAAAGGGGTATGGATTTGAGAGGTCTGGTCTGGAAACGGGCGTGGAAAATAACATTTTTTGGTCTGAAATAGGGTCCATTTGGAGAACCGCGCGGCACACCACCACCAAGAATTCCCGGGAGTGCCCCCTCCGGGTTTACGCAATGTCTTGCATAAGAAACGTTCCTGATGTAATATGTTTTGCTTATCGTTAGACATTTCAAATAAAGCCGATGAGATGCTTACGAACACTACAGGTACGGAGCTTTATTCATTCAGATCATTTTGCAGTCCTGGTTTTTGTGCCTCATAACACTGAATATAACACAGTCTTGTTCCAAGTTATTTTCCCCAATTCCGGGGGAAAAGCGCTGGGAACGTGGTTGAATGGGGCGGTTACTCCTTATATCGAGGTTTTTGTTTTGTTGTGAAGAGCCTCGTTTACGGTAGGTGAACATAACTTCTGTCAGTATTTCTTGAACGAGCGTTTTACCGTTTGTTACTACTACTCTCTTAAGCATTGACTGTCTTGCATCATGGATAATAGTCTTTCTATTATCCAAGCTTGCATGAGATCAGTAGGCAGTAAAAAGTTAACTGGACGTTTCTGATATAATTTGTTATGTTTACAGTACGATTAGATAAGTCGAGTACATCTGATGAGAAGCCTTCGACCATTACAGGTACGGATCTTGAACCATTTTCCAGTTTAGGTTTTTATACCTCATAACAATAAAACGCAATCTTGTTGCGAGGGCTTGTCCCTAATTCTGGAGGAAAAGCCCTCGCTCGGTACAAGGTTTAACAGGGCGATTATCGATCCATTAGCGCCGCTGCGAGCGGTTAATGGTTTTAATGGCCCATGTTCAGTATACATGAATCCGAGGCTTTCTGGCCTTATTTCTATGTTTGGTTTAGTTTTCATTGTACTCAACTCTCTTCTGGGAGAAACGAGACAATGGAATCTTCAAAACGTTGCAATTTTGTCCGTAAGGCCTCGGTGTCATGTAAGAATTTTAATATACAGCACGTGGACTACAGATGGCTTTCACAGTGACGTCATCAAATTGTAAAGTCGAAATAGCGAGATTTTACGAATTCTTATTTACACTAGGTTGAAGATAAACAAAAAATGAATCTTTGTACAAGTTTCCATTCCCGTAGTATTTTTCATTTCGAAAATACAGCAATTTGAACTTCCGAGTTTTCACAGTGCGTGACACTAAAATAGGAATGCTGTCTCGTTGAAAAAAAGTGTCTCCTCTTGATTTTCAGCAGTGTAACCATTTCAAGTATATATTAGAAGATATGTTTATGCACACCTATGCTAGCTCTCGAGTGAAAAGAAAGAGCTTTTATAGAAAAAGTGAACTCCAGATGTCTTTGTTGATTTCCGGCGGCCATATTGGTGCACCAAAACTGTGGAAATTGACTGAGCGTGCCTTCCCCTGAGTGCCGCGGGAAATTGACTGAGCGTGCCTTCCCCTGAGTAGGGATTTTGACATTTAAGCTCTCCCCCAGGGTCGGGAATTTGACATGGCCGCCATCTTGGAAGACCGAGAGAAACTGAAAATGAGTGACCTGCCATCTTGGTAATACCCAGAAGTCACCAAATGACCTCTGCTTTTCTTGAAAGTAACAAGACAACATGAGGACCCTGATAATGCCCAAGAACAAGTCCTGTGGATAAAGTGTGACACATGTGACATGTGGTACCATCAAGTTTGTGTTAGCGCATCTTGGCTACCTTTATTATGCCCTGCAGAGGATGACATTTTCTGGCACTGCCTCTCTTGTGTTGCGGTGAACACTATGTGAGGTTGTAAAGGACATATCCTTTCCAACCTGTCAATTATTAAGTCCTGACTCTGTTAGAAAAAGTTACCCCAGAGGCGGGAAATTGACATTTAGTAGGTGCCTGGGGGTGGGCAATTTGACTCTGGCTTCCATTAAAATGTCAAATTCCCCTGGGTCTGGGTCGAAGGAAATAGTTTCTGTAAGTTTATGCCAGAACTTCATGAGGAGCGTGAACAAAATAGTTAGTGCCATACAGAATTGAGTGAAGCACGCCAAAACCTATCGTGTTGATATTCCTGATTTTGTTTCCTTCTAGACATACCTTCACCAGCTGTCAAAGGACTCCAGAAAGACAAAAAATCTGGCCCAAACAAACTCTTAGTAGGGTTTATGGTCACCTTTGCTTTTTTTATTCTAATTGTTCTAGGAGTTGTAGGTTTTGTGTGGTATAGGAGGAAGAAAGTTCGTCAATTTGACTATCAAAAACAAGTTCTGTATTCCGAGGACAGAGAAGACGAATTTCAAATTTTTACTTAACTACTTTTTTCTTTTAGTAGCGCAGTAGTGTAGAAATTTTACGAGTTGTATAATAATTGTAAAATTTTAGTTTATGAAGTAGATTGATAAAAATAAGGAAATGCCAGTGGTTTTTGTAGACGTCATGCACAGAGGGTCGAAAGCTTGAAAAGCCTTAACAGTGTGGCTAGTCAAACAACCCGTCCAGGTTGCTCAAAAGATTGAATCCACCGGATAAATCTCTCTTCAGTGGAAAGCGCAACTGGTTTCGCGTATCCGCTAGAAAGCGATTTATTCATTAGATACTGCTATCTACCTTTTGAATGACTGGGACCTGAAAAAGAGTAAGGTAAAGAGTGAAAATACCAGCTAGATTGGCGTGTTGCACTATATAGTCGCCCCAAAAAGTGCATACATTCCGCGAAATGTTTGCGGGTGACAAATCAGTTGTTCGATTGCTTTCTTAGCCCATTTTTATAGTCTCTCAGTGAAGCATCGGGTTTTCGCGTACAGTCTTACCCCCCTTTGGTTTGATTTTATTTCTAGTAACCAGCTTCAGCTTTTAAGATAGCGAAGTGAGAGAGCAGGGAAAAACTCTACGATCGGAACGCCTGGAACAAACGCTGCAGAAGTTGTTCTAGCCGGGAATTCCTTATTCCCCTTCATTTTGTAGACAAACGTTTTTAGTAATTATCTATATATATAGGAAACTCGTAAGGTTCATACGAAACTACATCCAGGACTTGAGTAACTTATAGTATCCTCAACAGTGAGGATATCGATTACTATATTTTCCCCTCAAACTGTTGTTTTGACAGTTTGCCAAATGCTAAGTGAAAAACGGATGGCGAGAGTTTCATTCCCGAATAGTTTATCTAAAGTTGACATTAAGTCTTTCTCTGTGGAGCAGTGAAATGTTAATACGAAGAAGAACAGAAATTTGCATGACTTTAAATTATTCAAGGCGTTCCTTCGAGTGAAGACGAAAGGCTGGAGAGAACTTCAAGAAATTTCTGCCGCCGAACTACAGCAGTTCGCGATAACACTTGTGCTGGGATGAGAAAGTAAAGTGGTAAACACTCTTGTCTATATAATACGGTGGCTTGAAGAAAAAAATTTTATTTTCTCGTGGTAAAAAACAATATTTCACTCACTTAAGTAAAGCATTTGACACCCTTCCGTACGAGGAAAAATAAAATTGTGTCTAAGCTGCGCCAGTAGTTTAGACACTTAGCCTCATAAAGGACTACCTCTAAAATCGTCTTGAGAGAGTTAAGGATCGTTAAGCTTGGGGATAGAAACCCTCCTGGCAAGACGTTGGTGCGGGAGTGCCCCAGGGATCGATACTTGGGCCCGTATTATTCAATATCAACCTCGTCCCAGGGCTCTTTTCCCTGGGGACGAGGTTAATTCAATATGTGTCAAATGATCTACAAACGGTAGTTTATGTAATAAAGAACTGCGACTTATCCAGTTACGCTGATGACGCTCAGATCTTCACCGCTGAAACAGAACCAAGCAAACTACTGCAGGAGTGATTAACACCGATTTAGCTGCTATATTGATTGATGGTACGGACACAAACGGGATGAAACGGAACCATTCAAAATATCCGATGGTTGTGGTCACGGGAAATTAATTACAAACTCCGAAACCAAAGTTTCTTTGTGATAATACAACGATACCAGTTAGTTAAGACCTCACTCTCCTTGGTGTCACTATTCGCAACAAGCTGAAATTCGATTAACAAATCGCGAACGTGACAAGAAAGGTAATCCAACATGCAGCTTCCAGTACTGAAACGCTTGAGAAACATTCTACCTCTTGAGTTAAGGAAAAATTAAAGACTGCATGGTCAATCATTTATTGCCTCCTCCCCCCAGCTCCATTTTGACTACTGTTCTGATGTTTAGCACTCAAGTCTGGCATTTCTACAGTAAAAGGAAAGGGCTCTTGACTTCGCTTCGTGCTTAGGGACAAAAGCATTTCTTACACGGAATTACTTAAGAAATTAACTGGGAACTGTCTCATTATACGATCAAAGAATCACGAAGATTGCCAACTGTGTCTTTAAAGTGCTAAACATTGGTACTCCCTCAACCCTAAAGGAATTTTAAAATACTACAAAGAGCTTCAACCTATAATCTTCGTGGTAACTGAAGATATTCTAACAATACCCAAGGTCAACTCTACAAAGCAAGGCCTGGTGATACCATATCCCGAAGATATGGAATGCATTACCGGAAGCATTGAGGCATGAGACTAATTGACGTCACACAGTTACATTGATCTGTAAATACATTAGTTTTTATTTTTATTATTTTTGAATTGCGCATAGTTTTATTTTATTTTATTACTTTCAAATTCTCAGATTTTTATATTGTAGATAGAGATTTTTATTGTATCTTAGTGTTTTTGTTTTCCTTTTGTTTTCGTAAGCTAAATGTGTTAGACCACTTTAACAAAGGGATTACTTACTTACTTTACTCACTCGCTGCGTTCTTTCGTAAAATATTGTTTTCACCACTCAAAAATAAAATTCATATCTTCGCTCCGCTCTATATATTACAGCACTTCTGAGTTTCAACCCCTGAAATGCTATAAGGAATATACAGTGTGGCTTCTAGCTTCTTATTCATTAAGTGTTACAGCAGAGCTCAAGCAACCACAAAGGCCGCAAAAAGCCGGGGAACGAGCTCGAGGCGAAAAGGCCAGTTAAGGCTTAAAATAACAACTTTGCAGGTGTATCAAGCTTTTTTTGAGTACAATTTCTTTGCCTTCGAACCCAAGACAAGGACTTTAATTCTGAGCTTAGATACAGTCCTTAAAATTCAAATCCAGAAAATCTGAATGTGATGGAATAAGAGCGTTCGTGGTTGCCGATGCCATTAGACTGGGTATATTCGACATTTGGTCTGTCGGAAAATTTAGAATAGCTAATATAGCCGTTTAGCTTTCTTCAAAAAAACAAGTGTCCCTTGCGACAGTGGACTCGTGAAAGTGTGGACGCCTGCAGTCGTTGTGTTGAAATGAAAAGAATCGTCCGCACATTCATCTTCCACCTGCTGGTCCCACCCCCCCCCACCCCCCCCCCCCCCCAAAAAAAAACACCAAAGTAATAAAGAAACCACGGACCAGTGACAGACTGGGGAAATTTTGTTGAATCTTTTTCTCTCGTACTCCTAGTTTGAGATATGATATTTATATATTACTTTAAGTGAAAATTTCAAGCTCGTAAATATTATGGTGCAAAATTACGTGTCAACAAAAAAGAAAAGTGCCAAAGAACAAAGCCATTAACGAAACCAAAACAATTCGCATAATTATCATTCGCTCAACTAGGCACCTGAAAACATAATATTTTCTGGAACTGTTCAAACTGAAGTGATTATCGACGAGTAAACAAGAATAAGCTAGTTTTCAAGGCGACAGGAAAAAAGGTTGGATGTGTTTCTTGCCGTGCAGATTCGGTTGTGAATCGGCAGTCAGACCAGTGCTTTGTTTTTTCGGTGCTCGCCGCCGGCAATGGCAAAATGCAGTCATGCGTTTTGAGTGTTTCAGTTAGTCTCACGAATACAAAAGTGGATATATTGTTGGAGTCACAGCTTTCAATTTTATCTTTGAATTAAGGGTTTTATTTTCGCACCCTAGCAAGTCAAGCGCATCAATGAGTCAGCGGAATCGGAGGTGAACCAAGAGAAGTGATTTACGGCTAAGAAGTTCCTGGTTGCCGGCAAGACACACACAGTAGTCACGTCCGCGATATACTCGATCGAAACGGCTCAATAATGAAGCTTCTCTCGTTGGTTTTGCTTATCGTCGCTTCTGAATGCTTATTCGTAAATTTCGCCTCGAGTCAATCATGTCAGCCGCTGAATCGATCGTTGTTTGGAAGTTGCATTGACGCTGGATATAACGAGTCTGAATTTAAAACAAGCGAACTTCAAAGTCAACAACTGGCGAGTTTAATTCAGGCAGCGCAGCATAAGCTTAAAAACTGTTCGCAGTTCTTAAATCCTATGACTTGCTCTATCTTCCTACCTAGTAAGTGTCCCTCCGCAAGATTACCGTGTAAAGACGTTTGTAGAAGTTTTGTTAGGGACTGTCAAAACGGTTCAAGCGACATCGAAGGACTGTTAACATTGTTCAATGGACTTTGTCAGCTTCTTCCCGCAGACCGATGTTTTCCAACATCCACGGCCCTCCCTAATACTACTACTACTGCAGGTGAGTACATTGAAAACGTATTTGAAATTTAGTGATATATTTTAAATCAAGGTTTACGTGTTATCATGGACACTAATTAAAAATAATATGATAATGTCGATAGGGAACTGTTGGCCCTAGATCTTTTTTTGCGCGGGATAAAATTGTACTACATTGACGGACTACTTCCGTGTTAAATGTCTAAAGCAAACCCGTTGTGGTCTGAAATATAATAGCTTTCTGCCATTCTTTTGCAACAAACATGGGCAGAATTTTTGTAGTGATAAACAATCTCTTTAGTTTATAATGGTGTAATCTTAAATGGTGGTAAAAGAGAAAATATTATATTTGGCCAAATATATTTTATAACTAAGCAGAATATTCTTTTTTGAGTTTTACTAACCGCAAAAACTAAAGCAGAATTTTTAAAGTGTTTGCTGTCGAGATGGCGAATATGGGACTTTGGATCCCACCAACCGGCGTTTCGCTTGACAGACATAGCATATGCATCCGCCGAAAAAAGTAGATTACTAGTGAAAATCATGTGAAGCCCACGTGGCTACAGTACTGCATCTCGGCATAACAGCCGGTTATCGCGTGTGATATTTTGGTATCAAGGAAAATGTTCAGAGAAAACGGAAAGGGCCCGATTTAAGGCCGTAATTTGCTTTACCTATCAATTTTAGTATGTTAGAAAGATAACATGTAAAGATGTTGAGTCAAACAATTAATCGCTCCACCGTTAAGAGCGGCAAAATATCGTGGGCATAACTGTAACAAAATTCTCAAATCTGATTGGCTATCAGCTACCCTGATTTTGTTCTTAGAAAGGTACGCGTCATCGCGCGCGAGCACTTGATTATGGTATAAATACAGAAGACTTTGTCTACGAGACCGGCTAGACTTCGAAATATTATGTATTTTAATCTTAAAAAAAGCTCAAAATATCGCAAACTTCGTTATAGTTATGATTAATTGGCAACAAAACTTTAGATTTAGAGCACAAAATAGTGCGATTCGTGAATAAATCACATCGCTCAGAGCCAATCCCCCTATTCAAGTGTTCGATAATCACTTTCTCGTATGATTTCAGACCGAGTCCTATTACCATTACTACTTATTACTGCCATCGCTATCATCATCAATAATTTCTTAATTGTTATTCATTCAAAATATTTCGTAGTTTCTGATTGGCTCAAAGCCCCGGCTAAATCTTCAAGACCAACCGGCGCTGACCAAAATTATATTTCATTAGAAACGAGGCTGCCTGGGCAATAGACTATTGATCAACCTAGTTTCAGGGCGGGGCCGACAATCTGTTTATTCACGAATGAACTAAAAAAAGGCCGTACACGATTATCCGAAGACAAAGTAGCTGAATTTCTGTCTAAAATTAACTGTACAGAATAAATACAAGAATACGCAAAACACGTGTTATCAACTTTTTGAGAAGTATCTGCAAGGAAAAACATCTGTAACATGCTGAAACCGAGCTGAGAAATAAGTCACTGCTGTCAACTAAAAGGGCTTGTTAAGAAAGTAGAAATACTTTGAATGAATAATAAAACAATTATTGAACTCGGCTTCGTATGATGTGAAGAATTATGCATTTCGAGGAGGATGTTATCCACCGAGGTCTTCAGCTTCGGTGGATAGAGCGATTTTCGTATGACCTTGAAAAAAGGTTTCGGTAAGTGTTCGTTCTTTGTTTCATCAGCCAATGGATGAAAAGATCAAAACATGGACTCTTCGTTTTCCCGCCAAAGAAAACCCTAATATGGAGAAGGCATTGTTCGGTTGGCCAATCGTGTTGTAGTATGGCGTCAAAGCGAAGTATCGATTGATTTCTAGACAGTTCTCGGGCATGAAGTTTTTTCACCTGAGCGTTCGCTTAACCAATGAAAAGCCAGACGCGTTTGTCTGTCCGTTCGATAAACCAATCAAATCGCTCTATTTCCGTTCGTTTGTCGTTTCTGTTTTGTTCGCGCGCTTTCATTTCAAGGTCATACGAAAATCGCTCTAACATCCCCCTCGATCTGCATATTTCTCCACATCCTACTTAGCCACATTCAAGAATTGCTAATTATCGTTATAATCATAACTATAACAAAATTGTCAAATCTGATTGGCTATCAACTGCCCTGATTTCAGCCTTAATTGGACAGTTTAATAGAACAGTACGCGTCATGCCTAAGTAATTGGACAGTACGCGCCATCACGCGCGCGCTTAAATGGCTTTTTTTTTTTTCACTGGTAGCAAAACAAAATTTCGAATTTCTTGTGTTTTGACTTAAAATATAGCCTATTATATTACAAATTTTGTTAAAGTTATGATTAATTGGTAACAGAACTTCGTGTCGTCCAATTCGGTCTGTAATCATACTCGTGATTAAACAAATCGGACTCCCGCTACGCGGTCGTCCGATTTTGTTAATCACTCGTTTGATTACAGACCGAATTGGACTCCACTCAGTCCTGTTACCATTACTTATTAAAGGAAATTACATCATGAGATCAATGACTAGGATAGAATTATTTGTGAAACTGAATACCTCATTAATAGCTAATCGACTGACTTCTTTTTCAGTTTCCTCAGATAACGTCACGTGTTATAATCTCACTATCGGCCAATGCGCAGATGCAGGTTACAGCCTCACTTCTGTATCTAGAGCATATCAGAAGATATTGGAAAATAGTGATGTATTTAACAACAGCAAGGTTAACTCCACGCTCAGAAAAATAATATGCATGGAGGTTGCTCCTCCTTGTAATAAGAAATATAATAACAATAACACGTTGCTTGTTCCCTGTAAAACTACCTGTGAGACTGCCTTTAACGAGTCGAAACCGCAGTTCGAGAAAATATTTAAGAGCAGTGATTACTGTTCTGCATTTCCGAAACCTGACAACGTTGGCGGACAGGATTATTGCGTGCTTCAAGAGTGGCCAAATACAGGTTATTGGCCAAGTGATCTGTGGAAAAGAGTAAGCACAGGTAAGTTTATGACACTCTAAAACAATCTTACTTTTTATATTTTAGTTTGAATATTTTATTGAGGAAAGGGTGTAAACATTTGTAGAGAGTGAACAGTCAGGGTTTTCCCAAAATCCCAAAAAAGGATTTTACAGTTCCGAATGAAATATTTACCGAAAATGAGAAATACTTCAAGAGTCTACATTCTGTGAAGTGGACTCACCACATCAAGTTTATTTTCATGGTAGGTACGGCCATCAGTTCAAAAAGCAAATGATGCCAAAAAGCGGTCTCTCTGTGAAAATCTGATCAGGAAACCCTGCACCTTAATCCTCGGATTTTTGGTTTCTTTCGTTTCAACGGATCATAGTGAGACTATGACTCTTGTCCTGGATTCTTCTAACTTTTTCAACGCACCTGACTGTCATGTGACTCTACTAGAACCGACGTTAGCTCGGACGTTTCCAAGCTAATGTTGCTATTAATAGCTTCTCAACTTTTGTGGCCGGAAACTTTGCTTGTTACACTATCCGTATATACCTTCATAGTTAATTAAAGTGGAATGGTTGGGAAACCCTTTGTTATATGTTATTGTTCGCTTTTTTGGACCCGACCATGCATAACTTTCAATAGCATTCCTATCATTTTGAACTTACTGACCAATAGAAACATTGCATTAATTTGTTCAGTCACAATTTGTGAACAAAAAACACAGGATTGAGCACGGTCAGGGAGCTTTCAACATAAACTACAGCACCGCTGTTTTCAAGTTTGATGTTATAGTCGGCTTTCCTAACCAGTCTCCGCTACTAGGTGTGCATGCGCGTTAGGTATACCATAGTTAAGTGAACGGAACTGTGCGAACGCCGAATGACTCTGAAGTTTAGTGTAAGGCTTCTTTAATTTGGAAGCTGACATTTACGTAGCTTTTTTTTTCATTTCGCCTCATGTGAGAGAAAGAGAGCCTGTGGAATCCGGAATCCTGGTCAGTGGAACTACATTAGGGGGATTCCGGATTCCTTGAGCTGAATCTCGGATTCCAAAGCCCAGAATTCCGGATTCCACAAGCAAAAATTTTCCGGATTCCGTAATCCGGATTGCCTTACATCGGGCGACACACTCACAATACGCTCAATCAGTACCAGTCATTTATTTTGTACTGAAGATTATTTTTTTACCTTCATTGTCAAAATGCCATTTAAAGCTATTTAGTCAACCAACATATGTAATAATTCTGAAACTTTTTCTTTTTTTTAATTTCGCCATCTTTTTCACGTCACTCATCGTGTCTATGCATGCCAAATCCGTCCGCAGGAATTTTACGGAAAAGCCCTGGGGAGGAGGAGGTCATTTTAGCTATCAAAACTAATATACGTTTTCTCTTCCAAAGCACATGGACTTGCTAATTCATCCTTATCACCAACAATAAAGCCATCTGAAAGTAGCAGCTCGTCCTTGTCAACGAATCAATCATCTGAAAATATTACCACTACTGTACCAACAACGAAAGCGTCTACAAATGTTAGTACACCTGCATCAACGACTCAAGCATCGGACAGTGGTACTACTACCGTGACACCGGCTAAACCACCCCAAAGTCTTGCGCCAACGACTCACACATCCAAACCTGATAATACGTCTATGACAACCACTCAAGCATCCACACCACTTAATACGTCTGTGCCAACTACTCAAGCATCCAAACCAGTTAGTACGTCTACGCCAACCACTCAAACATCCAAACCAGTTAGTACGTCTACGCCAACCACTCAAACATCCAAACCAGTTAGTACGTCTACGCCAACCACTCAAACATCCAAACCAGTTAGTACGTCTACGCCAACCACTCAAGCATCCAAACCAGTTAGTACGTCTACGCCAACCACTCAAACATCCAAACCAGTTAATACGTCTACGCCAACCACTCAAGCATCCACACCAGTTATTACGTCTATGCCGCCAACCACTCAAACATCCAAACCAGTTAATACGTCACCAAAGACAGAAAGCAAGAGCACTGAAAAATCAACTGAGAAACCTACGAGTAGCCACTCTGAGACGAGTCCTTCCGGTAGTAAAGGTAAAAACAAAAACAGTGAAATGTCTTTTAACGTTGAAAACCATAGCTTTCTGATTAAGAAAAGGAAAAGACGCGCTCCCGAGTTGTTGAGGCTTTGCGCGATTTTAATCACACCAAAATATGCCTTCAGAGTTCGGTTCAGACCGTAAGATAAGGTGTAAGCGTATAGTAAAGAGTCACTCTACACTTGAACACTTCTTCTACAATGATCGGTAATTTCAAATAATTTTACAGAATTTCCTTGTCCAGCGCACGGGAACAATATGCATAATTCCTCCGTGGTGTAAAAGGGGCTAGAGCACAAGGACTAAAGTTCCCCAAAAATGTCCTTGATATTAAGTGGGTTACGGGCTTAACTAATCTGACTCTATTTTCGAATGGAATGTTTAAAATAATATCAAACTTTACATTGCAATAACAGATTGCCATGTTGAAGATGCGGGGGCTAAAGCGGTCGCTTCCCCCTCCTCCTCCCCCACCGGCACCTTACGTTTTAGCCTTCGAAGCTAACGACATTGTCTGGACCATTTTATTTTATCTTTTTTTTTAACAACTCGTTCCGCGAGCTCCATGGTGCCCACTTTGGAAGGGTACATCGTCATTTTTTGCCTAGCCCCTGTACGGCGTCAGTTCCCCGGCCCTCTCGGTCAATACACTTCGGTGACGTATCCGAGCAGAACGGAAGGGAAACGGACTCACTTCTTCGCTCAGACCTCGTGACCCGAAACGCATTGGCCGGGTAAAATAATGAAGCCTGGGGACTTCAAGCAAGTCATTTATGATTAAGGGAGAGAGAGGTGTGACCCTATTAACTTGAAAAACGGCACGGGACAAAAATGTTTCCTGATTGGCTTCAGAGTATGGTCTCATCAAACGCAATGGCGTAAATCTTGTTTTGTTGCAGACAATACTCGGCTCTTGCGCAGTTTAGCCCCTTTGCTGGCTGCAGACTGTCAACAACTTTTACAACTGCAGTGAAAAGACAAGCACATTTTTAAAAAGAAAGACAGAGGTTTGATTCCTGGGTGTCACGGTTAAAACGGGTAACATCGGTTTTTATCTCGTTTTTGCAGCAATCACTGTGTTGCATGACAAGTTACCTGTTTTTGTTGACAAGCCGGTTTACCGTAGCTTTTGAGAAAAACGGGGGTCTGAACAGTCTTGAAGATACTATTAGTTTTTTCTTGGTGGTAATCTGATAAATAAATAAATAAATAAATAAAGCATGCTCAACCTCGTTTGATAATTGGTTAACGTTCGTGAACTATTATATTTCACTTTGCAGAATCTCCCAAAGTCCGAGCACATAAAAGCAGGAAGCTCTCGGCCGGGATTATCGCTGGTATTGTTGTGGGTGTGATAGCTGGCCTGGTCCTGTTTGTTCTGGGCGTCATATTTTTCAGAAGATACAAACGGTTAAGAGCTCAATACACCCACAGCCTTATGGTGAATATGGACGAGCTGTAACTTACTGATTTTTCTGCAAGATCGCACGCTTCGATACTGAAGAACTCTTCATTGAACAATGAGTAAATGATTGTTTGTCAGCCCGGGTAACAGAGAAAGGTTTGAGACTACAAAGGAATTGACAAATGGGGTGAAACCAATAATGGGTGCTAGTTAAAAGTGCACTTTCTTTTAAGTATTTCAGTAGTACCAGGAGAGAATGAGCTACATATGAATGAGCTCACTTTCTGTTGATTGTACTAAATAACTGTAAATTTGTAGCATGTTTACGCGGAGAACAGTTTTCCCAATGTTCATGTTGTTATACGTTTTAAACGTTAAAAAGGAAAGTAATTCAGGGAAACTGAATTTAAGAACATTTAATTTTGCAGTAGTTTCGAGATAACTATGCCTGATCAGCCTATAAGCTCAATTTGTATTCTCGGTCGATCACTCTTGGATAACTAATTTTGATTCTTGAAAGTTAATTAATAACAACCAGAAACTTTAAATGGTTGAGTTATTACTATCTACCTCATCTTGTAGTAGGGAAATAAACAGCAAATTCCCACTATAGTCCCTGGGACCAAGCGGAATCAGGACTTGGGGCGGGAGTGGTCATTGGGTAGTTATCCGTTCCCGGTCAAAAGCCCGGGAAAAGTTTATAAACAAATAATTGAAGAAAATAACTGTTATCACTTCAGGCCCCGGTTGTTCAAACGCTGGATAGCACTATCCACCGGATACAAGTCTATCCAATGGATAACGCAATTGGTTTCCCTAATACTTATCCGCTGGATAGTGATTTATCCGGTGGATAGCGCTATCCAGCGTTTGAGCAACCGCGGCCAGGTGTGTTTGCCAGAAACGCTGTTCACCCAGCCAAAAGGTACTCATAGCCTGGGCGACCCATACGAAGGAGTTACACTAACAACCTCCATAATATAGGAGGCAGTATGGCCCAGTGGTTAGCTAGCTCGCCGGATTTGCGATCCGGAAGCCCCTAGTTCTAGTCCCGCCCTGACTGCCAGCTGAATTTGCTCTCAGTAATCTCGAGTTCAAATCCTCGGCCCGAGGATGAGTTATCAATTGCAATTAAAAAATCCAGTTCCATGGGCCATGGAATTGGATTTTTTAATTGCAATTGATAACTCATACCATAACGCTCTCCATTTGTCACCCCAAAATTTTGCATATTAAGCATCGTTTTCAGTTTCTCTTGGGGCTATTTTAGCTCTCAAGAGAAACTGAAGACAATGCTCAATGCTTATACAAAATTTTGGGATGACAAGCAAAGAGCATTATGGTATGTCATGGTACTGTCTGGAGTGGTCAATTGTTTTTTGTTAGCCTGCGTAGATTGAAGGTTCCGGTTTTTAAGGGCGGAGGAAGAAATCTCCTGCGACTTGTACGCCTGCTACGGAGACTATTTTTTCATTAACGGGAGCTTCACCTTTTGCCTCGGCTAAATCTAGCTATGAGGCTTTTTCTTAGAAACTGTTTGCTGAGTTACATACATAACTACGATGATTTTCCACCTGTTCAAGCTTTTCATTTTTTTAACTAGCGGGTTACTCCAGATTTCAAGAGAAGGGGATGATCGAATCTGGGCAAATATCAAAACTCATAAAAATCTCTTTTGGCTTCCAAAAAAAATCCCTGGACCAAAAAATTAACCCCCAAAAAATCCAACAGCCGCAAAACAAGCCCGGTTTTCCTTTAATCGCAGAACTACGCGAGGCCGGGATACGCCGGTACTACCATGAATCTTCAGATTGTTTTGAATACCCAAAAAATCATTATTAAAATCAAGCAACCTAGAAAAATACTTGCCAAATTTCCTACCAAAAAAATCCTCCCCCCCCCCCCCCCCCTGTCACTTTAAATCCGGATTACCTCCGATGAGGGCGTGAATTATTCAAAAAGTCACTTGAAATGTTGAGAGCACAAGTACTCTTATGGTCCTTGTGTACTGGCCTGGACCTGACGACCAGACAGACAACAAACAATCATAGACAAAAAAGTCTTGGGACACTTTTGCGTTTCTGGGGTGTTTTTCAATTCACACAGGTCGGACCCCTCCCCTCACCCCACAAACAATGTTGGACGCCAGTATCCAGAATTTTTTCTGAGTTTCAATTTTGTATAGGGTGGGGGGAGGGAGAACTGCAAGAAAATTTCGAAAATGATGCCCTGTTTTAAGAGGGAACCGAGAAATGACGGAAAAATATGCATATTGCAGTACTGTCCCAAGGACTTTTGTCCATGATAGAAGGTTCTAAGCACACATTTTCTTAGCTCTACAGCTCAAAGCCAGATTCATCGGGCTGTTTTTGGTACCCAAAAAGAGGTGATGTACCACGCCACTTTAGTTTCCACCAGATCAAACCTCCCAACATGAGACCCACCACCGTGACTAAGGTCACTATCACTGCTACGGCAATGGCCCACCCATTGGGTCCGTGTTGATGTAGTTCCTCGGATGGTGGCGATGGTGGTGTCGGGTAAGCTGTGAAAAGAAAATCCAGTCACGATAGGTTAAAGGCTATAAGGCTTGACTGGCTATTGTTGAAATAGCGTGACAGCGTCACATGAGTCGCATTTTTTACTATAGGCGCCAGGGTCCCAATCTTCATTATCGATGGAGGTAAGCATGTTTTAGCTATGTTTATCCGCCTCGGCCTGCGGCCTCGGGCTAGTTTTGACTTTTGGAAAGAGCCCTTAGTTTAGCAATACACTATGATTTGTCCTTATTTTGTACATGTAGTTGGAATAGTTATAAATCCCGCTGTACAAGAATAGCGAGTGATACTTTTTTACTAGGCAAAAAGGGAAAGTTGAAAAGATGACCTAATCAATCAGTTTTTAATTTATTTTATTCTTCACTTTCCATTAAAAGGAACGGGAAGAAAAAGCCAACGGGAGAACGAACAGAGCCCGGCCTATCGCCTTCTATAGAGCTACTTAATTCTTTCATTTTTTCCTGTTCAAACGCCTGTCACGCGCGCAGGCTAAATGTATCGAGAACTACTGACCCTCAAAGGCAGCTGTGGTAGGAGTGGCATCCCCCTCAATTGCAGCTGTGGTAAGGGTGGTAGCCCCTGTCGGCCTCTGCATAAGTGGTTCCTTTGATGGCGTTGATGATGGTGTCGGGCGAACTGTGTGAGAACCTGCGCGTCCTACAATGCACGGATAAAAGCAAAATAATTTTTCTCGTGACTGTGTATGTTAAAAACAGTCCCGCTTGGCTAGCTTCTGTCGTTTACAGATTGAAACGACTGATGCATTAATTGTAGGCTTTGATAAATTGTGCTGGAAAAACGGGTTTGATGTGCTACTAGAAGTTGTCGTATGTTTTTAAATCATGCAAAAAATCTTGCTGTACGTGTTAACTTGAAATGTAGACTAAAAAGCCTTCCATGGCTGCCGATATGGCTTTGCGCATGCGTGAGGAACTGGCCAGGCCATGGGTTGGAGGTATCCAAATACTCAGAAACAAGTAAATGGAACATCTCCGTGGTCCATCAAGAATTCTATTACGTTCTGAGATCAGAAACTGTAAATGCGCATGCTTCAGTTGTTGCTAAGCCAAAGAAAGCAAACATCCTCCAAAAACTGACTTTTTCAAAAAAAGAAAATTAAAAGAAATAAAGAAATGCTTGTAACACGTACTGATCTTGGTGCAAAAAAATTGGTTCAATGATCAATGAACTACCTATTTTTGGACAACGAGTTAAAATGCAAGTAAAATAATTATGCCAGTAAAAAATGCTCGTAATGACCGTAATGACGAATAATGCCAAAACTTTTGCTATCACATTCTATCAAAGCCCATGCAATCAGCAACTCAACGTAAAGAGCAAATTTAACAGTGCTTGGCTGTAATAGGGCGTAGTCTTCAGATGGCTTGCACACATTTAGCTAAAACGGAGACAGTACCTTGGTATAATGACATTCAATCCATCTATGGAATATGATAAATGATTTTAGCTTTGGGAAAATGGCAAGATACCCTACATATGCCTCAGTCTGCAACTTGTGTTTACGTAAGTTCATCCGCAAACGCTCAGCGAATGGACAAGCGGAAAGAATATTTCTTATTCTTCAAGGTAAGTTTCAAAGAAGATTCCTTTTTCAGGGAACCCAAAAATTTTACTTTAAAAATCAGCCCTTCTGCCAGTTTACTGCTCTTTAGTTGACTATTTTTGCAAATATGGTACATTCCAAGCCATTTTATCAACGCTTGTAATTCCGACAAGGCTTCAATACTCTAAGTTACCCTTATATCCAAAAAAGGCGAAGATACCGTTATTCATTTAGGACCTCATATCAATTTTGATCAAAGTACAGGAAAATCCTTTTTCCGCGTTGGTATAGAGATCCCGAAGGGGTGCCGTCTAGGCATTTATTTTAATTAGCAAAATTACAGTACTCCCGGGACCTATGATGTGTCTGTCTATCCGGCTAATAAATAAATAAACAAAAAAAAATGCTACTGACCTCTGAAAAAATTAACCCAATAATATGGAGAAGGCCATTCTTTTAAATCACAAAACACTTCACCTTCGGCTCCCTCTGGAAATGAACCACAATATACTGTATCATTGTAGGCAAGTTCCCTGCACAGGAGAAAAAAGGTGAAAGTCAGTTATACAGGCGGCTCAGAAAAAAAAAATCCAAGTACTCCTAATAGGAGAGGAACCTGTGACCTTTTGGTCATTAGTCCAAATGCTCTACCACTTAGCTACCGAAGACTCGAGGGAGCTAAGACTACTAAACTAGGTTCATGTGACAAACATCCTGCATACTGGTAGGACTAGAATGTCCCTCGATATGTAGAAAAGGTGTACATAGGTCATAGGACTGACACAGCGGCTTCATTATGATTGTGAAGAAGATCAAACAACATTTTTGACAATTTGGAATATGCCTTTCTCTAGTACAAGTTGTGTAGCATAGTACTATTTGAACTTTTAGTTTCCGTTATGATCGTAACCCTGGAAGGAACGCTTACTCACAGGCCTTCACACAGGCGGCTTGGGTGATCTTCAGGGTGGAGCTGGTACGTGTGCTTCAGTGCATAATTTGGTTGAACTGGTAATTTATGGGAATGAGGTAGCTGTAGGAGAAGGATTTAGACTAGCCTACCTAAATGATCAGGCCTGGCAGAGCTGAACAACGTCTGCGCATGTGCAGAGACGGGAGAGGTCTGGGATCAAAACTAGTATCGTTTGCAAAAGGAGTTTCAAAACATCCTTACATTTTGGCGATTTTTAAGGTGCATGGATTCTGAATATTTAAGGTTCTCTTTTAAAGTAAAGGTAGATTATTTCATACTTTATTCAGTTCTCGTTTCTACCATTGTAATTTTTCTTCTACTTTTTTCTATGAACAAAAGAAGACGCACGAACGAAGCGTCCCTGCAATAATAGTATCGTTTACAAAAGGATTTTCAAAACATCCTCACTTTTTCCCGATTTTTAAGGTGGTTTCCAAACATTTAAGACTCCTATTTAAACTAAAGGTAGATTATTTCATACTTTATTTAATTCTCTTTTCTACCTATGTAATTTTTCTTCTACTTTTTTCCATGAAGAAAAGAAGACGCGTGAACGAAGCGTCCCCACTATAATGGTATCGTTTGCAAAAGGATTTTCTAAACATCCTTACATTTTGGCGATTTCTAAGGTGGATTCTGAATATTTAAGGGTCCCATTTAAAGCAAAGGTAGATTATTTCATACTTTGTTCAATTCTCGTTTCTACCTCTGTAATTTTTCGTCTACTATTTTCTATGAACAAAACTGAGAAGACGCACGAACGAAGCCGAGAACAGTTCTTTCATTCGAATGTGTACATGAGTCAAGCATAACAGAAATCAAAAACAGACTATCAACATGTTATCAGTTCTAGGAAATCGTTCGGATATCGCATAATTATCGTATCAGTATTAAAGGTACATTTTGACAACCATCTTTATTTTTCCTTGAATGATCGCCTTTAAGTTAGTTCTCTTGTTACGTCTCTCTGAGATTTCGATTTTCTTCTTTCTTGCAAACTTATTTCACTTTATGACTCATTCTTAGCTCAGCTTAACAGGCAAAATTTATTTTGAAAAGAGTAAATATTTAAGTAATACAATCGATGCCTGCTGGTAAAAAGTATCAATGACTTGATCGAAGTTCTCTCTCCCAGGGAGAAGCACAATCTAAGTCTTTATAAACTTTTATTTATTTTTCTCCTTGAAGTCTAGCTATAGATCTTCATTCCTTGATTCTTCTGCTTCATTCAAACCCGTTATAAATGGTAAACCTCTAGTTAATACGAAAACTCATATAAAGCTGAGTCAACTTGTGATTGTTTCTCAAAACTTCACCAGCTTTAAACTTTAAAAGTTTATTCATTTGTCAAGCTTAAAGGAGCAAATTAAATTTTAAACAAACTTATTGAATATAAATACTGATTCTACAGCTCAACCAGCACTTCGAAGTCGGCTAAAGCTAGATGTAAGAAAAAGCCTCTTTGATCGCACTAAGATTTGTTTACGTTATAATAGTTTAATAAGTTTATGACTTTCATGACTTCTATGTCTGATGGTTTCATCGCCGCGCTCAAAGCCGGCTTTCTTGCCACCAAGAAACGACCAACAACTGTTATAATCGCGAGGCTACATTTCAAAGATTTGCTCCTCCTTTACCACAATAAAGTACTGTTTAAGTAAATCGTTTACGTACCATCAAAAGCTTTCAAAGAAAAGTCGCCCAACCTCCAGCAAATTGCTCTTTTTTTATTCCTCAGTCATCCGCCTTCTGCAAACTTACTGACGATCAAAACAATGAAAAACCTCGCCGGAACGGTCAAAACATTTTCCTTGATCCCTGGTTTAAGTAAACCTTCCTTTCCATGAGTTGCATTTCTAACGTATTCACAGAATTTCTCCCTCGTTGGCATTCACAAATATTGGTTTGAGATTGTCGAAGATAGTCTCAGTTGAATTTCACTTCGCACGTGCTTCGCGCACAGGCTAAGCTTGGCAAACAAAGAGGTAAACAAGTGATGTCATAGACATGCGTAGTACGATATTCAGCCAGTTCATCAGGCCTCAGTTGTTCAAAAGATGATAACGCCATCCACTGGATCCTCGCGCAATAGACCTTACTCACAATACCCGCCATCTTCCCGCCATCATGGCTCGCGCTTTAGGGGATAAAAGCAATGTCACGTGGCATCTCAGGGGGCCAATAGGAAAACAAGTGATAAAATTTGTAAATACGAGAAATCGCGATCGAATTTGTTCATTCTCTCAAAACGGGAGGACGATTTAATAGTCATACAAAAAGCACAGTTCCAGTTTCGGCAAGTTTAACGTCATTATTACTTGCTGTGTGGACATCTACGGTCGTTACTACACCTAAAAGAGTAACAACGCTCACTTCCAACCATAATTTATGATTATCCATCTTCAAGATAAACTGTTCTTCTTTTCTGTTGTTTAGAATAAACAACTCGACCGCTATTTCAGCTTCTTGCGTTGGCAAATCACTTGTTTTCCCCCTAAGAATCAACTTGACTTCACTTTTATCCCAACAGTCCTTAAGCGCGTGCAAAGATAACAGGTATCGTGAAAAAGGTCTATTGATTTTCCTAGTACTTATCCGCTGGATAGTAATTTATCCGCTGGGGTAGCGCAATAACCGGAACCTCAAAGATAGACATTGGTTATTGCTCACGAGTTTTACGTGTGTTCTTTTAGGATAAAACGAACCATCATGCACAAGCTCTAAGATCTCTTTTTGTCATTTTAGATGCATTGAAAGGCACATTGTTAGGCACAACATATTGCTACTCGTTAGATGTAAAATTTAATAAACAGTTTTAGCTCAGGTTTTAATTATCGGCGTGAAAAACGTTAGCCGTAAAAAAATTCCTCACAAATATAAAAACGATAAAAATTATATTGCAAGCAATTCAACTTAATTAACTAACCTGGAAAAATAACCTGGGCAGTCTCTTGCGATGTCTTTACAAAGCGATCTGCAAGGAGTCTTAAGGACGCGCTTGGTTTCATTCAGAAAACATGGGGGAAAGTGCTTTCCACAATATAACGTCTCTATGTTTTTTCGACATTTCGGATACTTTGCTAAAATTTCTTCTTGCTTCTTTGAAAAATTTCGTTGTAGAATACTTTCATTATAGGTTTTTCCCCAATAAGCTCTGTATATATATTTCTGCACTTTCTCCGACAAATGAGTGTGTGAGTAAACCCCCAAGTCTTGACAAGCGGGAATAATCAACTCTTGACACCCGCGATCCAAGGGACCTAAAAGAAGAACAGAAAACGGAGTCAAAAAGTGTCATTTTAATTTTCATCGCGAACTATCCCAGACAGAAATCTTTTACCCCTGTCTAAGAAACGGCCAATCCCTTTGAAACGTGAATATATAGTATAAAAAAGAAAATAATAAATACAACAACAAACGGTCTCAGCGAATGCTTAGATAATTTTGATACAATGTTGGAAAGCCCCTCAGCGTAGTGTAAAACGAAGAAATAAATTCAGGCCATTTTGCCTTTCAAATTCAACCTCCATCACGTGGTGTCCAATACCCTTTGTAATCTTGCAGAGGCTAACAGACTCGCTCTGGCATTTTAAAGGCCTTAAAGTTGACCTTTGATTTTTGCTCCTTCCCTAGAGCTCCGATGAGATATTATTATTATTATTATTATTATTATTATTATTATTATTATTATTATTATTATCATTATAATTGTTACCATCATCATCATCATCATTTATAAGAATAGCAAAAATACTCTCTGTTGTGTTCGCAGGAAAATATCTCGTCCTAATCATGCAGTTAAAGACCTTAGGGTGCAAATAGTGAAGCACTTTTAATTTAAAAATTCGGTTAAGGTCAAGTAAGGAAGACATTGCCAGGCTTTAGTTACAAGGGTTTCCTACTCTCGTTTCGTCTCGCTTCCTTGGCGAGCTTTCTGTTCTCTGGATCCACACTTTCAGTAACGGAATAACAGCGACTGATGAGAAAGGCATCCATTGTTCCAGAAGAATTTGAAGGAAGATAGATGACTGGCAACATAAAAAGTGTTCCCCAAATATCGCCCCATGTAAGAAAATCCATGACACTCTTGGATTCTGGACTCCAGACCATAGATTCCGGATTCTAACCGTTAGCGGGATTCTTAAGCTGTGTATTCCGGATTCCAGGTACTGGAATTAGGCCAGTGATTCCTTGTCAGTGGAACTTAGTTTCTGGATTCTAATCGTTGGTGGGATTCCGTATTTCAAAGCCTAGGAATCCGGAATCCACAAGCAAAGATTTCCAAGATTCCCTTGCATGGCGCGAAAAATATGTGAACAGTCACAAGGTGAAGGCCCCTTGTCACTCCCCAATCTCCTCTATTTTTTCATTCGCTCACTCTATTTTTGGCCCGTGCTCCACTAACTAAACACCTGGAACGGGGCATTGGTTACAGTGTACGTTAATGAGCTTGAGGCAATGGAAAATATATTTCCAACCAAGAATAAAATTGAACGACAACATTGACATACAATATACAAGACGCTGCGATTTCCGGAAGTCATGACCTACACACTTAGTATCGACAGTAATTCATACGAGTCGTTTTCTCGTACAAGGATCAAACGTACGCACCTTGGATCAAGAGAGCATAATATAAGCTCCCTTCCATTATGCAATACAATTGTAACAATAATAAAATGATATATACATCGAAATTCCTCCAAAAAATTAACACATCACTTTTTTCGTACAGTAGGCTGAGCCATCACCATCTGTTTAGTGTTACTAAAACTGAAGAGTAATACAGACGTCTCTTATATTTCCTTTTCAAGATAACCAAGATACTATAGCAACCTAATTGGTTTTTGGTAACTGTCTCTAACACCCCTGTCTCCCTTCTGGCGTTGGGCACTTTATAAATCCGTACTTACTTGGTATGCTCTCATTTGTCCTGAAGTTTGGCGGCTCGACGCACTTTTCGTCGCGTGGTTCTTCATCGGGAAGACTAAGACACAAAGCAAGTAATTCTTCCATGTAATTATAAATGAAGCTAGATCTATGAAAATCAGTGTACAAACACTTCTTCAAAAGTTCTCCACAGACACGCTTGCAAGGAAGCACACGCTTTCCGCCGTTGCCACACTTAGGAAACGTAGTCGAGCACTCCATGGTTACCGCCAGGTTGAGGCCTGCGCATTTTCCCCATATTTTTATAGAAGTTTTCCAGGCATTCGCTAACACGTCTTCAAATTCAGGCTTGTTTATCCTTTCAGGCAAAGAGAAGGAAAAATTGTAGCCCGCTGATATGCAGATGTTAAAAGGAGAATTCACAAGACTTTTGCATTTGCCGTCTGCGCTGGATTCACGAAACACTGCTATTAAGATACTGCATAGTGATATGCAGCATAAGAAAGCTACTGAAGGAAATTTCATGGTTCATCCAGCAGTCCCTTTCACTTAAATTGACTTGATAGAAATGACGGTCAGATCATTGACTAGACTTCCTCAACCGTATCAAAATTAAAATTCTAGGACTAGCCGAACCCTCGCCCTTCCGTTCAGATTGTCATATATTCTGCCGGCAGATTTCGAGCAGAGTAAGATTTCTGTCAAAAGACTAAGGTATTTATTTTAGAGCACAACCTGAGCAGAAAAAAGGAAATTTAGGAACACCAATGACATGATGTGCATAATATCCAGTTTTGTACAGCTAGAATTTCGAGAAGAACAATTTGCGTGCGAGACTGCTGGCGCCAGAACATTTTAAGTGAGCAGAACCTATCCACGCTTCCTTCCGTTTGTAAACAGCCATTGTACGTATGCAATTGAAGCATCGTAATTTCTCTTTTCATATGCTAGGATGTTTCCCGGGGGAGTACTTCCATACATTACCTATACGGGTATCTGCCGCCCAACGGGGTCGTGATTTTGAAGCTCCTGATTTTAGAACGGGGTATCCATTTCAGAGGCGTTGTCTAGAACGGGGTATAATATTTCGAACGCACGAAAGCTCCAGTTTTGTAAGCAGCCATTTGAAATTATTCAACGGACAGATTGCTTTTAAAAATACGGTTCAATGCGTTAACAAGCAAACTGCCGTACTCTTGTTACACCCTGTGTTTTAGCGTGCAGGGCGGGCGTATTTTCTATTTCTAGAACGGGCTATCAGCTTTAGGGAGAATTCTAGAACGGGGTATAAAAAATTGGCCCATTTCTAAAACGGGGTATCAATTTTAGGGGAATTTTTTTTAGAACGGGGTGCCAATTTGGAGTCCTGGGCGGCACGTATCCACCCAAAAAATACCCAAGTGCCCCCCGGGGATGTTTTAAATGGGAAACCAACTGATGGGAAAACAAAGACTTTTGTTCATAGGCCATCATAGTTTATTTACAGAATATGACGAGACTATTTATGCAAAAATGAAAGGAGTCTGGAAATGAGATTAACCCTTTAAACCAAAACATCAAAATTCAAATTCTCATTTGTATCCCTATACGTTTTCAATAGAAGTAGCGGGGAGAATTTGTTGAAGTTTCAATTAGATTCATCTTGTGTGATCATGTCCTTAATTCTCATGACCACTCTGTTTTATAAAGCAATGATATTACAAGGAGAAATTTGATGCTGATCACTCTTAGGGCTTAAAGGGTTCAGAGAATTCTTACAGTGAAATCATGAAAGGCAACAACTAAATAACCCTTTCACTCCCATCCAGGGGCCTTCATGCCCTGGGGGGATTGCTGAGAATTCTTGGTGGGGATGTGCCGCCCTGCTCTCCAAATCCTAACCCTATTTCAGACTTAAAAATAGGGAGCTTAAGCAACAGCGTTTTTGAGCGACGGACGTCAACCGGAAGTGGACGTTTTGCATCATTGGGCGGTGGTTTGGTTGAAACTCTCAGGTAAATCGTCCTTATAAGAGAAAAGCAACTTATCAATACAAATTTCTTAGCGTCAAGGCGTATAGAAAGGGAGAAGACCTCACTTCCGGTTGACGTGCGTCGCTCAAAAACGTCTTTGCTTAAGCTCTCTAATGTCATTTTCACACCCGTTTTCAGACCTGGTCTCTAAGAAATTAATATGTCATTCAGCAATCCAGGTACTCTCTAAGACCCATCCTACTCTTGGCGATCGCACGTGCATTCCAGTCAGCTGCACCTTATCTCTGGAATGCATTACCTTCGGCAATTCGCAACATGGAGACATTGGACACTTTTAAGACTGCTGTTAAAACTCATTTTTTCAACTTAGCTTTTAAATAGATTTAATTGTTGGCTTTCTAATTACTTTTTATTATAGTTTTTAATAGTTTCTCATGCTTTAGTCACCTTTAACATAAATTTAATATAACAATATTGTAAAGCGCAACCGAATATATTCATATAGAGGTTTGCGCTATATAAATGTAAATTATTATTATTATTATTATTATTACTTAGATTAGAATAGCGACAAAAAAGACGTCTTAAAATCCATTTCGGACTCGCATATTTCTCTTTCTTTCTTAATCATTTGGAATTGAAACGACAAATGCGTTCATACACTCCCGTAGTTCCCTCGAAAACCATATCCGATTCCAGACCAATATGGACAGTGTGTATGCCCGTTTTCAGACCAAAAAGGCGAAAAACCCTACCCTTTTGGGCGGCACAGACCCATGATATGGCATACATAAGAGAGTACCCCCCCCCCCGGGCTTTCATAAGTGATTTCCTTTTGTTCCCAGAGAAAATTAGGAGATTCATCCCAATAAGAGAGTAGAAATCAAAGTAACATATCTGCTCAGTAGATTTTGACCCTTATTCGGTCTACTAATTACTCAGAAGTTAAGCAAAAAAATTGTTTTACTTATTGACCTCGTTATTATAAAGAAATAAAGCATCAGATATAAACGTTGTGAAGTTAAAGCACCAGCTTTATACTGCTGCTGACATTAAAAGCTGGCTTAAGATCTTGTATATACAATGTTTCTTTTATCCTTCAGTGATAACATGATTTGCCCGATGCTAAAATTTCCCGCGGAAGGGGCACTCCAGGGAATTCTTGGTGGGGGTGTGCCGCCAGGTTCTCCAAATCTCTTCAAATCCACTTCGAATTCGCAGAATTCTCTTTCTTTCGTACTTTGGAATTGAAACGATAAATACGTTCCGGTAGACTCCCGTAGTTCCCTCAAAAACCCTCCCCGATCAGATTCCAGCAGACCAAAATGGGCAAAGTGGGTATGCCCGTTTCAGACCCAAACGGTCCAAAAACATCGTTCACAAAGCCTGCGAACGCAGACGTATTTCCGGTCATCCCAATTTGAAAGGAACTGCTCTCTAGAGAGCTTAATGGGAACGTACGGCCAGCCAGGGTATGTTTTTCGGGATTTTTGGCTTAAACAGGGTATCTTTTCTTGGACGATAAAAAGCCTGCGCGTATGTTCTACGAATGTCTTAAACAGGGTATCAAAAATCGGAATTCTGTCTTAAACAGGGTAGGAAAATCAGCGATTTTTGTCTTAAACAAGGTCAGGGTATGAAGGGCCGGGCCGCACCTCCCCACCCAAGGATATATCGAGTACCCCTTCCTCCACGGGGGGGTTTGTCCACACAACATCGGAGTATATTTTTTTAAAACGAAAACGTTTTCTCCGTTTTCAAAAAAACAATGAATACGCCTCCACACCTAGCGTATTCAAATAGTTTTTGACCATCCACAAGAAAACGCTAGGAAGATGAAAATACGATTGCGTCCCTTACAGAGCATGCGCTAAGTGATGAATGACATTAACATATTCTCGTCCGCTCACATCAAAACCATAAGAGGACGTTTTCAAAAAAACTCCATCCTGGGGACTGTTTCCAAAAGAGTGCGGTTTTGATGCTCGGAAAATCTCCGGGATATAATATATAATTTACGCATGCGCATGAAGAAACACACTCAAAAATGGCAAGAAAACAGTGTAAATTTTGAAGGGAAAGGGGTGACAAAGGGATGGGTACACTCTTTTTTGGCGAAAAGAGGGATTTTGCAAATTGACTTGTAGCCACTCTTCACGCAGCTCCGCCAAAACAATAAGGCAGGTGAAAAAGAAACGCAATATATGACACGCAGTTACAGTTTATCAGGTACGAAGGGAAAGTATCACGCATCAGTAAGAACTTCTGAGAGAATAAATATAACCAAAATATTCCTATTTTTTTTTCTTGGTTTTTTTTTTTTTTTAAGTCAGTTTAGTTCACTGGTTTCTCATCACCCTTCCTTAGGAAAAGTAACTCTTCAGATAGTTTTTACCGTTTCCCATGTTTTAATGTAGCTTCAAGCAAGGCCAGTCCACCCTTGGGGGATTCCCATTAAAATAAACTCTTCGATTAGGTTCTTAAGAATCATGAGATCGTGATGATACTGCCCCTTTAAAGATTTCCAAGCTACCAAATGTCAGACAGCTACTAAGACTGGCTCTAAACTACTTGACTTTGGCCTACTATTGAGCGCCTTCTTCATCGTGCTGTTTCTCGTAAGCCACTCCAGGTGATGTCATTCGCCACTTCCACCAAATTAGGCCCCCCAAAGCGAGCCCCACAACTGCCAGGCACGACACCACTGCCACAGCAATGACCCACCCTTTGGGACCCTGCTTATCTGGTTCCTTTGATGGCGATGACGTTGTTGTCAGGCGACCTGTGGAAAACAAAAGTTAAAACCAAAAGCAAAGATGACGCTGAGTTGATTGGACACCTACAGCTAAAATGGATAACTAAATTTCGATATACTAGCTGTTGCTATAGCAAAGAGACAGCCGGAGAAGGGTCATCTGCAACCATTTCAGGCGTAATGGTAGTGGTGACTTAGTAGGTACTTTAAGCTACCGTTGCGCAAGTAAATTCACATTTTTGAAAATTTTACAAGAACTCCTTTGGCGTCGTAAAACAATCCTGGACTAATCCTTTATAGGGTGAGGATTAGGGTCCAATAAGAAATTGTCGTTGCATCCTGGAGGGGGTTAACTTTTGTCTTATAGGATTGACCATATAAGGGTCTCATGTTTTGCTGTCGACGTAGAAGAACACAGACCTAATACAACTGGAGTGAGCATGCGCACATTCCCGCCCATTCTTCTGGGGCGAATATGATCATCACCGACTTGCCAAAGAGAGAGAGAGAGAGAGAGAGAGAGAGAGCCTGAGATCGTACGCACCCCGTAATCTTTGTTTGTTATATTTTACTAACTAAGGTTACCCCTCCGATCTAATGGAAACGCCTTGATGGAAATTCAAAGAACTGGAAGGCCTCGGTTAGGTTTTAGAACTTGCAGCGCGGAACATATTTAATACCGTCTAAATTGCCTGAAAACAGGGCCTCTGCTGGAAATATTCGCAAGAGTCATATGGTGCGTCTTCTTAGATGATGTGATCATATAAACCACAGTCAATAACCACTGACCTAAATAATCGAGCCAATGAAATGGAGAAGGCCATTCTTTTAGGTCACAAATCGTATCACCCGTGTCTCCCTCTGGAAGCGAACCACAATATTCTGCATCATAGATGCTGAATTCATCACTGAAAGGAAAATAAACAAGCAAAACAAAATCGGGTGAGTACAGGATCATAGTTTTGACAAGTATTGAGAGCTTTTTCTATCACCTAGCACTGTACAGTCGCTGTGGGCACTACTAGGCTACTAAACGGAGTCAGGTTTTGAGATCGAAGGTCGAAGGAGTAAAAATAAAACAGAACTATTGAGTGGTAAACTAACGACATAGTGTTTGCTCATCTGCTATTCCTGATGGAATTGGTGCCAGAAAATGTTAGCTTTAAAGGAGAGGGGGGAACCAGAGTAACAGGAAATATTTCTAAAAGCAAGAGCGAGAAACAACAACAACAAACTCCCGGCCCGCCGCTATCCTTTCTTGACTGTCTTAAACCATCTTACCGCGACTGGGGCTTCCGGCATTCGTAGGCGTACGCTGTCACCGTCCCAGATTGATGTTTAATTAATAAAAAAACTCCTTTCTAGGAACAGCCAATGGAGCCAATTCACTCACGTGACCAGCAACTATGCAAATTTATTGATACATAAGAAATTTTTTTACATAGGAAAAAGGTTCAGCTCACACACGCGTACGATTGGCTTGAAACACCAACATGGCCGCTGCTTCATTGTTTTGCAACAACAACATAGCGAACGTGACGTCATCTGAAAACGTTCCATAAGATACTACCGTAACGTTCCGAAAATAACGACCTTCCTAAAGTAGTTACTTCAAAAGTAATTTCCCTTCTTGTTGTAGCGATGAAATTTCACAAGTGTTAACAAAATTTAAAGCCAAAAGTAGCAACCCCCCGAAAATAACGACCCTTCGAAAGTATAGTAGCGACCTCTAAAGTAATTTCCCTTTTTGCTTAAAGTTTGTTTAATTTTTTGGTCCAGGTTATCAACGTTGATAACTGTTCCTGACTGATAAAGGAAATTTATAGATACAACAAACTTTACTGATCCGACGTTTACTTTTAACAGTTATTAAGCAACAGACCACACTTTCTATGGGCCGGTTTACCGGCGTGATAACCCACTTGGGATGTTGGGAGAACACGAGAAAAGCTCTAGTTGTAAATCACGAGCCGAAGGCGAGTGATTTACAGGCTTTTCGAGTAAAATAGCTCTAAGTAAAACGGAGTTTCCTATGAGTTTACCGGCACAATAAACCATAGGTTTTTAACCAATCAGAACGCGCGTACTATCTTAGTTATTTTATAAAATCCTTTATGTAACTCATGTAAAGATACATAAAGATACATGTAGTCTTCCTTTCGCCTGGGAATACGAAACGTTAATCGAAACGATAGTACGACACGTTAATCAAACTATTCTTTGAAACATGAAATACGTTTCTCCAAATAAAAAGTGTGGATGTTTTCACATTTGTCGCGATAATGTTATCACCGTAAGCAGCAGTCCATGCGTGACGGTACACCGAGGTTTTAGGCCCGGTTCAGACGCCGAACTTTTCATGTACTTAATTCAATGTATTAGGTTCGGCTCATGAAAAGTTCGGTGTCTGAACCGGGCCTTAGTTATCCTAAAGTAGATAGCGACCCTCTGAAAGTAGCGATAGCAAAAGGCTGCTTAATCCAACCTCGTCCTAGCCTGCGTAGCAAGCGTTTCCGTTTGTTTTAGGTTTTGGCCGCGCGAGAAATGAAACAAGAGCCAAAAAAATGAAAGTGGGGGAAGGGGGAAGGGAAGGAAGGAAACGTTCCCCACCCCCTCCCAGCTCTTTTACTGGCGCCAATTTTCGCGCGGGTCTTTAAATAGACTCTCGTTCCTCGTTCTTTGCTCCTAAACCGCACGGAAACGCTCGCTACGCAGGCTAAAATCGTCCCCCCCCCCCCCCCAGGGCGCTTTTCCCTGGATTTGGAGGTTAACGAGGGGTCGTTACTTTCGAAACTTCACAGTACTTAACAAAAGCTTTACCTGAAATATCCCGGGCAGTCTCTGGCGATGTCATTACACACCGATCTACAAAGAGTCTTAAAAACGGTCTTGGGTTCACTCAGAAAACACGGGGGAAACAGATCGCCACAAAATAACTTCTCTACATTTCTTCGACACTTCGGATATTTTGCAAAAGTGTCTTCGACCATCACCGGAAAATCCCTTTCCAGGTCACTTTTGTTATAAGATTTTCCCCAAAAAGTCATGTATAGATGCTTCTGCACCGACTCCGACAAAAGGGTGTGTGAGTAAACACCCAAGTCTTTACAAGCCGGAATAATCAACTCTTGACACCCACGATCCAAGGGACCTAAAAGAAGAACAGAAAATAAGTTGGATCACGCTTATAAATAATAAATAAATAAATAAATAATGATTTGGATGTAGCACATCCACAAATTGGTTCTTCGTCTACCTGATTCCTGATCGAATTGGAATTTTATTACATGACTCCCGGCTTGAGACCCCGGGGGGTACTCAACAAAGTTTTATACGGGGAGACGCCGTCCCGAGCTCTCACCCCTTTCTCTTTTTTATACCATTTTTGGATCAATTCAGGTTACTTGGAAACTGCCCACCTACCCCTCCCCTAAACTAACATTAGCACTTACTTCTCACTTAGGGTAAAATAATGGCTTAGGGGAGGGGTAGGTGGACGGTTTCCCAGAAACATAAATTTACCCCCATTTATGACAGAAAGGGCAACCCTTTCGTTTACCTTCTATCGATAAATGGTACCCCTTATAAAATTGCTGTATGCACTCAAGAGAGAGTGAGCTAAGATCATTCTCCCTTGATGCACTATCTTTAAAATGTGTTCAAATCACAAAACCGTAACGTTTTCTATACTTTTTCACAGCCATAAAAATGGATCGGTTAGCCCTTGGGTTGAGCCTAGTTTTACAACCCGAAATGACAAATTTCCGAGTCCTATTCTTTCATATATTTCAGCTAGTAAAATCCCTACCCTTACATTTACCTTAAGCCAGAAAAAGGTACCCCCTATCGGGCAGAGACTGCCCGTATATAGGCGAGTATAGGGAGGAGCCAGGAGCCAGGAGCCCATAACCCAGAGCGAGCAACCTCCATACGTTTGTGTCACTGCGTTTTCACGGACCAGTTTATTTTTAGAACAGTTTTGGCGCGAATTTTGAAAATCTTTTCCATTCCACAAACCAGTCATCAAAACCTACAGACCTAAAATAACATTTTTTTGTCCATTAATAACGTTTAGTTTTCCTTTTTGATATCGTATACTTCGAATGCGCTCATAGTCATTGTGGAGATTCTATTTTAGCGGGAAAAAGTGCCCTAAAATGTGTCTAAAAAAACTGGTCCGTAAAAGCACCGTGACATAGGCCCATTATGGGAGTTGCTCGCTCCTGGTTATGGGCCCCTGCCCGTACTAAGAATAACTTATGGGTGGTTTTCTTAGAATAACCTGAATGCGGTTTAAAGTGGGTAGCGAACAACCACTGGGACAGAGTGGATTTCTTGAGGAGTCACGTGCGAGATAGAGGCACGACGTAACTTGAGGAGAAGCACGTATCACGTGCGAGATAGAGGCACGACGTAACTTGAGGAGAAGCTTGCAGCGATCAGTTTGATAATTTTTCTCTTTTTACCCCCTTTTCCTCTGTACCGCACCGCTCGCTTTGCTCGAAGATACAGTCCTTGAGGCTCCAGAAAAATTCACCAACAATTTCCCAAATTGAACGACTTGCAAAAAGTACGATGAGTATTCGCCACTTTGAGGCTGCGCGGGAGAACGGGTCGAGATGGTTGTCAAAGTGCATTATGGGACTGTTTTGGGAGACGCATTTTCAACATGGCGGCAAATTCGACCCCAAACTGGCAGCCCCACATTGCTTTTTGACAACCATCTCGACCTGGCCCACAAGTTTTTGAGTTATTTGCCGAAAAGTTCCACGCACCTTTGTAGAGCTTTGTATGGAGACGCCATATTGGTGTAGAGTTTTGGTGCACCAATATGGCCGCCGAAAATCAACAAAGACATCTCGAGTTCACTTTTTCTATAAAAGCTCTTTCTTTTCACTCGAGAACTAGCATACGTGTGCATAAACATATCTTCTAATACTGTAAATGGTTATTTTGATGTCACGCACTGTGAAAACTGGGAAGTTCAAATTGCTGTACTTTCGAAATGAACATGCCACGGGGAATGGAAACTTGTGCAAAGATTTTCTTTTTGTTTATCTTCAACCTAGTGTAAATAAGAATCGTAAAACCTCGCTATGTTGACTTTACAATTTGATGACGTCACTGCGAAAACCATCTATTGTTTCTGGTCAGCATGATTCAGCGGAGGAGGACGAAGTAAAAAGCCCCCCCCCCCCCCCCCTTCCCATTCCGCCGCCTATGCTGATTGATGACCCGGGGAGCACTCAAGGGAAGCTTGGGAAGAGGTGTGCCGCCGAGGCCTTCAATTAACCCAGACCTTGTGTAAGACAAAGATTGCTCATTTGGCTAGTCTGTTGTCTGTTTAAGACAGGAGACACCACTTTCTGACCCTGATTTGTTTTGTTTTGTATGCAGAATTAAGTAATTTTTCACACTAAAATATTGGAAATAGATATTTAGGAATAAATTATTGGTATTGCAAATGAAGACCGCTCATCGCAAGTCTTCAAACTCCTCGAAAGCCTTCCAGTCCAAAAAGAAACCCTGTTCAAGACGCTTATAGTGAAGCGTGTGACCTTGAAAAACATTTTAGCAGCACATACCCGTATAGGCCAAATGAGGGAGTGTCATATCCCATGAATCCTTATGCGCTTCGTGCATGCGCAGTAGGTCTTCTTGCCATGTGCTTACAGACTTGAAGTAAAATATTGTTGAGTTCTTTGCGTTCGTTATACGATTTCTTGGTACATTACAAACTACAAATTCCGGGTACATTACAGGGAGTGCCTCCCCCCCCCCCCCCCCTGCCGGGATTGATATTTTGCCCTCTGATGCAAGAGCATTTTGTTTGACCTCTTTTGAAACGTTAAGTTCTTCATTGCGGCTAAATAAGTGTTTGAGGTTGTTTAATTTTCTCCAAAGTCCCTCCTTGATCTGAATAAAACGATTTCCCTTTGTTCGTGATGTGATGGTCTCCTACATGGAGTTTTGTCACAGTATTTTCGTGTCTCTGCTTTCTTAATTCAGCGGACCCGACTATCTCGGAGCCTGGAACAGGCTACAGTCGAACCCCGCTATTTCGAAGGAAGATCGAATTCCCTTGGATTTACCCTTATGTTTTCAGTCATTTACTATCAGCTATTTCGAACTCGGTTATTTCGAATTGCCCGCTATTTCGAACTCATCGTTCTTTCCCTACACCTTAAATCAACCCCGTTATTTGGAACTCGTCAAAACAGAGTGCGTACATAAGAGCACAGCTGGAAAGGTATTGTATTTTATTGAGCTCGTGTTGCATACAGTGTCCCGCTAAGAAATTCCAGTTGTGTTATTCATTCACGATCGACAAAAGTATTAGAAACAAAAAACAAAAAACAACAGAACATTCAACGATTTTTCAATGCAACAGCATCTGCTGATTTATCCGACATATAATTACTGTATTTTTATTTAATCGTTTTTTTTCTTCATACTGTACTGTATTTATTAAACAATGATTCATTGTTACGAATTTTACGCTTCTCCGGTTATTTCGAAATCCCGCTATTTCGAACTTTTTCCATTTCCCTAGGGACTTCGAAATAGCGGGGTTCGACTGTATTTTAACAGAGGCTATTTTAAAAACTGTGGCCTGTAATGTCTCACTGAAGCCAGTTTACACCCGATATGATATTTCTTCTAAGCCATATGCGCGGTGGGACGTCTTTGCCGGCTTTGAAAGAAGGCTAAAAAATAGTTAACCTTTGGCATTTGAGAGATTTGGGCCGATTTGGGGTATATCCTGTTGTTATCTCCAGCCGGCGTATCTCTCAGTCGAGTTTTTTTATCACTACACTGAAATTCTATCCTTCTTCTGTCAGTGCATTTTTTCCCGTACTTTATCGTATTATAGATAGCGATGTTATTGTTTTAAGACTGACCTTGCTACAGCAGTTATTCGAAGTCAGGATAGAAGATGTGTTTGAAAATAATGCAAACATGCCATACTCGAGCGTAGTTGTTAACCAAGTGACTAATCAATGAGCTGTATAACAGACGGCCCAACAAGACAAGACCTGTACCACACCGTCCGGTCTAATTGATAAATTTTACCACATTTCGATTCGGCTGTAAAATTTCAATAGGAGGGTGCACCAACTCTGCATGCAATCTGGTACCTACATAAAAAAATTGTGTGCCGTTTTCAGTTCGGTCGATCGAATCATTTAGGACGTATCAATACTTACTTGGTATCCTGTCGTCTGTTCTGAAGTTAGGTGGCTCGTAACACTTCTCATCGTTTGATTTTTCATACTCAGGAAGAATGTGGCACATACTGAGTAAGTAATCCAAGTGAAGGGCATTAAATCCACTTGCAGTGTTTATACACTGCTTCAAAAACTCTCCACAGACTCGTTTGCAAGGAAGAACTCGTTTTCCATCACCACTGCACTTGGGAAACAAAGCCGAGCACTCCATGGTCGCCGCCAAATTGAGGTCTGAGCAGTTCTCCCATGACGCTATAGTATGTTCCACGAACAATGAGATCCCATCCTTCAGTCGCCCGGTTAGCTTCCTTGGTAATGGCAAAGTATAATTGTAGCCCGCTGATGTACAGACATCAAAAGGAGTATTTGCAAGACGTTCGCATTTGTGGTCCGCGTTGGAATTGCTAAATACTGCTTTAAAGACACTGCATAATGAAATGCAGCATAAGATAGCTAGTGTAGTAACTTTCATGGTTCATCTAAGAAGCTTTTAAGCTTAAAAGTCGTCCACTTCACTACATTGGTCGTACAATGCAATGCACATGAAAGTCACGCCAGTGCTCGAGGCACAGGCAGCCCAAGGTTTGACGCTGAGAGGCAGAGTGAGGAGTTATACTTTCTTTTACTGATTTTCGACTTTCTAGTTCCAATTTCACGTTTCCGATCGACTTCCATCTTCCTTTATTTGTTGCCATTATGGCTCTTGTTTGTTGCTGATTTTTTTATTATTTGTTTCCTAACGAATTCGTAAGTTCGCATCACAAAACAATGTGTCCTTTCATTGTTAGCACTGTATTTTTTAAACCGATTCCATCAAAGTTGCTGAAAAGTAGAAGTCTGAAATCACAAACTTGTTGAAAGCCGGAAGATGGGATTTGGAAGTCGGAGGTCGGAGGCCGGTAATGCCTCCTCAGGTTGTAGTTCTATTAATACTTTTCCAAAACTTTAAGGTGGTTTAATGAATATCATAAGGAAGAACGGTACAACTTTCTAAAAAGCAAATTTTATTTAACACGTTCCGAAGACTCCTTTCCATTACAAATGTCAAATCCAACTCAAAGCAAATTTCGTCTATCGGTTTTACTGCAAAGAAATACTTGTATACTTGCAAGAGCATCGAAAGAAACCTAATTTAGATGAATTTTTACGTAAGCTTTTTGAACAATATCGTATTGAAAATTGTGGCAAACAAAATTAAATATGCGTGGCAACTGGACTGACAGGCTTTTATCATCCAATACTTTTTATTTCTATTGTTACTGTTTTTTAATTTGTTATTTACTTTTTTGTGTGTTGAGGGCTGTTATTAAGTATTGTTATTTACTGACTTATTTATATATTTTTCTGCTATGCGCTGTATTAATGTTGTTCATTTGTCGTCAATAAAAAATATCGTTAAAAAAAATACCAGTTTATTTTTTCGACCGGTTCCATCGCAGTTGCTGAAAAGTGGAAATCTGAAATCATAAACTCGTTGACCGCCGGAAGACGTGATTTGGAAGTCGGAGGCAGTAAGCAAGTGCCTCCTCAGGTTTGCAGTTCTATTAATTTATTTGCGCACAGTAGACATTGTCAGAGTTACGAAGGATTACAATCTACCGGGGGACTCTAACAATACATGCGTAAAGGTGAGCTGCGGAGGGTTTGACCCCCCCCCCCCCCCCACCCCTGTTTAGGACAAACAAAATTAAAAAACACATACACGGTTAAGGGCAACACCCTCAATATTACTACCCCGTTTAGAAAAAAAGGTCAAAATGAGTGCTGTCTTGTTTCAAAGCCATTTATTGGCAATTGCATTTAAGCAAATTCGCGTTAGTAGTCATTGCTTTTTTCCTACAAACAAATTTCATCAAGCAAATCAATTATTGTGCAGGCAATACCCTGTTTTATTAGGACAGACTCTAACGAAATTATGTATTGTACAGGGTGTCCCAAAAGTTCGTTCCTCTAATTTCATGCCTTATATAACGTTTGATCAAAACTTTATTTTTACATGAAATTTCTAGAAGATGTTTATTTCTCTATCAAGTACATGCATTCAGAATTTCAGTAACTGGCATGCCCTTTTTGTTTTTTTATCACATTCTGTAGCCGTTGCGGCATGAAGTGGGATACAGCGCGTAGACCCGCAAATGATCCATTTTGAGCTTTTTTATCACCTAGTGCGCAGGATCCAGTTCAACCCCCAAACAACATTTGTTTAGTTTAGGCAGCTGAAAAAAATATATTTTGGGCATTCATCCCAAAAAGATAATAATCCTAGCCCCTTTCCACAGTAAGGCTTTTGTACTTCTTGACAAATTTGAAACGAGCTGGGCGTTAATTGGCAGACTAAGCAGAGGTTTTTTTGCCATCTCAGGGGCCTCTAATTTTAAAAATTTTAAACAGCTTTTCATGACCCTTTTATTTGGCTTGCTAACTATGTGAGACTGAGCATCCTTGTCGAGTCTCTTATTTTGTATCTAGCCTCCTGTAAAACTATTTTAACTACTTTATTCAGGGCTTTTGGCCTTGTCCTTAGTTTCTTGCCTTCAAGACCTTCATTTCTCCAGGATCATTCTACCACCCAACATTCGGATTTTTCCAGTTTTTAACGATTTCTACAACAGATAAGCCAGTAAATCTAAGTATACGGGCTTATGCTCTCACGCAGCTGAAAGTTTTTGCGTTAAGGGGGTTTATCTTTCGTGATATACACAAAAAAACAAGGAAGGAGTTCGAGCAATTCGGGCTATCTGGCTATGAAATACAAATAATGTGGTTGGAACATATATACTCGCACACGCGCACCTTTGGCGCGGAAGTACACAAACCGAATATATAGTTAAAAGATGGCACAAAAAGTATGAAAATATTGAATTATATTGAAAGACACAACTTTTGTTTAAATGATTTGCTTACCAAGTCCAATCGTACTGAAATACAGACTTATGAATTAGAGGAACGAACTTTTGGGACACCCTGTATACCCTGTTTAGGACAGAGAGGACAAAAACCAAACCCTGTCCAAGCGGCACACACACCTTTTTTACTGCGCTGACGTCACAAGAATCCCCAAAACACGCTTGGCTCAAGTCCTCAAGGTCGTATGAGCACAGTACGCGCGAGCCATCCGGCCCGCATGCGCAAAATGCACATAGCTACCGAAAACATTTGGTTCTCACTGAAGGGGTTTTTTTATTTTTAGCAGTGATATCTCACCAGTTGAAAAAAGGAGAAGATAGGAGATTCAATTTTATACTTAACACGGGATTCGAGTTCTAGCAGTGGTGGTCACTCGTGGTGATGCCGATCATCGAAGATGAAGAAGGCGGTTGTGCGAGGATCGCAAAAAGGCTCTGATCTTTTCATGAACCGAACCTAATTCGAATTAAAGCCAACCTAAATTATTTAGACCGGCTGAATTTATTCAGACGCCGATCTTAATTCCAGCAGGGCTAAATTCAAAAGGAGAAAAATGCTCATTTCGGTCAAACTGCTTGCAAAATACGTTATACGTTATACGTTAATTTATGCATTAGGTTCGCACATGAAAAGTTCGTCGCCTGAATCAAAGCCGTTCTATAGTCGCTCCAAAGGCGAAATTCTCGGCCGGGCTAGGCGGGAAGAACGGCTAACCCGTTCCTGAATTGAAATAGGCGTTCCTATTTGATTCAGACGCCGAACTTTTCAATGAACTTAATTCAATTAATGTATTAGGTTCGGCTCATGAAAAATTCGGCGTCTGAACCGGGCCTATAAGCCCTTCTTTTCCAAACCTGCTGTACCGTGGTTGCTAATCTTCAAATAGTGGTCCACTTCCGCATATATTTTAAACCATATTCTTCTTTAGGTAATCCAGATGGTGAAGTTTTACGTTGAAGTTCTGCAGTGTAAGATGGCGGCCATCTAAATACACCACGGTCTTGTACGTACATGCAGTTGAGGACGTAGTTCTCGACTATATTGTTTTCGTCAAAGGTCAAATCCCGTGGCCCAAAAACTATTTTTCTTAGTGTGACGACATCTTTTAGTGTATCATATGCGTTGAAGAATATTTGAGACAAGAAAAAGTACAAGTATGATTGGTTCTTAAAAACTTAGATTCTATCATGATTTTGCAAGTAGGAAACTTTTTCTGCCAGAAGTTTTTGAACGGTTTCCGTTCGTTTCGATTTTTGCTTCCTTCAAGGGTAGTGTACTTACTTCTTTGTTGTCTTTGTAAGGTTTCCTTTCGCCCTTTACTTCGACTGTTAAGTTTGTCTACTTTTGAGGCGAAATAATTGACGTCCTTGAAAGGTTTCTGCTTTGTTTTTGCTTCTTTGTTTGACCTTTAATTCATTCCTATATAATGCTGATGTCAACCGGCTGCCTCGGCTCCGCTAACCCCTATAGTTATTCCAGGCAGCCAGTACTCAAATTTTTACTTTTAATATTTTCATTGTCGTAATTTATTTTTGAGCAAGAGTGAGTACAAATAAAGATTGTTGTTGTTGTTACGATACGATTCACGCTTATGGAGATCGAGAGTTTCAGAAGTGACTTGTAACTCGTATAAAATTGTCTCCTCTCATAAATGTTTGACCTACACTAACCAAATTTCTTACGTAATGGGCTTCAAGAAAGTTAATATACTTTTATTTGGGGAACATTTCGTAACCGAGAAGCCATGTCTTGTTTTATTTTTTCGTGGACGCCGCGCGGCAACACCAATCAGAAGCACTACCCACAATACATCTGAGTAATATAACGTCATCAATGTGGAATTTCTGCAGTGTGATTCCTCGGCGTCGTTTCGGCTGTTTTATCAATCTAAGTAATGTCAGTAACAAATCATTTCACTCGTGCTTCAACATTAATTAACAAGCTTTTTATTTCCAGACTGGAGAATATGCAGTTAAAAGCATCTCTCTATTAAAGCGAATCTTGTCGAGTAGCAAGAGTATGCATATTATCGACATTGGTCTGTCTTGTATACGGCTTTAGATAAGCTGACCTTCTTGGCAGTCGACCCATTTTCCAACATGACACCACCCAAACGACGATGCCCACAATCACTATGGATAGCAAGACTGTTACAGTGATGGCCCACGCTTTAGCATGTTTAGTTCCTGGCGATTCAACTGCAGCCGCCGTGATTGTTGCTGTTGTCGTCGCTTCTGATGACCCTCGTGGACCTTCTGTCAGCTCTGAAAGAAATTCATGTATTGTTTAAAGGAGCTGTGCCGGGGTGATATGATTGTGCGCATGCGTAAGATACTGGCCATACCGCGGAGTAGTATACGTACGTGTACGTGCTTAAAGTGCATAATTTGGTATTGTATCAAAATTCAATAAACAATGGGAACGGCCGCCAAATTGAGTGAAACACTGAATATCCAATCAAATCATTAAAGGAAGGTATAAATAACACAGTTCGACACAGTAAGTACAAGTTAAAGGAGACACGGAGAGACATTGAAAGTATGCATGGGATGCGATGGGATGCGGGATCCCGAGAATAGCCATTGAGATTACGGGATTACGGGATTTAGTGAAAATCTCGGTAGTGATGACGGGATTAAAGAATCTTATTGGGGATGCTAACGCCGGGTTCCGTAGCAGGATTTGAACGCTGGCGAGCGTGTTGCCTGTGAGCGTGACTCCCGCGAAGCAAAGAGACATTTGTCAGGCCCGCCCGCGCGCGTAACGAGCCCACTAGCGTGAAAAAAGAGATTGCTATAGCAGTCTACTTGTAACCTTAAAACAAACAACAAAAATATCATCATCTTCTCTTTCAGAACTAGCATCATGACCCTTCTGCCGTCGCTGGGATACTTCACACAGCTATCGATATCTCCCACAAAATGCGGTCCCGCCTTATACACTTCATATCTATTACTCCATGCTAACGGCCCCTATGAATGCTTACGTCAGGCCAGCCAATTTCACAACCAAGTTGCAAAGTTTTGCATACTGAATTCCCAAGACATGAATTCCCAAGACAGGAAAACTAAAAAAAATACCCATGCAACAAAAAAGTGCAAATGCAAAGAATTTTGCTTACAAACGCGTTAATTAACGAGGCTTCGAAGTGAATTTCCTCGGCTGACCGCTGATTTAATTATGCATAGGTGCCATTCCCTAGGCCAGGGGTAACAGCTGAGAATTGCTACGTAGTTTAGCGTAATGGGAGGCTGATTCCACATAAGAAGCGCATAATATCACCTACTTCTCTGGGCCCCCAGTCCGAGGCCCATCAGTAGGCTCCTGCCTTAGTAAGGTGCCTAGGCGCGCCGCGGGTGAAATGATAGTCAGTGAGTGTGAGTTTGTGAATGAATGAGTAAGTGAGTCAGTAAGCCAGAGTGATAAAGAGTGAGTGATTAAATATCTTAGTTGACCTGCATATATGAGCCAGCTAAACTGTTCCGGTAGGTTTGTACTGGGACAGAAGCCGTGCTGGGACTTCCCTTTTGCCATTGTGCCGCAGTACTCAGCTCCGGGCAAATTGTGTCTAGAAGCAAAAATTCAAATCATCAGCATCGACATCCGGCGCGAAAAGGCGAATTACGCCGGAAAATGGCAGGAAAGAAAGAAATTTGAGGTCAAATTATGTTAAGGGTAAAACCATGAGGGTTCTCCCATTTTTTCAAATAAACGCCGCTAAACTACTTTAAAAACGTTGTTAGTAATTAACCACAAGAGAGAAACACATTGAACAAATTCATTATCCCAGGTGTGATAAAATCATATTCAAAGATGGTTATTCAAATTTTATGGTATCAACTCTGTCAAACTATTAAACGTACTTCAGCGCAAAGACACTTGTTGGTCATCTTTCCGGAGACCAGGGCCCAGTTGTTCGAACGCCGGTTAATAGCGCTAACCAGGGGTTAAATTTTAACGCGAGTTTCTTTTTCTTTTCATCAAAAGCACTCTCTCGAAAAATTTTCTCTATGATTTTTAGAGTATCCAGTCATCAAATTGTAGGCAAAGAGAATTAAACTGAATTTGCTTTTTGAGCTCTGATATCTGAGTTCAAATTTCGTACTAACCCCTGGTTATCTTAACCTAGCTTCGAACAGGCCGCTATTATGTAGCCTGCGAGCTGTAAGCTCTCCATTTCGAGTAGCAGCTGCTCGGAAGAAAGTCACCAATGGTGCGTAACCCTGACCCCAAACAATACTAAAACAATTGAAAGAATGACATGTCATTGTTTTCTGCGACCAATCAGGAGAGACCTTCCAAGCAGCTCCTACACAACTGCTGCTTGGAAGAGAAGTGACCAATGGTCCGTAACCCTGACCCCAAACAATACTAAAACAATTTAAAGAATGACATGTCATTGTTTTCTGCGACCAATCAGGAGAGACCTTACAATCAGCTCCTACACAACTGATTTCGAGTGGCGAGCGAAGCGAGCCGCGAGAGAACGGGTAAGGCTCTCGCGTGATTTCTCGCGACTGAAATCTTAGAAGCAACTTTTTGGCATTCTGGTAAGCAAATTTTCCAGCAGTTTACGAGCACAATCGGGACAGGCCTACAGCACCGCTTTGAGGCCTTCGTAGACAAAAACGCCTGTTACCTGAAGAACTCAGGGCAGTCTCTGGCAATTGCATCACAGAGAGGCTGGCATAAGCTGTACAGACGAAGACCTTCATGAGGAAAACACGGCGGAAAATGCTGTCCACAGAACAACTTCTTGATATTTTCTGCACATTTAGGGTGCAAATCAAGCATGTCTTGCACGAGGTTAGGGAATCCCGTTTCAGCATTGTTCTTCGTATAGTTCTTTTCGTAAAAGAACTCGTACTCATCTTTTTGCACTTCAAGTGAAGCTAGGGTGTGGCTGTACAAATTCTTACACGCTGGGATTATAAGTTCCACGCAACCCTGATCAAGTGGCCCTATAAGATAGCATTAATCATATTGTTTATAGAAAATAAAACAACTAGGTTTGTCAAGATAATGTAAGTGGGGTTGGCTGCTCCTACTAATTTCCCACATAAAATGGAACCTGATTTAACGAAGGACCGAGGGACGGACGAAATTTGTTCGCTCTCACCAGGTTTCGTTAGATGGAGATTCTGTTTCATTTTTATTTGAGCAACAAAATCCTCCGTTATATCGAGGACTTCGTCATGCCGAGGCTCGTTAAATCGAGGTTCCACTGTACAGAGTAGAGCATATCAGAATAAAAATCCAACTGGCATGGGGGAAAACCAGCTAATACAGATGGTGACGGAATGGCTATTAAATTGCTGATATACTTGAGTCCCCCGCCAAGCCGTAACCACTCGGCCATTACTTGTAATTTTCAAAGTAAAATAAAACTTATCAATGCCACTGATTCTTGACTGTACATCTAGCAGTTGTAATTCGATCAGACTGTGGAATTCCGCGTGTACGCATTAGGAAATGACCAACATTTAGATCTCCAGCGTTTTTGCTTTAACTGCCCCTTGGTCGACGCCAAAATTAAAGCGATTTTCGTATGACCTTGAAAAATGGTTTCGATAAGTGTTCGTCATCTGTTTCATAAGCCAATGGATGAAAAGATCAAAACATGGACTCTTCGTTTTCCCGCCAAAGAAAACCCTAATATGGAGAAGGCATTGTTCGATTGGCCAATCGTGTTGCAGTATGACGTCAAAGCGAAGGATCCATTGATTTCTAGAAAGTTCTCGGGCATGAAGTTTTTTTACGCGGGTGTTCGCTTAACCAACCAAAAGCCACGCACGTTTGTATCCGTTCGATAAACCAATCAAATCGTTCTATTTCCATTCTTTTGTTGTTTCTGTTTTGTTCGCGCGTTTTCATTTCAAGGTCATACGAAAATCGCTCTATACCTCAGCCACGTCAGTGCACTCGCCCAGGGGAGGTGCTCCGGATTTCAGGTGACGCGACGGGGATGATCGAAGGATTTTTGGGGTTTGAAATGTTCGATTCCGGGATTTTTTTGCGTATAAAAATTTGGCAAATATATTTCTGGTGGTTTGATTTAAGTAGGGATTATTTTTTGCACTCAAAACAATCTATTTGTGGTGGTGACTGCGTATCCCGGCCTCTCATGAACAATATGTGAAAACAAAACATTCAAGCTAAAGAGGTCTTCTTCGTCATAGTACGAAGCTCATCTAAATCAAGAATAAAGAATGGAAATAAAAAAACAAGCAATTTAAAAACGGTCTTCCTCATCTGGCGATCTCAAAGGAAATGTAAGGAAAACAGCCTGGAGAATATGGGTCGCAGTAGGGGTTAACCCTTTGTTACGAAAAACTATATTGCGTGACTAGCGTGACTTTCTAAAAGCTTGGCGAGAGTTCATAATTTGTTTATTTTAGGATCTTGTGTAAGTGTTTCTAAAGCGGTATATTTTGTAATCTTTCTGTAATCTTTCTATAGTTAGACTATTTAGAAACTTCTAGAATATTATTGTAAAAGTATATAAGTAAGCAAGTTCGAGCGGAGTTTTAACTAATTTTCCCCAGCGAAGAGAGTTCGACGTTAGTCGTGTTTAGTCAAGTGTGACGGAAGCAGTGTTTATTGAAGTTGGCAGAGGCCGTGTAAGTTTAACGAGTTACGTGCTGTTGTGGAGTTTTACTTCGTGGAAACTACGTTCATCTTTGGAATAAATCTTCTTGTTGCTGTTCCGACAACCCTGCGTTCAGTTTAGTTTGCAAGCTACCCGTCCTCTAAAAGATTACCCGCGTAACACTCTTCTCAGGTCCAATACCCCTATTAGTTTAGAAAATAACAAAGCATTCCCCCTTCCTCCGATTATGTATTGATATTCTTAACAGAAATATTGACGGTGCATTACCTCAAATCTCTCTCGCGCGTGCATGCAACAAAAACATGTTTAACTACAATCACTTAAACGTTCCTTACTTGCATTGGAGAATGCTTATTGGCCTAACTATACCTGCCATTAAGGGTGTAAAGTGGAAAATAGTAGTCAATTTCCAAAGACGAATTGAAAGTCTGATTACTCACCTTGTGATATGGGCTTAAAAGATTCAATATGAACAAGTTCGTATACGTGTCGTTACTGCATAATCTTGGCAATAAAAGTAATTAAATATCCTACGACAGCAAAAAGCTTGAAAAGTTATCTTCCATGTGTACTGATGAAAGAGGTTTACATAACCGTCATTTTTTTCTAAATTAAGTTTATTGAAGCTATATAACTCAAAGTACAACACAATAAACAGAGAGAGACACACACAAACTGCTGAAGGGCAATAAGGTGCAAGAAAAGATACGTATACAGGATATTTCCAAAACAAATGTAACTTAATAAACACTAAGAAATATCAACTGAACATGCCCAAATTGTATGCGGTTAAAGGTTCAAGAATTCTCGAACGCGTTAGGGCTCTATACCCCGGAGAGGGGGGTACTCGATATATCCTTGGGTGGGGAGGTGCGGCCCGGCCCCTCATACCCTGACCCTGTTTAAGACAAAAATCGCTGATTTTCCTACCCTGTTTAAGACATTTAACCCGAAACCCAAAAAAATTTTGCTTTAGTTTATATATAGTCCGTAGAACATATGGGCAGGCTGTTTATCGTCCAAGAAAAGATACCCTGTTTAAGACAAAAAATGATAAAATCGATACCCTGTTTAAGACAAAAATCCCGAAAAACCTCCCCTGGCTGCCGTACGTCCCCATTAAGCCCGTATAAGGGAGACCCCCCCCCCCCCCCGGGGCTCTATAGTTAATTTGTTTTTCAGAATTAAAAGCTTTAACGGATGAGAAACCATACACATCTCTTTGGCTGCGATAAAAATATAAAACGAGCAAATATCGGGCAAAGATTGAAGTGCGGAAGGAGCGTTTCTCAAAAACATATTCGTGATTTTATTATTTTGGACATTTTTCGTACACAACATTAGATTTCCTTGTAATTGGCTAGTTCACTCACCTGGTTCGGGGTCGCTGCTTGTGGTAAAGTTAGGAGGAAAAAAACACTGGGTACAACTGGAAGTTTCATTTGGAAGTAGAAGGCAATGCGGTATCAATTCATGCAAGTCAAAAGAATCCAACTTTTTCTTGCATTGTTTTAGGTATTCTGCGCACACTCGTCTGCAAGGGAAGATTGGATCTCCCAGAGAATTGCATTTTGGAGCAAAAAGTGAACACTCTATGGCTTCAACAAGGCCGCTTGCCGCACAGTTTTTACTCTTCATGATCTTGATAGTTTCTTCCAGGTCGAGCGCAAATTCTTTTTTACTTTCCTCTGTGACATGTATCGGATACGGAACCATCGTTTCATAACCCGCTTCCCTGCAAATTTCAAACGGTGTGTTTAAAAGGCTTTCACAGGGATCGCCGTCAGCACGGTGAGACAGCAGCGGCGTAAAAAAGCATAGAAGACTGGAAATGATCAAAGCCTCGCTAAAATAAAACATGGCTGGCTCCTGACTTTTCTTCAGAACATTTGCGACGAAGGCTTATGTCTCTGAAGGGGGTCGAACTCAGTATTTAAGCTACTCTTGTATACTATTCTTAGCTTGACTCATTGTGATATTCAAAGCTTTCCGCAATCGCAAGAAAGCCTCTTACCCTAAATAGGTAGTATAAATATTACTTCCACAATACTCCTTCGGAAACATCCATGCTATATTTCCACCCATGCCATTTTTATAGTACGGGATTGATACAAAACACAAGACCTTCGTTCACAAGGAGTGACTCGTTAAGGGTTTCAGAGTACACTGGAGAGAAACGAAACTACCAAAAAAAAAAGAAATAATACTGTAAAAAAATTAACCTTTAATCGTTACCTCCTATCAGATCTCAATTCAGTGTAAAGTGAGGGAAAATTGTGTTCACCTCAGTGTTAAAGCTTCGTTAGTGCACATTTCCACACACAGTGCACATTAAAGATATTGCCTTCACGAGCGTGAACAACAACGAACCAATAACATTTCTTTTTAATGAACTATTGTTTTTCTATTATTGATATAACATTCATACTGCATTTTTTTACTTGACTAATGACGTCCGAGAACGTCTAAACGTCGTATATTTTTTTAATTTTTTTTAAAAATTTCTTTAAATTGTGCTTTTACTCTCTTGGCTTTTATAAGAAAAGTTTTTACGCAATTTCTTATTTGCATGACTATAAATATCATTATTTATAGTATTGCAAAAGTTATTTATAGTGAAAAAGGAAACTAGTGGTATTTATCACAGATAATCTGGATAAAGAATTAGCATTGCTTTGAAATGACAGCAGAAAATTGTTATAACTCTATTCAGGGTTCATCAGTTTGAACCAATAGGTCTGCGTGGCAACTCCTTAAAAATTAGAGAGAAGAATCTGTATTCAACAGAAACTATATTTTTAAGAGTAAAATATTTTGAGCGATGGATTAGAAAATTAAAAATGAATTTCATCTTCGATTTCATAGAACCTTCTCATAGGAATCACAATTTGAAAATGCTGACATATTTTTTTGTCTGGAGGAGTTTGTTCATGTTCCAATCTCGACATTAGTCAGTATGATTGCATGCTTACGCATAATTTGTCTAAAGCCTTTCTGTCAATTGTTTTTCTCTAGTAAGGTGTTATAACTTGAAATTACATGCTTAGAAGTCATGGTAATTTCCTACCTTAGTATATTTAACAATAATGTTAATAAGCAATTCTATTTCTGCGTTATATTTCTATGTTAATTAACTTTATAAACTGAACATTTCTTGGACAAATAGGCAAAAATACGGCATTTAAGCCCTGCAACTAATTAGCATCTTCTGTATACTTTAGGGAAGTATTTAGTATCGCTTCAAGTTGAGCGTCAACTAAGGTCAAACCCGTAGGACCAAGGTTTAACTTTCCTGGTCTGGAGACAAAAAACGCAAACATATAAATGAGAGTTTATTGAAACAAGTAATAAAAAAGAAAGTACTATTTGTCTCAGTATATTATCAAAAGTCAAAAGCCATATTTGGAGTGCCCTTGATTGTTTATCTTCTCAGTTTTTTGGTCAAGGACTTGTTTCCATGTATACACGTTTCCAATTCCAAAACCTCTGACTATACGAAGGCTAAGTGCAAATCCTTCGTTGTGAAAATGAATTCTATTTTCATGACCATATAAAATCATTTTCATATCAATGGCTTCGCACTTGGCCTCGCTCTGAAACAGATGCTTGAGGCAACTCGCAAATGGCCTGTTCGTTACTGCTGACGTGTTCTGGCACTTCTGATTGGCTAAGTCAAGCTTAGTTTATTTTTTTTTTAACTCAGGTTTTTCTTTGGACGAAAAACGACAAGTCCATGTTTCATGACCTTTTCATCTATTGGCTAATAATTACCGAACACTTACGGAAATCATTTTTCAAGGTTACTCAGAAATCACTCTACGAGTATTTTGCGTACATTATATCAAAGGTTGGATATCCCTTAAGAAAGACTTGCTTCTAAAATGTTCTTAATAAATAACTGATTTCAATTGTACCCTCAGAAGAGAGGATGTCCGGCGATCCATTGTTTATTTTATTCATTCAGTGTTTTCCCAAACAATCCTTCGAGGCGCATGCGTCTGATTTAGTGATCTACAACTCCATAGCTCCTTCCAAAGGAGCCATATCATCGTTTTGCTTTTGATACCCTGTTTGCCTTGGAACGCTCCGCCATTTCCACCAGATAGCCCCACCCAAAAAGAGGCCCACAATGATAACAGGAACCAAAACTGCCAGCACAATGATCCATACTTTGGATTTGGGACTTTTGGTGGGAGGGGGTTCCTTTGTTGATCGGTTTTCTAGTCCTGAAAGAGAAATTGAATGAAACTGAATTCATCGGGGATGAAGCTATAACGTTTGCCGGTTAGTTATATACCCATTTACCTGTAAGCAAAAAAAAATCCGATTCAGTAAGCTCCCCGCTCGCGAAGCCCCTCTCTAGCTTGTCTTGAAATAAATTAGATTTATTGTGAAGTTTTGAAGCTCAATCAAAAATCAGTAAAAGCGGAAAGTATTTTGATCAGCACCGCTATAGCCTGTCTCGAAGCGCTTTTTTAATTTCGATTCTATCCCAGTTATAAGCTCCTCAGTTTACCGTATTTATTCGATTAAACACCGCGGCGTTTATTAAATTTTTAGCCTTTGCAATGCGGCGTTTATTTCGAAATTACTTATTTTTAATCACTGACAACAGTTTTGTAAATCGTTTGTAAATATTATGTGATTTAGAGGTTTCAATGTATCCCTTATTTTGCTGAGAGAGAATCGTAAATGTCTGGGTGGTGTAAATATAAATTAGTGAGTTGTACCGAGGTTTTTCTTATTATCGTTGAGTAAACGCTGCATTCTTCTTTTCAGATGGGGCGTTCATTTGAGGGCGGCGTTTAATCGAATAAATACGGTATAAGGCCTCCTAAAAACCCTTTCAAACATGTATAAGCCCAAAACTTATAAGTGGCATTTTACAGTACCTAATTTGTTCCTGATTTTTTTATTTGTTCCAGAGAATAATTACCCTGCAAACTGTGCAAACGTAGACGTATTTCCGGTCGACCCTTCTCTCTGCACTGGTGGAGAGTCAACCGACGACAGAAAATACGTCAGTGCTTTCGCAGGAAAAAGACATAAACTAACCAGGAAGAAAGCGAACCCAGGAGAATGGAGGTGGCCACTCTGTCCGTCTACAGTAACCATGACTGGTGGTTCCCTTGCCCGCAAAACTGCAGTACTCTGCATCTGGGTAATCGTTCCTGTAGATGAGATCACAGACAAACGGTCAGGTTAGACTAGGTACTAACACGTTAAGTCTTATCGCCTTACCCCACGTAAGTGAATCCAAGACAGTATTGGATTCTGGATAGCGAGTCGTGGATTCCGGATTCCAGGTACTGGATTTCAGTCTTTGTCAGTGCAAATTGGATTCCGATTTCCATTCGATTCCGGATTTCTTGGGCTGTATTCCTAGATCAAAAGACCAGGATCCGGATTCCACAAGAAAAAAATTTCACGTAAAACCGGAATCCAGATTCGCTTACATAGGGTGAAGGAGGAGCTACATCAAGATTCCTTGTAATTACTTTAAAACCCTAAAAACTTATTGAAATCAAACAAAACCCTGAACGGTTCACTTTTATCTCAAAATACTCTACCTGTACTTCTGTTACCTCAACTATAGATTTTGAACATATTACACCGTGGCGCGAAGAATTTTATTTTCGAGTGGCAAACCAATATTTAACGAACGAGCGCAGCGAGTGAGTAAAATATTGTTTTTGCCGCGAGAAAATAAAATTCATATCTTCAAGCCGCTGTGTAATGTTCTTTTTATTATATAGACAAAAAGACATCGATAAAATAATGGAGGGTAATTACCGAAAATTACGTCTTCGATAAACTCACGTGTGAGATTATGGAAAATAAACCACTCGGGTCCCGGATGTAGTTTTTATGAATTTTACGAGTGGTATATTTTCCAGTAAAACACTCTTGTCTATATGATATATGTAAATATCGTTGACTTTCGATGCCCAGGATTGAAACGGATTACAACTTGAAAAAACTGGCCAGCTTTTTCGAGTTTAAGCCCTGTGCTGTCGAGAAAATTCCATAAACCGGTCTGCTTTGCTTTCCCTTTTTAATGACTCATTTGATATCATTCAGTTGGAGTTTCTAGTATAACTTCTTGGTTTTTTTTCCTGTTCAGCATTTCTTTACTTGTCGATTTTTTTCAGTTCACTACTAACCGGTTTTTTACCTCGCTCCGGTCTAATAGCAGCACGTGACGCAAGAATGTCACATGATACTGGGAAACAATGGGCTTGCATATGCATGAACCCCAGTGGAGTGGGGTTCGGAGAATGACACATTTTGACCGCTCCGAAGTCGTCATGAAAAGATGACTGAGAATATCGCACATATAGACCCTTACATAAGCGATGGGGTGGCGGTGGGTTAGGGATTAAAATCCCCCACAAAGCAGCTCTCTTGTGGAAGCTTAATAATAAATGCTAAATGAACGTTATGATAGTAACTACAATTGACATATTCTTTTAGTTATCATCATTATCATTATCATTATTATCCATTTAGCTCTGAGCTCTGGCTGTTAACATGCCGACATACATCCCAAGGGAGCGAGTCATACAATTGACCAAGAGTCCCTTGCCGGACACTCTACTGGTACTTGATCGGAAATCATGCACCCTCCTCAAAATCCTGGCGGTTCCTAAAAGCGTAGTCTTCTGTAACAGTGCAATTCTAAGCTTAACCCTCAGGTTTTCAATCTATTGTCATGATTATTATTATTTCTATTAGTATTGTTAACAGTTAGTATATATTTCAAGTTATTCAGGATTTTACTTCGAGTACCTGAAGAAATCTGGGCAGACTTCTGTGATCTCATTACACACCGACTGACAGATGGTGTAAAGTCCGGGATCTTCGTGCCCTTCTTCCGGGAAACAGGGCGGTAAGAACTCCCCACAATAAAGCTTCTTTATGTTTTCCTTGCACCCTGGATACTTCTTAAACTTTTTTTGTAGCGTTGGAGGGAAATCGGTCTCCACATCTTCTGCCTTGTACTCTTTATTGTATGCGGCCCTGTATAACCTCTTTTGTTGTTCAACAGATATAAGAGTGTGGTTGGATACGCCAAGATTCTTACACGCAGGAATAATCAGTTCTTGGCAGCCCCGGTAGAGAGGACCTGGAAGATTATTTTATATATACTGTCAGCGGTGCGGTGAGGATTGTGGGAATAGCGTCACCATATATACCACTGTTTCTTTCAGCAGTTTTTAAACTAAGGAACATGTTCCGAAATCCTTTCTGGCTTGGATTGGCTAAATTGAAATTGACGAATGCACCAAGACTTAGCTTGCCCACAAGTCGAGCTCATAATTTCGGTGCGGCCTACTACCGGAAACGAGAAACGAAGGACTTTGAGGAAGTTTAACCAAGACTCAAAGCTAGGCTTAATCTCTGCTGAGAGCTTTCTGTTTAGTATAAGACAAAAAAGCAAGGCTGATTTTACAGTGGGGAATATATTTGACCAATATTTCGGAAGGCACGGCCTTCCTTCTTCAGGGTCTTACAAATAATGAGACGTTACAATTTGAAAATAAGAAATAGCGTGCAATATGATACTATGATAGCAAGTGAACGTTGAAAACAAAAACCGTTGAAGTAGTGATAGAAAGAAATTTGAAATAGAAAAATAAATGATAACAAAGAGAGGAAATAAATATAGTATTACATTTCATCTTTCTTATTAATACCTAAAGGTTCAAGAGTTTTACCTCTCTCGATAAGGTATGCCTCTCTAGCTTTTCGTACACTGTCTCTATTAGATTTGGTAAGCTCTAGTGGGATGAGGGTGATGTCGTTAGCAGAGTGATCATTGGTAAGAAAGTGTTCTGAGACTGTTATGGGTTTAGAGATATTAGAGGGGTTATCAACTGGTCTGCGGTGTTCGTTGAAGCGGTCTTTAAGTCGTCGTTTGGTTTCACCTATGTATTGTTTGGAGCACTGGTTGCATTGTATCATGTAAATGACGTTTTTTGAGTTACAGTCAATGTGATTAGTGATAGGTCTGGTTTCGCCTGTAGCGTGGAATGTGTATGAAGTTTGTCCGTCAGATATGTATTTGCAAGTGAGACAGTTTTTTCCGCAAGGGTATGAGCCACGGGGCTGGCTGTGTTGTACAAGGTTGCGAAGTTGAGCCCTCACTAGAAAATCACTGAGGTTACTGCTGCGTCTATAAGCTACAATGGGTGCAGCTTTAAAGACGTTGCAGCAACGGGGGGATGAAATAAGGATGTGAAAGTGTCCGTATTTCACAATTTGTAGACCACCATCTTAAACCCTTAGTACATACTACACATTCATTCATAAAAGACACTACACACTTTCTTAACAAACTGGAGCATCTTGGGCAGCTACCCGAAAACGCCTTTCTTGTCACCCTAGACGTGTCATCTCTCTACACCAACATTCCTCATAACGAGGGTATTGATGCCTGTCGTCACTTTCTCAATACACGCGACCGCAACGCTTCACCCATCAGTACTGAAACACTTTGCGACCTCATACGCATGATTCTCACTATGAACAACTTCTCTTTCAACGACAAACATTACTTACAGACACATGGTACCGCTATGGGGACAAGAATGGCTCCTTCATACGCCAACCTTTTCCTCGCTAAATTCGAGACGGACGCCTTATCACGTGCCTCTTTCCAACCCTTCATATGGTGGCGCTACATAGACGACATCTCCATGATATGGACACTATCCGTACAGGACCTTAACACATTCACTTCCTTTCTCAATCACATTCACCGCACCATAAAATTCACATGCGACCATTCCTTCACATCCATACCCTTTCTCGACGTCAACGTCTCACTTCGCAATGGCAAAATCGTCACTGACCTTTACACCAAACCTACAGACAAACACCAATACTTACTACATTCTTCATTTCATCCCATACACACCAAACGTGCTATTCCTTTCAGTCTAGCTCTTAGACTCCGCCGCATTTGTTCCACCAACGAGACATTCACACTACGCACCAATGAACTTATTGACTATCTTCACAAACGTGGTTATAACCGATATTTCCTTCAACGGGAAATACAACGAGTTAACAATATCACACGGACAGAAGCACTCACGCCCCCTGACACTTCCACACTGGACAAACCAGAACGTGTTCCCTTTGTTATCACCTACAACCCAGCCCTTCGTTCCATCTCATCCATTATTCGCAAACACTTTCACATCCTTATTTCATCCCCCCGTTGCTGCAACGTCTTTAAAGCTGCACCCATTGTAGCTTATAGACGCAGCAGTAACCTCAGTGATTTTCTAGTGAGGGCTCAACTTCGCAACCTTGTACAACACAACCAGCCCCGTGGCTCATACCCTTGCGGAAAAAACTGTCTCACTTGCAAATACATATCTGACGGACAAACTTCATACACATTCCACGCTACAGGCGAAACCAGACCTATCACTAATCACATTGACTGTAACTCAAAAAACGTCATTTACATGATACAATGCAACCAGTGCTCCAAACAATACATAGGTGAAACCAAACGACGACTTAAAGACCGCTTCAACGAACACCGCAGACCAGTTGATAACCCCTCTAATATCTCTAAACCCACCACAGTCTCAGAACACTTTCTTACCAATGATCACTCTGCTAACGACATCACCCTCATCCCACTAGAGCTTACCAAATCTAATAGAGACAGTGTACGAAAAGCTAGAGAGGCATACCTTATCGAGAGAGGTAAAACTCTTGAACCTTTAGGTATTAATAAGAAAGATGAAATGTAATACTATATTTATTTCCTCTCTTTGTTATCACTTATTTTTCTATTTCAAATTTCTTTCTATCACTACTTCAACGGTTTTTGTTTTCAACGTTCACTTGCTATCATAGTATCATATTGCACGCTATTTCTTATTTTCAAATTGTAACGTCTCATTATTTGTAAGACCCTGAAGAAGGAAGGCCGTGCCTTCCGAAATATTGGTCAAATATATTCCCCACTGTAAAATCAGCCTTGCTTTTTTGTCTTATATTTTCACTTATTGCTGATTAGATCCTTTATTAGGATCCGGTCCTTCTCTTTTGTAAGCTGGTCCTTGCTTAAAAAATTGAATTTCTGTTTAGTGCCGGCTTGGGGGACGCTAAGAATGGATAGGGCTTTGGCGGGATGGAATTTGTTACTTGCCTCTAACGAGAGAATTTTATGATGCTTTGGGCAAAGAAAATAAAATATACTTTGAGGCATTGGGATAAACCCAGAACTTCTTAATTCACTGGTTCATGATTTATAGAGCAGTCTAGTCTCGACTCGATCGCCTCCCCCCAGAATTAATAGTATCATATATATTTGTTTTGTTATCAATCTGCTCTTTTTGTTGCTGTTAATGCTACGTGCTATTTATAATTTGGAGGAAGAAACACTTTGGCCCCTCTCACAGTTCGTTTCACATAACTCCTACGAAGATGACATGTTTCCCATGCATGTTTGGCTACTGTCAAAGTCTAAGTCATGAGACAAACAAACTTCCTGTTTTTTTCATTCAGAACTCAGAATGAAGCAATCTTCATTTCACCCATCCCGCCCACAGGGGCAAGCAAAAACCAGCTCTTAAGACACAAATTTTTAGCTTCAATTCGAGCCATCTTAAAGAAATCCAAGGGTTAGCCGCATTTCTTGGCTTTTTGCTCTTCGCATTTTGGGTCTCTCTGTACCGCGGCATTGCTTTAGCAACTCAACTAATAATAAAATTAATTACGTTTTACTGTCTCAATCCCCACCGAACTTAAGCATAAAATATTTATGCGTTATTGGCCAAGTTTGTTCGGTTAAGAAAGACCCTGCCGGATTCTGGTCAAGTTCTTTTTGTTGCGTTTTATGGACCGAGACGAAGTCGACATCAGTCGACCAGCCCATGGCCATAGTAGGTTTAATAGTAGGTTGAGTTTGATCGTCCGGGTGAACGTAGTCCTGAATAGGACTGTTGTTGTAGTCACTGTCAACAACAACAGTCCTATTCAGGACTACGTTCACCCGGACGATCAAACTCAACCTACTTTTGAAATGACTCCTGGGTTCAAACCTTTCACAATAGGTTTAATTGTGTGCACATCATATAATACAAGAGGCAGAGGCTCAAAGAAATTAATGGAGTGCTTTAGGTTGCTACTTATTATTAGATACTCGGTTTGAGGGTCTTTCAGTAATGACATTGCCCGATAAAAATTTCAGCATACATAATAGACCCCTAGAGTTTAAAACAGGAAGTTGATTAATCTAATCTAAAAGCTTTTGTCTGGGATTTTTTGTTTCTTTAACATCGAAATAGCGCTGTGGTGTACAAGGTATAGATGTACCAGATTTCTGTTAAGACTTAGTGCAGTTATGAATATTCTTTACCCACCTTTATCACCGTCATTTACCACCGAGAAGTTAGGCGGTTCATGACACTTGCCGCTACTCGAGGCCTCATCTGGAAGAACGTGACAGGAAGCTAATATAAAGTCAAACCAAAACTCAGGTATTCCTTTTACACACTGTTTCAGAAACTCGTTGCAAACTCGCTTGCATGGATAGACACGTTCTCCTTTGGAGCACTGTGGAAGAAAAAATGAGCACCCCATTGTCATAGCCAATAGCTGATCTAGCTTGTTGTTCGAGCACGTATTTTTGAAGATTTTGGCGATTCCTTTGGCTGTTCTTTGAAGTTTATCCCCAGACAAGACAGCGGGGAACTTAAAAGATTCATTGTAACCTGCCATAGAGCAGAAACTAAATGGACTTTCAAGAAAGTTGTTGCACTGATAGCTAACATGGCGAGCATGTCTTCGGGTTTTCTGAGCCAGCTGCGGAGAGTTGAGGTGTGCAAAGGTATCACTGCCGACGCAAAATAACAGAACGAATAACCAAAGCGGAATGATCATGATCTGCGATCTGTCCAGCTTGTATTTTTGATCCAATCTGTTCAACGTGCATTCAGTTCTAACTTAGTACTGTAGTTTCTATATGCCGCTCAAATGACCTCAAATTGCAAATTTAGTTTTTAAAATCTGTCATGCTACTCTGCGTCAGTTGTTCCTACACTGTGGTTGCGTCAACGATTTGCATGTTTTGACCTCATCCATGCATTTTTTTACGCTCTGAAGGTCAACATACTCGAGAAACATCAAAATCTAAGATCCTGATTACGTAAGCCCAGTCTAGCCCGCTTTGTAGAGGAGCTAATCGACATCCCTCTGTAACAGACCCATTGAAACTCTAGGCCATTGGTTTAATTCAGTCTACTCAGTGATAATTCTGCCTCCCGATTCCTCGGCGAATGTAGTTTGTTTCTACCCGGCTAGTTTTTTGCTTCCCCAGTCACTATCTATCATGACTTTTACAATACCAGTGCATTTCGTCGTTCAAATTTGAACAAAAATATAAAACATTATTACCATCGAATGACAACAGCAAAATACGGAGGGTACGTACAGGTAATCAATCTCGCATTAAAAAAATTGTAAATCATTTAATTAGTTCTTCTCGCTACAGCAATTTGTAAAGATTCTGTAAAAGGTGTTCAAAGTTGTCAAGCTGGTAAAGGTGTAAGGCCTGTCAGCCCTTTCCGCTTACAACTAAGAAGAAAAACCTAGTGGGAAATACACCAACCGAGTGACGTTTTCTACAAGAACCCAGTGAAGATATAGATTCCACTCTGGATCTGTTGCAGAGGGGTGTTAATCAAGGGAAGACTTTTATCCCTGTCTAGATGGCTCGGATCATTCATGCGTGCATAAGCGGTGGGTTACCCGCTGCTCTGTCACTAGTTTGCAGGTTGGTTCGTAGGATCCCGGCGCCGAGGCCTATCTTCCTTTCATGACCGGTCGTTGCCATTTTTAACGGTCTATGCCACCATTGGTAACCCAAGCCTTTAGTCATAATATCAAAACAAAAATAATCATAGAATTTAGTATAATTACATTGATGACTATCGAAAATAGAGCGCTGTGATTGGCTAGGAGCTTCGCTTTATCCCGCTATAATCACCGCGCGGTGATTATAGCATTGAAGTCTAGCAGTTTTCAAAATGGCAGCCAGATTTTTTGATGTTACGGGGTCGGAAATTGATCAATAAATTTTTTTTTCTCGAATAATCATCAATGTAATTATACTAAAACAATTAGTCGCCGAAGGCGACGTGAATATTGGCGAATAGTCACCTCGACTTCGTCTCGGTGACTATTCGCCGATATTCACGTCGCCTTCGGCGACTAATTGTTAAATAGTCTTAGAAAGGACGTCGTTGACGCCTAAGTTGAATTTATGTTTTCATGCCTTCTTGTCGACCTAGATATACCCTACTGCTAATTATTTGGTCGGGCTCGTTTACTGGCCTGGTAATAATCAAACAGTCACACACCTCATGGAGTTACCTTAAATCACAAACAATTTATTTCAGAGGAGAAAAGGTAACTAGACCAGTAAAGGTGAGAAAAACCAAAAATCCAAGAAAAATCGAGGAAAGGCGAGGGGAGGTAGGTGTGCATGACAATTGTGAACTGCACTTGTCGGACGTCAAGTCAGAATGGCAGTGGAGCGATAGCCCAAATAGGTCTAAAAAACGTGGCCCGCCCTAGTGGCCTGATTGGGTGTTGTCCAGATAAAATGTGAGATTAACTCTATATGGAATAATTATCGTTATTTGGATAAGATAAGATGCAACGTGACTTGAGGCTTATGACAGTACACGTGAATCGGCATGAAACATAAAAATCCTATTTGTACCAAATATTCAATTTACGTTGGAAATGATTAGTGTCTTAAAAATGGCAGCGACCGTTCAGGACAGAAAAATTTGCCCCATCGCCGTGGTAATCCGGGCTAGCCCGTTCCAACTTGATCGCTCCCAGGGTTTTCTTCTCACCAGCAGTCCCAAAGAGGGCAAGAAAGACAGCAAGGTTCGTTAAGCAAATCATATACTCGCTTGAACCTTTGGTGAATATAACACATCAATATTCAACAACGGTGCTTTTAAAAAGAGAGAGTCAACATGCAAAATAGAGCCGGTTGAGTATCAAGGTTGCGTTAGTTTACTAAAATCCAAATCCGGATTTTTAATCGAAAACGGATATTTCGCTATTTTAACTAAAATCCAAAAACGGATCATTGATCCAAATGATCCACAACGTGAAGGTGCATGGACACTTTGGATTATGCATATCCAAGTCCGCGGGATACTTTGGATACATGATCTAAGCGTTTCTTTATTATTAGACTGGCCTGTTCCAGGCTTTCAGATATAGGGATGACGCGTGAGTGAAAGGTACGCGAGAGCACCTTTTTGGTAAACAAGGTGCATTATGGTCTCGATGAAAATGATGAATGCCAGGAGCCTGTGATAGGCTCCTGTGCAGGCAAGTGTTTCAGTCGCAGTGAGAAAAATAGCGGAATACGATTGTAGGGCCAAGAGCGTTTAGAGATATCTAAAATTTGATTTTATATGCCATCCATATGCATAGAGTACGAATTAAGCATGACCATCAGATGGTTCAAAGTCTTCGGTCAAGTCCATTCAAAACTTTTTAATCGTAAGGAAATGGGAAAACAGTGGGATAAAATTTTGAGTGAATTTACTAAATACACTCTCATTTTGTCCAGGTTCCTTTATTATCGAACGCTTGCTAACACACAGGGGCAACCAACAACTGTTTTCTGCTGGGTGAATATCTGTTCGGAAAAGGAAAAAGTGCGTAGAATTTTCTATAGCTTGAGGACGGCTAAAAATTTCTAGATGACCGTTACATTCATGTACAATTTTCGAAGTTTATCAAGAAATTCCCTACGATTTTCTCAAATTTAATTGTTTGCATTTCACCTCCCATGTTAAGCTATTTAACATTTTCGGATTCGAAAATGTGATGGTGAGAGGAAACAAGAAAATTCACATTTTCATAATATGTTAAATTGCATCCAAAATTTTCGGAAAAACAACAACGAAACCCTTGTAATTCGAAAAGACTCTGCAAGTTGCCCTAGCCATGACCGAACAGATACCAATTTTATAGAGCCGCTTAGAATACTTAAGAGATCTAAAAGTTCTCTAGATAGCCTAATAAAAACGTGTTTTCAAAGTAATGAGGAGGAAACAGTCGTTGAGTGCCCCTGAACACAGCTCTAAAACGTGCTCCTCTTTGATTCGTCGATTTTGTCGCCGTGGCAACATGACCGACCACTTTGGTAACCGCGCAACGCGATTCAGGAACAGCTGATTTCAAATCATCATTGATTCAAAGAGTAATAGCACGTGTAATGCCGGTTTTGTTCATGTTGAAGCGAACCCAGCGATGGAGATAGGCGCCGTAGCAACAGCGTTACTTTCTGTGGTTTTCATGGACTTACCGATTGGAGTTTTCTCTAGTACCTGCTATCATTTGAACCCTTTGTTGTTTGAAAGATGTATAAATGTTGGCTACAACTACACTGCCAGTTTCCCTAATAATATCAACTTTCAGGAGAAGACCTTGGCTTATCATTTGGAGCGAGATACAAGACAGTTCAAACAATGCTCTCGACATTTAGATATTATGTTGTGCGCTATATATGTCCCTAAATGTGTTGAAGACGCTAACTTTCCCGTCCTGCCGTGTAGAGAAGTTTGTGAAGAGTTTGTAAGAGACTGCGAAGCGGAAGTCGACTATGAAAAAATCGAATGGATTAAAGGCCTGTGCCAACTCTTGCCTTCGATTCGAAAAGACAGGAAGTGCCTCAGAGTGGCAAATTATAAACCTCAAGACAACATGACGGGTAAGTAAAATTGATTCTTGTAGAGTAAAAACATTGTCACGTTTCAGTGGCTCGATTTATATTGAGTTAATAAAATTCGTGGTGCTGACTAACGCTGACTGAAGACGATGACAAATAACGATCGATATCAAGCACCTGATTGTGCTGTGAAAACTGGCCAAAGCAAATTTGAATTCGAGAGCGCTAGCACGTACGCGGAATAATGAATTGCTATATCCAAGGTCAATATCTTCGTTGCAATTTTGTTTTTTAAATTTTATTTCTCCGAAATAATTATGTCGCCGTTATAAACTCCTGAGATGATCTCACGACACTCCCGGTTACAAGCCGCATGCTAATTTTTCAAAGGAATCGTTTCCTTTTCATTTTGAAATTAGCAAGGAACAATTCATCGTAAAAGTGGCACCTTTTCACACAATAATGGCACTTTCATGGCTAATGCGTCTGCATTCATATTGCTCAAATTAAGTTGTTTTCTAGTAAGAAGTTTGTATTTGCCGTTTAGCAGGTGTTTATAGTGTTGGACAATTGTCGAAAGATTTGTACGTAAGTAGAATAAATATATAAAAATTAACTTAACTAAAACGATTTGACAACAAATTAATCCTACAGGTCGTTTTTTTTTTTATTTATATAAAGGCTATTTTAAGACTGGAAATTGACCCATGGCAATTTACTCAGTTCAGTTACAAGATGGGCGTCAAATTTGATGTTGTTAGCTACCAAAAGGAGTTCAAAAAAATAGTTGTTAAAAAATTCTTTTCAAAGCAAAAATGAAAGCAAAAAAAAATTACTTTACTTTTTGGTTTCTACAACTTTGCAAAATGGTATGAAAATAAAACATGAAACTCTTAGCGGAAAAATATATTTCGCTTCTAACACCTGTTGGGCGGCTAATTATACTAAATAACTACAGTTGTTTCGCCAACCAGTCATCGAGGGCAAACGGTTGACTAATAAATAAGCCCAAAAATAAACCAAAAGTGAAAATCAGACTGTAAGTTAAAGAAACGCTGATAAATCAGGTTATTTAAAAAAAAAAAAAAGAGAGAAGAAAAAAAAAATTGTGCAAGAAATGACAAGATAAAACGTGTGTGAGACTTGCTCTTGATGTACAATAGACCTTGTGACGGTTTGCCAAGCCATCTTGACGAGTAGGCTACCGCGTGAGAAATTACAGAATCAATGTATGAGAATCTAATGTCAAATTCTAAAGCAAGCGTCTGGAGAAATTTAAGCACAGGTAAGGCCCCAAATCCTAGCTTCAGTTTACAATTCATATCATTTTTTTCAAAACGTGCCTTTTACGGAAATTATTTGAAATTAGGCTCTCATACAAACACTCACGCGCTTGCCAACTCGTCAAGATGCTTCCAAAACCGTGACAAGGTCTAAAGGCAGCTGCTTTAGGTCAAAGCTCTCAAGTTTACTCAACAGCCCAAAGAAATCGCAAGGTGACGTATATCTCAGTAGTACAAACACTAAAATTTAATGAATCCGACCAAGTTCTGCATGTTCCTACAATAATGAAAAACACTGGAATTTATTTAGCATTTTGAAAGAATTATCATAATTTTATTTTCTTTTTCCCCTATTGCCTCGAAAAACAGGTAAGTTCACGTCGATTTTCCGAACACGCCACCTGTTAGTCATAATGCGCGAGCACGTGATATATGCTACATTCAAAAGTCCTGATTAAGGCCCCGTCAAACGTTGTCTCGGTCAAGTCACTTCGGTGGCTTATCCGAGGCGAACTGGCGGAACCACGTGAATCGAAACGCTTTGGCCGCGCGGAAGAATCAGGCCTAGGGACTAGGCAAGATATTTTTTAATCCACAAATTTTTCTTTACGGATTCAAAAATTTCCACGTCCACACGTAGCGTATTCGAATCGAATATCCGGATTCATTCTCAGTTCGTCAGCTAATAAAAAGATGTTCAGCTCAAGCAAAAATCTTGATATCGCTAATCCCTTCTTCAATAGCAACATTTCGCTCTTTCAACTTGTTTTTAACGGCGTCCAATTGGTCCGTCCGACATGGAAAAAAGATTCAAAACGCCGAGCCGCCGTTTGGCATAATTCAGAAGGGTACAGTAAACATAACTGTTTTAACTGCACACATGTTTATAAGACTTGAAACTGAAGTCCAAGCAGTAAATAAGCGATAACATTGCGTTTGGCACCATCTTGCGTATTCACGGTAAAGAACAGGCCCCAGTCGTTCAAAAGGCGGATAACACTACCCATGGGATAAATCTATATCCAGTGGATAGCACAATTGGTTTCCCTAATACTTAGCCACTGGCTATGGATAGTGATTTATCCAGTGGATAGCACTTTTAGCTTGTAATACCCGAATTTTGAACAACTGGGGCCTGGGCTCGAACTTGTGACGCCACAGGATATAAAAAGTCCGGATTTCAAGTAGCGTCAACACGATTTCGGATTCATAGCATATTCGAAAATTTCCAAGCTAGATAGTGGATTCAATAAGTTGCGGATTCGTATTCTGGAAACACCGGATACGTTTGACGGAAGGCCGGAATCCGCAAAGAAAAAGTTGCAGATTCAAAAATATCCGGGGACGTGTGGACCTTAATTAACAAAAACATTGAGGAGTAACAGGGAAAAACACCTAAACAATTGACCCTTCCACGAATTTTTTTAACTTTTGACAAGGACCATTTGGGGAAAATCTGGAATCCGTTGACACCACTGGAATAAGCGCCAAGTTTGAAGGTCATACGTCCTAAGTGCTAGCGAAGATATAGCTTCGCAAATTTGCGAAAAATTACGGACGTTCAATTTGCATGGTGGCGGGAAGATGTGTCTGTAATACGTCTGGAAAGTTTCGCGACTTTGAGCAGCTATGTCTTCATTAGTTTTCAACAAATCACTTTCAAACTTGGCCGTCATAGGAATTTAAACTGGGTGCTCTTTCTAGCGGAGCCTAACTTGGTCTGGAAAGGTCTATTGGGTGGCACTTGACCTCTGCAAAACAAAACGAAATACTCCTACTATTTGCAGTAATCCTGCGGTACGGCAAAAACCTCATCCTCAACTTGCATGATTAGATCACCTTCATTTACACGTAGGCTAGCTACGTTCACACGGCAACGAACGAATTTTCGACCAGTTGAAAATTCGTGTGTTTAGACTCTTCTTCCGTTCACGCGGAACCATCTGGACGGAACAAAAGTTTAGACGCCTAGTCGTTCAAAGTTCAATTTGAACAGAGCAAAAATATTGAACGAACCAGGTGGCCTAGGTTTCCGTCAAATTTTTTAACTGGTTAAAAATTCGTCCGGAAACTTATGAACGTAACCGTAGTTTTAAATATGTTCATATACGGTTCCGGACAAATTTTCGACGAAGGTTGAAGATTCGTGCGTTAGGAGGTCCGCTTGCGGAACCACGCTAAGCGTATGAAAATTTCGGCGCCTAGCCGCTCAAGATATGCACCACAAAATCGAGGTCAAATGTTTAACCGGCAAGGTCGAAAATTTGACCGGTGTGAGCAGCACTGATAGCCGTGTTAAGGGGTGATGAATGGTCCATTAAAATTTTTAACTGCTCGCAAATATTTACCTTTGCCCGATTTGCTCGCAAAATTTAAACGAGTGCTCGCTTGCTCGTGCTCCCCAAATTTTTGCGTTGCTTGCAAGCTCGCAAAGCAATTTTTTTTATTTCTGCTCGTGCTCGCAAAAAAATCGCAGTGCTCGGCATGCTCGCGAATGCTCGCAAAGACCATTCGTCACCCCTCGTTTAAGGCGTGTTTGCATGGATGCGTGGTAACTCAGCTAGCAGCTGAGAGAGGCGTCTGCGTGGGAGGCCACCTAGAAGACGCCATTGTGGAATTGTTGATAGTAGCACTCTGCGCATGGGCAGACGGTAAAACTATTAGAGAAAATTCAACCTGGTTCGTCATTTTTGTTTTAACAAGACGAAAATATTGAACGCTCCCATGTGAACAAAGTATCAGGTGTCGAAGTATCGTATTGAAAGGTTCCATTTGAACGACGTGTGCAGTCAAAATTTTCCAGCTAGCCTGTCGAACTGATTCGACCGGTGATATGTGAACGTAGGAACGTAGCCAAAAGTCTATGAAAAATCGAGGATAAAATAATAAAGAAAAAACGAAAAAAACGTAAAAGTGTTAGGGAGCTCAAAAGCGGTCATTATGAACTATAGGTGAACGATTTGATTCCAAGGCCCATTACGCTGTGCACGAAGCGTACTAAATACAAGGTGCTCGGGTGGTGGGCGCTTTATACAACTGATTTATAATTTAAAGAGAAGGATTGGAAAAAGAAGACGTTTCTCGTCTCGAGCTCATAAAGACCAAAAAATCTAAAACTTAGAAAATAACAAATTTGACTCGGTCATGCATAGTGGCACCGATAGTATGAGTATGACGAGATGTTTCAAAACCAAAGCTGTGCATGTTGAAAGAAATATCTCGAAAATTCACCTCGGGCAAGCACCCTGAATTCTGGACTAGTTTGTTTAGTTTAGCGAGGTCCTAAGTAAGAGCATCGCATCTCGTGAAAAACTTTTAATTCCTATAAAACTATTTAGTTTGAAGGTTAACTTGTGTTGTTTACTCTTTTGTCCCTTGAAGCTCCCATTCTTCAGAACTGTGCCAAGCTGCGCATGTCATCATGTTCTCATCTCGGCTACACACACACCACTCAATCACGTGACCTACAATCTATTCTGAACAATGTGCTCAAAGGGAAAAACTTTGGAAATCACTCCACGTGTTCGTCGACTATTAAAAATATTCTCTGCTCGGAGTTCGCTCCGCCATGCTTCCCGGAACACAAAGAGAAAATAGTACTCCACACGGTATGCAAGTCCGATTGTGAAAAGGTGCGAAAAGAATGCCCAGAGTTATATAGTAAGCATTTTAGTGACCACAGCTTATGTGAGCTAATGGCAACAGAAAAGAGTGATTTGGAAGGATTTTGTAAGCTTACAAAATGGCCGTCTGCGTTACGGTGGCCGATACACCCAAATCTCACGGGTAAGTACAACCAATGGCTGTGCATGACAAGTTTAGTCTGCTACGACTGCTACACAACCGTTTTAAGTGTCGTCACAAACGCTCCTCTCCAGAAGCGTTGCGTGACGACGACACGAAAAGGGGCTGGGTAGATTGGGATTACCTTTTTTACCAGCCTGCGCGGCAAACACAAAAAATGGGATAGGGGGAGGGGGAAAGAGGCGCGAACTCCCTTACCTCCGTCCCCCCATCCCTTTGGACTTATGCAACACTGGCTACTTTTTACTGTCAAAGGGTTTCGAATGCGAAACGTTAAAAACGCCCAAAATCTTTCACTAAAAGATTAATAAAAAACACAGTACCACGTGAACTCAAAAAGAGTTACAAAGTAAAAATATATAAGGACGTTTTCTCTGCCACGATGATATTCCATTTCTTTTTCAACAAGTAACATTTAGAGTCTATGCCTTCTCGATATCGATGCATCCGCAAGTTTCCTGACTACCAGACTGCTTACTGAATCAAAATTCAAATGACGTTTCAACCCCCTTTGACAGAACGTGTTACGTTTTTGGAATTCCGATTGAAATTGAACCTGTGACTCTCTGAGGGCGCTTTCCAAAAGTTAGAACTGGCCGGCCGGACCATCGACGGACCAGTCAAATGAAAAGGGCCTTTTCCTAGAGTTTTTGCTGAAGAGCTATTTCCTTCGTGGGTGCTATTCAGAATTTGACTTATCTGGCTGGATAGTTTTGATTAAAAGTGAAATTCTCGTTACGACGGGAATAGCCTGGTCGGTCACTTCCGATAAATGGAAAGTGTCCTAAGACTCGAAACAAGCTCGTAGTTTACCAGGTTTTTTTGCGGGGGGGTGACGCGTCCTACATCAGGAATGTTGTCAATTGCATTATGTAATTTCAGTATGAAACCTCGTTTGCATCACATCCCTGATTTATAAAATTTGTATAGGTAATAGCATGATTAGTAGTGATATTTGGCATAAATACCACGGGTGATTTTTCAAAATTGTTACACGCAATTTCACGAGCCGTTAGGCGAGTGAAATTACGTGTAACAATTTTGAAATATCACGATGGGTATTTATGCCAAACATCACTACTAATCATGCGATTATTTGCTTATACTACTACCCGCAAAACGTTGTAATTTTTACATGTAGATATTTCAAATTAAGCTGAAATACCACTGCTCTGAGCCAATCAAATTGCAGAAATTTCTCATGTGGTAGTATAATGTTCTTAATTCTTCAGAAGCGCCAACTCTCCACTCTTCAAAACCCACAACCTCTTGGTCTTCCTCCAGACCTTCCTCACCCCACTCACCTTCGTCCCAGTCATCCGGGAATTTTCTCATTTCGGTTCCTCCCAGTCCCAACGTCCCTTTGGACGCCAAAGCGTCCAGGCCAGTTGTCGTCACTGCCGTGTGTACGGTTATTCTTGTGATGGCTGTCATCGGCATCGTATTTTTACTCGTGCTGAGAAAGCGGCGTCGATGTTATCAGGGCTGGTCAGTGAGAGGATATCGTGAACAGTTAAATGAGTTACAGACCACAGTCTCCTTAACAACGTAAAACTTCGAACAATATTTCATCACGTATAGGAATTTTATTAATGAGATTATCTACCAATCATCTTCTGATCACATGCCTAGCAAGCTCTCAAGCGAAAATTACAGTTTGCCAGAGAATCGGACGCAGATACTGGGAAAAACTCTTAAAAGTTGGTACGTATACCCTTAACATTATGTGGGGATTAGTGAACACTCCAACGAGGTTTGAATACTTGATCATAAAGAGACTGACTGATTAAGACTGATCATTGATCCAAATTCAAGAGTGGAATGAATGAACGAAGGAACGAATGAACAGTGGATGTATAACTGGGGAGACTGATGAATAGATGAATGAAATATAAAAGATAGTCAAGAGCTATATGGAAAATGAATAAATGATCGTCAATAGCAAGAAGTAATAGACCTTATTCACGATACCCATCACACCATCTTTGCACGCGCTCTTGGAAAGATGGAATAAAAGCAATGGCACGCAGTATTTCAGGGAGCAAACGACTGATAAAATGTCTCAATACTAGTAATCGCAGTCGAATTTGTTTATCCTCTCAAAACGATAAGGCAATTTTAAATTTGCAAAACATACAGTTCAAGTTTCGACTAGTTTCACGTTATTATTGCCAGCTTAGAGGACATCTACCGTCCCTACTGCATTAAAAAATATAACAACGGTCACGTCCACCCATAACTTGCCATTGTTGTCTTTATTAAGATAAAACGTTCTTCGTTTTTTGTTGTCTAAGTTAAACAAATACAAGCGCGATTTAATTCTTGTATTGGCAGATTTTATCGCTTGTTTGCCTCTTGAGAAACCACGTGACATTACATTTATCTCACTAGTCCTTCAGCGCGTACAAAGATAGCAGGTATCGTGAATGGGGTCTATATATTACCTCTACACGAGCAGGTCTCATTGATTAACAAATGTTTTTGAAGGAGGCTTTTTTTTTTTGCTCGCTTGGAAATAAATATTGTGTTGAATGAATTATGAACGACAATAAAGGTTTTCAAGTAATTTTGATTCGGTATTGTTGGAGCAATTCAACTGGCAGCAAATTATTAAAGCAGAAATTGTATGGAGCCGAGTCTTTGGAGGTGAATAAAGGTGAGTTAAGCGGTCTTAAAAAAGATTCAGAAGCGGTTCAAATCATGTGGCTCAGATACGAGTAATATTTTAATTCCGTTGTTCTCCGTTTGTTCACCGAGCTTATTAAAGCTGATTATAATTCAAAATTTCATCCCTGTATCAAAAACCCCAGACAAAGTAACACAGAAATCAAGAACGATTCGCTTGTTATGGCCAAAAATGTAAACGTTCTGTGTTGGGCTCTCTTTCTAGATGCTCTCCTCGAACTTTCAACGTGTGGCAAGTGACTAAGAGCATGTTTACATGGAGGTGGGGGACCCCAGATAGGTGAGGCAACATGCGGAGGTCATGTATTAAACCGTGATCGAATTAAAATGGGATATTATAAGGACAGGCGGGTTACCTCACATACCTGGGGTCATAAACCACCATGTAAACAGGCTCTAAGGCCAAAATCATGGGCATACTTCTTAACAATTAGCTTGAGAAAACAGCCGACATTTGAAGACACTACCACTGGTTTTCCCGCCAAATAAAGTCTGAGAAACGAGCGCAGAAAATCCAAATATAAACCACGAGGGACTGCACTGGACCGCAAACGAATATGCCGAGAACGTAGGATCTGTAAAGACCTGATCAGCAAAAATAAAAATGTAGACATATAATTCTGCAAGCAGAATACTGCAATGCTGATCGTACTACGTGAAATTTAACTCTGCAAGACATCAACAAGACACCGAAAGAACTCAAAACATAGCGGGTTTGTAGCCATAGACAGCTGTTTCGCCCTTTTTGGGGCTCGTCAGTATGGCGTAACAGAGAAAACTCTGATGCAAAATAACCGCGCACTATGATTTCAAGCCCTGACCCAGAACTCTCAACACCCACAGAATCACGCCATACCACGTGCTTTCTGGGGGGCAAGAGTCCAAGTGTCAAGTTGATTTCTCGCAGAGAAAATAAAAGAATTGGCCAAAACCAACCTAAGGACATGGACAAAACCATGCAAAAATTACAGCATATCGGATCTATAAAAGATCTACGGTCCAAAAATACATAAAGTACAAATATAAACCACGAGGGACTGCACTGGACATGTTGATGTCTTGCAGAGTTAAATTTCACGTAGTACGATCAGCATTGCAGTATTCTGCTTGCAGAATTATATGTCTGCAGAAAATCCACACTGATGACACGTCACTATCCATGGATAGTGCTTCTGATTGGTCGTGCCGCGTGGGAAATTTGATTCAACCAATCAGAAGCACTACCCAGAACTGGGTAGTGACGTATCATCCTGGAATTGCTGCGCTCGTTTTTCAGACGTCATTAGCGGGGAAAGTAGCGTTGCCAAATGTCGGCTGTTTTCTCAGGCTACTAAACAATAATATAATAATGTTTGCCATGTTGTTCAAGAAGCGGCAACATGAATTTGCATTTCTCAGAATTTTGCGCCAATAGCCTTAATTCAGAATCTTATAGGATACTCATCGTTGGAGGGGGGTCTCGAAATATCCACCAAATGAAAGCGGCCACGCTGGCCGGCCTGAGTGTTCGAAGCTCTGTTAAGTTTATTTGAAACGAAACATACTGTATGCGTTTTTATGGCTACTAAACCTGTATTTGCATGCCCTAATGGTCCTTCAAAAAGTTATGGAGGGTAACAAAAGGGACTTTGCAGTCTTGCAGGTGTCTCTTGAAATCGTTTGGCGACATCTTAATCCTTAAACCTCATCGAAAGTCATCACATGTTAACACTGAAACGAACTCTGTCGGATTATAACCCGGCTAGCCTACTATTGGTACTGACAATGTCACATTGAGAAGGAAAAATACGTGTGAAACAAAGCAAAAGCTTCTCAGTCCAACAAACAAACAGACAGAAGAAAAAAAAGGTATTACAAGTAATAACTAACGACAACGAGTTTTATCTTGCCGTCAGCCTTGTGTCATCGTGGTAAAATATCTCGAATGTTACCATTCTCCCTTTTATTCCAAGCATAATGGTACTTAGCAAGCAGCTCATTCTTAGCTTGTGGTTCATTCTCAGCCTGCTTATAACGTACCGCTAGTGTATATCCTCCTCTGCTTGATTTATCGGCTTTGCTTTATAATCAGTACCATGGTTGCATTACAGTACCCAAGGATTCTGCTCTGCAGTTCCGAGGGTTTTTCAAACTTGCGGCAATGAGCGCTAATCAGTAGGCACCATTGTACTTCCTGGGGCCATATTACGACCACCAGGGATCTTAACAGGGGTACCCAAAGACCGTTTTCTGTGAAATATTTGTTTGGAGAAGCAAGTTAACTAGAATTTTTGTGTGGGAGTTGAAACGGGATTTTTTGATGGCGCCGTAGGTAGAGCTGTGCGCTTACGATAGTGTCCGTCCAGAGAGCTTCAACTGAATATTCTTTTCCAAAAAAGCAGGGTACGTGTGATCGGAGACTTAACAGCCAGGACCCAGTTGTTTATTCTTGAGTGGTCAGCGTACATGATGGCGGCGTTTTCGAACGTTGGCCAAACACTTGCAGTTTTTGAACGTTAACATCTATGTTATCACGTTCTTTATTGATAGTTTTGTCGTTTTTGTATGTATTAATCGTTATGTCAAGCTTAAGAGCAATTCTCTGTAAGAATCAAGCAAAGTGGGAAATGAAAAATTTTGACCTCCCCTCAAATTTTGCATGCAATTAGATATTGTGGGGGATGTCTAAAAATGCACTTTGTTTGGGTTGCTACTTTATTGTTGTCATGGTAACACCAATTGTTTGTTGGTGGCAAAATATCTAATATTTAACTCAGAAACTGTTGTAAAAAGTGCAAAATGTGTAGCTCTTTTTCTCAAGTCCATTAAAACGCTACAACCCAAGACTTTAAGCAGATATAATACCATCATTCTAGTTTACATTTGTGTATATTGCTCTTTATTATATCAAATTTGCGTGTCATAAACGGTTAATCAACTACATAGAGTTTCGGCCATTTGAGTTGATGGCTAAAATATGGTTATCCTTTCCCTGAATTTCTCCAAAAGTACGGCAGTTCCAGAGCTAAAACTAAGCAGGCAGTTTACCCACATATCCTAGTTACTAAGTCTGTAAAAATCTCTGCGGGGCGGGCTCTTCTGTTTGCAAAGGCAATTAACGAACAAACGCCAAATTTCAGTTTTTGTATATTTCATCGCCGTTGACAATCTATCTACTAGCCAGCAAAATTTCTAAAACACTGAAACTACATTCAGTATCAAAGAGTATTATGTACTGAGTCATTTGATGATCAAAAAATTATTACTTGCCTTCAGTTTTCTAAAGAATATCGATCAAAATAAGGCTTACTTTATGGTTTTCTCTACTTCACCGCTTGAAGCGCAGCATTTAAATTCAACGAACACTCGGTTTCTCGAACTATTCTCATGTGTCTGGTTGTGCTGTTTCCCATTGTAAACCATTGTAAGTCTCCTCAGTAACTTACAGCAAGTTATTAAGTGATACAGAAGCCGATACAGAAGTCATACACAAGTCCTTGGCAAGCCAAACCACATCTTGTAAACACGCACGCTTCCACTTCGCATTTACGCCGTATTTCTTCATTAGATGCCATCAGTCGCTTCAGAGAGAGTTAAACCTCATTAGGCTTTAGTCATTAAGCCAAGCATTGGAATTATCTACGCATTAAAATCCAAAATCTCGAGTCGAGAAGCTCAGAAAGCTGAGCTAGTGGTCACTCTTTGACATTCCCGTGAACATGCAACCTGTCCTGGTCAGCGGTGTTAATCGCGCAACATAAACAATTTCCGGGAATTTCCGGTAATATTCTTCTCCCCTCACTTCCCGGAGATGATGGGGAAAAAGGATCGCCTGATCAAAGGTTGCATGCAGGGTCAGACGAAATTTTTCCTTCTCAGTGAATGTAATCGTAATTTGTCTACCTATTTGCAAACTTACGGGCTTAGCAAATTTCGAAAAGATATTACCAATGGAGTTGCATGCTGACTTCCTACCGTCTGCCGTGCAGGTAAGTTCATTTTATTTTCTGCACTCTTCTGTTAAATACTAGGGGGGAACCCATCAAGTAACTCCTATGGCCGCTCACCATAGGATTTGAAACATGTTGTACCAACACAAATTCGTAACTTGTACTTTGAAATGCAGTAATTAGAAAATCTGGAACACCGGAATGTTGGGAACATGGACTTGAGATATTTAAATATATTTTAATATAGAAGAAATCTTTTTTTTACAGAAATCGGCTTTCGGATTCGTACATACATACACTTGCAAGCTAGTTTTCTGTGGAATTTTTTGTAGCTAAAAGCAAGGCAGGTCACTGTTTCCTGGCCCTTGAATATCATGATAACATGAGGAGCATATTGTTTTGTAAGGGCTTCCGTACCTTCTTTAGGAGTTTTCGATTTTACACTAGTTGTCGACGCAAGTAGCTTCAGAATTTCTTTTCTCCCTGTTGTTTCCTGACACGGCTGACTGTCCCTGGGTTCTGGCTACAACAAAGTACTTTAAACGTATACCTGTACTTCAAGTCTCTAGCTTTCGTTATTCGGTATTAGGTGAATGATTTTATTACAACTGATGTTAAATTATCAATCTCAGTACACATTGCGCTGAAATTATATTGCTTTTATACATTCTCTTATACTCTTATTCTAGCTATATTTCGCATGCGTGGCCGACGTAAAAGGGATTGAAGCGGGGGGAGGAATTTATGCAAGCGTGATCCAATAGAAACTCCGTGCAGGCTTAGCTACATAACCTAACTTCAGAGAAAGTAGAGGGGTCAGCATTCAAATCAAGGAAAACGAGGAAAAGGTGAGAATGTATCTGCAAAGTGTCCAAACAATATGTACCGCAAGAAGACAAGCCGTCCAAGTAAAGTGTCATTTTGTAAAAGGCTTTGTGAACAATTTACAACCCAAATAGTGACTAAAAAGGAATAGCCATCTACTGGCAGTTGAAACCTCTAACGGAGAGTGGAGACAAAATTAGTGTTGCTAGCCATACACAAGCTGAGAAATTACAGTCTCTCAAATAACTTCCAGTCTATGTTCCCTAAATTTCCTTGTGCAAATTTTTGTTTTCCCACCTAGTACTTTAATTTACAGAAGAGTGAAGAAAATAAAACGAACTTTATTACCGGCACGTCAAAGGAAGTCAACTTCATCGGTAATACCTTTCCAACATTTGCTGAGCCCGTAAGTTTGCAGATAGGTACAAACATCACGATTACTTTCACTAAGAAAGCATAATTTGGTTTCACTCTCTGAGCAAGGTAGGGATGTAACCTTCGATCAGGCGGTCCTTTTTCCCATTATCTCCAGGAGGCGAAGGGAAAAGGATTTTATTTCTACCGGAAATTGTTCATGTTGCATTGATTAACACCGCTGACCAGGACAGGTTGCATGTTCACAGAGATGTCAACGAGTGTCTTTTTCAGCTTTCTAAGCTCGGTTTTCGACTTGAAGTTTAGGATTTTATCAAATACGTTTGCAATTCCTATTTTGGGCTTAATGACTAAACCCTAATGAGGTTTAACTCTCTCTGGAGCGACTGATGGCATCTAATGAAGAAATACGGCGTAAATGCAAAGTGGAAGCGTGCGTGTTTACAAGATGTGGTTTGGCTTGCCAAGGACTTGTGTATGACTTCTGTATCGGCTTCTGTATCACTTTACAACTTGCTGTCAGTGACTGAGGAGACTTACAATGGTTTACAATGGGAAACAGCACAACCGGACACATGAGAATGGTTCGAGAAACCGAGTGTTCGTTGAATGTAAATGCTACGCTTCAAGTGGTGAAGTAGAGAAAGCCATAAAGTAAGCCTTATTTTGATCGATATTCTTTAGAAAACTGAAGGCCAGTAATAATTTTTTGATCATCAAATGACTCAGTACATAATACTCTTTTATACTGAAGGTAGTTTCAGTGTTTTAGAAATTTTGTTGGCTAGTAGATAGATTGTCAACTGCGATGAAATATACAAAAACTGAAATTTGGCGTTTGTTCGTTAATTGCCTTTGCAAACAGAAGAGCCCGCCCCGCAGAGATTTTTACAGACTTAGTAACTAGGATATGTGGGTAAACTGCCTGCTTAGTTTTAGCTCTGGAACTGCCGTACTTTTGGAGAAATTCAGGGAAAGGATAACCATATTTTAGCCATCAACTCAAATGGCCGAAACTCTATGTAGTTGATTAACCGTTTATGACACGCAAATTTGATATAATAAAGAGCAATATACACAAATGTAAACTAGAATGATGGTATTATATCTGCTTAAAGTCTTGGGTTGTAGCGTTTTAATGGACTTGAGAAAAAGAGCTACACATTTTGCACTTTTTACAACAGTTTCTGAGTTAAATATTAGATATTTTGCCACCAACAAACAATTGGTGTTACCATGACAACAATAAAGTAGCAACCCAAACAAAGTGCATTTTTAGACATCCACCCACAATATCTAATTGCATGCAAAATTTGAGGAGAGGTCAAAATTTTTCATTTCCCACTTTGCTTGATTCTTACAGAGAATTGCTCTTAACAGTGGGAAAGTTGGAAGAAATTCTCGAAGAGAAGCTACAGAAGTCCATATTTTTTTTCTCCACCTTTTTTCACTAAATCTCTTAAGTAAAATTAGATTATGTCTGTGTGTTTGTGTATTTAATTTGTTAACTAAATTTTTAGTACACCTGTCCCCTTTAAAAACTATTGTAATAAGCACTAAGGATGGCTGCCCAACCTTATTAGCCAATGATGGTTATTTTGGGCAGGCATGCACTTTATTTTATTTTTATTCTTGTCTGTTTTGTAAATTTAAATTAATTTCAGTTGTTGTTGTTGTTGTTGTCGTTGTAGTTGCTCAAACGCCGGTTAGCGCTAACCCAGGGTTAAATTTTAACCCGGGCTTCTTTTTCTTTTCATGAAAAGCAGTCTATCGGATTATTTTCTTTATTCTTTTTAGAACAGTCCAATCATCAAATTGTAGGCAAACAAAATTAAACTGAATTTGTTTTTTAAGCTATCATATCTGAGTTCAAATTTCGCACCAACCCCGGGTCAGATCTTAAACCCAGCTTCGCAAAACAACCCGACCCTCAGGTTTCCGGACGGTGCACGTGTTGTTTCAGTGCTAATTTGCATGGTTATTGTTTGTTGTGACAAAAGAAGGGCACTATAACGATATAACCTATGGGAATTGTGCTTGTTTTTAAGAACTTTTGAAACAATATCAACGAAGCCCTACAAGCTGAGGTAATGAATCAGTATTTTCTCGATTACGTGAACCGGTAGGATTTAATAAAACTTTTAAAATCTTTCTCTCACCGATTTGTTACTCAGTTTACGATCAGAGGGACTAAAATCCATTGGTTTGTGTTTACGCCCCGAAAACAGAAATAGTCGAACACAGCACGGTTTTTGTCATTTCCAGCCCATATAATTAAATTATGCTAAGTTAAAAAACTTGATTGTTGTTGTCCGGACTATTTACACATTCGCTAATATCCCTATAGGATATGAACCTGATGGATACGCGTAATGTTTCATTCTGATGGCGCTGATCAGCATATCGCCGAACAAAGTAGTATTCTGAACTATAGTCGGCGACCGCAGCAATAATGATACTGGAAAGCTCCGGTTTGTTGAAGAGTTGTCTTGCAGTTAATCGTTGCGATCGTCAATTGATCTTTTTTATTCTCGACCGCAGCGATCCTATATCAGGAAGGAGGCTTTATCAGAATCAAGACTGTATCTTTTCACGTGCAAGAACATCTTAAATTATTTAAGCGGCCGACCAGCAAGAAACATATTCTATATTTCTTAAAATTTCATTGTTCCCCATTTCATCTCATTCAATTGCAAATTACTACTGGATAAATCGAGTATCACAGAAGCAAAAACCAATCACTTTCATCAGATTTGATGACGTCAATCCTTCCTCATTGGCTGATACCTATTCTATTGTTCTTTCTCTATATATTTGCGATACCACCCGGATGGTTTGGGCGGATCCGTAAACCATTGCATAGTAAAACAACACAACACCTTCTCAACACAACACTTCACACCTTTCAAAACTTCATCCATATTCAATCAACTAATCTTTAGCAGTAAAAATCCACAATAGGCCCTTTGCAGCTAGTCATTCACGTGACACAAAACCGCCGTGCTAGTGAGCAAAAGTCGCACTTGGACAAGACAAACAAAGAAAATTACAATTTAAAATTATGTATTTCTTTTGTTTGAAATGCGAAATGTTTGATATGCGACTTTTGCTCACCAGCACGGCGGCTTTGTGTCACGTGAATGGCTAGCTGCAAAGGGCCTATAGTGAACCCTTGAATTTCAATGACGACTTCTGGATTGGATTACCCTCGCTCAGGGCTGCAGAATATAAGTAAAGCTATTCATCTGTTTTATTGTACTGTTAGTGTAAATACCAGGTCTCTGCGAGAAGCTGAGCGACAGCTAAACACAAATAAATATCTCATTTACAACGCCGAACCCTAGAATAAAAGACTCTGAAGTTTCACATTGCTTGTATAAGGATCCTAATTCCGCAATGGAATTCAATTCACTTATTTTCCTAAGCCTATAATCATTGAACTTGAGAAAAATGTGCTGTTTGGTGTTCAGGGCCAAGTTGTTCGAAGGCCAATTAGTGCTTAACCCGGGGTTAAATTTAACCCTGATTTCTTTTTCTCATGTTCAAAAGCATTTTCTAGGATAATTTTCTCTGTTATTTTTAGAGCTTCTAATCATCAACTTGTAGACAATAAGAATAAAAACTAAAATGCTTTTTACGCTTCCAAATTTGAATTCAAATCTCGCACTAACCCTGGGTTATCTTAACCCAGCTTTGAACAACTCGGCCCAGGAGAATTTCTCTTCCTCAATCCTATACTGACTCAATACTGACGCAGGGGAGAGGAGGCGGGAAACGTAATTTGATCCGTTTTCTATTGTCTTATCTCTGCACTGGAAGAGGCACTCTGTTTTTTTGATAAGGCTTTGCCGTAGGCAGCCTACTCACCCAATAGCACTTTTGATCAGTTGCAGAATCTCACGTTCCACTTAATTATCGGCTAACATATATAACGAGTATACCTTAATGTTCCTCCTAAGTTTACACAGGTGCATTCTCAGAAATGAAATGTCGATTACACAAGGGGCAGAATTTGGTGAATCAATTCATTCCAAATCATGTTCAAAGATACTTTTCTAACCATATATATTTAGTGATTAAAAATAAAACTCCGCTGCTATTACACATAGAATATTGACAAACAAACACCGAAGCCATTTTGATAGTATTATCTTTCCACCGACTTCTAAAAAAGGAAAGAAAGAAAAAAAAAACAGGGGCAGGAAAGGAATTAGAAGTATTAAAGAAAACTTCAATCTTAACTATGAAAAGTTCCTTTAGAGTTACTTTCTGACAGCCCTTAGTTGGCCTCTTATATCTTGGTACACTACGTGACGGCATATCAGTTTGGCAATAGTCTTATACTACGTTTTCCGCCATTGCGCCTCTCATTCCAAGCGTAATTCATACATGTCAAGCAAGTCATTCTCCTGCTGTCTAGCATCAGCTTCGTTGAAACTTTGCTTATAACGGACCTCCAGTGTATATCCTTTTGTTAAAGCGTCAGTGATCAGAGCTGCCTTATAATTACGGTGGCAGCAATACCCAAGGATTCTGCTCCGCCGAAGTCGTTCAAAATTGCCACAACGTGTGCACGTGCTTCCAACGTAGATGACTCGATTTGGCTGGTCCTGTCGAATTGCTCGCCATTCATATATTCCACAGAGTTCAGTTAAGTTACGGTCATTCAGTATATATTTCCAGATAAATCCTACTTGGTTCTGGTGGCGGTTTACAGTGTTTGTTACATTGTACAGCGGAACCATGGCTGTCTTCCAACCCGACCAATTTTGGCTTTGTGAAAACTGAAGATTGCTGTTTTCTCTTAACTTTCTTTGAGCTTGAGCCATTCTGAGTGTAGAATCTCTTTAAGCTCTGTCAGTCTGTTAAATATGATCTCTTCTGTGTTTGTCTCTCAGTCGAGTCAAGCTAAGTCAAAACTCATGTCAACTTGTCGTCCCTTCAATACCTTTATGCGATAAAGTAAGTCATGTGACAATGAGTCAGAGGGTTTACAAATTAGCCAATCAAAGATTCCATTGTCATTTACATAATAGTTGTGGATTCTTGCGGTTTTTCTAAGAAATAATCCCACCTAAATGAATCATTTTTCTAGAAAGAACCTGAGATTTTTGGCGCACCTCAATTTGGTCCTATTAATACTTGGTTGTCCAAACAACGGAATAATAGTCGTTTCTTTTTTATTAATACATCATGCTCCATTCTTAAACTTAAAGGTTTCAAATCAATTGCAATCTGTTATATGTGTCTATTACAGACTCCTAGCTTACGTGGAAGGCGTTGTTTAGTTTTTTTGGTTCGATTTGCACAGAGCGCGCGAAGGGGACATGTGAAGGGAGAAGGAGACCTCTTATTTTCTCCTCTCGCGCGCGCGCGCGCGTCTTCGAAATTTCTCCTTCCACCCTATAAATTACAGCGAGGTTTCGCAGAGCGCTCAGCTTCGCCCTCCTTACTTTTTTCCGGCATGTTTAATACATTTGACACAGCCTTGAAGCCAGAGCTGGTCTAAAAGAAGTTAAACGTAAAAATATGATTTAACAAGTTATAGTAATTTATACATCATTTGTTGGCTACTTCAGTTTTTAGATCCTTAGTGCCAATTAGTGTCTTGGCCCCACTGTCGAAATGATGGAATATTTCTCTCATAGCCACCATATTATCCCTTTTGTATTCCAAACATAATTATTCAGTAGCTCATTCATAATCCCGTTTTGCTTGAGACAAGGAAGACAAAGGGGTTTTCTTCAAAGTAATCTATTGTTGAACACTGAATCATTGAGGGATGAGTGACAAAGAGATTTTTAATTCTGGGAACGGCAAATGACGTTCTTCCGGTATTTCTTAGAATACTACGCCGCAATTCAACGGTAGCTTTGAGCTAAAACTGTTGTAAACGCGATATCTGCAAAGTTTAGTAGAAGAAATCAACTTAAAATAAAAACGACTAGAATCCTAATACACGATCAGTAAACTTTCTCGTCGATTGAAAACTGGCAAAAGTAGTTTTAAAAAGTTGGAGTCCATCACTTTACTGTATATATCTAAACATTTTAATAGTCCTCTTCTTCATTTCTGCGTCTACATGACATAAGTATTTACTAAGTGTAAGGATGTTAGCAAGTATTGTGTCTACTGGAACTTGTGTCGTCATCTATTTTTAATTGACTGTAATCGGACACGATTTTTAAAAGGTTGTAGATCTAATGAAGATTAGTGGCTGCAGTTAAAAGTACTGAGATTAAACGGTGACTGTTATCGTGCTTAGTCTATACGTAAGTTACGCTATAAACGTTTTCATGTACTAGTGGATACGGTTTGCCACAAAAATAAACACTTTTCTGTTCAACGGCGAATTAAGTCCATGGGATCATCGGATGTCTCCGTTAACTGCTTTAGTGTCGATGAGGCCGTGAGTGTCACCATAGGACGGCCCTTATGTTGCCGTTATTTCTAACATTCCAAGCGTAATCATACATGGCGAGCAGCTCATTCTCCAGTTTTCTAGCCTGCGGTTCATTCCAAGCCTCCTTATAACGGACCTCCAGTGTATATCCTTTTGTTAATGCGTCATTTATCAGAGCTTTTTTATGATTACCATGACGGCAATACCCTAGGATTCTGCTTTGCAGTGGTTCATAATGGCCACAACGTGTGCACGTGCTTCCAACATAGACGACTCGATTTGGCTGGTCCTGTCGAATAGCACGCCATTCATAAATGCCACAGAGTTCTGGTAAATTGCCGTCGTTCAGTATATATTTCCAGATAAATCCTACTTGGTTCTGGTGGCGGTTTTCAGTGTTTGTTCCATTGTACAGCGGAACCATGGCTGTCTTCCAACCCGACCAATTTTGGCTTTGTGGTAACTGAAGATTGCTGTTTTCTCTTAACTTTCTTTGAGCTTGAGCCATTCTGAGTGTAGAATCTCTTGAATCTCTGTCAGTCTGTTAAATGTTATCTCTTCTGTATTTGTCGTTCAGCCGTGCCAAGCTAAGCCAACACTCATGTCAACTTGTCGTCCCTTCGATACCTTTATGCAGTAAAGTAAGTCATGTGACAATGAGTCAGGGGGTTTACACATTAGCCAATCAAATATTGCATGGTCATTAATTACATAACAATTATGGACTCTGACGGCTTTTCTTAGAAATAATCCCACCAAAATGAGTCATTTTTCTAGAAAGAACCTGAGATTTTTGGCGCCTCAGTACTAGTTTGGTCATATTAATACCTTGTGGTCCAAACCACGAAAAAGAGTCCTTGCTTTTTTATTAATACATCATGCCCCATTGGAACTTAAATGTTTCAAATCGATTGCAATATGTTATATGTGTCTATTGGAGACCCTATCCTGCGTGGAAGGCGTTGGTTAGTTTTATTGTTTCGTTTTTATAGAGTGCGGCAGGGGGACATGTGAAGGGGAGAGGAGGCGTCTCCTTTTCTCCTCTCGTGCGCGCGCGCGCATCTTCGAAGTTTCTCCTTCCGTCCTATAAATTGCAGCAAGGTTTCGGAGGACACTTAGCTTCGCCGACCTTACTTTTATCCAGCTTGTTTAGTAGATTTGACATAGCTGTAAAGTCAACTGATCAAAGACAAAGCTGGTCTAAAGAAGTTAAACGTAAAAATGTAATATAACTCGTTATAGCAAATCATATTCATTTGTTGGCTACTTCAGTTTTTAAATCCTTAGTGTCAATTGGTGTCTTGGCCTCAACGTCATAATGATGGAATATTTCTCTCATAGCCACGATGTTATCCATTTTATTCCAAACATAATTATTCAGTAGCTCATTCATAATCCCGTTTTGCTCGAGTCAAGGAGGACAAACGTGTTTTCTCCAAAGCAATCTATGTTGAACACTGAATCATTGAGAGGTGAGAGACAAAGAGAATTTCAATTCTGGGAATGACAAATGACTTTCTTCCGGTATTTCTCAGAATATTCCGTCACAATTCAACGGTAGATTTGAGCTAAAAACTGTCATAAATGCGATATCTTCAAAGTTTAGTTGAAGACATCAACTTAAAATAAATACGACTAGAATCCTAAGACACAATATTAAACTTTCTCGTCGATTGAAAACTGGCAAAAGTAGTTTTAACTGAGTAGGAGTCCATCACTTTACTGTATATATCTAAATATTTTAATAGTCCTCTTCTGCATTTCTGCGTCTACATGACATAAGTGTTTATATTACTAAGTATAAGGCTGTTAGCAAGTATTGCGTCCATTGGAACTTGTGTTGTCATCTCATCTGTAATAGGACACGATTTTTTGGGTGCAGTTAACGCGTCGTTAAAAGTACTCAGATTAAACGGTGACTGTTATCGTGCTCAGTCTGTATGTAAGTTAAGCTAAACCATTTTTTATGTTCTACTGGTTAGGCACAGCAGAATCTCACGATCTACTTCCGGCTAACATATATCACGAATACCTAAATGTTCCTCCTAAGTTTCCTTGTGTGCAGATGCAGAATTTGGTGGATCAATTCGTTCTAAATCATGTTCAAAGATACTTTTCCAACCATATATATTTAATGATTAAACCTCCGCTGTTACTACACATAAAACAATCACAAACAGACATTGAAGCTATTGTTATCGTATCATCTTTCCACTGACCTCTAAAAAGGAAAGAAGGAAAAAAAACAGGTGCAGGAAAGTCATATCACTGTAGGTATTTAACAAAACCTCAATCTTAACAATGAAAAGTTCCTTTAGGGCCACTTTCTGACAGCCTTTAGTTGGTCTCTTATATCTTCGTACTATATGACCAAGAATCAGTTTGGCAGCAGTCTTACACCAAGTTTTCCGCCATTGCGCCTCTCATTCCAAGGGTAATCTACATGTCAAGCAGCTCATTCTCCAGTTTTCTAGCTTGCGGTTCATTCCCAGCCTGCTTATAACGGACCTGCAGTGTATATCCTTTTGTTATGCGTCATTTATCAGAGCTTCTTTATGATTACCATGACTGCAGTACCCAAGGATTCTGCTTTGCAGTGGTTCATAATTGCCACAACGTGTGCACGTGCTTCCAACGTAGGCAACTCGATTTGTCTGGTCCTGTCGAATAGCACGCCATTCATAAATTCCACAGAGTTCAGTTAAGTTAGGGTCATTCAGTATATATTTCCAGATAAATCCTAATTGGTTCTGGTGGCGATTTACAGTGTTTGTTCCATCATTTAGCGGTACCATGGCTGTCTTCCAACCCGACCAATTTTGGCTTTGTGGAAAGTGAAGATTGCTGTTTTCTCTTAACTTTCTTTGAGCTTGAGCCATTCTGAGTGTAGAATCTCTTTAAGCTCTGTCAGTCTGTTAAATCTGATTTCTCGTGTGTTTGTCTCTCAGTCGAGTCAAGCTAAGTCAAAACTCATGTCAACTTGTCTTCCCTTCAATACCTTTATGCGATAAAGTAAGTCATGTGACAATGAGTCAGGGGGTTTACAAATTAGCCAATCAAAAATTGCATTGTCATTTACATAAAAATTATGGATTCTTGCGGTTTTTCTAAGAAATAATCCCACCTAAATGAATCATTTTTCTAAAAAGAAACTGAGATTTTTGGCGCGCCTCAGTTTGGTCCTATTAATACTTTGTTGTCCAAACAACGGAACAGAGTCGTTTCTTTTTTATCAATACATTTTGCCCCATTCTTAAGCTTAAAGGTTTCTAATCAATTGCAATCTTTTATATGTGTCTATTACAGACTCCTAGCTTACGTGGAAGGCGTTGTTTAGTTTTCTTGGTTCGATTTGTACAGAGCGCGCGAAGGGGACATGTGAATGGAGAAGGAGACCTCTTATTTTCTCCTCTCGCGCGCGCGCGCGCATCTTCGAAATTTCTCCTTCCACCCTATAAATTACAGCGAGGTTTCGCAGGGCGCTTAGCTTTGCCGTCCTTACTTTTTTCCGGCTTGTTTAATATATTTGACACAGCCTTGAAGCCAGAGCTGGTCTAAAAGAAGTTAAACGTAAAAATATGATTTAACAAGTTATAGCAATTTATACATCATTTGTACCTCAGTTTTCAGATCCTTAGTGCCAATTAGTGTCTTGGCCCCACTGTCGTAATGATGGAATATTTCTCTCACAACCACCATATTATTCCTTTTATATTCGAAACATAATTATTCAGTAGCTCATTCATAATCCCGTTTTGCTCGAGTCAAGCAGGACAGAGGGGTTTTCTTCAAAGTAATCTGTTGTTGTACACTGAATCATTGAGGGATGAGTGACAAAGAGATTTTTAATTCTGGGAACGGCAAATGACGTTCTTCCGGTATTTCTTAGAATATTACGATGCAATTCAAAGGTAGATTTGAGCTAAAAACTGTTGTAAATAATGCGATATCTGCAAAGTTTAGTTGAAGACATCAACTTAAAATAAAAACGACTAGAATCCTAAGACACGATCAGTAAACTTTCTCGTCGATTGAAAACTAGCAAAAGTAGTTTTAAAAAGTTGGAGTCCATGACTTTACTGTATATATACATTTTAATAGTCCTCTTCTGCATTTCTGCGTCTACATGACATAAGTATTTACTAAGTATAAGAATGTTAGCAAGTATTGGGTATATTGGAACTTGTGTCGTCATCTATTTTTGATTGACTGTAATCGGACACGATTTTTTAAAGGCTGTAGCGCTGACGATTAGTGGCTGCAGTTAAAAGTACTCAGATTAAACGGTGACTGTTATCGTGCTCAGTCTATACGTAAGTTGAGCTATAAAGATCTATAAAATTTTTCATGTACTACTGGTTTGGCACAAAAATAAACTCTTTTCTGTTCAATGGCGAATTCAGTCCATGGGATAATTGGATGTCTCCGTTAACCGCTTCAGTGTCGATCAGGCAGTGTCACCATAGGACGGCCCTTATGTTACCGTTATTGCTAACATTCCAAGCGTAATCATACGCGGCGAGCAGCGTATTTTCCCAGGCTTGAGCTTCCCCTGGACTCCCAGCTTGCTTATAACGCACCCACAGCTCATATCCTCTGCTCAATGCGTAGTTTATTAGATCTATTTTATGGTTTCCGTGTCTGCAGTAGTTGATGATCCTGTTTTTCAATCTACATGACATAAGTGTTTATATTACTAAGTATAAGGATGTTAGCAAGTGTTGGGTCTATTGGAACTTGGGTCGTCATCTCATCTGTAATCGGACACGATTTTTTGGCTGCAGTTAAAAGTACTCAGATTAAACGGTGACTGTTATCGTGTTCAGTCTGTATGTAAGTTAAGCTAAAACATTTTTTTATGTTCTACTGGTTAGGCACAAAAATAAAATGAAAACTTTTCTGGTCAATGGCGAATTAAGTCCACGGGATCGTTTACCGCTTCAGTGTCGATCAGGCAGTGTCACTATAGGACGGCCCTTATGTTGCCGTTATTTCTAACATTCCACGCGTAATCATACGCGGCGAGCAACGTATTTTCCCAGGCTTGAGCATCCCCTGGACTCCCAGCTTGCTTATAACGGACCCACAGCTCATATCCTTTGCTCAATGCGTCGTTTATTAGATATACTTTATGGTTTCCGTGTCTGCAGTAGTTGATGATCCTGTTTTTCAATCTACGGCATTGTCCGCCATCTGCTTGGCGCGGACAAGTGCTTCCAACGTAAACTACTGCACTCTGTAGCTGATTGGGAAGAGTTCCTCTCACCTGAATCTCATAGATTCCACAGAATCCGGCAACTTCGTTCAACACATTTCTGATGTTTGACCACATGAAGCCTTCTTGGCCTGGTCCGCGATTCTCTGTATATCCACTACTCGTTGGCACCATTGCTTTCCTCCATTGTGACCACGGACCTTGGTCTTGATGCCGTACCAGATCATTATTCTCTCTAAATGGCTTTGATTGAAGCATACCGTCAGCGTGAGTAATGTACTACAAAGACTAGCTTCGTTGGAATAAAGCGTTAAATAATGGTTCGCCAAAGAACTTCGGCAGGGACAGTGGTCTGTGTTTAGCAGAAGCAGCAAATATTAGACTGATCCAATGACTTATTACTGATTTGCAGCGGGAGATTCATATACCACGACACAACTTGCTATTGGCTTTCCATGCCACGTGAAAAAATTAGTTTACACGTAATTAGCCAATCAAAATGTTTGTGGTTTCTTAAGATTAAACGGTAGTATTGTGAGAACTTGCGGTTTTTCTAAGAAATAGCCCTTTAGTTTTAAATGCGAGATTACATACTAGCAATGAGTTCCTTAAATTGATGTAAAATGCAAACTGGGCAGAACGATTATACTAGTCAATGTCAGGCTTAATATTAAGACTCTTCAGAACTCCCTAAAAACACAAGAATGTGACTGGAACATCGCGGTGCAAACCATCAGTGCACGAGTTTTCGTGGCCTTAGTGACTTGTTACGCATTCATATAAAGTCAGGTTCAATTGAAGTGTCGTCAATAAAGCGAAACACGTAACGTTTTGTTTTCTTAGAAATCCCGGAAGGTATTATATATGCCTTAACGCCTTTTTTTGTGCAATCATCCTTGTTGAAGCTCGTATAGGACAGTACAGTGGGTGCGCAACGTCTCGTGGAAATGTTTTCACACACTTTGCAAGTAAAATTGTCTCAGCAGCGCAGTCAGTCTTAGATCAAACCTTTCTTAACATTGACGTTTCTGACTGGTTCATTTCCCCCAGCTAATGCTTCAAATTCATAACCAAGCCATATGAGCATATATTGGTGAAGTTTCCAATATCTCGTAACATGACGTCAATTGCATAGGGTACCGCCAAAAAAAGGACCGTAACCGAGAAGCCTTGGGGACGAGGTTTAGCTAGGTTGTTTTTGGTAGAGCTGGAGAAGGTTGACATTATTACACTTTTTTGGAAGAAGAAATAGCCAACCTTCTACCCAAAAACATAAAAACAACAGCAAAAATACAACTCAATGGATTACAAATGCTACCTATCCATGCCACGTGAAAAATGAGTTTACACGCAATCATAGTGGCCAATCAAAATGTTTGTGGTTTCTTACAGGACTCCCCCCTAAACGGTTGCATTTGTAACACTTCATGTTTGGAATGACCGTCCATTGGACTTCAAGAAACATTATAAGGGAAAATATCATTTTAAACGCCCAAATTTAATCTTGAATTATTTAAAACTTTAATTCTTAACTTCGTGTACATTCATTCGATTCCAAACGTAGAAAGTTAGGCATGTTTATCCTCTTTCAGAAATGCCAACACAATAACCACACAATACTCAAAAAGGAAGAAGCAGAAAAGAAAGAACAAAGTAGGGACCTCCACGACGATATTCGCGGTGGGTTACTTATCCAGATCTTGCCCTACAATAACCACACAATACGCAAAAAGGAAGAAGAAGAAAAGAAAGAACAAAGTAGGGACCTCCACGACGATATTCGCGGTGGGTTACTTATCCAGATCCTGCCCTACAAGGCAAAACTTGAGTGGCGCTTGGGTTATTGAGAGATACGTATTTCTCGTTTATGTTGCAATGCTGTGCATGAATTATTCTCGGTGTGGAAATTGTGCATTTTCAGCAAGTTTTGTAAGGGAGTGTACTGGTGTTAGTTTATAGTTACGTTGCTGGAGAAGGTGTGGAGTTACTGTACTTAAGGAAAGTGTTGTTGTAGAGAAAATAAAGGAAGTGGGCCTGAGATCCCGTGTTGCGCAATTTATTTATGACAGAAATTAAAATCGAATTGGGCCACGCGGTCATGCGCCTAGCAGACGTCCGGTGAAGAAGTTAAGCGGACGTCTGTTACTCAAAATGAGAAAAGTAAGGGTATTTGTATGGAAAGGCATTTGGAAAAATATCATTTCTTACTATTCCTTCGCATTCACAATCAATCCACCACCACAACGCCGTCGATACGTCAAGAGTATCGGCACAACGCCGAACGCTACAAGAAAGGACTCTGAAGTTTCACATTGCTTGTATAAGGATCCTAATTCCTCAATGGGATTCAATTCACTTATTTTCCTAACCCTATAATCATTGAACTTGAGAAAAATGTGCTGTTTGGTGTTCAGGAGAATTTCTCTTCCTTAATCCTATACTGACGCAGGGGAGAGGAGGCGGGAAACGTAATTTGATCCGTTTTCTATTGTATTACATTATCCCTTTTATATTCCAAACATATTATTCAGTAGCTCATTCATAATCCCGTTTTGCTCGAGTCAAGGAGGACAGAGGCGTTTTCTTCAAAGTAATCTGTTGTTGAACACTGAATCATTGAGGGATGAATGACAAAGAGATTTTTAATTCTGGGAACGGCAAATGACGTTCTTCCGGTTTTTCTTAGAATATTACACTGCAATTCAACGGTAACTTTGAGCTAAAAAATGTTGTAAATGCCATATCTGCAAAGTTTAGTTGAAGACATCAACTTAAAATAAAAACGACGAGAATCCTAAGACACGATCAGTAAACTGTCTCGTCTATTGAAAACTGGCAAAAGTAGTTTTAAAAAGTTGGAGTCCATGACTTTACTGTATATATCTAAACATTTTAATAGTCCTCTTCTGTATTTCTGCGTCTACATGCATTTATGACATAAGTATTTACTAAGTATAAGAATGTTAGCAAGTATTGGGTATGTTGGAACTTGTGTCGTCATCTATTTTTGATTGACTGTAATCGGACACGATTTTTTAAAGGCTGTAGCGCTGACGATTAGTGGCTGCTGTTAAAAGTACTCAGATTAAACGGTGACTGTTATCGATCGTGCTCAGTCTATACGTAAGTTGAGCTATAAAATTTTTCATGTACTACTGGTTTGGCACAAAAATAAACACTTTTCTGTTCAATGGCGAATTCAGTCCATGGGATAATTGGATGTCTCCGTTAACCGCTTCAGTGTCGATCAGGCAGTGTCACCATAGGACGGCTCTTATGTTGCCGTTATTTCTAACATTCCAAGCGTAATCATACATGGCGAGCAGCTCATTTTCCCAGGCTTGAGCTTCCTCTGCATTCCTAGCTTGCTTAAAACGGACCCACAGCTCATATCCTCTGCTCAATGCGTAGTTTATTAGATCTGCTTTATGGTTTCCGTATATGCAGTAGTTGATGATCCTGTTTTTCAATCTACGGCATTCTCCGCCATCTGCTTGGCGCGGGCAAGTGCTTCCAACGTAAACTACTGCACTCTGGGTTCCTCCTCTAACCTGAAACTCATAGATTCCACAGAATCCGGCCACTCCGTTTAAGTCATTTCCGATGTTTGACCACATGTAGCCTACTTGGCCTGGTCCGCGATTCTCAGTAAATCTACTACTCGTAGGCACCATTGCTCTCTTCCATTGTGACCACGAACCTTGGCCTTGAAGCCGTACCAGATCATTATTTTCTCTAAATGGCTTTGGTTGAGACATAACGTCTGCTTGAGTAAAGGGCTGCAAAGACTGGCTTCGTTAGAATGAAGCGTTATATAATGGTTCGCCAAAGAACTTCTGCAATGACAATGGTCTGTGTTTAGCAGGAGCAGCGAATGTTAGGCTGATCCAATGACTTATGACTGCAAGGCAGTATGGGTTGAAACAGCGGGAGATTAATATACCACGCCACAACTTGCTATTGGTTTTCCATGCCACGTGAAAAAATTAGTTTACACGTAATTAGCCAATCAAAATGTTTGTGGTTTCTTAAGATTAAACGGTAGTATTGTGAGAACTTGCGGTTTTTCTAAGAAATAGCCCTTTAGTTTTAAATGCGAAATTACATACTAGTAATGAGTTCCTTAAATTGATGTAAAATGCAAACTGAGCAGAACAATTATACTAGTCAATGTCAGACTTAATATTAAGACTCTCCACAACTCCCTAAAAACACAAGAATGTGACTGGAACATCGCGGTGCAAACCATCAGTGCACGAGTTTTCGTGGCCTTAGTGACTTGTTACGCATTCATATAAAGTCAGGTTCAATTGAAGTGTCGTCAATAAAGCGAAACACGTAACGTTTTGTTTTCTTAGAAATCCCGGAAGGTATTATATATGCCTTAACGCCTTTTTTGTGCAATCATCCTTGTTGAAGCTCGTATAGGACAGTACAGTGGGTGCGCAACGTCTCGTGGAAATGTTTTCACACACTTTGCAAGTAAAGTTGTCTCAGCAGTGCAGTCAGTCTTAGATCAAACCTTTCTTAACATTGACGACGTTTCTGATTGGTTCATTCCCCCAGCTAATGCTTCAAATTCATAACCAAGCCATATGAGCATATATTGGTGAAGTTTTCAATATCTCTTAACATGACGTCAATTGCATAGGGTACCGCCAAAAAAAGGACCGTAACCAAGAAGCCTTGGGGACGAGGTTTAGCTAGGTTGTTTTTGGTAGAGCTGGAGAAGGTTGACATTATTACACTTTTTTGGAAGAAGAAATAGCCAACCTTCTACCCAAAAACATAAAAACAACAGCAAAAATACAAATCAATGGATTACAAATGCTACCTATCCATGCCACGTGAAAAATAAGTTTACACGCAATCATAGTGGCCAATCAAATTGTTTGTGGTTTCTTACAGGACTCCCCCCTAAACGGTTGCATTTGTAACACTTCACGTTTGGAATGACCGTCCATTGGACTTCAAGAAACATTATAAGGGAAAATATCATTTTAAACGCCCAAATTTAATCTTGAATTATTTAAAACTTTAATTCTTAACTTCGTGTACATTCATTCGATTCCAAACGTAGAAAGTTAGGCATGTTTATCCTCTTTCAGAAATGCCAACACAATAACCACACAATACGCAAAAAGGAAGAAGAAAAGAAAGAACAAAGTAGGGACCTCCACGACGATATTCGCGGTGGGTTACTTATCCAGATCTTGCCCTACAATAACCACACAATACGTAAAAAGAAAGAAGAAGAAAAGAAAGAACAAAATAGGGACCTCCACGACGATATTCGTGATGGGCTACTTATCCAGATCCTCCCCTACAATGACCACACAATACGCAAAAAGGAAGAACAAAGTAGGGACCTCCACGACGATATTCGCGGTAGGTTACTTATCCAGATCCTGCCCTACAAGGCTTAACTTGAGTGGTGCTTGGGTTATTGAGAGATACGTATTTCTAGTTTATATTGCAATGCTGTGCATGAATTATCCTCGGTGTGGAAATTGTGTATTTTCAGCAAGTTTTGTAAGGGAGTGTACTGATGTTAGTTTATAGTCATGTTGCTGGAGAAGGTGTGGAGTTAACTGTACATAAGGAAAGTGTTGTTGTAGAGAAAATGTAGGAAGTGGGCCTGAGATCTCGTGTTGCGCAATTTATTTATGACAGAAATTAAAATCGAATTGGGCCACGAGGTCATGCACCTAGCAGACGTCCGGTGAAGAAGTTAAGCGGACGTCTGTCACTCAAAATGAGAAAAGTAAGGATATTTGTGAGGAAAGGTATCCGGAAAAATATCATTTCTTACTATTCCCTCCGCATTCACAATCAATCCACCACCACGACGCCGTCGATACGTCAAGAGTATTGGCACAACGCCGAACGCTAGAATAAAAGACTCTGAAGTTTCACATTGCTTGTATAAGGATCCTGATTCCTCAATGGGATTCAATTCACTTATTTTCCTAACCCTACAATCATTGAAATTGAGAAAAATGTGCCGTTTGGTGTTCAGGAGAATTTCTCTTCCTCAATCCTATACTGACGCAGGGGAGAGGAGGCGGGAAACATAATTTGATCCGTTTTCTATTGTCTTATCTCTGCACTGGAAGCGGCACTCTTTTTTTTTTTGATAAGGCTTTGCCGTAGGCAGCCTACTCACCCAATAACACTTTTGATAGCCGGTTGCAGAATCTCACGATCCACTTAATTATCGGCTAACATAAATAACAAATACGTTAATGTTCCTCCTAAGTTTACACAGGTGCATTCTCAGAAATGAAATGTCGATTACACAAGAGGCAGAATTTGGTGAATCAATTCATTCTAAATCATGTTCAAAGATACTCTTCTAACCATATATATTTAGTGATTTATACTACTACATGAAAAATTTCTGCAATCTGATTGGCTTAGAGCAGTGGTATTTCAGCTTAATTTGAAATACCTACATGTGAAAATTACAAACCTTTTGCGGGTAGTGGTATAAACAAATAATAGCATGATTTGTACGTGATATTTGGCATGAATACCACTCGTGATATTTCAAAATTGTCTCAAATTTCACTCGCCTAATGGCTCGTGAAATTACGTATAACAATTTCGAAATATCACTCGTGGTATTTATGCCAAATATCACTACAAATCATGCTATTACCTATACTAAAAATAAAACTCCGCTGCTATTACACATAGAATATTCACAAATAAACACCGAAGCCTTTCTGATAGTAGGGAGCTTTAGCACCGACGACGGCAACGGCAGCGAAAACGTCACTTTAAGAAAGAGTTCTCGTTTTTTCAAACTTTTCCTCGTTTATTCCAATTCGCTTGAAATGTCAAGAGTGGGAGAATTTCCCTGGAGTTGATTTCTTGGTGACTGCCCTAAAGTTTAGAAAGAGAAAGAAAAATTTGTCGTCGCTTGTTTACGTCCTCCATAAACCGTGAAATTAGGTATTTTCACGTTGTAGTGTTGCAGAGGCGGTAGAGAAATGTACAAAAACGCGTGATGCACGTGCAAAGTTGTTGTTTTACTTAATAAGTCTATTGTTTTTTTGCCGTTCTCGCTGCCGTCGCCGTCGTCATTGCTAAAGCTCCCTATTATTATCTTTCCACCGACCTCTAAAAAAGGAAAGAAAGAAAAAAAAACATAGGTGCAGGAAAGGCATTATAAGTATTAAAGAAAACTTCAATCTTAATTACGAAAAGTTCCTTTAGAGTTAATTTCTGACAGCCCTTAGTTGGCCTCTCATATCTTGGTACACTACGTGACGGCATATCAGTTTGGCAATAGTCTTATACTACGTTTTCCGCCATTGCGCCTCTCATTCCAAGCGTAATCAGACATGTCAAGCAAGTCATTCTCCTGCTGTCTAGCATCGGCTTCGTTGAAAGCTTGCTTATAACGGACCTCCAGTGTATATCCTTTTGCTAAAGCGTCATTTATCAGAGCTTCTTTATGATTACCATGACTGCAGTACCCAAGGATTCTGCTTTGCAGTGGTTCATAATTGCCACAACGTGTGCACGTGCTTCCAACGTAGGCAACTCGATTTGGCTGGTCCTGTCGAATAGCACGCCATTCATAAATTCCACAGAGTTCAGTTAAGTTAGGGTCATTCAGTATATATTTCCAGATAAATCCTAATTGGTTCTGGTGGCGATTTACAGTGTTTGTTCCATCATTTAGCGGTACCATGGCTGTCTTCCAACCCGACCAATTTTGGCTTTGTGGAGGCTGAAGATTGCTTTTTTCTCTTAACTTTCTTTGAGCTTGAGCCATTCTGAGTGTAGAATCTCTTTAAGCTCTGTCAGTCTGTTAAATCTGATTTCTCGTGTGTTTGTCTCTCAGTCGAGTCAAGCTAAGTCAAAACTCATGTCAACTTGTCGTCCCTTCAATACCTTTATGCGATAAAGTAAGTCATGTGACAATGAGTCAGGGGGTTTACAAATTAGCCAATCAAAAATTGCATTGTCATTTACATAAAAATTATGGATTCTTGCGGTTTTTCTAAGAAATAATCCCACCTAAATGAATCATTTTTCAAGAAAGGACCTGAGATTTTTGGCGCGCCTCAGTTTGGTCCTATTAATACTTTGTTGTCCAAACAACGGAACAGAGTCGTTTCTTTTTTATCAATAAATTTTGCCCCATTCTTAAGCTTAAAGGTTTCTAATCAATTGCAATCTGTTATATGTGTCTATTACAGACTCCTAGCCTACGTGGAAGGCGTTGTTTAGTTTTCTTGGTTCGATTTGTACAGAGCGTGCGAAGGGGACGTGTGAAGGGAGAAGGAGACCTCTTATTTTCTCCTCTCGTGCGCGCGCGCATCTTCGAAATTTCTCCTTCCACCCTATAAATTACAGCGAGGTTTCGCAGGGCGCTTAGCTTTGCCGTCCTTACTTTTTTCCGGCTTGTTTAATATATTTGACACAGCCTTGAAGCCAGAGCTGGTCTAAATGAAGTTAAACGTAAAAATATGATTTAACAAGTTATAGCAATTTATACATCATTTGTTGGCTACTTCAGTTTTTAGATCCTTAGTGCCAATTAGTGTCTTGGCCCCACTGTCGTAATGATGGAATATTTCTCTCACAACCACCATATTATTCCTTTTATATTCGAAACATAATTATTCAGTAGCTCATTCATAATCCTGTTTTGCTCGAGTCGAGCAGGACAGATGGGTTTTCTTCAAAGTAATCTATTGTTGTACACTGAATCATTGAGGGATGAGTGACAAAGAGATTTTTAATTCTGGGAACGGCAAATGACGTTCTTCCAGTATTTCTTAGAATATTACGCTGCAATTCAAAGGTAGATTTGAGCTAAAAACTGTTGTAAATAATGCGATATCTGCAAAGTTTAGTTGAAGACATCAACTTAAAATAAAAACGACTAGAATCCTAAGACACGATCAGTAAACTTTCTCGTCGATTGAAAACTAGCAAAAGTAGTTTTAAAAAGTTGGAGTCCATGACTTTACTGTATATATACATTTTAATAGTCCTCTTTTGCATTTCTGCGTCTACATGACATAAGTATTTACTAAGTATAAGAATGTTAGCAAGTATTGGGTATATTGGAACTTGTGTCGTCATCTATTTTTGATTGACTGTAATCGCACACGGTTTTTTAAAGGGTGTAGCGCTGACGATTAGTGGCTGCAGTTAAAAGTACTCAGATTAAACGATGACTGTTATCAATCTTGCTAAGTCTATACGTAAGTTGAGCTATAAAAGTTTTCATGTACTACTGGTTTGGCTTTTCTGTTCAATGGCGAATTCAGTCCACGGGATAACTGGATGTCTCCGTTAACCACTTCAGTGTCGAGCTCAAAGTGGCCGTTTATCGGCGGTTCATTTTCACAGTATATCTCGTATACCATCATTTCCACCATTACACCTTTGGTTCCAAGCAATCATACATGGCGAGCAGGTCATTTTCCCAGTCTTGAGCTTCCTTTGCACTCTAAACTTGCTTATAGCGGACCCACAGCTCAACCGTATGTGAGCTTGACATGGACAAAATTGTCCTAAGTATCCAGACAAAAAATATGAACTCCGATATTTTAGTTGTGTGTTTTTAGTTCGCTCTTTTCGTTAGAATATCGTATAAATGAAACGCATTGAAAATTATATAGAACGAATAGAAGGTAATACCATGTACTAACGTGGGAATACTGAAATAAAGTTGTTGCCGTTGTTGTTGTTGTTGCATGCAAGTATTTCCCGGGAATTATTTCAATACCAAACTAAGAATACAGTTCCTTGGTAGCATTTTAATGTTCCTGTAATTTGGAAGGCTTCGGCAAGCCTGTGGAGATCATTTTTTTTTCAACACGAAATTGTGCCTTGCACTCAGCTGCATCCCGCATGTCTTTTAGCGTGAACGGATCGTAACTGTCCCGAGGAAAATCAGGATTTTTGGACTCATAATTTTCCCAAAAAACGAGAAACTCTTCATCCGATGCATGTTGTCTGCATAGCAAATATTTATTCTCTTAATTCTTTATGTGAAGCCATATTTTCCTCTTCGGTATTCTTCCAATTAAGGGCGCCGTCCTTCGGAGTTCACTGCGATCTTAATGTTCGATTTTTGACGGGAAGCGACGGCTGCCTCAGTTCCAGGCTTTCTCTGTCTGTCCGGTCGCCGTCGCCCCGAAAACGTCTCCATATTAAGTTCCCTAATAACAACGACGGCGACGGCTACGGCTACGAAAACGACTCTAAAAAAGGGAATTTGCGCTGCCTCAAAATTTATGGCGAATTGAGCGTATAATTTGGGTTGAGGGTGATGGGATTGAGGCACCGTTGGGTACAAAGTGTCTAAGAAACCAAACCAATCAAGGACGGTTGTAGATAATACTGCCAAAACGCTTTTTTAGTGTAGCGTCGATCCCAACAGCACCCAAAATGATATTTCTGCTTTACCAAGAAAATTAAAACGAACGGTTGCGCTCTATTTTACGAGGCACCACTTCAACTTTTAATGCGAGTGGCAAGCGACTATTTAAAGACCTTGCTGGTTTGTTGGGGGGGGGACAGGGGGGCGGGAGCCCGGGAGAACAGGGGGCGGGAGGGGTACGGGAGACGGGAGAAGAAAGGGCGGGAGGCGGGATCTCTACGATGGCGGGAAGCGGGAGAGAAGTTCAAAAAGGCAGTCAAAGAAACGAACCCAACAACGTTTCTTGACTTCCATTTTACGTTTTCCGGGGCTTAAAGCAAAATTTTATACACGAGAAAAGTCAAAAAACAAAAATCCGTGCTCGGGATAAAAACAAAACCGCATTACTTCCTGTGAAATTGGAAACCTTTCCAAGTCGCTTACATCATAGGACACATGGAATGAGATTACATGACATATGTACATGCGTGTCGACTGTGTCAGTCGTGTCAGTGTCTCGTCTGTCTTGCTAGATGTCGAAATTCTCCGTAAGGACGACAAAGCGAGTCAGGTCAAATGTCGTCAAAGATGATCGGTCTTAGTATTTTTCGGTTTGGTGGGGAAAAATCCGTCCATGGAAGACCTTCTTGGTAGCTCGCTCCTTACGACTGTAGTTCACAAAACACTGTAATGTTCCCTGCTAGCAGAGGTTTCTCATGACGAGGCAAAAATGAGAGAATGGAGAGAGACCTCTGCCGGCTTCCGACGCGTTTTCTATCACGCATGCCCTCGCGTTTCCTTAACAACCAGTGACGTTTTTGTCATGTGCGACACAACCCATAGAACCGCGGTTTGCGCGCGAAAAGGAAAAAAAAGGAAAGCTGAAAGTCTGGAAAAGACGGTAAATGCCTTTTTTGTAGATTACAATTCAAAATAAGAGGGCAAATCACTTGGAGTTACCTTTGTATCGGCGGTAGAAACAGAAATACTGAACCTTAGCAGAACTAAACCTCTTGCGTGGAATAGATTCATTGACGATATTTTCTCGTTGTGGATAACTGAGAGGAAAGAGATTGCTGAATTCATTACTCTTCCAAAGAGGCATCACCCTACAATTAAAATTACGGCTGAAATATTTGATAAAGAGATTAACGTTCTGGATACACTGTTTACAAAAGAAAGAGATTTCACAACCAAGGAATCCTTGACATCCGCGGGCGAAGCCCTTAGACTTCTGAGAACTAACTCCTCAGCTAGATCTTTCTATGAGAACATCTACAACTTCAAAAAACGCTTTCGCGCTAGAGGTTACCCTCACAAAAAAATCCTCTGAGGTTAAATTTACTGAACGGAATTCGGCTATACAAAAGAACAGCGAAGTGCGAAAGAAAATTCTACCTTTCGTTACCACGTACCACCCGGCTGCTTTGCCAAACCATAAAAACATCTTAATGAGCAAATGGCATTTAGTTTAAAAGTAACCACTACTGAGAAAAATATACAACGAGCCCCCCATCATTTCCTACAAGAGAGCAAAATCTCTCGGTTATGAGAAATGTTTGGCCTGTCAACACCTTCCATTGTGGGCTCAATAATTGTCATCGTTCAGTCTAACAGGGCACGCGCATTACACATTAAACGAAAACGGTTTTGAAACCGGTAAGTTTCCAGCAGAAATCTGGTCGGCGGCTTCATCAAACAACGCTTCGGAAGCCGGCAGAGGTCTCTCTCCTTTCTCTCATTTTTGCCTCGTCGTGAGAGACCTCTACTAACAGGGAAACTGTAATGAAGATTTTGCCGCGTGGTGTAAACTTGTTTCGAAGGAATGCCGCTTCAATAGAGAGATTAAGATTCACGTTTACGGCATACGGCAAACGGCAAACGTCAGTTGAAAATTTCTCAGAATAGAAAATAAGCAGATAAAAACAGTCCAGAACGATTCTTGTGGACAAAACTGGCATAAAACTACTTATTTTTGTGCAGAAGCAATAAACAGTAAACGAAAAATATGGGGAAAACTTGGTCACGTGGTACAAATTCACGTTTGCCGTTTGGCGTAAACGTGAATCTTAATCTCTCTAATGATCGCGCTGGAAAGTGCGGAGTGGTTCGATTTACAACACAATGTTTTATTTTGGACAAGGTCAAAGCACTCCCTATATTAGAATCTGAATAGGGAGTCAAACAGCGTGATTTACATGATAACGGGAGAAACACAATAAAGGGCGGGAGTCGGGAGACAAAGGGACAAAAACGTACGGGAGGCGGGAGAACGGGGTACGGGAAGCGGGAGATTGTGACCCCCCTGTCCCCCCGCCCCCCCACTGGTTTGGCTGGTGGTTCACAATTCACGAAGACCAGCTGTTGTATTTCTCAAAATAGGCCATAATTGCATGATGAAGTGTTTTTTGCTACTATGATCAGAAATAAGTTGACAGTGAGTTTTAAAGAACAAGAAAACAAACCCTGAAGGATTCTGGTATCTCTTGTGTATAGGTATAGAAATTAAAAAGCTTGTGGCTGAATCTCAGAGGGTAAAGACACTATCGGGAGAGGACAACAAAATATTAAACCTGACAGATGCGCGAAAGCGAATGACAGTGGCTAAAAGGCAATCTCCGGTTACCTAATCGAATCGTTGGTTATCCGTAAACGGCGCATATCCATTTTTCATGGTTTCTAGCAATAGATTGGCCCTGATTCTCAAGTCCGCCTGAAGAGTTTTTTTGGTGCTCGCTATGAGGACTCGTGTATCAAAAAAGAGGGCTCACACAGAGCGAAACAATAAAACAGCTGCTCATCTTGAGAATACTTGACATGTATTCTTCAAGAGAGTTGAAGGATTCTGTTAATTCTGAGAAAGGCAACTGATGTTCTTCCGGTATTTCGTAGAAATAGCCTGCCATTGTTTTCAAACGGCTGCTAACTGAACCAAATGTTTTCTGAGGCATGATAATGGGGATAATTTTAGCACAGGTGTTCGCTCAAATGTGCTAATTCAAAAATAAAACACCCAAGATTAAATATGCATTCATTCAATCAATCCAAATAAATTAAAATTAAAGTTTATTAAAGTTTATAAGAATTAAAAGGTACACCAAAAATAACAAGAATTTCATTCAATGTGAAATAAATGAAATAATTCATTTTGAACTGCGGTTATAGATGAGAGTGAAGAATGATCCTCGCAGTGAATTTTCCAATTTAAGCAATTGGAAAGAAGCCTGAAAAAAATCAGGGCTTCAACGGGATTCGAACCCGTGACCTCCGCGTTGCCGGTGCGTTGCTCTACCAACTGAGCTATGAAGCCACACATTGGGAGCGAGGTCAATTTATTGAGTTCATATCTCCCGTAAGGAGTGAAATGATGTGAAATAAATGAAATAATTCATTTTGAACTGCGGTTATAGATGAGAGTGAAGAATGATCCTCGCAGTGAATTTTCCAATTTAAGCAATTGGAAAGAAGCCTGAAAAAAATCAGGGCTTCAACGGGATTCGAACCCGTGACCTCCGCGTTGCCGGTGCGTTGCTCTACCAACTGAGCTATGAAGCCACACATTGGGAGCGAGGTCAATTTATTGAGTTCATATCTCCCGTAAGGAGTGAAATGATGTGAAATAAATGAAATAATTCATTTTGAACTGCGGTTATAGATGAGCAACGCACCGGCAACGCGGAGGTCACGGGTTCGAATCCCGTTGAAGCCCTGATTTTTTTCAGGCTTCTTTCCAATTGCTTAAATTGGAAAATTCACTGCGAGGATCATTCTTCACTCTCAATTTCATTCAAAGCGCATACAACTGACGTAGATACTCCGAAAAGAACAACTCTGCCGAGGCAAAATAAAAATAATTAAAACTAGTAAATGCGGTGGGCTTATAGGTGCGGTCTTGCGAAATTTGTTCGAAAGCCTCCGAGGCGTCGTTCAAAAGTGCCATAGGGTTAGTATGCAGCTTTAAGTTCCAAGGATTTCCGTCTGGTACAATTTTTGTTAATGAAATAAACGATTCTGTCAAGAGAATTACACTGAGAGTTTCGAGAATTTGGCTTCAAAAGCTTGAGATTGCATAGAATCGAAGCATTCAGCACAGGTGTATGTGTAACTTTAGTCTTCTAGTGTACATTGACGTCTACATGACACAGGTAGGGGTGACGAATGGTCTTTGCGAGCATTCGCGAGCACTGCGATTTTTTTGCGAGCACGAGCAGAAATAAAAAAAATTGTTTTGCGAGCTCGCGAGCAACGCAAAAATTTGAGGAACACGAGCAAGCGAGCACTCGTTTAAATTTTGCGAGCAAATCGAGCAAAGGTAAAATTTTGCGAGCAGTTAAAAATTTTAATGGACCATTCATCACCACTACAGGTATTTACTAATAAAAAGTCAAGCATATTAGCAAATACTAAGCAGATACAAAAGAAATTCCATCGTCTGTTTTTGCACTAATCGAACAAGATAAGTGAAGGGTAGATTAAGACTGTAAGTGGCAGTTAACAGGAATAGATAACAATACCACTTGGAGGACATACAGTACTTTTTTGAAAGGTATATATTTCCTAGAAAAATAATATCCGTTCAAAATATCCTGGAACCACCGAGGATTATTGAGCGATTGGTTAAAAGAAATACTACGTGCAGGTGAGGATGTTATGATCTTGGAAACAGCTTTCGGTTTAGGCAATTAACAACCTTCTCAATCTGTAAAATTAGGTTGATTATTTTTCACGAAAATGGAGGCAATTTACGCGTCAAAAGGCATGCAAAGTATACTGGTGTCTGCTGGGGCTCCATTAAGTAAACTGTATAGATTCAGTTCCCTACATTTAAAAGACAGATTAAGACTCAGGCAACTTCAGCTGATAATACCTCATATCATCCACAATTGATAATACAAAGAGAAAATTAATAATACTGACAATTACTGAAATGAGGTTATGCGTATAAACGGTCATCGACTTGATACCAGATCCGCAACTATCTTACAGCTGCGTGCTGCCTTAAGAGCAGTATCAAAAGCTAGTCATTTGTACTTATATAGGAGTCGTCTAATTAAGTTCCTTCTAGCTCCATAGATGCTGCTTGGCGGCGATTACGAATCTCGACTGTCACTTCGGCAGTATGCTTCTCGAACGCCCGCCATTACCTCTCTCATTCCACGCATAATTGTATTTCTTCAACAATTTCGTCTCCTGCTTTCTCGCATCCTCCTGATTCTTAGCCTTTTTAAAACGCACCTGTAATTCATAACCTCGTTCCAACGCCTTATCCATCAGATCTGCTTTATGATTGCCATGAATGCAGTATCCACGGATTCTGCTTCTCAATTTTGCGCCACAAAGGCTTCCTTGGGTGCACGTACTTCCAAGATAAACTGCACTGGTTGGCTGATTGCGCTTAGTTCCTTTAGCTCTCCACTCATAGATGTCACAATGGTTAGCCATTTCACGTGAATCTTTTCCCTTCAGAAATTTTTCTAGTATGAAGCCCTTGTGATTTCGCCGGCGGTTTAAGATTGCGTTTCTCTTATTATCTTTGGGTACAAGGGCCCTCTTCCAGCCTGACCATCCTTCTCTTGGAAGATGACTTCTTTCTCTCTTCTTTCTCTTTATCATCCGAGCCATTCTGCGACTGATTGCGAACCTTTGAGATGCTTCCGTTACCGCTGAGTGTTACCGAGGATAACCAAGACGTGGATAATTCCTTGACTTATATCATTATAACTGCCGTGTATGGACGCCAAAATTCAAATTATCCAATGCTGTAAAAGATTTCATCTCACGTGACCAAATGACTGAAAAGATTACATATTAATCAGCTATTCTAGAGGTCTTCCGGTATTTCCGAGAAAATCAGAGGAACGCTATCTTTTGAATACTTTATGACTTAGGCCCGGTTCAGACGCCGAACTTTTCATTAGCCGAACCTAATACATTGAATTATAAGTAAATGAAAAGTTCAGCGTCTGAATCAATTAAGAACGCCCGTTTCAATTTGGAACGGCTCGGCCGTTCTTTTCGCCTTGCCTGGCCGAGAATTTCGTCTTTGGAGCGACTTTGGAACGGCTGTGATTCAGACGCCGAACTGTTCATGTACCGAACTTAATGCATAAATTATTACTAATAACGTATTTTGTAAGCAGTTTGACCGATTACTTTTTTAAAAGAAATCGAAGCATTCACTGAGCACAGGTGGGTTGGAACAGTTATTAAGGGACGAGGTTTCGCCTGAGCACAGGCCTGAGCATAGGCGTATCATCAGTCGTCCTGAGGAATGCGAAGAAAACATCTGAGAGATGCATGAGCAAAAAGGACAGCGTAACGAAACCTACTGTGGATTTAAATGTGAATACAGCTGTTTCGAGAAAGGTTGTCGGAAAAAGTGCACGCGACAATCCCAAAAGACATTGTGGGTGGTTTTGAGTTCTCCGTTCTTCAAAGAAATATGAAAGAATTGGCACAAAAGGCCACGTAAATGTGTTTTCTAGTGCTAAAGGAAAGCAACAAAAGTAGGTTCGACAGCGACAGACGTAGGAACAGTGTATTGATCATATCCCATATTGCCTTTCGGGATTGTCGCGTGCACATTTTTTCCGACAACCTTTCTCGAAATAGCTGTATCCCAGAACGTGCTTTACGTGCGTAAACTACTGCACTCTGTAGCTGACAGGGAAGGGTTCCTCTAACCTGAAGCTCATAGATTCCACAGAATCCGGCCACTTCGTCCAACACATTTCTGACGTTTGACCACATGTAGCCTAGTTGGCCTGTTCCGCGATTCTCAGTATAATTTATCTACTATTTGTAGGCACCATCGCTCTCTTCCATTGCGACCGCGGATCTTGGCCTTGAAACCGTACCAGATCATTATTTTCTCTAAACAGCTTTCGTTGAGACATACCGTCTGCGTGATTAACGGGCTGCGAAGGAGGTTGGTGAGAAATTGGCTTCGTTGGAATGAAGCGTTAGATAAAGACGTCAAAGACCTATACTCGAGGACATAAGTAGTCTGCATGTGTTTAACAGAAACGTCGAGTATTAGGCTGATCGAATGATAGAAATCATAGTTAGTAGAAACAACAGAAAAGGTTACAATATAATCAGCCATTCTAGGGGTCTATCCGGTATTTGCAAGAAAATCAGTGAAACGCTGCCTTTTGAATATTTTATGACTTAGTAGTGATGAGGGCAAAATAGACAGCGTAACGAAACCTACGGTACATTTAAATGTGAATATCCCAGAACGTGCTTTTAAAATGTGGCACGGATAGAGCAAAGAGAGTACGATGGTGCTGCTAGGAGTTAATGCTGGTACATTAATACAAATGAACAGAAAATAACTTAATATATGGGCAGAATTTATTGCATGACTTCACCGGCTGTACATGATGATATGAGACCTTACTTTTCGGAGAAGGAAATAACATGTGCAGAAAATTAAATACTTCTCTCACAAGCAACCTAAAAACAAAGTTACTACCTCAAATCTAATCACTAACTACTGAAAGTTCCTGACTGGCAAGGTTCACTTGCATGGCGCTGGAACCTCATAGTTAACTGTTTATCGGCGGTTCATTTACAGTATGTGTCGTATACCGTTAATTCCACCATTACACCTTATATTCCAAGCGTAATCATACATGTCAAGCAAGCCATTCTCCTGCTGCCTAGCATCAGCTTCGCTGCAAGCTTGCTTATAACGGACCTCCAGTGTGTATCCTTTATTTAATGCGTCATTTATCAGATCTTCTTTATGATTACCGTGCCAGCAATACCCAAGGATTCTGCTCCGCAATGGTTCATAATTGCCACGTCGGAAGCACGTGCTTCCAACATAGACGACTCGAGGTGACTGGTACTGGTGATTAGCTCGCCATTCGTAAATTCCACAGAGTTCAGCTAAATTTATGTCTTCCTTTATAGATTTCCAAATGAATCCACTTTGGCCCAGCTGTCGATTTTCGGTGTATCCTCCATTTCCCTCAGGCACCATAGCTTTTTTCCAAACCGACCATCCTTCGCTTGGAAGATGGCTACCCTCTCTTAACTTCTTCTGAGCTTGGGCCATTCTGAGTCCGGTATTGGAACTTCTCACCACGAAGCTCCCGTCAATGTTTAATGTGATTCATTTCATTTGATTTACAGTTATATGAAAATCAACCTCGTAAGAACCCAATTCAGCCAATTGTAGGTGCGCACGTCTAAATCGTAACAAAGTACACAGCCAATCATAGTGCGCAGTGTTGTTTACGTAATAGCTGGTTCGGATCCATAGTGTCGTAAAAATTTTTCGGTTTTTCCCAGAAATAACCTATCCAAATTACGACCCTTTCTCGAAGGAGCATCACACACATGTCCAATACTCACAAATTGTTCACGTTGTTAAGACTTTAGTGGTACGAGTGGTTAAGTTGTGCTATGAGATGCTCTTTCACCAGTTGCACGACTCGTACAAGTCGTACCACTTGACAGGTCCCCCTCACGACAACTTAGCCAACAAATTCTAAGTGTCGCTAATGAGATGCAAGTTCATCAATTGCACATACAAATGAGATACAGTTTAATGTGATACCTTATATTAGTACACTGAAATATTACCCATTCACCTTTCGAGTACCATTCGCATGAATTTAAAGGCTAATCTCACCACTTTACCACTCGTACAATTTCAAACACACACTACACGATTTTCACGACTTCAACAAGTGGTGAGTATTGCACAACGAAATATATTGCAGCTGTATCTAGATCTGTACACGTAGGTAAAAAAAATTAATTTGTTGTTCACACAACGAGGCTATTTCCGTTACATTTTTCAGACCGTATCATGTTTTCACGACACGCGCACATTGAGCTAATTCAAGATTTTACATCAAGATGTGAAAAGTTTTACAACAACATGTGAAACAGTTTCATATATCATTAGGCGAAAAAGTTGATAGCCGGATTCGGGCGCAGCGCCGCCTTAGTTGTTCAGTCCCGTTCCCTAAGAAAGATGAATTTATTTATATTTTTATATACGCATTTATGCTCCGTCACCAAGAGACCAAAACCTGCAAAACAGTAACGCATTCTTAAACTGTTAAAAGGCCAGCGCCAAAAGACAACCAGCTGTCATGAAACATGAAATTCTTGAAATGTACGGAGATGAGACTCTAGTTTGGGTAATATGTGTATTGCTTTAAGAAACCACAACGACAATGAACGAAAACCAATGTCACCTGTATTTGCTTCTTCAAATTGGCGCCAAAAAAAGCTAATTTAAAACCGCGCGCTTTTTAGTTGAATATAATTCTTTGAAGACCTTTGCATAATTTATTTTACATTCAGCTTAATTATGCAATTCCGCAAGGTATGTCATATACCATTAATTGCGCTAACTCATTTCTCTTTTACCCTCATTGCCAAACTACCGTACCGTACTAGGGCTTTAGATGGGGACAGAGGTTGCAACCTCAACCCCTCCATCCCATTTTTCTCTTAAATAAAGGTAAAATTCTAACGAATTCTCAATAAAATATTTATTTTGTAGTCTTACAGTTAAGTCATCAAAGAAAACTGCAATCTCAACTATGACTACTGTATATATCTAAACATTTTAATAGTCCTCTTCTACATTTCTGCGTCTACATGACATAAGTGTTTATATTACTAAGTATAAGGATGTTAGCAAGTATTGCGTCCATTGGAACTTGTGTCGTCATCTCATCTGTAATAGGACACGATGTTTTGGGTGCAGTTAACGCGTCGTTAAAAGTACTCAGATTAAATGGTGAATGTTATCGTGCTCAGTCTGTATGTAAGTTAAGCTAAAACATTTTTTATGTTCTACTGGTTAGGCACAAAAATAAAAACTTTTCTGGTCAATGGCGAATTAAGTCCATGGGATCGTTTACCGCTTCAGTGTCGATCAGGCAGTGTCACTATAGGACGGCCCTTATGTTGCCGTTATTTCTAACATTTCAAGCGTAAAATATACGCGGCGAGCAACGCATTTTCCCAGGCTTGAGCATCCTCTGTACTCCCCGCTTGCTTACTAGTAAAACGGACCCACAGCTCATAGCCTCTGCTCAATGCGTCGTTTATTAGACCTGCTTTATGGTTTCCGTGTCTGCAGTAGTTGATGATCCTGCATGCTTTTCAATCTGCAGCATACTCCGCCATCTGCGGCCACGCGGGCCAGTGCTGCCAACGTAAACTACTTCACTCTGGGTTCCTCCTCTAACCTGAAACTCATAGATTCCACAGAATCCTGCCGCTCCGTTTAAGTCATTTCCGATGTTTGACCACATGTAGCCTAATTGGCCTGGTACGCGATTCTCTGTATATCCACTACTCGTTGGCACCATTGCTCTCCTCCATTGTGACCACGAACCTTGGCCTTGAAACCGTACGAGATCATTCTCTTCTCTAAATGGCCTTGGTTGAAACATACCGTCTGCGTGAGTAACGGGCTACAAAGACTAGCTTCGTTGGAATAAAGCGTTAAATAATGGTTCGCCAAAGAACTTTGGCAATGACAATGGTCTGTGTTTAGAAGGGGCAGCGAATTTTAGGCTAATCCAATGACTTATTACTGCAATGTTATGGGTTGAAACAGAACATTAACTTACACAATTATGTGATCTGCAGCGGGAGAATCATATACCACGCCACAACTTGCTATTAACTTTCAATGCCACGTGAAAATTAGCCGCGGTTTACACGTAATTAGCCATTATCAAAATGTTTGTGGTTTCTTAAGATTAAACGGTAGTATTGTGTGAACTTGCGGTTTTTCTAAGAAATAGCCCTTTAGTTTTAAATGCGAAATTACATACTAGCAATAAGTTCCTTAAATTGATGTAAAATGCAAACTGAGCAGAACGATTATACTAGTCAATGTCAGGCTTAATATTAAGGCTCTTCAGAACTCCCTAAAAACACAAGAATGTGACTGGAACATTGCGGTGCAAACCATCAGTGGACGTTTTCGTGGCCTTAGTGACTTGTTAAACATTCATATAAAGTCAGGTTCAATTGAAGTGTCGTCAACAAAGCGAAACACATAACGTTTTTGTTATGCCTTAACGCCTTTTTTGTGCAATCATCCTTGTTGAAGCTCGTATAGGACAGTATAGTGGGTGCGCAACGCGTCTCGTGGAAATGTTTTCACATACTTTGCAAGTAAAGTTGTCTCAGCAGCGCAGTCAGCCTTGGATCAAACCTTTCTTAACATTGACGACGTTTCTGATTGGTTCATTTCCCCCGGCTAATAATTCAAATTCATAACCAAGCCAACTAGGTTGAGCATATATTGGTGAGGTTTCCAATATCTCGTAACATGACGTCAGTTGCATAGGGTACCGCCAAAAAAAGGACCGTAACCGAGAAGCCTTGGGGACGAGGTTTAGCTAGGTTGTTTTTGGTAGAGCTGGAGAAGGTTGACATTATTACACTTTTTTGGACGAAGAAATAGCCAACCTTCTACCCAAAAACATAGAAACAACAGCAAAAATACAACTCAATGGATTACAAATGCTACCTATGCATGCCACGTGAAAAATAAGTTTACACGCAATCATAGTGGCCAATCAAATTGTTTGTGGTTTCTTACAGGACTCCCCCCTAAACGGTTGCATTTGTAACACTTCACGTTTGGAATGACCGTCCACTGCACTTCAAGAAACATTATAAGGGAAAATATCATTTTAAACGCCCAAATTTAATCTTGAATTATTTAAAACTTTAATTCTTAACTTCGTGTACATTCATTCGATTCCAAACGTAGAAAGTTAGGCATGTTTATCCTCTTTCAGAAATGCCAACACAATAACCACACAATAGGCAAAAAGGAAGAAGAAAAGAAAGAACAAAGTAGGGACCTCCACGATGATATTCGCGGTGGGTTACTTATCCAGATCTTGCCGTACAATAACCACACAATACGTAAAAAGGAAGAAGAAGAAAAGGAAGAACAAAGTAGGGACCTCCACGACGATATTCGCGGTAGGTTACTTATCCAGATCCTGCCCTACAAAGCTTAACTTGAGTGGTGCTTGGGTTATTGAGAGATACGTATTTCTAGTTTATATTGCAATGCTGTGCATGAATTATCCTCGGTGTGGAAATTGTGTATTTTCAGCAAGTTTTGTAAGGGAGTGTACTGATGTTAGTTTATAGTCATGTTGCTGGAGAAGGTGTGGAGTTAACAGTACATAAGGAAAGTGTTGTTGTAGAGAAAATATAGGAAGTGGGCCTGAGATCTCGTGTTGCGCAATTTATTTATGACAGAAATTAAAATCGAATTGGGCCACGAGGTCATGCACCTAGCAGACGTCCGGTGAAGAAGTTAAGCGGACGTCTGTCACTCAAAATGAGAAAAGTGAGGATATTTGTGTGGAAAGGTATCCGGAAAAATATCATTTCTTACTATTCCTCCGCATTCACAATCAATCCACCACCACGACGCCGTCGATACGTCAAGAGTATTGGCACAACGCCGAACGCTAGAATAAAAGACTCTGAAGTTTCACATTGCTTGTATAAGGATCCTGATTCCTCAATGGGATTCAATTCACTTATTTTCCTAACCCTATAATCATTGAAATTAAGAAAAATGTGCCGTTTGGTGTTCAGGAGAATTTCTCTTCCTTAATCCTATACTGACGCAGGGGAGAGGAGGCGGGAAACATAATTTGATCCGTTTTCTATTGTCTTATCTCTGCACTGGAAGCGGCACTCTTTTTTTTTATAAGGCTTTGCCGTAGGCAGCCTACTCACCCAATAACACTTTTGATAGCCGGTTGCAGAATCGCAAGATCCACTTAATTATCGGCTAACATAAATAACAAATACGTTAATGTTCCTCCTAACTTTACACAGGTGCATTCTCAGAAATGAAATGTCGATTACACAAGGGGCAGAATTTGGTGAATCAATTCATTCTAAATCATGTTCAAAGATACTTTTCTAACCATATTTATTTAGTGATTAAAAATAAAACTCCGCTGCTATTACACATAGAATATTCACAAACAAACACCGAAGCCATTCTGATAGTATTATCTTTCCACCGACCTCTAAAAAAGGAAAGAAAGAGAAAAAAACACAGGTGCAGGAAAGGCATTATAAGTATTAGAGAAAACTTCAATCTTAAGAGCAATTCTCTGTAAGAATCAAGCAAAGTGGGAAATGAAAAATTTTGACCTCCCCTCAAATTTTGCATGCAATTAGATATTGTGGGGGGATGTCTAAAAATGCACTTTGTTTGGGTTGCTACTTTATTGTTGTCATGGTAACACCAACTGTTTGTTGGTGGCAAAATATCTAATATTTAACTAAGAAACTGTTGTAAAAAGTGCAAAATGTGTAGCTCTGTTTCTCAAGTCCATTAAAACGCTACAACCCAAGACTTTAAGCAGATATAATACCATCATTCTAGTTTACATTTGTGTATATTGCTCTTTATTATATCCAATTTGCGTGTCATAAACGGTTAATCAACTACATAGAGTTTCGGCCATTTCAGTTGATGGCTAAAATATGGTTATCCTTTCCCTGAATTTCTCCAAAAGTACGGCAGTTCCAGAGCTAAAACTAAGCAGGCAGTTTACACACATATCCTAGTTACTAAGTCTGTAAAAATCTCTGCGGGGCGGGCTCTTCTGTTTGCAAAGGCAATTAACGAACAAACGCCAAATTTCAGTTTTTGTATATTTCATTGCAGTTGACAATCTATCTACTAGCCAACAAAATTTCTAAAACACTGAAACTACCTTCATTATCAAAGAATATTATGTACTGAGTCATTTTATGATAAAAGAATTATTACTGGCTTTCAGTTTTCTAAACAATATCGATCAAAATAAGGCTTACTTTACGGTTTTCTCTACTTCGCCGCTTGAAGCGTAGCATTTACATTCAACGAACACTCGGTTTCTCGAACCATTCTCATGTGTCCGGTTGTGCTGTTTCCCATTGTAAACCATTGTAAGTCTCCTCAGTCACTTACAGCAAGTTATAAAGTGATACAGAAGCCGATAAAGAAGTCATACACAAGTCCTTGGCAAGCCAAGCCACATCTTGTAAACACGCACGCTTCCACTTTGCATTTACGTGGTATTTCTTCATTGGATGCCATCAATCGCTCCAGAGAGAGTTAAACCTCATTAGGTTTTAGTCATTAAGCCAAGCATTGGAATTATCTACGTATTAAAATCCGAAATCTCCAGTCGAGAAGCTCAGAAAGCTGAACTAGTGGTCACTCTTTAACATTCCAGTGAACATGCAACCTGTCCTGGTCAGCGGTGTTAATCACACAACATAAACAATTTCCGGAAATTTCCGGTCATTTCCGGTAACATTGTTTTTCCCCCACTTCCCGGACATGATGGGGAAAAAGGATCGCCTGATCGAAGGTTGCATGGAGGGTCAGACGAAATTTTTCCTTCTCAGTGAATGTAATCGCAATTTTTCTACCTATTTGCAAACTTACGGGCTTAGCAAATTTCGAAAAGGTATTACCAATAGAGTTGCATGCTGACTTCCTACCGTCTGCCGTGCAGGTATGTTCATTTTATTTTCTGCACTCTTCTGTTAAATACTAGGGGGGAAACCCTCAAGTAACTCCTATGGCCGCTCACCATAGAATTTGACACTTGTACTTTGAAATACAGTAATAAATACAGTAATGCCGGTAATAAAGTTCGTTTTATTTTCTTCACTCTTCTGTAAAGTACTAGGGGGGAAAACAAAAATTTGAACAAGGAAATTTAGGGAACATAGACTAGAAGTTATTTGAGAGACTGTAATTTCTCAGCTTGTGTATTGCTAGCAACACTAATTTTGTCTCCACTCTCCGTTAGAGGTTTCAACTCCCAGTAGATGGCTATTCCTTTTTAGTCACTATTTGGGTTGTAAATTGTTCACAAAGAATTTTGCAAAATGACACTTTACTTGGACGGCTTGTCTTCTTGCGGTACGTGTTGTTGGGACACTTTGCAGGTACATTCTCACCTTTTCCTCGTTTTCCTTCATTTGAATGCTGACCCCTTTACTTTCTCTGAAGTTAGGATATGTAGCTAAGCCTGCACGGAGTTTCTATAGGATCACGCTTGCATAAATTCCACCCCCCGCTTCAATCCCTTTTACGCCGGCCACACATGCGAAATATAGCTAGAATAAGAGTATAAAAGAATGTATAAGAGCAATATAGTTTCAGCGCAATGTGTACTGAGATTGATAATTTAACATCAGTTATAATAAAATAATTCACCCAATACCGAATAACGAAAGCTAGAGACTTGAAGTACAGGTATACGTTTAAAGTATTTTGTTGTAGCCAGAACCCAGGGACAGTCAGTCGTGTCAGGAGACAACAGGGAGACAACAAATTCTGAAGCTACTTGCGTCGACAAGTACAAAATCGAAAACTCCTAAAGAAGGTACGGAAGCCCTTACAAAACAATATGCTCCTCATGTTATCATGATATTCAAGGGCCAGGAAAAAGTGGCCTGCCTTGCTTTTAGCTAAAAAAATTCCACAGTAAACTAGCTTGAGAGTGTATGTATGTACGAATCCGAAAGCCGAGTTTTGTAAAAAAAAAAAATAGCTTTCTTCTATATTAAAATATATTTAAATATCTCAAGTCCATGTTCCCAACATTCCGTTGTTCCAGATTTTCTAATTACTGTATTTCAAAGTACAAGTGTCAAATTCTATGGTGAGCGGCCATAGGAGTTACTTGAGGGTTTCCCCGCTAGTATTTAACAGAAGAGTGCAGAAAATAAAATGAACATACCTGCACGGCAGACGGTAGGAAGTCAGCATGCAACTCTATTGGTAATACCTTTTCGAAATTTGCTAAGCCCGTAAGTTTGCAAATAGGTAGAAAAATTGCGATTACATTCACTGAGAAGGAAAAATTTCGTCTGACCCTCCATGCAACCTTCGATCAGGCGATCCTTTTTCCCCATCATGTCCGGGAAGTGGGGGAAAAACAATGTTACCGGAAATGACCGGAAATTTCCGGAAATTGTTTATGTTGTGTGATTAACACCGCTGACCAGGACAGGTTGCATGTTCACTGGAATGTTAAAGAGTGACCACTAGTTCAGCTTTCTGAGCTTCTCGACTGGAGATTTCGGATTTTAATACGTAGATAATTCCAATGCTTGGCTTAATGACTAAAACCTAATGAGGTTTAACTCTCTCTGGAGCGATTGATGGCATCCAATGAAGAAATACCACGTAAATGCAAAGTGGAAGCGTGCGTGTTTACAAGATGTGGCTTGGCTTGCCAAGGACTTGTGTATGACTTCTTTATCGGCTTCTGTATCACTTTATAACTTGCTGTAAGTGACTGAGGAGACTTACAATGGTTTACAATGGGAAACAGCACAACCGGACACATGAGAATGGTTCGAGAAACCGAGTGTTCGTTGAATGTAAATGCTACGCTTCAAGCGGCGAAGTAGAGAAAACCGTAAAGTAAGCCTTATTTTGATCGATATTGTTTAGAAAACTGAAAGCCAGTAATAATTCTTTTATCATAAAATGACTCAGTACATAATATTCTTTGATAATGAAGGTAGTTTCAGTGTTTTAGAAATTTTGTTGGCTAGTAGATAGATTGTCAACTGCAATGAAATATACAAAAACTGAAATTTGGCGTTTGTTCGTTAATTGCCTTTGCAAACAGAAGAGCCCGCCCCGCAGAGATTTTTACAGACTTAGTAACTAGGATATGTGTGTAAACTGCCTGCTTAGTTTTAGCTCTGGAACTGCCGTACTTTTGGAGAAATTCAGGGAAAGGATAACCATATTTTAGCCATCAACTGAAATGGCCGAAACTCTATGTAGTTGATTAACCGTTTATGACACGCAAATTGGATATAATAAAGAGCAATATACACAAATGTAAACTAGAATGATGGTATTATATCTGCTTAAAGTCTTGGGTTGTAGCGTTTTAATGGACTTGAGAAACAGAGCTACACATTTTGCACTTTTTACAACAGTTTCTTAGTTAAATATTAGATATTTTGCCACCAACAAACAGTTGGTGTTACCATGACAACAATAAAGTAGCAACCCAAACAAAGTGCATTTTTAGATATCCCCCACAATATCTAATTGCATGCAAAATTTGAGGGGAGGTCAAAATTTTTCATTTCCCACTTTGCTTGATTCTTACAGAGAATTGCTCTTAATTACGAAAAGTTCCTTTAGAGTTACTTTCTGACAGCCCTTAGTTGGCCTCTTATATCTTCGTACACTACGTGACGGCATATCAGTTTGGCAATAGTCTTATACTACGTTTTCCGCCATTGCGCCTCTCATTCCAAGCGTAATCATACATGTCAAGCAAGTCATTCTCCTGCTGTCTGGCATCGGCTTCGTTGAAAGCTTGCTTATAACGGACCTGCAGTGTATATCCTTTTGCTAAAGCGTCATTGATCAGAGCTTCTTTATGATTACCATGACTGCAGTACCCAAGGATTCTGCTTTGCAGTGGTTCAAAATTGCCACAACGTGTGCACGTGCTTCCAACGTAGGCGACTCGATTTGGCTGGTCCTGTCGAATAGCACGCCATTCATAAATTCCACAGAGTTCAGTTAAGTTAGGGTCATTCAGTATATATTTCCAGATAAATCCTAATTGGTTCTGGTGGCGATTTACAGTGTTTGTTCCATCATTTAGCGGTACCATCGCTGTCTTCCAACCCGACCAATTTTGGCTTTGTGGAAACTGAAGATTGCTGTTTTCTCTTAACTTTCTTTGAGCTTGAGCCATTCTGAGTGTAGAATCTCTTTAAGCTCTGTCAGTCTGTTAAATATGATCTCTTCTGTGTTTGTCTCTCAGTCGAGTCAAGCTAAGTCAAAACTCATGTCAACTTGTCGTCCCTTCAACACCTTTATGCGATAAAGTAAGTCATGTGACAATGAGTCAGGGGGTTTACAAATTAGCCAATCAAAAATTGCATTGTCATTTACATAAAAATTATGGATTCTTGCGGTTTTTCTAAGAAATAATCCCACCTAAATGAATCATTTTTCTAGAAAGAACCTGAGATTTTTGGCGCGCCTCAGTTTGGTCCTATTAATACTTTGTTGTCCAAACAACGGAACAGAGTCGTTTCTTTTTTATCAATACATTATGCCCCATTCTTAAGCTTAAAGGTTTCTAATCAATTGCAATCTGTTATATGTGTTTATTACAGACTCCTAGCCTACGTGGAAGGCGTTGTTTAGTTTTCTTGGTTCGATTTGTACAGAGCGTGCGAAGGGGACATGTGAAGGGAGAAGGAGACCTCTTATTTTCTCCTCTCTCTCGCGCGCGCGCGTCTTCGAAATTTCTCCTTCCACCCTATAAATTACAGCGAGGTTTCGCAGGGCGCTCAGCCATGTTCGCCGTCCTTACTTTTTTCCGGCTTGTTTAATACATTTGACACAGCCTTGAAGCCAGAGCTGGTCTAAAAGAAGTTAAACGTAAAAATATGATTTAACAAGTTATAGTAATTTATACATCATTTGTTGGCTACTTCAGTTTTTAGATCCTTAGTGCCAATTAGTGTCTTGGCCCCACTGTCGAAATGATGGAATATTTCTCTCATAGCCACCATATTATCCCTTTTGTATTCCAAGCATAATTATTCAGTAGCTCATTCATAATCCCGTATTGCTCGAGTCAAGGAGGACGGAGGGGTTTTCTTCAAAGTAATCTGTTGTTGAACACTGAATCATTGAGGGATGAGTGACAAAGAGATTTTTAATTCTGGGAACGGCAAATGACGTTCTTCCGGTATTTCTTCGAATATTACGCTGCAATTCAACGGTAGCTTTGAGCTAAGAACTGTTGTAAATGCGATATCTGCAAAGTTTAGTTGAAGACATCAACTTAAGATAAAAACGACTAGAATCCTACGTCACGATCAGTAAACTTTCTCGTCGATTGAAAACTGACAAAAGTAGTTTTAAAAAGTTGGAGTCCATGACTTTACTGTATATATCTAAACATTTTAATAGTCCTCTTCTGCATTTCTGCGTCTACATGACATAAGTATTTACTAAGTATAAGAATGTTAGCAAGTATTGGGTATGTTGGAACTTGTGTCGTCATCTATTTTTGATTGACTGTAATCGGACACGATTTTTTAAAGGGTGTAGCGCTGACGATTAGTGGCTGCAGTTAAAAGTACTCAGATTAAACGGTGACTGTTATCGTGCTCAGTCTATAAGTAAGTTGAGCTATAAAGATCTATAAAATTTTTCATGTACTACTGGTTTGGCACAAAAATAAACACTTTTCTGTTCAATGGCGAATTCAGTCCATGGGATAATTGGATGTCTCCGTTAACCGCTTCAGTGTCGATCAGAACGGCTTGGAAAGTGAAATTTCGTAGGGTTTTGATGACCTTCATCTGATAGGGCATGAATTTTGCGTCATTTCAGGCCATGGACCCTAAAAATGAGCCTAGCTGGCTGTAAAAAGGGGCAATACGGAGGCAATACGTCCTAGCCGGCATGATCACATGCTGTTTACGGAAAATTCTCTCATCCATGTCAGGAAATTCTGTATTTTAAAGCCTCCCCTAGGGCATGACTCAGCAACTGAGGACATTTCTGCTACGTTTTCCATGTTGGTTAGCATGCAAGGAATTTTCCCATGCTAATCGTCAATGATTTGCTCACTGGTAATAGAGGGGATCGCCCCAGAGTGGTTTTGCATTGAAATTGGCATGCAAAAGAGTTTCGCGTGCCCTGTAAGCATAATTTGAGGTTCCGTGACCTTCTCACCTAGGCCGCGAGAAGCCTACAATCATGGACAAAAGTCTTGGGACACTTTTGCGTTTCTGGGGTGTTTTTCAATTCACACAGGTCCAACCCCTCCCCTCACCCCACAAACAATGTTGGACGCGTGTATCCAGAATTTTTTCAGAGATTCAACTTTGTATAGGGTGGGGGGAGGGAGAACTGCAAGAAAATTTTGAAAATGATGCAGTTTTAAGAGGGAGCCGAGAAATGACGGGAAAATATGCATATTACAGTACTGTCCCAAGGACTTTTGTCCATGATTGTAGGTTCTAGTAATAAGAAATTCATACCCAGCAAAATCTCCGGCATGCCGGGCATACCAAATTTTCTGGCATGCCCGGCATGCCAAATTCTCTGGCATGCCGGGCATTCCAAAATCGGTCTCTGGCATGCCCTCAACGCACAGGTTATAATTCCTTGAATCTACAGATATTTTAAGCCTGGCTAAAAAAAAAAACTAAACAGATCACCGTGCTTATTTTTTGATGTACGGTTAAACGATGACGTCATTGCTATTCCTTTCATTTTCATAGATTTGGTTGTCCCAGCGAAGTTTAAATAACAAAAGCTCTAATTTTCACAAGAAAGTAAAACCCTGAGGGATTCTGCCGTAGTAATAAAACAGCGTCATTGTGAAGATGACCTGTTGGGAGATTGTAAAAACTCGGCTCACCCCCTTTAATGAGTCTTTAATAGGATTCCCATTTCACATGCCAATAAAATGGAATTGACTGAAATCAGTAAAAAGAGAGACAGAGACTATTTTCATTGTATAATAAAATGTATCTATGTTCCAAGAAAGCTTTTAAAAAATACAAGGTTATAGAATACGTATCTTTCAAAGTTCATTACAAACTGAGCTAAGCCCCAAAATCACTGTTCATCATTCAGTAAATTGTGATGTTTGACAATGCAGTGTGCTTGAATATAACGTTGCAATTACAAATCTCCTTAACGCAATTTTCCCTACGTTAGAAAAGCTGTTTTGATCTTGTTTCATATTTTGATAAGGAGTCTGAGTTCCTCTTTCTTGTTTTGTAGACTTGCCAGGGATTAGTGTTTTTGTGTCATTACCAGTGTCTGTGTTCTTTGTTTTTAACTCAAAGTATCATGCTCTCTAGAAAAGTAATTATCTCCTCGTCATGTCTGGAAGTCACCTGTAACAAAAAAGAAATGGAATGTTAACGCATGCAAGGGGAATATGAAAAAAAAGAAATAGAACATGTAGACTCAGCTTCTCTTAACAAATTTTCATACTGGCTTGTTGAGTCTGTTAAAGGAAACTCAGCGAAAAATTTTTCGCATCTAAATTAAAAGCTCGTATAATTAGGAAAATTCCTATACGAAAACAATGTTAGTGACATTAAATTGATGAGATAAAATTCTCACAAAATATGTCGAATAAAAGCCTCATTGTTTGCTTTTGTTTTTGCGTAAAGGTAAATTTTTCGGCCCACAAAGCAAAGTTGAAAAAACGACGAAATCTTATTTTTTTACATTGAACATGTTTATTAGCTTAGTTTCCGTCCGTTTTAAAAGCTTTATAACCCAATCATAATTTTCGAGTTAAAATAGTACAAAATTATTTCAAAAACCATGTTCATTTAAAGTAGAGCCGGCAAACGTTAACATTTTGTATTCAAAAGTCGGACCCAGCCAGGTTGCTTTATACTAAATAGAATTTTTTGCATTTTAGCGTCCTATAAATTTATCAGAATCACCTCTCAGAGGCTTACTGTAACAAAGCATTTTGTAGTACACTCGTAGACAAGCAACTGGATGAGATGTCCAAAAGAAAAATTAGTTTTGTGGACCTAAACGCACATTCACACTGCTTATATTGAGTTGCTTACAACTTTGCATTGACATCTGCAGCATGTTCATTTTCTAAAAGCGAAATCAAAATCTGATTTTGGCATTTGATTTACGGATATTTTATTTTGTCTCCAAAAGTGTGAAAGACAATCAAACGGATATTATAATCAACAACAGTCACACTATGCAGCAAAAATAAGTAACTTTACCAGTACAGTGAAAAAATATGACCGTAGGTACGTGCCAAAAATAATTATGCTCGCGCTATAAAATTAGATCTGACTTTTTTTAGCTTTGGTTTCTATATTTTTGAAGTTTTCTCTGGTCTTCTTAGCAGCAGAAGAAGATTACAAGACGTACAAACAGAAACAATCCGAAGTGAACGAGTTAACAACCACTTAATTATGCCGCAGTTCTTAGGCATGCTCAACAGCAAGATAAACTGAATGCCAAAAAGCTAATTCACGGGATTTGTTCGATATTCAGACTTTTTCTTTACAAATTAATACTAAATTTGTACCTACAGTCTCTCGCAGAATCCATTTCTTGTCCATCATTCACCAACATCTCAACAAGGCACCGCAGAAAAAAAAGACAAACAAGTGCGAAGAGACATGACGACATCGTGACGCCACAACTGCCACGCTACAACAAACTAGATTCATCGTCATCCGAAAACACTTCTGCGGAAATTCGGCCGATTTCGTGCGTGCTCGGGGTATCTTCGGATGAAGCAGATGACGTTGCTCAAAGAACTATCGTCAGCAAGGAGTAAAATAGTTTGCGAGATTCGCATAGCCGAAATAGACGACCAGAAGCGCACTGAAAACTTAAGCAAAATCTCTCTGAGAAGGCAGTCCAAATTCACCAAATGAGAACGTCTTTGTAGTATTAACGTTGTACTCTCGTACTGACTTGAACGACCTGGTAAGCTTAATTTTCACCAGTCTTTTAATGCTGTTGACCGGGAAACATTCCGACGCGATAAAACTTAAGCGTGGTTAAGTTTATACTGAGAAGATTTGTTATCTTATTGTTTAAAACCCTTTTCCGCGATCAAATTTAAATCTGGACCCAGAAATGTCAGTATCGGTTTGAAGTAAAAGGATTAATCTTTGATTGCAAGTGAAGTATTCTATTTTATGCATGAATAATGTTGTTTTGTTGTGCTTTTTATTTATAAATCCAGGCTTCTGTCTTCAGTTTTGCCAGTCGATCCCGTTACACACATTGTAACAAACATGACTTTTTTTGTTATAATCTGCATTTATTGCCAGGCATGAAACCTGTAACTTCAAGCTCCCTAAGATATATTTGGCGATTATTATATATGTGATATTGAAGCGAACATCAAAATCAGTCTTTCTGGGCATGCCAATTTCATGCCCGGCATGCTGGGCAACCAAACCAACTCACCATCGACATGCCCGGCATGCCAAACCAGAGGAGCAAAAACTGGGAATGAATTATCAACCCGGCGAGAGATCTGGGACCTACGTTTAGCTGGGTCAATTTTAAGGTCAATTTTGGGCTGCGAGGGCATGAACCCATTTTTTCCATGCCTATGAGATGTTATTTCTAAGTACCAATGTTCCCTTGAATTTTGTCATGCCTAAATATATCAAATTTTCCCTCTCTCATTAATCCTCAGCCTGGATGCGATTTTTACGCTCGCTAGGCATGTTCGACTGAAAATCATGCCCATACCCGCATTCAAAACAAAATGCTATCAAATTTCACTTTCTAAGCCGTTTCAGGCAGTGTCACCATAGGACGGCCCTTATGTTGCCGTTATTTCTAACATTCCAAGCGTAATCATACGCGGCGAGCAACGCATTTTCCCAGGCTTGAGCTTCCCCTGGACTCCCAGCTTGCTTATAACGCACCCACAGCTCATATCCTCTGCTCAATGCGTAGTTTATTAGATCTATTTTATGGTTTCCGTGTCTGCAGTAGTTGATGATCCTGTTTTTCAATCTACGGCATTGTCCGCCATCTGCTTGGCGCGGGCAAGTGCTTCCAACGTAAACTACTGCACTCTGGGTTCCTCCTCTAACCTGAAACTCATAGATTCCACAGAGTCCGGCCACTCCGTTTAAGTCATTTCCGATGTTTGACCACATGTAGCCTACTTGGCCTGGTCCGCGATTCTCAGTAAATCTACTACTCGTAGGCACCATTGCTCTCCTCCATTGTGACCACGAACCTTGGCCTTGAAGCCCTACCAGATCATTATTTTCTCTAAATGGCTTTGGTTGAAACATAACGTCTGCGTGAGTAAAGGCTGCAAAGACTGGCTTCGTTAGAATGAAGCGTTATATAATGGTTCACCAAAGAACTTCTGCAATGACAATGGTCTGTGTTTAGCAGGAGCAGCGAATGTTAGGCTAATCCAATGACTTATGACTGCAATGCAGTATGGGTTGAAACAGCAGGAGATTCATATACCACGCCACAACTTGGTATTGGCTTTCCATGCCACGTGAAAAAATTAGTTTACACGTAATTAGCCAATCAAAATGTTTGTGGTTTCTTAAGATTAAACGGTAGTATTGTGAGAACTTGCGGTTTTTCTAAGAAATAGCCCTTTAGTTTTAAATGCGAAATTACATACTAGCAATGAGTTCCTTAAACTGATGTAAAATGCAAACTGAGCAGAACGATTATACTAGTCAATGTCAGGCTTAATATTAAGGCTCTTCAGAACTCCCTAAAAACACAAGAATGTGACTGGAACATCGCGGTGCAAACCATCAGTGGACGTTTTCGTGGCCTTAGTGACTTGTTACGCATTCATATAAAGTCCGGTTCAATTGAAGTGTCGTCAATAAAGCGAAACACGTAACGTTTTTGTTTTCTTAGAAATCCCGGAAGGTATTATATATGCCTTAACGCCTTTTTTGTGCAATCATCCTTATAGGGGGTGCACAACGTCTCGTGGAAATGTTTTCACACACTTTGCAAGTAAAGTTGTCTCAGCAGCGCAGTCAGCCTTAGATCAAATCTTTCTTAACTGCATTGACGACGTTTCTGATTCAGGTTTATTTCCCCCGGCTAATGCTTCAAATTCATAACCAAGCCAACTAGGTTGAGCATATATTGGTGAAGTTTCCAATATCTCGTAACATGACGTCAATTGTATAGGGTACCGCCAAAAAAAGGACCGTAACCGAGAAGCCTTGGGGACGAGGTTAGCTAGGTTGTTTTTGGTAGAGCTGGAGAAGGTTGACATTATTACACTTCTTTGGAAAAAGAAATAGCCAACCTTCTACCCAAAAACATGGCAACAACAGCAAAAATGCAACTCAGTGGATTACAGATGCTATTTAAAAAATATCTGCTTCACTAAACTCCCCTTTATCTCCTGAATTTGCCTTCGAACAGAGAGATAAAAATAGGAACTAATCATACGAGGTAAGCAATGTTTAAAGAATAAATCATTTTTGAATGAATAATAAAGCAGTTATTGGATTCGACTTTCGTGGAGATCTCTTAAGAATTCTGCAAATCATGCTTAGCTTCATCCAATAATTGCTAATTATTCTTTGCCTCAAGAACCATAAGGCAAACAGATTAATGTATAAATGCTTCTTAGCTGATCCAGGAATACGACGCATAAAGCCAAAACGCAAGGCTAAGGCAACGATCGCCATTTTTTTAATAGATATGTGACAAAGCCAGATATATAATAGATATGTGATCAAAGCCAGAGCTTAATTGACTACAAGAAGTTCTTAAACGCAAAAATGTAATATTACAACATATAGCAACTGCTGATATGCCATTTGATGGCTACTTCAGTTTTGATCCTTAGTGTCTTGGCCTCAATGTCGTAATGATGAACATTTCTCGCATGGCCACCATATTATCCCTCTTGTTTCTAATCATATTATCAAAATCCCGTTTTGCTCTAGTCAAGGAGGACAGAAGAGGTTTTCTCCAAAGTAATCTGTTGCTGATCCTTTCATCCGATTGACGGGTGTGTGACAAAGAGATTTTCAATTCTGGGAACAGCAAATGACGTTCTTCCGGTATTTCCAGTAGAATATTCCGCTGCACTGAGTTCAACGGTAGATTTGAGCTAAATATGTCGTAAATGTGATATCTGCGAAAAATTAGTTGAAGAGAGCAACGTAAAACAAAAAAGACTAAATTATGAAATTATCCTTCTTCGTCGGATTGAAAATTGGCAAAAATAATAGAGTCTATAACTTTTCTGAGTCAGTATATCTAAACATTTTAATGGTCCTTTCCTGCATATTTCTTCTACTTGACACAGGTATTTCCTAAGTGTAAGCATCTTAGCAAGTATTGGAACTTTCTGGGTGTAATCGGACACGATTTTTAAAAAAGTGAAGCGCTAATGACGTTTTGTGGCAGTTAAAACGTACTCAGAGTAAACGGTGACGGTTATCATGCTCAGTCTATACGTAAGTTAAGCCAAAACATTTTTCATGTACTACTGTTTTAGCACAAAAATAAATAATTTCCTGCTCTATAGCGAATTCAGTCCACGGGATATTGGATGTCTCCGTTTACCACATCGATCAGGCGGCCGTGTCACTATGGGATGATAACCCTTATGGTGCCGTTATTTCTAACATTCCAAGCGTAATCGTATCAGTTGAGCAGGTCATTTTCCCAGTCTTGAGCTTCCTTTGCACTCCCAGCTTGCTTATAGTGGACCCACAGCTCATATCCTCTGCTTAATGCATCGTTTATTAGACCTACTTTATGGTTTTCATATTTGCAGTAGTTGATGATCCTGTTTTTCAACCTGTGGCATACTCCACCATCTGCTTGGCGCGGACAAGTGCTTCCAACGTAAAGTACTGCACTCTGTAGGTTATGGGGAAGAGTTCCTCTAGCCTGAATCTCATAGATTCCACAGAATCCGGCAACTTCGTTCAACACATTTCTGATGTTTGACCACATGTACTGGTTGGCCTGGTCCGCGATTCTCAGTATATCCACTACTCATAGGCACCGTCGCTCTCCTCCATTGTGACCACGAACCTTGGCCTTGAAGCCGTACCAGATCATTATTTTCTCTAAATGGCTTTGGTGGTTGAAACATAACGTGTGCGTAAGTAACGGGCTGCGAAGACTGGCTTCGTTGGAATAAAGCGTTAAATAATAGAGAGATTAAGATTCACGTTTACGCCAAACGGCAAACGTGAATTTGTACCACGTGATCAAGTTTTCCTCTTATTTTTCGTTTACTGTTTATTGCTTCTACACAAAAATAAGTAGTTTTATGCCAGTTTTGTCCACAAGAATCGTTCTGGACTGTTTTTATCTGCTTATTTTCTATTCTGAGAAATTTTCAACTGACGTTTGCCGTTTGCCGTATGCCGTAAACGTGAATCTTAATCTCTCTAATGGTTCGCCAAGGAAACTTCGGCAAGGACAATGGTCTGTGTTTAGCAGTAGCAGCGAATATTAGGCTGATCCAATGACTTACGACTGCAATGTTATTGGTTCAAACAGAACATTAACTTTGCATGTCACGTGAAAAATTAGTTTGCTCGTAATCAGCCAATCAAAATGTTTGTGGTTTCTTAGGATTAAACCGCGGTAACACTGTAAGAACTTGCGGTTTTTCTGAAAAATAGCCCTTTAGCCATGCCAGGCTAAGGCTCTTCTGCTCTTCGGAACTTTTTTTTATTATTATTTCGCACACACGAACAATTACAATACATTACATTTACAATTCATTACAGGTAACTGCTATCATTTACAATTCATTACCGGTAACTGTTATCATTTACAAAAAAGAAATAAAAAGAAAAGGAAGGACAAAGTCCACAAGAATATTATTGTTTATATATTAACTAGTTAAGGCTGCCTGCCTTACTACAAATACAAGAATGTGACTGGGACATTACGGTGCGAACCATTATGAAAGCTTTCGTGGCCTTAGTGACATGTTGCGCATTGATATAAAGTCAGACATAATTGACGTGACGTAAATAAAGCGAAATACGTGACGTTTTTGCTTTCTTAGAAAACCCGGAAGGTATTATACTTTAAAGCTTCTTTTGTGCAATCATCCTTGTTCACTGGCTTATAGGATATAGGGGCCGGGTGGGCAACATCTCGAAGAAATTTTCTCACACACTTTGCAAGAAAAGTTGTCTCAGTAGCGTAGTCAGCCTTAGATAAAACCTTTCTTAACATTGACGACGTTTCTGATTGGCTCATTTCCCCGGGCTAATGCTTCAAGTTCATAACTAAGCCAACTAGGTTGACCATATATGGGTGACGTTTACGATATGTCGTAACATGACGCCAATTGCACGGGGTGCCGCCAAAAAAAAGGACGGTAACCAAGAAACCTTGGGGACGAGGTTTCCTTAAGTTGTTTTTGGTAGAGCGGGAGAAGATTGACATTTTTTTCACGTTTTGGGAAGAAGAACTGATAGTCAGACTTCTACTTAAAAACATAGCATGCAACAAGTTCAGCAAAAATACAACTCCATAGATTACAAATGCTATTTGAAGAATACCTGCTGCACTAAACACTCCTTTGTATCCTGAATTTACCGTGCGTGGAACAGAGAGCGTAGAGCCCTTTCAGTCAACATCACCACAATTTGTTAACAATAAATTCAGACAGCAGACCAGTGTGTAATAATATCGTCACTCACCTCTTACCGTGTATAACTCCTTTAATGTTGTTGTTGAAGTGAAGGAATTTTCGCTCTAACAAGGGAATCTTTTAGAGATGTTTCCTTCCGATGAGCAATAATGGGGGCGTTAGGATATATTTGCGCGAGAGTGTGTTATTGCCAACAACAACAGTCCTATTCAGGACTACGTTCACCCGGACGATGATGCTCAACCTACTTATGAAATGACTCCTGGGTTCAAATCTTTCACAGTTTTCTGTTACTGCCCGTAATAATGTGCCAGTGTTACATTAGAATCTTTGAAAGTCGTAACAAAAGGCAAAATCTTTCTTTTTTTTTTCTTTATGTTGGTGAGACGGTAAAATAAAAGAAATAAAAATTATTATATATATTTCAACAAATTAGCCCGATGTTTCGGTTTTAAGACAAACCCTCCTTTGGAGCTAAAAGAAAAATAATTACAATAAAATCTGGGATCGGCCATTTGGTTGGCCAGGGGTTCTGATCTCCTTCTGGCTTTTCTCTGAGAAAAAGATAGGTTACGTTACTCCTTGTGTATTTAAGACCATGTTAAATTATTTTAAATGCCTCACCTCAATTTGTTATCAAAGAAAACAATTTCAGAATTAATCGATTTTGTTTTGTGCGATCTAATTTGCTTCAAAA